>JASDDO010000019.1:179041802-179641802 GCA_030015575.1 Agapanthus africanus | reverse complement strand
GGTCCAAAATCCTCAGTTGCGGACATTGAAGTCCGCAAGACATGGGACGCTGACTGTGCCACGGCAAAATGCCTCGCGCTTGCATCGATGGATAACACACATCAAAAGCAGCACGAGGATATGGACATTCACGGTATATTGCTCCATACAAAGGAGTTGTATGGAGAGCAATCCCGCGTATTACGATACGAAGCATCAAAGAAATTGTTTCAGATATGAATGGCCCCTGGCACACCAGTAGGAGACCATGTTCTGAAGATGATAGCTCTTATAGAAGAGCTTGAGGACCTTGGATGGACGATGGACAATGACCAACATATAGATATTATTCTGCAGTCCCTCTCCTCCACCTTTGCTCAGTTCATAGTGAACTTCAACATGCATGGCATGGAGAAGGAACTCCTTGAACTCCTTAATATGTTAAGGAGTGCAGAGAGCACTATGAAATCAGCAAAAACTCCCGTTATGACTGTTGGACAGTCTTCCTCTTCTCGCCCGAAAGCTAAGGCCAAGGGAAAGAAAAAGAAGAAACCCACCAATCCTAAGGGTGGAGTTAAAAAGGTGAAGGGAAAGGAAAAGTCCAAGGCTGGAGACTCGGGGAAAGGCGAATGTTTTCATTGCCACAAGACAGGACATTGGAAGCGCAACTGCACGGAGTACTTAAGTCTCAAGAAGAAGCATGGTGATGCTTCTGCTTCAGGTGTGTTTGTAACAGAAAACTTTTTTTCAATAAACTCTGCTTCCTGGGTATTGGATACCGGTTCAGGTTCTCACATTTGCAATTCTATGCAGGGGCTGAGAAATAGTAAAGTTTTGAAGACAGGTGACCATACTCTCCGCGTTGGAAATGGTTCCAATGTACATACAGTCGCAGTGGGAGAGTATCACTTGGGGTTACCATCTGGATGTATTTTGGTTTTGAATCCTTGTTATTTTGTACCAAGTATGCTTTGTAATATAATATCCGTTTCTTTGTTAGACAATGAAGGATATAATTTTGTATTGCAGAACAATGTTATGAACATTCACCTGAATCAAATGTTGGTTGGGTATGGTACGCTTAATAACGGAATATATGTCCTAAATCAACACACAGTTTTCAGTATACAACACACTAATAAAAGAAAACTTTCAGAATTAAATGAAGCTTTTCTTTGGCACTGTAGACTTGGTCATATTAACGAAACAAGACTAAACAAGTTACACAAAGATGGATATTTAAACTCCTTTGAATATAAATCTTATGCGACTTGTCAGTCTTGTATCAAGGGTAAAATGACCAAAACTCCGTTTACCGGACACGGAGAAAGAGCTACTCAGCTCCTGGGCCTCATACATAGTGATGTATGTGGGCCAATGTCTACACAGGCTAGAGGCGGTTTTTCATACTTCATTACATTCACTGACGATTTCTCAGGATTTGGTCATGTATTTTTATTAAAGCACAAGTCCGAAGCTTTCGAGAAATTCATTGAATATAAACAAGAAGTAGAAAAACAAACCGGCTTGAGTATCAAGATGCTTCGATCAGATCGAGGTGGTGAGTATCTCAGTACAGAATTTGCAAACTTCCTAAAAGATAATGGGATTCTCTCTCAGCTCACTTCTCCTTACACACCACAGCACAACGGTGTGTCAGAACGACGGAATAGGACCCTATTAGATATGGTCCAGTCCATGATGAGTGATGCTGAGTTACCAGTCTCGTTTTGGGGGCATGCATTGGAGACTGCAGCGTTTCTGCTAAACAGGATTCCAACCAAAACCGTGTCTACCACGCCATATGAGATATGGCATGGGAAGAGACCATCTCTTAAGAGAATTAAGATTCGGGGTTGCCCGGCCTATGTTAAAAAGCAGAATCCGGACAAACTCGAGACACGGTCAGTCATGTGTAACTTTGTAGGATATCCAAAGAATTCTTATGGATATCTATTCTACCACAAAGAGGAACAAAAGGTGTTTGTTTCTCAACATGCCATATTTTTAGAAAAAGAGTTTTTCACAGATAAAGATGATGGCAAGGTGGTGGATCTAGAAGAGATTCTAGAGACACAAACTACAAATGACAATTTGATTGAACCAGCTGTTGCAACAGAAACTGAGGAACCTCGGCCACTCCGTAGGTCTGGTAGGACTTCTCGCCCACCGGAGAGGTACTACGGTTTCCTCATTGATGGTGACGGAGAAGACTGCATCATGGATGATGATGATCCTACCAGTTTTCAGCAAGCTATCACGAATAGAGACTCTGTGAAGTGGCTGGATGCCATGAGATCCGAAATGGAGTCTATGTACACCAACAAAGTATAGACTTTGGACGTTTTACCCCCTGGGGTAAAACCTGTGGGGTGCAAATGGATCTTTAAAAGAAAGATTGGTGTAAATGGGCAGGTGGAGACCTATAAGGCAAGACTTGTGGCGAAGGGTTTTCATCAAAGACCAGGTTTGGACTATGACGAGACTTTTTCTCCCGTAGCCATGCTTAAATCCATTCGGATCCTACTTGCTATTGCTGCTCATTACGACTATGAAATCTGGCAGATGGACGTTAAAACCGCATTTCTAAATGGAAATTTATAAGAATGCGTTTATATGGATCAGCCAGAGGGCTTCATTGATAGTGGGAGCAGTGGGAAAGCTTGTAAATTGCTTAAATCCATATATGGGTTAAAGCAGGCATCACGGAGTTGGAACATCTGTTTCGATGATGTCATCAAAGAGTTTGATTTCATCAAAAATCCAGATGAACCTTGTGTTTATAAGAAGGCTGTAAGGAGAGCTGTCACATTCCTCGTATTGTACGTGGACGACATTCTTCTGATAGGAAATAATATTCCTATGCTACAGTCGGTCAAATCTTTCTTATCACTAAGGTTCTCCATGAAGGACCTGGGTGATGCCACATACATTCTGGGCATAAGGATCTATAGGGATAGATCCAAAAGGTTATTGGGATTGTCCCAAACCAGGTACATTGACACCATCCTAAAAAGGTTTAGTATGGAAGACTCCAAGCGGGGTGCCTTACCCGCTTGCCATGGGGTCACTCTCTCCAAGGATTCTTGTCCAAAAACCGATGAAGAGAGAGCTCGCATGAGTGTTATACCCTATGCTTCGGCAGTAGGATCTATAATGTATGCGATGTTATGTACACGCCCAGATGTAGCTTATGCACTTAGTGTTGTAAGCAGGTATCAATCTAACCCAGGGGAGAATCACTGGACAGCTGTGAAGAACATTCTTAAGTACTTACGAAGGACTAAAGAATTGTTCTTGGTGTATGGTAATGGAGATCTCCAAATGGAGTCCTTTACCGATTCGAGCTTCCAGAGCGATAAGGACGACAGCAAATCTATCTCTGGGTTTGTATTTACCCTCAATGGAGGGGCGGTGAGTTGGAAGAGTTCCAAACAAGATACCGTTGCAGACTCTACGATGGAAGCTGAGTACATTTCTGCAAATGATGCCTCCAAGGAAGCCGTCTGGATGAAGAAGTTCGTCTCGGAGCTAGGAGTAGTTCCAACCATTATTGATCCAATACCTTTGTATTGTGATAATAATGGGGCTATGGCGTTAGCCAAGGAGCCCAGATCCCATCAGCGATCCAGACACATCCTCAGGCATTTTCATTTGATCCGGAAGATTGTAGATCGCCGCGAGATCGAGATTAGGAGAGTAGACACAAAGAATAACGCCACGGATCCATTCACCAAGGCCCTCCCTCAGCCGCAGCATGAGCGACTTTTTGAGATGTTGGGTATGAGATACGCCAATAACTGGCCTTAGTGCAAGTGGGAGATTGTTGGATATATGTATGCCCTAGAGGCCATTATATGATAGTGGATGTATCTATACAAGTATATATATATTCAGTATGCATTCTTGCTCGACATGTTAGTATGCTATCTGGTTCTTCTTTATCTGACATGTTGATTTGATCATGCTTTTATTCATTCATACATGCTGATAAAGCCCTGAGGATATCGGCTTGACTACTCTGATTATGATGGAGATCATACTAGTGAGACATCTGTAGTCTATAAGCATATCCTGGAAAGTCCCTAGTCGTAGGTATATCGAGACGGGGCATTGATATACCAGAGTAGACTAGCGTATATGATACTAGACCCATACGATGGGCGATGAATGTTCCCACATTCATCGATATTTGACATCAAGATCATATACGGGTGCTCAGTGGTGACTGGGTACACTGGACGGACTCACCGAGAACTCCTATATGGAATTATATCTATCGTCGGATAGCAGTTCTCAGGTGACACTGGTACAGGTTAGTCTGTAGACCCGAGATCGTCATAGAGTCTTGTGTGTTCTCCCACTGTACTTTGATTGCCACCCTACCACGGCTCTACTGAATCGTGCAAACAGGTGGCCGTTGGGTATAGTCCCGAGACACACGAAGGCAATGAGCGATAGGAGGGGTTTCGACTCTCCCGGTATTGGGAGTTGATGCTGTGCTGTGCCCGACTGGTTATATCAGTAAGTCCCTGGCCAGGGCTGCTGAGATTTGCTGATAAGTGTTATCAGTAGTTTCTCGATCTGTTATAGACCATTCACCGGCACGACTTATTGAGTTATTGGGGTCGACGTGACCATCCCTAGGCTCGATATGCAGCATATCTGACGAATAGACCGGACTGTACGGTAGTGTTGCCGGTTGGCTCGACGGGAGTTGTAGCAGGTTCGCTTGTTTTCTTCTGATCGCTCAATACCCGGGTGGCCGTTACGTTTAGTTGACCGCTTCCGGCTTGGGGGTGCTTGATATGATCATCACCCACTGCCGGCGTATTGACGAGTCTTAAAGTCCCAGAAAGGGGTTACCTAGTCCAGGCCAAACGTTGTGGTGCGCGTATGCGATATGCGCATCGACCCGATTAAAATGCGCTTATAGGATACCGAACATTGATCGGGCGGCTTGCTTTTGGTGGGGTCATATGTGATATGGCCGGATTGATAAATCAAATGTTGATTTATCATTTAACCATTAGTTTTCTCACTTGAAACCTTTTCTTGTTGATGATGGATGTATACATGCATGTATGCTATCTTTCTTTTAATTTCATGCACATATGGATGTGCATACATACATACATACATACACCATCTATCATGGTTGGTTACACATGGAAAATGGTGGCAATATAAGACTCACACCATGGATAAATATATGGATTATTATTTGATTTTGTGTTTAAAACAAAATGGAAAAGGGAAGGATAATTCTTGACTTGCTTCTACATTCTTCTTTAACCTAACCATCCTCACCTACCCTTAACCTTGGATTAAACTTTCCTTCTATGTTTTAAACCCTAATTAAATAATAACTCAAACATTTAACCATGGTTTGAGATGAGAAGAAATAAAATATATATAGATATATTTCATTTCTTTTCCATGGTGAATCTTTTCTCTTCTTCAAAAGAAAAGCCATCATCTTCCTCCTCCTTCTTTCTTTGCTCTCTAGTTTCTTCTAGTGAGTAAAACACACATCAAGAAAGGTTTTTGAAGTGAGAATCATAACCACAACATCATTCTACACAAGTTTAGCCAACTTGTTTAGAGTGTTCTCTTCATTTCTCATCTTGAAAAGTGAAGTTGCAAGCTTGGACTAGGAACTTCGGGTGGATCGTCGTGGACGCGAGAAGACTTCAAGAGGACATTCCTCCAACACCCAAGAGGCCAAAGAGTATAGCGAAGGGAGCTACAAAGGTTGTAGTCTCGAAACCCTAGTCTTTATTGCCTTTAACTTTTAGAAACCCTAATTTTCTAGGATCGATCCCATGTATGCTTGCTTAGCACCATAAAAACTTGAACTTTGAGACATGTGATGCTTCCAAACTCTACATAGGGTGCTAGGTAATCCTAACACTAATTACTATTTATATTATCGAAGTATTGCGCACCCCACCGAAGGGTGCAACGCCTTTAAAAATTGGTGGCAAGGGCATGTCGCTCACAGGCAACACTTCAAGAGGATGAAGTGGGAAGCTCATCGACAGCGGAAAAATGCGACAGATGAACGAGGAAGAGCTGCCGGCAACTGTCACATGGTTGATAACATGGGATCACAAGATCTTACCTTCGAGAGTGATTTTGAAGAATAAATGACTCTCAGCCCTCTCCTCAAAGAATCCACCTCAGGAAAAGAGGAAGAAATGAGGACCTGTGAGAACATTCAGATGTGCAATCGTACGCTGCCCGAAAAGAACCTCGAACCTGCGAACGATGGATCGAATAGAAAAGATAAGGGGAAAGAAAAAGTCCCTGATGATATTGTACTCGATGACCAAGCCGTCAAAGAGTTGACAGCCAAGGACCCGCCAAAGAAAAGTAAGGTGGATTACAACGTTCTGGCACACCTGAGGAAGATCCCCTCACAGCTAAGCATTCTTCACGCTCTGTTGCTATCTAACGAGGCGAGAGATTCTTTGATCAAGGCATTACTAGAGCCAGACCAATTTCAATCTTTCTTAGCCGAAGAAAAGATGAAGGAATAGCCGGAAGAAGTGCACACGGCCGATATCACCTTCGGCGATGAAGACCTCCTCCCCAGGACATGCAAGCATAACCGTCCCCTTTATGTCTCTGGATACTGTCATGATATCAAGATAGACAAAATCCTGGTTAACAATGGGTCCTCCGTCAACCTCCTCAATGTAAGAGTGTTGAAGGAAATCTGCATGAGCGTTCAGCACCTCGCTCGTGATAAAATCACCATCTCCGGGTTTGACTCCCAGTCATCCCGGACGCTCGGGTCTGTGATTCTGACGTTACGCTTTGGGCTGCTCATCATCGACATCAAGTTTCACATCATTGATGCCAAGACTTGCTACAACGCTTTGCTCGGCAGGCCTTGGTTATACGAGTACAATATCATCCCTTCTACACAACATCAGTGTATGAAGTATTTCAAGGATGGTCTCGAGTACACCGTGACAGGGAAACTGAACCCATTTTCCATGAACGAAGTTCACAAATATAAGGATGCAAAGAATTTCCTGCCAGACTTTGAAGACACGGAAAGATGCCATAAGCCAGAGAATGAGCAAAAATCTATCACTATCATTTCGGTCTTCAGGAGCGATACCGAGGAGGACGAAGAGATAGTCTATTCCGGGCTGCCCCAATACACCAAGCCGGGACCGTCCACCACTATGTTGGTCTTCGGCAGTGACTCTGAAGATGAAATCAATGCAGTATTCTCTGCTTGGCCATCAATAAAAGCCTCCACTGGAGAAGATCAAAGCTTGCAAGTTGCTATGGTTCCGCAAAAGCATTACAAAGAGCTCAATGCACTTGAAACTTATAGTGTACAAGAGCTGCAAACATTCTATGTCCCTCCCAAGCGAAGAGATGAAAAGGCGATCCTCTTTTATCAATCCACGGAAACCAAAGTGGAGAAAGAAGTCTGGCATGGTGCCGATTCAACACTTGACATACTTCAGCCCATCCGACTGCCCAGCTACTACACAGAAGGATTGATGAAGCTGTTGAGACGCCAAGGTGTACCCTTTAAGTAGACCTTACGACAAGCTCAGTTCTACAACAGGATCTGGAACATCCCCGGAACTCAGCGAAAATTGCCCAGTGGGAGAATGGAAACGATCGGGCCTGGATATGTTCAATCTAAGAAATGGGAGCGATTCAATAGCTGCTACGTTGTACATGACTTTGATGAAAAAGGAGATGCTCTGTTAGTGGACGCTAACCCTGAACAAAACGAGGTCCCGCCATGAAAATACCAAGTCCTTCATTTGAACAACAGATGGAAAAGCTAATAAGGGAAGCAGGTCAAAAAGTCCGGGATGATCATAGCAGCGAAATGGCTATCTACGAAAAAGTCAGGTCACAGCGCCTCCTTCAACAGGCTACGAAAAATGACCGCCAGCCCTTCATACGGAAGACTCGGCGTGGAGGCAAAAACAAACTAAAGAATGGAAAAAAATGTCCGACAGCGGTCGAGCGGGTCTAAGAAGCCACGCGATCAAGAATTGGGCAGCCTGAACTCATCTCTTGTAAAGAAGATGGGTCGAGCATACTCTTTTCCCCAAGACAAGACAAAGTAGATATTCGATCTTGTCATAAAACATTAGATGATGACACCCCCGGAGTCCAAGCACCCTGAACAAGTAGGCGAGGTCTCTCACCCAGACTATTGTTCCTATCACTGAGCGATTGTACATCCTCTCGAAGACTGCTTCACATTCAAAGACTGGGTAGAAGACCAGTATCAGCAAGGCATGTTCGCTTTATCCAGCAGTTGGAGTGTAACCCCGCCACATAAGCATGAACCGAAAGCCACATATGCAGCGAGAGTAGAGCTAGATCAACATCGGTCTTGGAAGCGATCTCGCACCTGTCACGTAATAACACTAACAAAAGATGGAGTACGCGAGGATATGGATGACCTCTCCTGGTTCTTCGAAAATGATGACAACGAGGTGATCTCAGAGTTCCCACTGGCACCAAAAGAACTGGAAGATGGGATACACACTATTGCAGACAACCTCAGAAAAATTGACTTGGGAACGGCAAACGACCCACTACCGACGTTCGTCAGTGAACTGTTGTCTGAAGAAAAGGAGGCTACGCTTAAAGACGTGCTCATGCAGTATAAAGATTGCTTCGTATGGAACTATTCCGATATGCCAGGACTAGATCCGGAGGTAGATGTACACAAATTGGCGATATCTCCGGACATCAAGCCAATCAAACAAGCACCAAGAAGGATGCCGCTCAAACTTGAAATGAGCATTAACGCCGAGTTCAAGAAGCTAATCGACTCCGGTTTCATCCAAGAGGTTCAGTACCCCGATTGGATCGCCAACATTATCCCAGTGATGAAAAAAAAATGGGACAGTATGCGTCTGCGTAGACTTTCAGGACCTTAACAAAGCATGTCCGAAGGATGACTTTCCCGTGCCGGTCACCGAACTGATGATAGACAATACGTCCACTCACGAAGTCTTCTCTTTCATAGACGGCTCATCAGGGTACAATCAAATAAAGATGCATCCCGAAGACCAGAAGCATACTGCTTTCCGGACTCCGCTGGGGGATATTTTGTTACAAAGTAATGCCTTTCGGCCTGAAGAATGCTGGTGCCACCTATCAGAGGGCAATGACGAAGATTTTCGACGACCTCATACATGAAGTCGTCGAATGCTATATCGACGACCTTGTGGTGAAAGCAAATCGCATGAGGAACATTGGGAGCATCTGAAGATAGTGTTCCAACGTCTTCGGAAATACAACCTCAAGATGAAACCTCTAAAATACGCGTTCGGAGTTTCCTTGGGAAAATTCCTAGGATTCATCGTACAGCATCGAGGCATCGAAATAGACCCATCGAAAATCAAGACGATCATGGAAATGCCCCCCCAAGAACTCTCAAACAACTGCGGCCTCTCCAAAGAAAGCTCGCGTATATCCGACGATTCATAGCTAATCTTTCCGGCAAATGCCGTCCCTATAGTCACTTGATGAAGAAGGGAACCCCGTTCGTTTAGGATCGCAAATGCCAAAGCGCACTGAACGAAATCAAGAAATACTTGCAGAATCCGCCGGTGCTGACCGCTCCGGTCAAGGGAAAGCCTCTCATTCTGTATACAACCGCCCTTGAGGGTTCTCTAGGCGCATTATGGGCACAAGAAAACGAACAAGGGAAAGAAAATGCCCTCAACTATTTGAGCCACGTTCTTCTGGGGGCAGAAAAAAATTACTCCCCCATTGAAAAACACTGCCTGGCGTTAATCTTCGCGATAACGAAGCTCAGACACTATGCTTTGGCACATGAGGTCCACCTCATATCAAAAGTGGATCCTCTCAAATACTTGATGTCAAAAGCCATACCAACAGGACGATTCACCAAATGGACCCTGCTCTTGATGGAATTCTCGATAACTTATCGTCCCCTCAAGGAGGTAAAAGGCCAGGCTATCGCCGACTTCCTCGATGAGCATCCAATACCTGCCGATTCTTCTTTAAACTGCGAATTGCCCGACGAGCACGCGTTTGACACGATCAGCGGGGAGAGAAGAGAGAATGATACCCGGTGGGAACTCTATTTCGATGGAGCATCTTCCATGAAGAAGCGCAAACAAAGCTCCCCCATAATCAAATCTGGGGTAGGCCTTATCTTCGTGACTCTACAAGAAGGTATAATGCGCTTTGCTTTTTCCCTAACAGAGCCGATGACAAAAAATGAAGCAGAATATGAAGCTTTGATAGTAGGTCTTGAGATCGTTGTCGACATAGGAATTGAAAACCTCATCATATACGGAGACTCCCAGCTGGTCGTTAGTCAAGTAAATGGCGACTATCAAATGTGCAAACTGGAGTTGGTAAAGTACGGTGAGAGAGTGCAATAACTGCTGACTCGAATCCCTTCCTATGCTCTGGAAAGCATACCGCGCGCAGAAAATAGCAAGGCGGATGCATTAGACAAGCTCGCTAAAGAACTGGCCGACGAGAACCTCGATGACGTGAGGATCGTTGTGCAAAACCATCGGGTTCTTGCACTGGTCGAAATATCTCCGGAGTCGTCCGAAGAAAAGGGAGCTACCGAGAAAACGGCCCTACAAATAAAAGACCAGGAAAAGATTAAGGATTGGAGAGAAGTCTTTATAGACTACTTCAAATCCCGTCGAACGCCTGAAGATGCGTCCTCAAGACATCAGCTCATGAAACGAGCTCTATCTTTTGCTTTCGTCAATGATACTCTGTATAAGAGATCATTTGATTCTCTGTGGCTAAGATGCCTGGGACCTGAAGAGGCAAGGAGAGTCATCCAAGAAACTCACGACGGACTTTGCGGTTCTCACCAAGCCGGGCCGAAGATGAAACTGAAGATCAAAAGGATGGACTACTATTGGCCCACGATGATCTAAGACTACCTCGAATACACGAAGCAGTGCCATTCGTACCAGATTCACGGGGACTTTATCCACCAGCATCCAAATCTGCTACATCCAACGGTGCCGAGCTGGCCATTCAAAATGTAGGGAACTAATATAATCGGGCCCATTGAACCAGCATCGTCCAGAGGGCATCATTTCATACTTGCGACAACTGATTACTTCTCCATGTGGGTAGAAGCAGTACCACTAAGAGAAGTGAAGACGGAGAATATCTTCCATTTCTTCAAGACACGCGTCATTTATCGGTTCGGCACTCCGCGATGGATTATCTCTGATAACGGGCCAGCTTATAGAAGTCACAAAATCAGCCACTTCGCGCAGCAACATAATATAGGCTGGAGATACTCTTCGGTCTATAATTCCCGAGCTAACGGTCTGGCTGAGGCTTTCAACAAGACCTTGATGAAGATCGTGAAAAAGACGGTGTCTAAAAATAAAAAGGAATGGCATGAGAGACTGCATGAAGCTCTCTGGGCGTATCGAACCACGTTCAAAACGGCCACAAACACAACGCCGTATGCATTGGTATTCGGCACAGAAGCAGTATTCCCCCTCGAGATAGAGTTACCCTCTCTACGAGTGGCAGTTCACTACGAGCTAACAGACGAAGAAAATGCTCATCTTCGGCTTGAGGAGCTCGACCCCCTTGATGAAACCCGACTCATGGCGCAACAAAACCTGGAGGCTTATAAAGCAAAGATGACGCGCTCATACGAGAGATTGACTAAGCCGAGAATATTCCGCCAAGGCGAACTCGTGCTAATGGTCAAAAGACCTATGATCCCTAACCGTGTCAAACGAGGGAAGTTCGAGCCAAACTATGAAGGCCCGTACATCATAGACAAAATCTACCAGGGCGGGGCTTACTTGCTCATGGATATGCATGGCGAAAGACCCTTCAGGCCAATAAACGGCCGGTTCCTAAAAAAATACTACGCCTGATGAGTCACGGCCTAGGTCAACGATAGATGACGACGCCTATGTCCGCTCGCTATCTTCCCAAGCCCAAACTCTATAAGTAGTATCCAGCGAAACCGTTGTCTCCAAAATGGCAACAACGGACCGAAACGTTCCTAAATTAACGATCGACCGCAATGTACTAAAACTTGCAACTGACCGAAACATCGTTAAACTACTACAAACAGCAACATCCTAGGGCTGACGCGTTAAAAAAATGGTACGTCCATAAGCAATATGAGCACGGATGAAAACCTGAAAGGGCTCCGTGAGTAAAAACAGCAGGGCTACCGGCGAGTTTGTGAAAACCTGAAAGGGCGCAATCTTGTTAAAAGACACTTGCAAGGTCCTCTCGACCTTGTAAGGAGAAAATACCTGTGTGATATCGTTACGACTCACAAGAGAGCAACACACTTAGGAATCCCCACGATTCCTAAGGAGAAAACGCACTTACGAGATCCTCACGACTCGTAAGGAGAATTCCCTTTTGAGACCCTCACGGCTCATAGGATTCAAAAGCCTTAAGCTACAAGGATCTGAACCTGTTTTTAAGCCATCACATTTCCCAGACTGCCCTACAAGCGTTTCAATATTGACCCTTGTATACAATCCACGGGCACGAATAAACATTGTCCTAACAGAGTCCCACCAGCGACTAGGATATGCTCACACGGTGAACAAACACTTGTAAGTCCTCTCGACTTATAAGGAGAAAACACTCTTGTAAGATCCTTATGACTTATAAGAGAACACGCACTTAAGAATCCTCACGATTCTTAAGGAGAAAACGTACCTACGAGATCCTCACGACTCATAGGGAGAAACACCTTTATGAGACCCATACGGCTTATGAAGTCAAAAGTCTTAGTCGGCAGGATTCTAACCCTGTTTGCTAAACCATCTTTGTTTAAATCGACAAAAGAAGATGATGATTCGCTCTTGGCAATATCCTAGTTATAGCGATGCTGATGCCTAAATCAGAATCAAATTTCAAGTCTTTTCAAAGCAAATGATGATTCGCTCCTGGCAATGTCCCAGTGGTAGCGATGCTGATGCCTAAAACAGTATCAAATTCCAAGCCCTTTCACGGCAAATGATGATTCGCTCCTGGCAATATTCCAGTCGTAGCGATGCTGATGCTAACATTGGCACCAGATTCTAAGTTCCACACTCGCAATAAAAATCAACGAGCCAAAAATGCATATGAAATAGCGAAAATGATGGGGCAACTTGCAATAAAATCAACAAGTAAAATATATGCATACAAAATAGCCGAAATGGTTAGGCAACTCGCAATAAAAAAGCAGCGAGTAAATAAAAAAATAGCTGAAATGATAAGGCACCGCGAAAAATAGCCGAAATGATCGGGCAATCGTGAACTTCGCGATATAAAAGCTGAAATGATAGAGTATCGCGGAAAGAAATAAAAAATGAAATGAAATGAAACTTTTTTCCCTACAGATGAGATTACATCGATACCTGTATACAATCCAGGGGCATAAACAAAGAGAGGATCAGATCATCCCACCAGGCTCCATCAGAAAGAGGGCCAAGTCTCGATGGCAACATTTACATCTCGAGAGAACAACAATAGCGTTCCTCCTCACTCCAGCAGGATCCAGACGCGGCAATCAACCTTGGAGCTGTGGTAAAGTCCCTGGTCCAAATCTCGACGGTTCACAGACAGCCTAGAGATCAGCAACGGCGTTCCTCCTCACTCCAGCAGGATCCAGACGCGACAATCAACCTTGGAACCATGGAAAAGTCCCTGTTCCAAATCTCGATGGTTCACAGACAGCCTAGAGATCACCAACAGCGTTCCTCCTCACTCCAGCAGGATCCAGACACGACAATCAACCTTGGAGTCATGGCAAAGTCCCTGTTCCAAATCTCGACGGTTCACAGACAGCCTAGAGATCACTAACAATGTTCCTCCTTACTCCAGCAGGATCCAGACGCGACAATCAACCTTGGAGCCATGGAAAAGTCCCTGTTCCAAATCTCGACGGTTCACAGACAGCCTAGAGATCACCAATAGCGTTCCTTCTCACTCCAATAGGATCCAGACGCGACAATCAACCTTGGAGCCATGGCAAAGTCCTTGTTCCAAATCTCGACGGTTCACAGACAGCCTAGAGATCACCAACAGCGTTCCTTCTCACTCCAGCAGGATCCAGACACGACAATCAACCTTGAAGCCATAGCAAAGTCCCTGGTCCAAATCTCGACGGTTCACAGACAGCCTAGAGATCACCAACAGCGTTCCTTCTCACTCCAGCAGGATCCAGATGCGACAATCAACCTTGGAGCCATGGCAAAGTCCCTGTTCCAAACCTCGACAGTTCACAGACAACCGAGAGAGCAAATCCTGGTCCTGTAGAACACGGCTAAAGTCAATCCTGACCCCGTGGGAAACGGCCAAAGCAAATCCTGGTCCCGTAGAACACGGCTAAAGTAAATCCTGACCCCGTGGGAAACGACCATAGCAAATCCTGGTCCCGTAGAACACGGCTAAAGTCAATCCTGACCCCCGTGGGAAACGGCCAGAGCAAATCCTGGTCCCGTAGAACACGGCTAAAGTCAATCCTGACCCCATGGAAAATGGCCAGAGCAAATCCTGGTCCCGTAGAACACGGCTAAAGTCAATCCTGACCATGTGGGAAACGGCCAAAGAAAATCCGGGTCCCGTAGAACACGGCTAAAGTCAATCCTAACCCCGTGGGAAACGGCCAGAGCAAATCCTAGTCCCTTAGAACACAGCTAAAGTCAATCTTGACCCCGTGGGAAACAGCCAGTGCAAATCCTGGCCCCGAAGAACACGGCTAAAGTCAATTCTGACCCCGTGGGAAGCAGCCAGAGCAAATCCTGGTCCTGTAGAACATGGCTAAAGTCAATTCTGACCCAATAGGAAATGGCCAGAGCAAATCCTGGTCCTTTACAACACGGCTAAAGTCAATCTTGACCCCGTAGGAAATAGCCAGAGCAAATCCTGGTACCGTAGAACATGGCTAAAGTCAATCCTAACCCCGTGGGAAACAGTGAGAGCAAATCATGGTCCCGTAGAACACGACTAAAGTCAATCTTGACCCCGTGGGAAACGGCCAGAGCGATTCCCGGTCCCGTAGAACACGGCTAATGTCAATTTTGACCCCGTGGGAAATGGCCAGAGCAAATCCTGGTCCCATAAACACGACTAAAGTCAATCCTGACCCCGTGGGAAACGGCCAAAGCAACCCCTGACCCCGTACGGTTAAAAGTCAATCCTGACTCCGTATGGCCAAAGTCAACCCCTCCTGGCCCCGTAGAACACGGCTAATGTTAATTCTAACACCGTGGGAAACAGCCAGAGTAAACCCTCGAACTTCCCGTCAAAGCAATGCTTTGACTCAGGAGCAGGTCAACTCATCAATCACTTACGAGTTCTCTCGACTTGTAAGGAAGAAAATTCTCTTGTGAGATCCTTACGACTCTCAAGAGAAAAACACACTTAGGAATCCTCACGATTCAAAAGGAGAAAATACACCTATGAGATCCTCTCGACTCGTAAGAGAAAGATCTTTATGAGACCCTCACGGCTGATAAAATTGAAAAGTCTTAGGTGGCAGATCCTGTCTCCTAAGCCATCATTACCCAGCAGGGAGGTCAAGATAGACTATCTACAGGCCATATTCTCCGAAGTCAAACATCGAAAAGGAGAGAAACAATCACTTACGAGTCCTCTCGACTTGTAAGGGAGAAAATTCTCTTGTGTGATCCTTATGACTCTCAAGAGAAAACACACTTAGAAATCCTCACGATTTCTAAGGAGAAAATACACCTACGAGATCCTCACGACTCGTAGGAAGAAAGATCTTTATGAGACCTTCATGGCTCATAAAATTGAAAAGTCTTAGGTGAAAAATCCTAACCCTGTTTCCTAAGCTATCACCACCCTGCAAAGAGTCCAAGATGGACAGCTACATACTATCTACAGGCCACACTTGCTAAAATCACATGGCTACAACACAGCAAAGAGAAGAAAGAAACAATAGAACAAAAAATGTGTATCTTTTATTCATGAATTCAATGGAGTACAAGTTGAATCATATGAAAGAATAAAAAAATGGATACATATTATTCAAAGGTTACAAGTGTTCAATCTTCACAAAAACAGCTACTGAGGAGGAGGTGTCTTCAATAAATCAGCTAGCTTCTTCCGCGCTCCTCTCAACTCCTTCTCTTGGTCAGCCGCTGCGGCCAGCTCCGCTTCGACTCGAGCCCATTGCTACAACCTAGAAGAAAGTTTCTCATCGATTTCCCATTGAGAAACTTCGTGATTCCGCGTAACCCGTTCCAGAAGGTTGAGCTTTTTCCTTAATGCTAGTCCGTCCGAAATACATTGTCGCAAATTGTCAAAGACAGCCCTCAATTGTGCAACGTTTGCTTCAACTTGGGTGCACAGCCGGGCGGATTCACCCGAAGCCTCCTCGCATTCCTTCCGCATCAGGGTCGGTTCTTGTTCGAAATGGCGGAAGAAGAGAACGCTCTGCTCAACCCATGCAGCCCGTTGGGAGTTCAAAATCAACATTTCTAGAACGGGACGCCTGAGCTCAATCTTATGCAGACAGGCCTCGATCTTCCTGTAGTATTTTACCCAAGACTCGACAACACCCTCGCTTTCATGAGCATCGCCAACATGAGGTTAACTTCTGCGGCGAAATCTGCAGCAGATGCAAAGGCCTCGGCGTCAAGGTCCTCGACGAACTCGCTTAACATCCGCAGGCTATTCGCGGCATCCCTGGAAGAAGGGCGTTTAGCAAAAGCCACTGCCGGCATGAGAATCTAAGATTCGAAGGGATCTGGAGTCGGTATGACCGATGCAAAACAAATCGTAGTCAGATGTCGGCTCGAGAAGTAAAGAAAATACACGAACGATGGAGTTTACTATACCGGCTGCAACGGGGGGCAGAGCTGGGAGTGCGCGACGACACCCTCGTCCCCTCCTTCAATTTGTATGCATACAAGTAATACAAAGAAGAATTAGCAATGACATGGCTTCCTGTTAAAGAAAAGGAAAGACGTCGGTTAGAAAAGATACTCACCGGCGCTAGCAGGCAGACTAATTTCCGACTGGAAGGAGAAGTGCGGGTTCAACACCTGATACAAATGATCAAAGAGAACTCCTGCAAGGTTATGATGATACATGGTCAGTATACGAAAGACGCTATCCTCAATTTAAATTAAATCAAAAACCCATACCTTCCAGCATTGGAGAGGACGCGAGAGAAGGCGAAGGGTCGGTGACCGCCAAAGTGGTAACCGGCGATGTTCCTTCGGGTGGCACGACCTCAATACTCACCACATCTGCATTAGAAACAAAAGAAATGTCGTCAGAAGGTATTTAAAGGGATTGCGAAATAAGAAAGGAAAACAGTGACTCAAAATCAACCTGATGAGTCGCCAATCGAAACTGTGACAAGAGCATCATTAGGCGCAGTGGAAATGGCTTGATGAACCGTTCCGTTCGCCACGCACCGGCACCATTCACTTGCTGTAAGTACACAGTGCCCCACAACTCTCAAATTACTCCTTCGCTCTCCTTTATTGGAAGGGTTTCGGCATCAGTGGCTTCATCCCTCAATTCTACGAGAGCCGTCGTGACACTCACTATGCCGGACGATGGTAGGGAACCACAGGTGGAAAGAGCAACAATTGGAGCAGTCCTGGACTCCTGGGAATGGGTGGCCACTTCTGGATCGGTGGTTGCCGTCATCCTACCTGCCACATCCTCATCAGGACTTGTCCCTGCAGGGTATGATATATGAGAACCTGAAGATTAAACTTTAATAAAAGGACCCAGTGTTACGTTACCTTGGGTCGTCTTTTTAATTGCTTCCCGAGCCGCGCGTGCCGCCTGTCTATAAGTGGTAGTCAGGGTGACCGGTGCACCCTCTGAAGAAGCAGGGACAGGGGTGTTGGATATATGTATGGCCTAGAGGCCATTATGAGATAGTGTATGTACTGATGTATATATATATATATTCGGGGGACAGTCTTGCTCAAAATGATAGTATGCTATCTGGTTTTTACTTTATCATATGTTCACTTGATCATGTTTATATTCATTTGATGCATGTTGATAAAGCCCTAAGGATATTGGCTTGACTACTGGAATTATGATGCGGATCATACTAGTGGGACATCTGTAGTTTATAAGCATATCCTTGAAATGTTCCTAGTCGTAGGTATATCGAGACAGGGCACCGATATTCCAGCTTAGACTAGCGTATACCATTCTTGTTCCATATGATGGGCGATGGATGATCCCATATCCGTCTGGTGTGTTGACACCGAAGATAGTATACGGGTGCTCAGTGAGACTGGGTACACTGAACGGACTCACCGAGAACTCCTATATGGTATTATATCATACGTCGGATAGCAGTTCTCAGGTGACACTGGTACAGGTTAGTCTGTAGACCCGAGATCGTCATAGAGTCTTGTGTGTCCTCCCACTATACTTTGATCTCCACCCTACTGCGGCTCTACTGAGTAGTACAAACAGGTGGATTTTGGGTATAGTCTCGAGGCATGTGGAGGCAGTGAGCGATAGGAGGGGTTTCGTCTCTCCCGGTATTGGGGGTTGATGTTGTGCTGTGCACGATTGGCTATAACAGGAAGTCCCTAGCCAGGGCTGCTGAGATATTGCTGATAAGTGTTATCAGTAAGTTTCTCGATCTGTTATAGACCATATACCGGCATGACTTATTGAGTTATTGGGGTCGACGATTCCATCCCTAGACTCGATATGCAGCATATTTGACGAAGAGACCGGACTGTACGGTTAGTGTTGCCGGATGGATAGACAGGGGTTTTGACAGGTTCGCTTGTTCTTATTCTGATCGCTCAATACCCGGGTGGCCGTTACGTTTAGCTGACCGCTTGCGGCTTGTAGGTGTTTGAAATGATCATCATCTGCTGCTGGCGTATTGACGAGTCTTAGAGTCCCACATAGAAGTTTCTCGGCTCTGGCGAAACGAAGTGGTGCACATATGAGATATGCGCGGAGCCTCGATTAAATACTAGTATATGATACTGTATTTTAATCGGGCATTTAATATTAGTCGGGTCGTATAAGATATGACCAATTTATTAAATCAAGTGTTGATTTAATATTGGCTTTTATATTATTTATTTAAATCCTTTTCTTCTTATGGATACATGCATGTATATGTACATGATGATGTGCATATATACATACATGAAATGTATCATGGTTGATGATACAAAGAGGATGGCAATATAAGAATCATATTGAAGATAAAATGATATATATTGATATTTTCAAAAAGGATAAAAGGCAAAAGAAAAAGGATAATGACTCATTTCTTTTCCACACTCTTCTACACAATTCCATGGTTGAATTTGACTCAACCATGGTTACTTTTCCTTTTGCCCTTTAACCTTAGTTGAAATATCTAGATATTATCTTAACCATGGTTGTGGTTATGATAAGATCTCTCTCTCTCTCATTTTCTTTTATCATTATCAATATTATCATTCCAAAAGAAATGAGAGCCATCTTCTTCCTCAAAAAACCCTAGCTCTCTTTTAAATGTTAAAAAGGAGTTAGAAATAGAAAAGAAAAGGTAATAAATAAGAATAGCAACCACTTCATCATCCTACACAACCATAGCTATCTTGTGTAGGGTGTTGTGCTTCAAGTTTGTCAAAGATCGAAGGAAGCATCAAGCTTAGGACAAAGTGCTTCGGGTGGATCGTCGTGGACGAGGAGTTGATCAAGTGAACCTTTTCAAAGCCAAGGAGTCTTCCAAAGAGGTCTACAAAGGTTGTAGTCTCATCACTTAGCATAACTTAACTCTTAATCTTGATACTATTAATTGTTACTTCATATATTCTAGTTCGATTCTTTGTATAGTTTGCTTAGCACCTCAAAATTTTTATTGTTATAGCATGTATGATGCTTCTAAACCTTACTAGAGGTGTTAAGAAAACCCTACATGGTATCAGAGCCAAGCTAGAACTTTGTGGTAACCTAAACGACGTTGAAAACTTCGAACGGACGAAAATCGACACCCGGGGGGTGCTCTCTGGAAATTTTTTAAAAACCTGGAATTTTTCAAATTAAAAATATGTAAAAAATTAAGCAGGGAAATATAAGGGCTCACCAGAAAAATGATCCCATAAATCGACCATACGGCCGCGGATCCGCGGCCCAAGAGGCTTTAGGCGCGGCGGTTCCGCGGCGGTATAGTTGATTCATGGGCCGTATTTTCTTGTGCTGGCCCGTATGTGTTCTCTGTTATTACTGGTATTTTTATAATCTGCCCAGGTGTTGAGCTTTCAGAGCAGTTTGTGGTTGTTTAATTTGTTTGATCGGATGTTCCAACGTCGCTTAGTTTAATAGTATGTGTTACAATAATTGAAATCTACAAATTTGTTTGTTGCGTGTAAATCTAGCAGTTCGGTCTCGGGATTAACGGAAATCTTGTTGAATTATCCGGTTTGTTTTGAAAAGGTGTTTTCTTGAATGAGACCCAAATGCGAGCTTTACATTGTTTAGGCATGAAATCTTGTATATGTGATATTCCGGATTTGTGTTGTCTAAAGGTGGTTAAAGATTCCAATTGTTGTATTTTTTCCATTTTATTTCTCTGTGTGGATGAGATTTGATATGCAGGATTGTCGCAATGAATAGCCGGGGGTTTTCTTTTTATGTGAGATGAGAGTATTCATTCAATTCATGTAATATTAATTTGTATGTAATATTCTTTTATTTGGGGCACTTCCGGGGTGAGGTTGTTGTCACCAGTGTTGTATATTATTTACTTTTCCGCATTAGGACAGACCCAAGGAGGAGGGCACAAGTGACCGGGTTCTTGGGTTCAGTGGGAGGCCATCTCGAGGAGTCGAGACCGGGTCTCCTAAACTCCAGAATTGGCAGGGTCGCTTGCCGCTCTCGTAGGGGTCTAAGGGTGTGGGCTTTGGCTATTTATTGCGACCGTGGAATCCGTATTTTTTATTGCTGGCTAAATATAAAATACGGACCTCCTAGATATCCTTTATGTGCTTCTGCTGTTTTCATTATCTAATGTGATCTTTTAATGCATGTCTGAGACGAATGAAATTTTATATATGATATATTTTAAACGTTACTTATGTTTTACACCCGCACTAGCCCCGTCCCGGTATGCCGTTAGTTAAGTAACCTAACGGTGCATATCAGGATACTGTGACGAATGCGAGTGGCATAAGTGTACGTTATATTTTCGTTTCTCTCTGTAATGGCTTAGGATTTAAATGATGGGACTACATTAATGAGATTAATGTAAAAGATAAATGAACCTAAAAGGATATTGTAGAATCAAGATTTGAAACACACTCGGCTTTTTTTTCAAAAAGCAAGTTTCTAAATGCGGAGCTTAAGCCACTCCTTTTAAAAAACCCATTAGATTCTACAATAATATCAAGTTCAAAGCGTCAAAAGTTTTCTTAAAAACTATCCGCCACCCTCCGTCATTTTAGGAAGCAGAGTACTTAGTATTCGTGCTGCGTATTTTGACTTTAGTTAAGGCGCAGTGAACGGTAGCTGAGTGATGTCTTCCTACCCTGCATATGATGCAGATTAGTTAGGACATTCATATGATTATGTTGACTTTAGTTAAGGGTCATATGAGTGGGTCTAGTTAATCACGAAATAACGGGAAGAACTTGACTAATATTTATGATATGTTGACTTTAGTTAAGGTCATAAGTACTAGGGGTAAAAATCATATCGGGAATTTCAAGAGTTGAAAATTACAATGAGATTGTATACCTACTATATGATAATAGGATCCCGATCCCACTGCGAGCAAATGTTGCTCCCGGGAGAATTTTGCACTTTACAATTAGCTGACTCGGTAGGTGTCTAGAAAGGTGCTAAACGGGGCTACGCCTCTGGGAAGACGAGGTTTACTTTAATTAGGTCCGTGCGAAAGCACGGGGAACTTCCCTCAAGTACCGGCACTGGCCTGGCTGAGAGGTTGGCGAAGTTGTAGAATGTAATTAATCCCGGCTAGTTTTCTTTTTAAAAGATTTTAAAGAAAATTTGATAAAAACAGTGGGAGACATCGATTAGACAAGATAATAACCAATCTGATCTTTGCAAGAGCATTCGCTAAGTATATTCTTTTCTCTCTCTTAATGGCAGATACCCATGACAGGACTTAAGCTTCTATTAGATAAAAACAAGCTGAATGGGACCAACTATAAAGACTGGCTGAGGAATTTAAACATAGCCTTGACTTATGATAAAGTATCATATGTCCTTACAGCCCCAGCCTTGTCCCCCCTAGGTCCTAAACCTTCAGTTGCGGATATACAAATCCACAAGACATGGGACGCTGACTGTGCCACGGCAAAATGCCTCGCGCTTACATCGATGGATAACACACATCAGAAGCAGCACGAGAATATGGACGTACAAGCCATATTCCTCCATACAAAAGAGTTGTATGGAGAGCAATCCCACGTATTACGATACGAAGCGTCTAAGAAACTGTTTCAGATGCACATGACCGCTGGCACAGCAGTAGGAGACCATGTTCTGAAAATGATAGCTCTCATAGAAGAGTTTGAGGACCTTGAGTGGACAATGGATAATGAACAGTATACAGATATTATTCTACAGTCTCTCCCCTCCACCTTTGCTCAGTTCATCGTTAACTTCAACATGCACAACATGGAGAAGGAACTGCCTGAACTCCTTAATATGTTAAGGAGTGCAGAGAGCACACTGAAGTCAGTGAAGACTCCCGTTATGTCTGTTGGGCAATCCTCCTCATCTTACCCAAAAGCTAAGGCCAAGGGAAAGATGAAGAAGAAACCCACCAAACCTAAGGGTGGAGTCAAAAAGGTAAAGGGAAAAGGCAAGTCCAAGGTTGGGGCAACAGAGAAAGGTGAATGTTTCCATTGCAAGAAGACGGGATACTGGAAGAGGAACAGTATTGAGTACCTAGCACTCAAGAAGAAGCATGGTGATGCTTCAGCTTCAGGTGTGTTCGTAATTGAAAACTGTTTTTCTATTAATTCTGCTTCCTGGGTATTGGATACCGGTTCGGGGTCTCATATTTGCAATTCTGTGCAGGCGTTGAGAAATAGCAGAGTTCTGAAGACAGGTGATCATACTCTCCAAGTTGGAAATGGTTCCAATGTAAATGCAGTTTCAGTAGGAGAGTATCACCTAGGTTTGCCTTCGGGTTGTATATTGGTTTTGAACCCGTGTTATTTTGTATCGAGTATGCTTTGTAATATTATATCTGTTTCCTTGTTAGACAATGAAGGGTATCATTTTGCTGTACAACACAATGTTATGAACATTAGACTGAATCAAGAGTTGATTGGTTATGGTACATTAAATAACGCGATATACGTCCTTAATCAACACACAGTTTTCAACGTACAACACAAAAATAAAAGAAAATTTTCAGAGATAAATGAAGCTTTTCTTTGGCATTGTAGACTTGGTCATATTAATGAAACAAGACTAAACAAGCTTCATAAAGATGGATATTTAAATTCATTTGAGTATAAATCTTATGCAACTTGCCAGTCTTGTATCAAAGGTAAAATGACCAAAACCCCGTTTACAGGACACGGAGAAAGAGCTACTGAGCTCCTAGGCCTCATACATAGTGATGTATGCGGACCAATGTCTACACATGCAAGAGGCGGTTTTTCATACTTCATAACTTTTACTGATGATTTCTCAAGATTTGGTCATGTATATTTGATAAAACATAAATCTGAAGCTTTCGAGAAATTCAAGGAGTATAAACATGAAGTAGAAAACCAAACGGGAAAGAGTATCAAGATACTTCGATCAGATCGAGGTGGAGAGTACTTAAGTACTGAGTTCTTAGACTTCCTAAAAGAGAATGGGATTCTCTCTCAGCTCACTCCACCTTACACACCACAGCACAACGGTGTGTCAGAACGAAGGAACCGTACCCTATTAGATATGGTACGATCCATGATGAGTGATGCTGAGTTACCTCTCTCGTTTTGGGGGCATGCATTGGAAACAGCAGCTTTTCTGTTAAACAAAGTTCCAACCAAAACCGTGTCTACCACTCCATATGAGATATGGCATGGAAAGAAACCATCTCTTAAAAGAGTTAAGATTTGGGGTTGTCCGGCTTTTGTTAAAAAACAGAATCCAGACAAACTCGAGACACGATCAGTCAAATGTATATTTGTAGGATATCCTAAACATTCGTTTGGGTATCTTTTTTACCACAAAGAGGAACAAAAGGTGTTTGTTTCTCAATATGCCACCTTTTTAGAAGATGAGATTTTTTCAAACAATACAAATGGCAATGTGGTAAATCTAGAAGAAGTTCTAGAAACACAAGTTACAAATGACAACTTGGCTGAACCTGAAGTTATAACAGAATCTAATGAACCTCAGCCACTCCGTAGATCTGGCAGGATTTCTCACCCACCGGAGAGATACTACGGTTTTCTCGTTGATGGTGATAGAGAAGATTGCATCATGGATGATGATGATCCTTCCAGTTTTCATCAGGCTATCACGAGTGGTGACTCTGTGAATTGGCTGGATGCCATGAGATCCGAAATGGAGTCCATGTACACCAACAAAGTATGGACTTTGGAAGATGTACCCTCCGGGATAAAACCTGTGGGATGCAAATGGATCTTTAAAAGAAAGATCGGTGTAGATGGACAGGTAGAGACCTATAAGGCAATGTTGGTAGCGAAAGGTTTTCGTCAAAGACCAGGTTTGGACTATGACGAGACTTTCTCTCCGGTAGCCATGCTTAAATCCATTCGGATCCTACTTGCTATTGCTGCTCACTACGACTATGAAATCTGGCAGATGGACGTTAAAACTGCATTCCTAAATGGTGATTTAGAGGAATGCGTTTATATGGATCAACCAGAGGGATTCATTGATAGTGGGAGCAGCGGTAAAGCATGTAAGCTACTTAAATCTATTTATGGATTAAAGCAGGCATCACGGAGTTGGAACATCTGTTTTGATGATGTTATCAAAGAGTTTGATTTCATCAAAAATCCAGATGAACCTTGTGTTTATAAGAAGACTGTAGGAAGAAATGTCGCAATCCTCGTATTGTACGTAGATGACATACTTCTGATAGGAAATGACATTCCTATGCTACAGTCGGTCAAATCATTCTTATCACAAAGGTTCTCCATGAAGGACCTGGGAGATGCCACATACATATTGGGTATACGGATCTATAGGGATAGATCCAAACGGTTATTGGGATTGTCCCAAACCAAGTACATAAACACCATCCTAAAGAGATTTAGTATGGATGACTCCAAGCGGGGTGCCTTACCCGCTTGCCATGGAGTCACTCTCTCAAAAGACGATTGCCCAAAGTCTGACATAGAGAGAGCTCGCATGAGCATTATTCCCTATGCTTCGGCAGTGGGATCGATAATGTAGGCAATGTTATATACACGCCCTGATGTTGCTTATGCACTTAGTGTAGTAAGCAGGTATCAATCTAACCCAGGGGAGAATCACTGGATTGCTGTAAAGAACATTCTTAAGTACTTGCGAAGGACTAAAGAATTGTTCTTAGTGTATGGTAATGGAGATCTCCAAATGGAGGCCTTTACCGATTCGAGCTTCCAGAGTGACAAGGATGACAGCAAGTCTATCTCAGGGTTTGCATTTACCCTCAATGGAGGGACGGTGAGTTGGAAGAGTTCCAAACAGGATACCGTTGCAGACTCAACGATGGAAGCTGAATATATTGCTGCAAATGATGCTGCCAAGGAAGCCGTCTGGATGAGAAAGTTCATCGCGGAGCTAGGAGTAGTTCCAACCATTATTGATCCAATACCTCTGTATTGTGACAATAATGGGGCTATGGTGTTGGCCAAAGAGCCCAGGTCCCATCAGAAGTCCAGACACATCCTGAGGCGATATCATGTGATCCGGGAGATAGTTGATCGCCGCGAGATCGAGATTAAGAGAGTAGACACAAAGAACAACGCTGCGGATCCATTCACCAAGGCCCTCCCTCAGCCGCAGCATGAGCGACTTTTTGAGATGTTAGGTATGAGATATGCCAATAACTGGCCTTAGTGCAAGTGGGAGATTGTTGGATATATGTATGCCCTAGAGGCCATTATGAGATAGTGTATGTACTGATGTATATATATATATATTCGGGGGACAGTCTTGCTCAAAATGATAGTATGCTATCTGGTTTTTACTTTATCATATGTTCACTTGATCATGTTTATATTCATTTGATGCATGTTGATAAAGCCCTAAGGATATTGGCTTGACTACTGGAATTATGATGCGGATCATACTAGTGGGACATCTGTAGTTTATAAGCATATCCTTGAAATGTTCCTAGTCGTAGGTATATCGAGACAAGGCACCGATATTCCAGCTTAGACTAGCGTATACCATTCTTGTTCCATATGATGGGCGATGGATGATCCCATATCCGTCTGGTGTGTTGACACCGAAGATAGTATACGGGTGCTCAGTGAGACTGGGTACACTGAACGGACTCACCGAGAACTCCTATATGGTATTATATCATACGTCGGATAGCAGTTCTCAGGTGACACTGGTACAGGTTAGTCTGTAGACCCGAGATCGTCATAGAGTCTTGTGTGTCCTCCCACTATACTTTGATCTCCACCCTACTGCGGCTCTACTGAGTAGTACAAACAGGTGGATTTTGGGTATAGTCTCGAGGCATGTGGAGGCAGTGAGCGATAGGAGGGGTTTCGTCTCTCCCGGTATTGGGGGTTGATGCGGTGCTGTGCACGATTGGCTATAACAGGAAGTCCCTGGCCAGGGCTGCTGAGATATTGCTGATAAGTGTTATTAGTAAGTTTCTCGATCTGTTATAGACCATATACCGGCATGACTTATTGAGTTATTGGGGTCGACGATTCCATCCCTAGACTCGATATGCAGCATATTTGACGAAGAGACCGGACTGTACGGTTAGTGTTGCCGGATGGATAGACAGGGGTTTTGACAGGTTCGCTTGTTCTTATTCTGATCGCTCAATACCCGGGTGGCCGTTACGTTTAGCTGACCGCTTGCGGCTTGTAGGTGTTTGATATGATCATCATCTGCTGCTGGCGTATTGACGAGTCTTAGAGTCCCACATAGAAGTTTCTCGGCTCTGGCGAAACGAAGTGGTGCACATATGAGATATGCGCGGAGCCTCGATTAAATACTAGTATATGATACTGTATTTTAATCGGGCATTTAATATTAGTCGGGTCGTATAAGATATGACCAATTTATTAAATCAAGTGTTGATTTAATATTGGCTTTTATATTATTTATTTAAATCCTTTTCTTCTTATGGATACATGCATGTATATGTACATGATGATGTGCATACATACATACATGAAATGTATCATGGTTGATGATACAAAGAGGATGGCAATATAAGAATCATATTGAAGATAAAATGATATATATTGATATTTTCAAAAAGGATAAAAGGCAAAAGAAAAAGGATAATGACTCATTTCTTTTCCACACTCTTCTACACAATTCCATGGTTGAATTTGACTCAACCATGGTTACTTTTCCTTTTGCCCTTTAACCTTAGTTGAAATATCTAGATATTATCTTAACCATGGTTGTGGTTATGATAAGATCTCTCTCTCTCTCATTTTCTTTTATCATTATCAATATTATCATTCCAAAAGAAATGAGAGCCATCTTCTTCCTCAAAAAACCCTAGCTCTCTTTTAAATGTTAAAAAGGAGTTAGAAATAGAAAAGAAAAGGTAATAAATAAGAATAGCAACCACTTCATCATCCTACACAACCATAGCTATCTTGTGTAGGGTGTTGTGCTTCAAGTTTGTCAAAGATCGAAGGAAGCATCAAGCTTAGGGCAAAGTGCTTCGGGTGGATCGTCGTGGACGAGGAGTTGATCAAGTGAACCTTTTCAAAGCCAAGGAGTCTTCCAAAGAGGTCTACAAAGGTTGTAGTCTCATCACTTAGCATAACTTAACTCTTAATCTTGATACTATTAATTGTTACTTCATATATTCTAGTTCGATTCTTTGTATAGTTTGCTTAGCACCTCAAAATTTTTATTATTATAGCATGTATGATGCTTCTAAACCTTACTAGAGGTGTTAAGAAAACCCTACAAGGGGAAGCAGCGCTCGAGCCTGCACCTACAGCCAAGGCGGCGTTACGTTCTTTTGATGCACGCCTCCTGCGCTTCCTTTCTGCCTGGGCTGTGAGAGCTGATCTTCTTAAGACCTTCGATAAAGAGACGTCATCGTCCGAGCCAGGAGCTACCTCGGGAGCCGTTATGGCGTCCGTCATAGGTTGTTTGAGCGAAGCTTCTTTCGGCAATACTGGCGGAGCTAGGACTTCGGCAGTCGGCTTTAGGAGCATCGCCGCATCACCACTTGCGATCGGCACGGCGCTCGGGATAACCTGAGTCGAGGTAGTCCCAGCAATAAGATGGAAAAGTAGAGTTAGTTTACCCATAAAAACGGGAATGAAAACACAGTGGGCCGAAATGGACCAAGGCCCAAGGAAACGCGAAGCCTCTCTTCCTCTTCGAATGTCTTGAGAGAAGCCGCGAGAGCTTCTTCAGTGGAGATGCCTGTTGAAAAAGAAGTGCCAGTCAAGGCATGATAATAAAAACGTAACAGCGGAAAGATATGACTGAAGTCTACCTGACTGTGCGAGGATGATCAGTCCTGCTTTGTGGCTAGCTAGTCGCTCGAAAGCTGCGATTGCAGCCTCCAGATCAGTATCATCTGGCGCCATGAATAAACCCTCATTGGTCCCATATTCACTCAAGCCCTTGCTATAAGGCTCCGAGCCAAGAACGACGTCAGCAGAGAAGAGCGACTTCTTCTTTTTCTGCGAACGAGTACCAGCAGCCGATAATACAAGCTTGCGCTTGGCGGGAAACTTCGGGCGGCGAGTCCCGATCTCTGCACCCAAACCGTACTCAGGAGATGCTACAGCTGCCGCTTCAACGGGAGCATGGGGCAGCAGCAACTCGGGCATCTCACGTGGTACCATAACCGAACCAACCTCTCTCAAAGGGGGACGAACGACGGTCCGTTGCTTCAAAGGAATAGCTGGAATACCAGCAGGGGCTACACCCTTACGATCCAGCAACAACTTCTTTTCCTCCCTGATGACAGCAACCATCGCGTGCTGGTACCATGCCACGTACACGTTCAACACCTTTGGGGCACAGCTTGGCTCACTGATAAAAAAGTTAGAACCGGTGCTGGGCCTAATGGTGTAGCGCGCTGCGGATGCCTTCTTCTGTGGCGGGCGGCTCAGCTAGAAAGGCATCAAGCAGAACACCCTGATTGTAGCTAGATTGTTGGGCAAAACGATGCGGGTTGTATCTCATAAACAACGCTGCATCATTCTGACTAAACACCATAAAGCTCGGCCTGATTGAATATAGGTGGAGAATCTCTCGAGCTTTCAAGGTAGAGGCGCCATCTTTAAAGGTGTCCCGCAGCGGCTGCACCGCCTTCGCAGATTCTTTGCCGATACTTAAGACCTTGTCAACGAAGGTCATGCTATCACCGACGGTACGCGGGCGAAGGAGCAAGCCCCGAGCCTCTCGTGGAGTCGGTTCAAAAATAGAAGCGTCAACCAGCCATAGCAGTCGAGGAAAGTTATATCTTTCATAAAAAAGGGGCCTCTTGTGAATTCCAAAGGCGCCAAGCACATGCAACTCGAGCCACAAGATGAAGTAATGCATTGAGAAGTTCACGGGCTGTACCCCCGGTTGAGTAGTATCTGCCGCTAGACTAAGGCCGTGATATAAATGGGCTAACCCAGCGACCCCGACGGCCACTTTCACCTCAATAACCATTCGATGAGCTGGGTAGAAGACGGACGACCTCATACGGCGAGGGTGCATCGGAAGCGCAAACCAGCTCAGCCATAGCCTGAGAAACCCCAAAAAGAACGTTTCTTCGTCGATCCCAGGAGCTGCAAGCTCTGCAAAAGGGACGACTGGGGTGTCGGGGAAAAAGAAACTCTTCTGATCCGCCTCCGCCATCGGCAGGTTGCCCAAACCTAAGCCAAAAGGATCGTCAAGTTTGGCGAACTTCGCGGCTTCCTTCGATAGTACTTCCGAGCGGAGAAAACAAGCGATAAAATCCATAAAATTAACCCTACGGCTCCCAGACTCGAGAAATAAGCCCTCGTAGATATTCAACACCTTAATCAAACTTGGTGATTGATGTTGAATGGCGTTGTCCGGGGTAAGGCCCATCATCACCGACTTGGCGGCAAAGACGTACTCATCATGAGGAAGTAGTTCCTCATAATGCTCCCTTCTAACAGGCAAGCCAGAAATCTCCGCGAACTCCTCTGAAGAGATGGAGACTTCCCGATCCGACAAAAGGAAGGTGTGAGTTGGAACGTTCCATTGTTCCGAAAAGGCTTTTACCCACCATGTAGGAGGCGTGGAGTACTGAAAGAGAGAAACGTAAACTGCGGGATACAACCCGAGCTTCAGCAACTGCAACCTCTTAGCGGACAGAATGTATCGGGCCCACTGCAAATATCTGGCTGGGTGATGGGGAGTCAAGCCTATGTTGTATAGCTGTCTCCAAGGGCGCGACTCACCCAGGCATGTATGCCGCCCTAGTATATCCAACGCCATTGGAGGCTGTATGGGTATCACAGCCAAAGAAGGCTGAAGGAGACCATCTGAAGTCCAATTAATCTCCTCCACGGCATAGTTCACCGAAGGTGGGTCAGCGTAAGAGATCGCCAAAATGGGCTTCGAGGGTACCGCGCAAGAAAAGCTCCGCCGATCCCTGATGATTTGGTTGTACCATGTTCCCCATAGATGAAGATTCTTATGCTCCGGATCATGGTCTTTGATCAGTGCAAAAACTTCTCGGTCTACGGGCGCTTCCGGAAATCTGCCTTCCGAACGGATGAACTGGAAGGAAGTGTCGAAAGACATAGTACCTGCACGGAAAAAAACAAATTTTCAGCCGCCAATGCTACAGATTAAGTTCCATCACTAGGTACTTTAAATCCGTACCGCACTGCAATGCAGTGAAAAGGGACCAAAGGGGACCCACATAATCTAGATGACAGTTCATAATTAATGAAACAGTCTAATCATTTGATGAGACTGTCATTAAAAGGGAAAATCCTCAAAAGATTCTCATTTAATGAGAACTTCTCGGGCCAAGGAGTAAATCTCCCATTAAGAGCAGCGCTCTGTAACAAAGCGACATCTGTCAACCCTGATGATGAGAGGAATAAAATTCCTCAAGAGACTTGCTCTGAAAAAATGATGGAATAACCCACCAGAAAACTTAAAATAAAATTTTTAATGAATTAAAATTCTGGGATCTTCAAGATCTATAATCAAACTCTAAGAGTTTTCATGAAAGATTAATAAATCTATATGATTTAAAAAAGAGCAAAGCTCTGTTGATGGGTTAGGAAACCCTAAGAAAGATCTAAGATCTAACAAGAGCAAAGCTCTGTTGAGAAACCCTAAAAATGGTTTTCTTGAAGGTCTATGATCTAAGAAGAGCAAAAAATCTGTAAATGGGTGAAACCCTAGCTTATTGATTAATCTCTTTAAAAGATTTGATCTTTTACCTAAAAATTTGACAGAGTTCTGTCTTTAAGGGAGTTCTTAAAATAGAGAGCTATGCTCTAAAGAAGAAATTGATTCTCAGAAAACAAGAAAGAAGATGAACAGAAGTCATCTTAAGGGCCAAAGGCCCTATTTATAGGCACTGAGAGCCGTTTCAATTTCTAAGTTGATCTAAGGGCGCAGATGCTGCCACCGCTGCACTCACGTGTGAGCCATGTGAGCGCAACGGTGGGGGGCATTTGTTTCCCCCAATCAGAGTAAAGCTCTGTTCAAGTTTTCAAAATTTGAAATGAGCAGCGCTTTATAAGAGCGGCAGCGCACACATGCAAAGCATGAGTGCGCTAGCGCAAAGAGCGCCAGCGCTCTGAAGCAGCGCTCACATGCAAAGCATAAGTGCGCTAGCGCTGGAACTAAATGTTCCACACCGTCAGATCAAAAATCCAATAAAGATGATAAATCATCAATTGACCAGAATGAAGTTCTGTTAAAATCTTTCCAAACAAAAGATTGTGCTCTGTAAATCAGAACACCGTTGGATCAATGATCCAATGGTGATTAAAAAAATCACCAAAATACAGAATAAATTCTGTATGGGAAATGATTTCCCAATCTTTTTAAAAACAAGAAGATTGCCTTCTGTAAATCAGAAGCCCTTAGATCAAAGATCCAACGATGGGGAAATCATCAAATCAATTGGAGAAAAGATCTCCTTAACCGATTGAACAAATCAGTTTTCCCTATATAAAGGCCCCAAGACTTCAAGTCTCATAGAGAGGAACCCCCTATAAATTTTGAGAACTCTCAGAAAGAAGAGCAAGTTCTCGGTAGAAGAAGAACTTTTCTTCAAGGTAAAAAAAACAGAGATAAGAAAAATCTCATTAAAGAAGAAGAACATAATTCTTCTCACAGATCATAGATCTATAAGACTAAGATCTTTTTACAAAAAGAGATCATGAACATCTCATTATAAAAAAAGGGGGAGAATAATTCAATTCTCTTAGGATCACAGATCTATAAAGGCAAAGCCTTTCACCAAAATAAGAGATTGAAATATCTCCTATAAAATAAGAACTTTGTTCTTAGAATCTTTAGACAAAGTCTCTTATAAACGAGAATTTATTTCTCAGATCATAAAACTGATCAATAGCGCTTTGCGCTTATGGACTGACGCACAGCGCCAAGCGCACCACGTGATCCTCACGTGCGCGCCACTTAATAAATAGCGCTTTGCGCTCTTGGACTAGCGCTAGCGCCAAGCGTGCCACATGCTCTTCACGTATACGCTATATCACAGAAGCGCTTTGTGCTTATTAACTGGCACTGGCGCCAAGCATGCCACGTGCTCCTTACGTGTACTCTATATCACAGGAGCACTTTGCGCTCATTAACTGGCGCTAGCGCCAAGCGCGCCACGTGTTCCTGACGCGTGCGCTGATAGAACATAAACTATTCTTTAAATAAAGCCCTAGAGCTATGATGAATGCTCAGCATTCAATAAAAGATAGAAAGGTTGTCGGAACCCAAATCAATGGTCAGTATTGTCAAATGTTTAACATTTTAACTGAGTAGGCCCAGCCCAAGTTGGCCATAAACCTCTCATTCAGATTAGCTGAGCCCATATGCTCATAAATTTCAGATCTTAGTCCCAATTGGACTACAGATCTCCCAACCAAAATTGGTTGAAGGGTACATCTCTTCACTCCTCTGATATTTGTCGTTGTAATCCTTCAATGTCTTTAGAGAGGTGACGGGTCTCGACAACAAGACATTCCATGGACTGTGGGGTCCTTAAACTCATGGACTATGATGTCCTTAACCTTAGACTGTAGGGTCCTTAAACCCATGAACTATGATGTCTGGACCGAGATGTCCTTAAGCCCATGGACCGAGATGTCCTTAAACTAACATTGGACCGTAATGTCCTTAAACTAACAATGGACCACAACATCCTTAAACTAAAACAATAGAGCCCAGATGCTCTTTTGTTGGATCTAAATGATCCCGTTAAGTTGATCTTAGTCTAAAATTAGACTAACGTATTCTTAACAAACCGTTAAGTTGATCTTAGTCTAAAAATTAGACTAACGTATCCTTAACAAACGTTTAAGTCGATCTTAGTCTCAAATAAGACTAACGTATCCTTAAACCCAACCCAAACCCAAATATAAGAAAATACGGATTTGGACTAATCCACACCCTGCGGGCGATAACATAAATTAGTCTCCGTATATAATCCACGAGCAATCAAAAACAAAACAAACACTCACGACACGAAGTGACCATGTGGAGAAGGAGAAAGTGGTTACCGCGATGCGGTAGCGTAATTAACTGCAGGGGCTTGCGTCTGTAAGGAAGAGCGGCCCCACAATCAAAAATCCCTCAAACTAGGGGGAATCTGACGAAGTCTGCTACATCGGCCGCATCCGTCTAAACCTTCGATACATGGTGCCATAAATCAACTTGGTATCTTTGGAGAGGTGGACGGATAGCACCAATTAGCTTCTGCCATCGAAATTTAGGAAAGAAGAACCTACGCAGTCGCGTCCGTCTTTCGGCGGAGAACTGGCATCTCGAATTCGGCAGAGTGATGAGCCTATTGCACACCGCCAGTTCGAATAGCCTCCTCGTTTTATCCCGGGGGAACATGTAGGGACATCTCAACTTTTTTTCGACAGATCTTGGTTTGTTGTTTTGGCGAGCTATCGGTTTTGGGTCACTCGGTTGTTGTTGAGCATTGGCGACGAAGGTCGCTTTATCTTTGCCCTTTTCATTCCGAAGATCTGTCTTTGAAGAGGACGTCGTATGGTCCATCTGATCCATTTGGATCAGTTTGTCAATCAAGGCCTAAAAGGTGGTCGGCTTGAAGAACATCATAAACTGGGATATAGTTGCCTGAGGATCAAGGGTCCCCATGAATATGCCCACAGCAGGAGCTTCTTCTATGTGCTGTTAACACTTTGACCATAGGTTACGCCACCGAATTGCGTATTGAACCCAAGTATCTCTTGGCTTCACTTTGGCATTGATTAATGCCATGATTGGGGTGTGCTCGCTTGTTCTTGCGAACCGCTGTGTGAAAAGTAGTTCCAGCTTCGTAAATGTCTTAATAGAGTCATTTGAGAGCTCAGAGTACCATTCAAACGCCGTCTCCGACAAGCTGCCAACAAACTGGCGAAGTAATAGTTTTTCATCGCCCCCGGTATTACCACACAAAGCTCTGAATTGAGCAACGTGTTGGTGTGGATTGCCTGTTCCCTTATACATATGGAATTTGGGGATCGTATATCCTGGAGGGTACTTAATTTGGTCGTACCAGCCAGGATAAGTTCGTCCAATTCTGAAGACTTGGCTTGCCACTTCATTTGCTTAATGAGCTCGTATTTGTTGAGCTATGTAGTCATCAAGGGTAGCTTTGGAGATCGTCTCCTCCCTGGCTGCTGATAAACCCGGAGGAGGGTTTGATGTCTTCCTTATGTCGTATTCAATGATTATTGGAGGGTCTTCGGCTGGAGGATCTGGCTGGATCATCATTCCCACCATGTCTTGGAACAGAAGCGCCATTTTTTTTATATTAGTCGCTTGTTCCGTGGCCTCTTTATCTTTCTTTTCAAGCACTCTTCGTAGGAATTCGTTGTCGGTCTCCTGCTCCTAACGTTGTTCCGACGATACTTTCAGGCTTTCTTTCTGCCCAGTGAGTACGGACATCCTTGTCAGCATCTCCTGGAGCTTCTGTTGTTGCTCCTGAGCTTTTGTCACAGACCGTGTAAGTGGTTGATGACCTATGAAAGTACGGCTATCCTCTTTTCCGGATACCATGTAGACGGTATGCACTACCATGCCTCCAGACTTGGGGCGTTTAGGTCCACTGTCTTTGATATTTGCTGCCGGCATGGGGATCTTATCCGGCCTTCTCCTCTTATGGGAGGTCGAGGTTGAGGGGGCCGTTGCAGCAGAAACCCAAGAAGATGATACCTTCCGTAGTACGGCGGAAGGATGGTCCTCCTGTTGGATATAGTGCCCTCAAAGTCAATTATTGGATCGCAGGCACGTGATTGCAATGATTGAGGGAGGACCTATACCGGTAGGACAGTCTTACTCGAGATGATAGTATACTATCTGGTTTGTCTTTATCATCGTGTACTGCTTTAGGTGACATTACAGATCATTATTACACGTTGATAGAGCCCTTAGGATCTTTGCTTGACAACCAGCAGTATGATGGCGATCATATAAGTGAGAGTTGGGTAGTCTATAAGCACATCCTTAAAGTGGTCCCTAGTCGTGGGAGTTTCGAAACAAGGCATCGATACTCCGGAGTAGACTAGTATATACAGTCGAGACCCCGAAGAGGGGCGGTGGCCGGTCTCACAAGCCATTGGTGTCAGTTGGTTCACCTAAGATGTATACAGATGCTCATTGGGTTATGAGTGCACCAAACAGGACTTGCTGGGAACCTGCTAGTTGGTATTACCTGTCGTCAGATAGCAGTTCCCTGGTGACATGTGTACAGGTTAGTCTATCGACCTGAGATCGTCATTTGTCTCGTGTGAGTTCCTACTGTGCTTTGATTATTACGCTACCATGGCTCAAAGGAGTCGTGCAAATAGGTTTTAGTTGGGTACAGTCCCGAGCCACATGGAGGCAGTGAGCGGATCGACAGGGGATTCGTCTCTCCCGGTATTGGGGGTGAGATCGTGATGTTTCTGGAGAGCCATTACACAAAATCCCTGGCCAGGGCAAGCGAGATTTACTGGTAGGTACTCCAGTAGTATCTCAGGGTGTTCTGGGATACACTCCGACATGACTTATACCGCTATTGGGGGTCTGACGTTTACCAGTCCCCTAGGCCTGATATGTGATACTCATAGACGAACGGACCGGACTGTACGGATATTGTCACTGATAGCTCAGTAGGGTTTCAGGATAAGTCCGCTGATTGATTTGATTTAGCGTGCTTGCGCTTTCTAAAAGATAGATCAAAAATATTTATAACCGCAATCAAGAACGGCGTCGCTTTGCAGCTAGCCGGTGAGTACGGGTCGGTCCACAGGGATGTTGTGAATTTCCTAATCGCGCTAACGAGTTAATTCCAAATGGTGTTCGGATTGATTATTAAATCTAAAAATTGAAGTTGTATGATACTAAGATTAGAAACTTGCTAGGATTAGGTTTAGGGAAAATTTGGTAAACAAAGATCTACATCTCTTTCCATTGCCTTTAATTAAAGATATCATATTAGTGTTATGGTAAATCTTAACAAAGGGGATTAGGATGATTGGGAAGATTGATTCTTCCTCTAGATCCTTGTCCTTCCTTTCTTAATCTTTACCCTAACCTCCATGCAAAACCTTAAAATCCGGGCCTTTAGACTACGGAATCACCGTTACCTCGAGGGTAGAGTGCCGTAGGGAGCGGAATAAGAAGGTATGCATGGAGTTCTAATTTTCATAAAAGATTGGCAAAGAAAAGAGATGAGAGATCTTCATCTCTCAAATCCTTCCCTATTCCTAACCCTAACAAGCGAGGAAACTACTCGCTCATTGAAGAGATGAAGAAAAACATGATTTTATTAAAGAGAAGAAACATCTATTGCAAGTTAATAAAATTCTTAAACTAAATTAAACTAAGACAAGAAAATAATTTACCTACAAAAAATGATGCTCTCCAAAAGAATGCTGAAATTTATTAATGAAGGGAGGCTTAGGGAGGCATAAGAAATTACAATGAGTAGAGTTCCTATTTATAGAGAATAGGAAACCCTAGGTTACAATTGATTTGCATGTCTACATTTACCAAAATATCCTTAGGAAGACCTAGTCAAAGTAGACTTCAAGCTTTGGTAAAATTTTATGTCTCTGTCTTTTATTAAAAGAAAGTATTGGGCCTTGGATCTTTGGGCTTCCTTATTATTTGGTTCTTTATTAAAATAGCTTCTATGTTTCATTCAGATCTCCAGTGAATAATTGCAGTGGATTTTTAACCGTTCGCTCTGTAATCTTGGACCTTGCATTGCCTTGTACTTTGTGAATTTTATCTTTGATGTAGGCTTGATCAAGAGTCTTCTATTTGTTGGTCAAAGTCCACTTTTTCATCGTCTTTACATCGTTTTCACTGTTTTCTGTCTAAGAACCTGTAACCTGTAACATGTAGCAGACATGCGTCAAAAGCATCTGTTTTATTTGTAAAAAGAATAAGAATGGGGAATATAATAATGCAATATTATGGTATGAACATCCGCTCGTCAGCCTCCCTTTTGTTCAATACCTTGGCAGCCGTTACGTACAGCTAGTACCACTGACGTGCTTGTGGTTAAACCCACTACCAGTGTATTGACAAGTCTTTAGAGTCCCCCACAGATTATTTCCCAAGTTCGGGAGAAACGTTGTAGATGCTATATGGTTTTATGGCAGGGTTCGAATATACACGTGCACGTGTCATGATTCGGACGGATAATATTAGTGGGCTTTGGTTTAAGCCGGATCCTAGTATTATATTGTGTAGGAATACTTTAGTCTCGTAGTATTCATATTCAGTCGGAATACGGATGCAGGTATGTATATACAGGTGAGGGGTATTCTTGTAATTCATTACAAGATTACTTTAGAAGATGCATTTATTTTTGTTAATCATTTTTGTTTAAATGGTTATTTGATTTGGAAAGTGTGACTCATATTGGTGACTCATTATTCTACCGTGTTCACTAATAACTCATGGTAATGAGTCATGTTAGATTAATGAGGTTTGTCATGGTGAGATATTTTGAGGTTTTTATGGAGATATTTTTTAAAATATCTTTTCATTGTTTTTAAACAAAAAACCTCATGATATGATCACAACAAGAGAGAGGGGGCAGCCACATGATATTTTTGGTCTTGGTTTTTTCCTCTCTTGAGATTTTCTTGAGCTCACACTCTTCATCTCATTGCATCTTCTTCAACCACCACCTAATCCGTCTCATGTGATGAGAATCCTAGGGTGTATTAAGACAAAGTATTCACACTTCTCTCTACTTCAATCTTGGACATGTCGGCTGGCAAACTTCATGTTTGAGTTGCTTCGGTTAGAAGCGGGAGCCCGTATAAAGATTCATTGACGTGGTGCCACCTCGATGACGAGACCGGAGATCGAGCGAGATTGGAGATGCCGCAAAAAGCTAAGGATGGTGGATAAAGACCCAAGGACACGGATCGATCGGTATAGCCATTCTAACATCTTTGTAGTATACTGGTTTATGCTTAATGGAACGATCCGGGATTTAGGCTTACGTTAGCACCAGTTTTGTAAGAGTTTTTATTCCGCGTTTGGCCTCGGATTGACGGCCGGGGCGCTGGTGTAGACTTACACCTTCTCTTGCCGAGCTTCGTCTTCATCAGCCGGCGAAAGTAATCTTTGTCAATTACAGAGTCTCGGACTTTCCGCCAAACTCTGTGGATCTTGGAGGACAACCACTGAGGAGGCTGTTCCGGCTTCACCTGTGTTTTGTTTTCGATAGGCGGAGGAGACTTCTTCAGTATGGCGGTTGGAGAGTTCTTGTGCACCCTCCTGAGCAGCTCGAAGCCATTCCTAGTTGGAACAGCAGCGTCAATTTCCACCGTTAGAGCTGGTGGGGTAAGTCCAAAGGGGGAACTGCCCCCATCTTTCCTCACTCGGCGCCAGTGGCGACGTTGAGCATGTCGTGCAGCCAGGACTACCTTTGTCGTTGGAGCGCCTTCGTCATGCTCCCCGCTTTGATGAGTGGCCGTTGTCGGCATCAGCCTGTCGAAGACTGACATCCTCCGAGAGGAAACGGTTAGTTTGTCGAAGGAAGACATTTTGGCAGGGGAAGCAGCCTTGGTGACTTCGCCCATAGTGGGAGTTGGAATGGCTAGTCTTGCAAAGACCGATCCCTTAGCAGGAGAATCCCCTTTGACGACTTCGTCTTTCGGGACAGGAATGGCTATCCACTTCGGGATAACCCCTTCAGGTATTGCGGGCCTCTTTGCGAACCCACTGGAGCTTTGGCCCAGTCTGTTAAAGACTGAGGTAGAAGACTTGGATGACCCGTTGAGAGGGGCCGTGGTAGCTGCATGTCGATCGAAGACCGACTTCTTCGGGGCCTCTTATGATGGCGCTGAAGCATTGAAGTTTGTTTGCGGGAGCATAGTCCCGAAGAATAGTCCAATGGTGGCTTGAGTCACTTGTTCCACCGGCATTGCAAAGATGGAGGCCGCTTGGGGCCCATAAGTCACTCCTCCAGCAGGGATGGAGTGGGAGTTGCTGTTGCAATTGGTGCAGTTGGAAACATCGATATCATCTTCTCTTTTGCATGGAACAAAACACCAAATCTTAGTATCTCGAATCCAGGGGAAACCATATTAAACTGTGATTCGTTCGCGAACATGACACACGAAGTGTGGAGTGGAAAGAGGAAAAGGTCCCACCGGGCGTGCCAGAATCTGTGTACCGCCGAAAATAGAGACAGATCCGGGATGGATCGTCTTGCCTGAATTTGGGGGCAGATGCTATTTGGATTTATCCGTCCATCTCTCTGAAGATGCCAAGTTGATTTATGGCATCATGTATCAGAGGTTTGGATGGATGCGGCTGTTGTAGCAGACTTCGTCAGATTCCCCCTCGTTTGCGAGGGGTTTTTGATTGCGGGGACGCTCTTCCCTGCAGGCGCAAGACCCTACAGTTAATTACGTTACCGCATAACGATAACCACTTTCTCTGGCTCCAGAAGTTCACTTCGTGTCGTGTGTTTTTGTTTTATTTTTGGTTGCCCGTGGATTGTATACGGAGAATAATTTGTGTTGCCTCCCGTAGGGCGTGGATTAGTCCAAATCCGTATTTTTTTAGATTTGGGTTTGGTTTGATTTAAGGATCGTTAATATCGTTTGGGATTAAGATCAACTTAAATGTTTGTTGATGATACGTTAGTCTAATTTTAGACTAAGATCTACACAACAGGATTTTTAGGATCATTCAGACCCAACCGAAGTGCATTTGGACTCTATATTGTCTTAGTTTAAGGACGTTGCGGTCCATAGCTAGTTTAAGGACATTGTGGTCCAAGGAGTTGTTGGTTGTCGGGACCCGCCACCTCTCTGAAGACGCTGAAGAATTACAACAATATGTATCAGAGGTGTGAGGAGATGTACCTTTAAACCAATGTTAGTTGGGAGATCTGTAGTTGTGTTTGGGACTAAGAACAATTTGGAACATGATAAGCGCATGGGCTCGGTTGATCTGAGTTGGGGATTTGGTTAACTTGGACTCAGCCCATTTAATCTTTGAATAAAGTGTTAAACACTTATTTGGGCTCAGTCCCTTTTCTATGCAAACAGAGCTGGGCATTGACATGGGTTCTGACACTCACCCTTTACTTCAACCCTCTTTTTTGTTTTTTATGGAGTGTTAAATACTCTTTATGGCACCCATGTGTGGAGCACGTAAGGCACTTGGCGCTAGGTGTTAGGCGTTGTTTGATGAGTGCAGAGCGCTTTATGTTAAGCAGCGCCCACGTGAAAGGCACGTGAGGCGCTTGGAGCTGAGCGCCAACTAAAGAGTGCTAAGCACTCTTTATTTGAGCAGCGCCCACGTGAAGGGCATGTGTGGCGCTTGGCGCTGAACGCCAACTATTGGATGCTAAGCACTCTTTATCTGAGCAGCGTCCACGTGAGGGGAACGTGAGGCGCTTGGCGTTGTTTCTTTCTTTGTGCAGTTTTCTGAAGATGTTCAATTCTCTGTTCTCCCCTGAAACTTCGATCCCCAAGAACAAATTCTTCCCCACGAGAATTAAATTCTCATTTATGAGAGACTTGTCTCATGGATCTCGGATCCAAGGGAAAGAACTATGTTCTTTATGAGGGTTAAACCCTTAGATATGCAGATGAGATACTATGATCTCTATTATCTTTATTTACCTTGAACAAAGTTCATCTTCCTTCTTCTCTCTTAAAGCTTTCTTTTTTGCTTGATCTTCTTTTTGAACTTGAAGTTTATGGAGGGGGGTTCCTCTCTGCAAGACTTGAAGTCATGGGTCCTTTATATAGTAGAGGCCGATTTGTTGATTTAGTTAAAGAAATCTCTCATTGAGAGATCCTTAATTGATTTGGGGATTTTATCCACCGTTGAATCTTTGATCAAAGGACATCTGTTTTACAGAAGATATTTCTTGTTTTTAACAAGATTGGGAAATATTTTGCCATACAGAGCTTATTCTGTAGCTTGGTGATTTTTAATCACCATTAGACTTTTAATCCAACGGTGCTCTTTTTTACAGAGAGTAATCTTTCTCGTTTAGAAAGATTTGAGGAATATTTACTCAACAGAATTTAATTTTGTATTTTGATGATTCATTCTCCGTTGGATTTTTAATCCAATGGCAGAGAACTTTTAGTTTTGGAGCCGGCGCCCTCGTGCAAGACACTTGAGGCGCTGCCTCAGAGCTTTTAACTCTTGGCGTTGGTGCCCTCGTGCAAGGCATGTGAGGCGCTGCCTCAGAGTTTTTTATCTCTTGGCGCTAGCGCCCTCATGCAAGGCACGTGAGGTGCTGCCTCAGAGTTTTTAACTCTTGGCACTGGGACCCTCGTGCAAGGCACGTGAGTCGCTGCCTCTTTACTGAAGGTGTCTTTTTGCTTTTTCTTGAGTCAAACTTTTATTTTCCAACGCTTGGAAATAGTTCCATCATGCAAAACATTTTCTGTGCCTATACTTAAATGTCTCCCTTCATAATCTGAGGCAATGCTCTCTTCTCTTTCACTTTTAGAGAATTATTTTAACAGAGAAGAGCTATGGCTTGTAATCGTCCACATGCTCGCCGGCAGCCATGGGAGGTGCCTATTGAGGAAATTGTTCCTTTTTTTGTTGCCCGCTTGGCGAACCCTGATCTCATGGATGACCAATGCGATACGGTGCTACACGAGCTCTTGACTCGTAGAGGATCTCCTCTCCCCATCGGCTCCATTTGGCTCCAGATGGTTTTCTTGTCCATGCTCGATGATATTCCCCTTCATCCAGCAGAGATGACTCCGGCGATACTCGACGTATCGGAGGACAAGATCGAGTGCTTTCATGTGGCACTTTTGATTACCACGGCTCTGAGGGATCGCTCTGTTCAACTGCTAAGCTAGATACGGGCTCAGCGGGCCATCATGACTGCCTTCGCTGATGGGCACGATGCTGACCGATGGGGAGCGACTCTTCGTGAAGATCGCCGCTTTGCAATGGTGGGGAAGGCGGATAGCGAGTCAGAGAATTTTATCCATATTTTTGTGAATCCCTGTACTTTCGATCCCATATATGATGATATTTTTCTCGTAGAATAAAATGTTCAATTAAATGTTTTCTTTTTGTCATTGACCACCAAGTGCTCCCTTTCTAACACCTTTTCTTCCTCTGATGTGTGTATGTGCGTATATGAATGAGCCCGATTTCACACATATCTGTAAACGAAACTTAAACCGGAGTAAACAGGAACAAATAGCTCTTGGCCAAAGATTTCGGCGGTAACAAACACTAATTGGGTAAGTGAGTTTTTCAAATTACTCGCTAAGAAAACTTTTTTAAGCAACTTGAATTTTTCTTTTCCTAGTGCACAAATCCTTTACAATTTTTGCAAAGGAAGGAACTTGTTCGTGTAAGTCGATTTCGAGGTGGCCCCCAAGGGGAGGCAGACCCGTGACCCTCGAATCGATACTTAATTTTTTCCCCCTCGCCTCTGTGAAGATTCGGACGGGTTTCGAGTTCGTTTCGACTCCCGGATTGGCTTAAAACGATTTTTTAGTGACTTTAGTGGACAGTTTTTCATGGTCTTGAAAAATTAGTTTCGTTCGCTAATTGTGTGTGGATTTTATAACATCGTGGGTTACTTTACAAGTTTTGTGATGTGTATATGTGTTCTTAAACGTCTTCGAACAGCTATATGTCGACTAGAAGGGGTTGCACATATCTGTGATCTGTTTGTGGTTTGTGGATATAGAGTATTGGATCGTCGTGGATGAATAGCCGAGGGATGTAAGAAGAGTGTTTTCTTTTCTTTCATTCGATGTAAATTTGTAAAGTGATGTAATATTATTTTGCGGGGCACATCCGTGTTGAAGTTGTAGCCATCGTTGTATTATTTCATTTACTGCTTTTGCTCCTAGGATTGACCCAAAGTGGGTTGCACAAACTACCGGGTTCTTGAAGTGACGAGTGGCCTATTCATTTTTTTGAGGGAGGTTGCTTCACTTCGGGAATTTGGCGGGTAGTTTGCCGCACCCGTAGGGGTCTAGGGTGGGGTTTGGCTATTTATCACGACCGTGGAATCCGTCTTTCGTTATAGGCTTAAACGAAACGCGGAATTCCTAGGATATCCAATATGTTCATCTGTGATCTGGAATGCCTATTATTGCATGAGACGAATGGATATATATATATATATATGATATATAGTAGACGTTGCTTATGTTTTGCACCTGCGCTAGTCCAGCTCCCGCTCTGCCGTTAGTTAAGTAACCTAACGGTGCATGACGGGCCCCGTGGCGAATGCGAATGGTATAAGCGTACATTGTATTTTCGTTTCTTTTTCTACAATGATAGGATTAAATGATGGGACAATATTAATTGATTAATGCAAAGGAAACAAACCAAAGCTGAATCGTTGGAACAATTTCAAAACCACTTGATTTTCTTCAAAAAGGAAACTTTTAAATGCGAGGCCTAAACCACTCCTTTAAAAGCTATCATAGTTCCTTCGATTATATCAAGTTCATTACGTTCACGGTTCCGCCAAAACCATTCGTAGCCCTCCATCATTTCAGATGGGTATTCAGTGGTATTCAAGCTATGTATTTTGACCTTCGCCAAGGCATAGTGATTGGTAGCTGTTGGATATTCATCTATAGCATAGATAGATGGTTGGTTTAGGACAGCCGTACTATTATGTTGGCTTTCATCAAGGGTATGTACGGGTGGGTTCAAATTAACCTGGACAATGATGGGTAGAACTTGACTTGCGACTTATGATATATTGGCCTTCATCAAGGTCATAAGAGCTTGGGGCAAAAATCCACATCGGGAGTTTCTAAATAAACTGAAACTTGCTAGTATTGCATATCATTTGGAGTGTGATAATTTTGGTAGGATTCTTTCAAGGTTGTCACACGATGATATTTGGATCTCGATCCTACTGTGAGTATCCGCTACTCCTCGGGATATTTTTTTCACTATACAATCAATGCTATAAACCAAGTAGGTGTCTAGAACGGTGTTAGCGGGGCCACGCCTTCAGGAAAAAGAGGTTATGTAATTAAGGAACTTCGCAAAAGCATTGGAAAATCTCCCTCGAAATACCAACACTGGCCTGGCCGAAAGGTTAAGCAAGTATTGTAAGAGTGAGATTAATCCTGACTAATTTTTCTTTTATGGTTTGAGGAAGGATTCGAGATACAGTGGAAGCCATCCTGTTTAGATAAAATAATAACCAATCTAAACTTTCAAGAGCATCATGCTGAGTGTTTCTCCTCTCTCTTGACTGCAGCGACGAAAATGGCTGGTCTTAAGTTACTGCTAGATAATAACATATTTACTGAGCCAAACTATAATGATTGGCTAATGAATGTCCAGATGTCCATAACCTATGACAAGCTGGGCTACCTCCTTACTACCAAAGCTCCCGCAGTCCCGGGTCCAGATTCCACCGTCGCGGATGTTGATATTCGTAAGACATTGGAAAAGGACAGTGCAAGAGCTAAGTGCCTCGTGTTAGCCTCAATGGATTATGAACACTAGAGGCAGCACGAGAAGATGGACTTAGATTCCATCTTCCTCTATACCAAAGTTTTATATGGAGAGCAATCTCGTATCGTAAGATATGAGACCTTGAAGTTATTGTTTCAGGTGAGATTGGCCGTCGGGTCATCTGTAGGGGACCACGTCCTTACGATGATTAGCTATATTGAGAAGCTCACGGACCTGGGGACCACGTTGGAGAATGAGTTACTTACTGACTTGATTCTGCAGTTGCTCCCCTCCACCTACGCCCAGTTTATCTTGAATTTCAACATTCAAGGGAAGGAAGTTTCACTTCCAGAACTTCTCAACATGTTGAGAAGCTCAGAGGAAACCCTGCAAGAATCCAGGGAGACATCCGCTCTGCTCATTGGAGAATTTTCCTCTTCTAGATCCAAGGCGAAAGCCGAGAGAGAGAAGAAGAAGGCCTCCATCAAGCCGATAGGCGGTGTCAGTTTGTTAGAAGGAAAGGACAGGGCAAATGTTTCAGGGCTAACAGTAGGGAAGGTGGAATGTTTCCATTATCACGGGATATGCCATTATCAGAAGGACTGCAGGGCTTGGAAAGCAAAAAACCAGGATTTGAAGCACGTTGTGGCTTCGGCTTCGGGTGTGTTTATGATTGAAAAGTGTCTGTCAATTAACCCTACTTTCTGGATAATGGATAGCGGATCAGAATATCATATCTGTAATTCATTACAGGCTCTGATAAACCATAGAGTTATCAAGGAAGGTGATATGACTCTGAGGGTTGCTAACGGAATGAGCGTGGACGCTGTATCCGTAGGGGAATAATACCTAGGATTAACAAATGGGCAGATTTTGATTTTGCGTAACTATTTGTGTGTACCTAGTCTGGCTTGTAATATCATTTTTGTATCTTTACTTTCTAAAGAAGGTTATGATTTTGCATTTGTAAGCGATATGGTCCATATCCACCTAAATCAAGCATTGATTGGGTCAGGTACACTAGATAACGGTATATACGTATTAAATCAAGTTCAGGTTTTCAACATCCAGAACACACTTAAAAGAAAGTCTCCAGAATTAAATCAGGCTTTCTTATGGCATTGTATACTGGGTCACATCAATGAATCACGGTTGACGAAGTTACATAAAGAGGGATATTTGGATCCGTTCGAATATCAGTCCTATGCAACTTGTCAATCATTTCTCAAAAGAAAGATGACAAAGACTCCGTTCACTGGACACGGAGTAAGAGCGAGCGAGCTCTTGGGACTCGTACACAATGACTTGTGTGGTCCAATGTCTACAAATGCAGGAAGTGGTTATTCCTATTTCATTAATTTTACGGATGATTTCTCAAGGTATGGACATGTATTCTTGAGAAAACATAAATCCGAGGCTTTTGAGAAATTCCGGGAATATAAGAATGAAGTGGAAAGACAAACATGCAAAAGTATCAAGACACTTAGATCTGATCGAGGTGGTGAATACTTAAGTGCCGAGTTCCTGGGTTATTTAAAAGAGAATGGAATTTTTTCTCAGCTTACTCTTCTATACACACCTCAACAAAACGGTGTATCGGAAAAATAGAACCAAACCTTATTGGATATGGTACGTTCCATGATAGTTAACGCTGAGTTACCGCGATCCTCCTGGGGTTATGCACTAGAATCAGCTGCATATCTTTTGAACAAGGTTCCTACCAAGACTGTGCCTACCACATCATATCAGATATGGAGTGGGAAGAAACCCTATCATAAGTATCTGAAAATATGGTGGTGTCCAGCTTTTGTAAAAAAGCAGCATGCGGACAAGCTCGAGGCACGCTCACTCCTGTGTAAGTTTGTGGGATACCCAAAGAACTCCAGGGGGTATCTTTTCTATTACGCGGAGGAACAAAAGGTCTTTGTTTCTCGACATGCCCACTTTTTGGAAAATCAATTTTTAGAAAAAGAGATAAGTGGGAGCGCAATAGAACTGGAAGAAATTCCAGAACCACAAGCTATTACGGAAAGCATGGTGGAACTATAAGTTTCAAAAGAACCGAACATCCCCATGCCACTCTGCAGGACTAGTAGGCAGTCTCATCCGCCCGAGAGATACTACGGTTTTCTTATAGACGGGGATAGAGAGGATCGCATCATCAACGATGATGAGCCAACTAGCTTCCAGCAAGCCATTCAGAGCAGAGACTCGGTAAAATGGCTGGATGCAATGCGGACCGAAATGGAGTCCATGTACACAAACAAAGTATGGACTTTGGACATTGCTCTAGAAGGGGTAAAACCCGTAGGCTGCAAATGGATCTTCAGAAAGAAGATAAGTGTAGATGGACAGGTTGAAACCTATAAGGCTAGACTTGTTGCAAAAGGATTTCATCAAGGACATGGTTTGGACTATGATGAAACCTTTTCTCTAGTGGTTATGCTTAAATCCATTCGAATCCTTCTTGCCATTGCTGCCTTCCACAATTATAAGATTTGGCAAATGGACGTAAAGACCACTTTTCTAAATGGAAATTTGGAAGAGTGCGTCTATATGGATCAGCCAGAGGGTTTCATTCAGAGTAGGAGCAGTGAGAAAGTGTGCAAGTTGATTAAGTCCATTTATAGATTAAAGCAAACATCGCGGAGTTGGAATATCTGTTTTGACGAGACGGTCAAAGAATTTGACTTTATCAAAAATCCAGATGAACCATGCATCTATAGTAAGATTGTAGCAAGAACTGTGGTATTCCTCGTCTTGTACGTGGATGATATTCTCTTGAAAGGAAATGACATTCCTATGCTACAATCATTCAAAGGATTCTTGTCATAAAGGTTCTCCATGAAAGACCTGGGTGATGCCTCCTACATTCTGGGGATCTAGATTTATCGTGATAGATCTAAGAGAATGTTGGGACTTTCACAGTCTATGTACATCGACACCATTCTGAAAAGATTTAGTATGGAAGATTCAAAGCATGGTAATCTACCGGCTTGTCACGGAATCACCCTCTCCAAAGAGATGTCTCCCAAGACTGATTTAGAAAGGGATCGCATGTCTATTATACCCTACGCTTCTACGGTAGCCTCTATAATGTATGCGATGTTGTGTACCAGACCAGATGTTGCTTACGCACTAAGCGTGGTAAGCCGGTATCAGTCAAACCCTGGGGAGAAGCACTGGATAGCAGTAAAGAACATTCTCAAGTATATAAGAAGGATTAAGGAGATGTTCTTGGTGTACGACAAAAAAGACCTCCAGATTGAGGCCTTTGCTGATTCCAGCTTCCAGAGTGACAAGGATGACTCTAAGTCCATGCCGGGTTATGTCATTACCCTCAACGGAGGGACGGTCTATTGGAAGAGCTCCAATCAGGACATCGTTGCTGACTCGACGATGGAAGCGGAGTATATCGCTGCTTGTGACGCCGCAAAAGAAGCAGTCTGGATGAGGAAGTTCGTAACAGAATTTCAGGTGGTTCCTTCCATTTTTGATCAAATACCTCTGTATTGTGACAATAATGAGGCTATAGCTTTAGTGAAGGAACCCAGGTCCTATCAGAAGTCCAGACATATCTTGAGACGGTATTACCTGATCAGGGAGATTGTGGATCGCTAGAAGATCGAGGTGCGGAGAGTAGATATGGAGAAAAACACTGCAGATCTACTCACAAAGGATATCCCTCAGACGCAATTCGAGAGGCTATTCGAGATGATAGGTCTGTGATATGCCAACACATGGCCTTAGTGCAAGTAGGAGATTGTTAGTGATTTATGCCCTAGAGCCTATTATTGTATAATACTAGTTTGTATATTACATTTTAGAAGCTTGGGATATACACGGATATTATAACAATCTTGCTCAATATAGTAGTATGCTACTTGGTTTGTTTCTATCTTAATATGTGTATATATTTCTTTTAACGTATCACAAATACATATTGATAGAGCCCTTAGGATCTTTACTTGACTACCAACTTTGTAATGGTAGTCACACTAGTGGGGGCTGGGTAGTCTATAAGCACATCCTTATACAGGTCCCTAGTCATAGGACTATTGAGACAGGGTATCGATACTCCAGAGTAGACTAGTGTATACGCTTCTCATCCCAGCCGGGAAGATGGTCTGTCCCACAACCATTAGTACGCCGTACTGGAGATAGTATGCAGGTGCTCACTGGGTTATGAGTTACACTGGACAGACTCGTGGGGAACTGCTGGTTGGTACTATTCCTATCGTCAAGTAGCAGTTCCCAGGTGACATGAGTACAGCAAAGTTAGTTGACTTGACATCACTATTTCACCTCGAGTGTGTTCCTACTATTCTTAGATTACTACCCTACCATGGCTCATAGGAGTCATGCAAACAGGTAGTAGTTGGATACAGTCCCAAAGCACTTGGAGGCAGTAGTGGTTAGATAGGATTTGTCTCTCCCGGTATGGGGGTTGATATCGCGCTGTGTTCGGAAAGCCATTACACAAAGTCCCTGGCCAGGACAAGCGAGATTTACTGGTAGGTACTCCAGTAGTTTCTCAGAATGTTTTGGGCTCTACTCCGGCATGACTTATCGCGCTATTAGGGGTCTGACGACTACCGCCCCTAGGCCCGATATGTGATACTCTTAGATGAACATACCGGACTGTACGGAGATTGTCAAAGATTGGCTCAGTAGGAGTTCGGATGTGTTTGCTCATCGGCTTTCTTATCGACAGATACATGGGTAGCCGTACCGCTGACGTGCTTGTAGTTAAACCCACTGCCAGCGTACTGTCGAGTCTTTAGAGCCCCACACAGAGGGTTTCCCTGCTTCGGGAAAAAGATGTTGAGGACATATGGTTTTACGGTAGGGTTTCGATCACATACATGTACTTGTGCACGTATGATGTTCGGGCGGATAATACTAGTGGGCTTTGGTTTAAACCAGATCCTAGTATTATATTCTTGGATTATTTTTGTCTCTTTATATTCGTATTTTTCGGAATACGGATACGGGTATGTATATACGGTGAGGGGTATTCTTGTAATTTATATAAGAGTGCTTCTAGAAAAAGACACTTCATTTCTTGTATAACCATTTAGATTAAATGGTTAATGAGGTGGAGGTAATGGGTGTGGATTTTCATTAAATGAAGTATGGCAACTTGGTGACTCATCTTGTGACTATTGAAGCATGCTTGATATTTTCATTTGTGAATTATTGTATGCTTCATTCATCACAAGACTTAGCCAACTTCATTGCATAATTATCTTCAACACACTCACTCCTCTAAGATCTCTTTTTCTTCCTCAAAACCCTAATTGTCACATGAGTTGAGAAACCTAGGGTTTTTGAGACAAATCAATCCATCATCACTCTCTACGTCCTCTAGGCTATCTAGTTTAGCAAACTAGGTATCCTAGTTACCTCGGTATTGAGGTTGGAGCTCGAATTATAGACTCTCGAGTGGATCGTCTTTGACTTGAGGAGGCCGAATTAGCAAGTGCAATCCGTACACTTCTAGGAGCCAAGGAGGAGAACAAGAAGACCTGAAGAACTTGATACTAGGAGGTATAACTTTCTTCATAGTAGTTAAACCTCATAGTAGTTGTGCTAGATTGGGTTTATGGTCAATCCTGGGTTCAAGTCGGTGTTGCAAAGCCCATAAAAATCATTTTTTGCGTATTCCGCTTCCCCGCGAACCCGCGGGGTGTGCGACATTGACTTACAGTTGGATAGCATCTAGGAGAGAAATATTTATGCTAACTTGTTTAAAAATTTCCACAATCTTCTCCATTTGGGGACTTGGTCTGTTGGCCCTTAACCTATTTGGAAAAGAAGCTTTATCAATAAGGGTTGGGTCTAACTTTTGAGGAGAAGTTTGTGGGGATAGACTGGATCCCAAAATTGGATTTGGGATGGTCGTAGATAGTAATTCCTTCAAGGAAGTGGGCTGAGGGTTCGAGCCTAGTGGAAAACGGAGAATAGGCTCAGAAGAAGATGTTGGATTAGACGAAGTAGGAGTAGAAGTAGTAGCCGGGGTTTCATCAATGTAATCAGGTTCAACTTATTCACCAACTTTATTATTCAGCACTCTTCCCGATCTCAACGTAGTTAGTTCACTCACATTATGATTTTGAAGGATGGGATTTGCGCTTTGTGAGTGGTTGGGATTTGGTAGAGGTTGAGATGGAAGTCTCCCTTTCTCTCTTTCACACATCGCGGAATTTAACTATACAATTTATGCTTCTATCAATTTTATGTTTTCACCGTGGGAAGCAGTGTGTTGCACTAACGTTTGGATAGAAGACGTTAAATTAGCTGCCGTTTGCGTGGATTGTTTAATGAATGTTTCTAAGTTTCGTTTGAGTGCAGAGATTTTATTGGGTCGGCCATCGAAATATTATTATAAGGAGCAAAGTTGTTGGCTGGATTTTGAAAAGCTTGCGATTGAAAAGGCTACTGAATTTGTTGTTGTGGCGGTTATTGCTGTGGAGGAAGCCTTTGATAGTTATTTTGGCTTAGGAACTGATTTTGATTTGAGATTGGTTTTGGTTCCAAGCAAAATTAGGATGATTCCTCCATACCTAATTTTATGTGGATGAATAAGGATCATTTCTAGGTTGTTGTTGTTAGTGATATATGCCCTAGAGGCCATTATTGTATAGTACTAGTTTGTACATTACATTTTGGAAGCTTGGGATATATACGGATTTTATGACAGTCTTGCTCAATATGGTAGTATGCTACTTGGTTTATTTCTATCTTACTATATGTATATGTTTCTTTTAGCGCATCGCAAATACATATTGGTAGAGCCCTTAGGATCTTTGCTTGACTACCAGCGTTGTGATGGCAGTCACACTAGTAGGGGCTGGGTAGTCTATAAGCACATCCTTATATAGTTCCCTAGTCGTAAGATTATCGAGACAGGGCATCGATACTCCAGAGTAGACTAGTGTATACGCTTCTCATCCCAGCAGGGAAGATGGTCTTTCCCACAGCCATTAGTATGTCATACTGGAGATAGTATGCAGGTGCTCATTGGGTTATGAGTTACACTGGACGGACTCATGGGGAACTGATGGTTGGTACTATACCTATCGTCAGGTAGCAGTTTCCAGATGACATAAGTACAGCGTAGTCCGTTGACTTGACACTGCTATTTCGCCTTAAGTGTGTTCCCACTGTTCTTAGATTACTACCATACCATGGCTCTGATGAATCATGCAAACAGGTAGTAGTTGGGTTCAGTCCCGAAGCACTTAGAGGTAGTAGTGGTTAGATAGGATTTGTCTCTTCCGGTATTGGGGGTTGATGTCGCGCTGTGTTTAGAAAGCCATTACACAAAGTCCCTGTCCAGGGCAAGCGAGATTTACTGGTAGGTACTCCAGTAGTTTCTCATGGTGTTTTGGGGCTCTACTCCGGTATGACTTATTACGATATTAGGGGTCTGACGACTACCTCCCCCTAGGCCCGATATGCAATACTCTCAGAAGAACAGACCGAACTGTACGGAGATTGTCACAGATAGGCTCAGTAGGAGTTCGGATGAGTTTACTCATCGGCCTTTTTATCGAAAGATACTTGGGTAGCCGTTACGTGCATCTAATATCGCTGGCGTGCTTGTAGTTAAACCCATTGCCAGCATACTGTCGAGTCTTTTGAGTCCCATACAGAGGGTTTCCCTGCTTCGGGCGAAACGATGTAGAGTTCGTATGGTTTTACGACAGGGTTTGAACATATACATGTCCTTGTGCACGGATTATGTTCGGACGGATAATACTAGTGGGCTTTGGTTTAAGCCGGATCCTAGTATTAGATTATTGGATTAGTTTCGTTTCATTGTATTCGTGTTTTTCAGAATACGGATATGGGTATGTATATACGGTGAGGGGTATTCTTGTAATTTACTCGAGTGCTTCTAGAAGAAGACACCTCATTACTTGTATTACCATTTATGTTAAATGGTTAATGAGGTGGAGGTATGGGGTGTTATTTTGTGATAAATAAAGCATGGCTACTTGGTGACTCATGGATGACTATTGAGGCAAGAGTGGACTTAGATATTTTGTGAGATATTTTAGGCATGCTTTATAGCATCACAATTAGCCATATTCATTTGATTATTATCTTAAACACTCTCTCTCCTCAAGAGCTCTCTTCTTCTTCCTCAAACCCTAATTGTTTCATGTGTTGAGAAACCTAAGGTTATTGAGACTAATCTATACATAATCAATCTCTACATCCTCTAGGTTGCTTAGATTAGCATACTAGGTACCTTAGTTACCTTATCTTAGAGGTAGGAGCTCAAGGTAGACACTCTCGGATGGATCTTCTTTGACGTGAGGAGGCCGAAGAGGAGGCGTGATCCATACACTCTTCAAGGAGCACAAGAAGAGGAGGAGGAGTACAAGAAGAAGAAGGACTTGATACTTGAGATATAACTTTCTTACATAATAGTTAAACTTCATAGATGTTTTGTTAGTTAAGGTTTAGTATCGATCCTGGAGTTTAGTCGGTGTTGCGAAGCATATAAAAATCGTTTTTTGCAAACTCCGCCTCCCCGCGAACCCGCGGGGTACGCAACATTGACTTGCAGTGGTGTCAGAGCCAACTAAACCTTAACTAATAGATTAAACGACTATTAAAACTATGAAACCGAAATAACTCCGAAACAAAAAACCATGATTCCAAGTTTCTGTAGAATTTTTCTGAGACACTAAATTTTTTTTAAACAATTGCAGAGTGCTCTATTACTTGTATCTTGAACACCACCAGAACTCGAGACCCTAACACCATGTTTTGGCCGGCCAAAGTGACATTTTTCCCGGCCTGGCCGGCCTCATGGGGGAATTGTGTGTCGTGTTTTGTTCTGTGTTCTAGTCTCTTGGAATTAGGGTTTCAGGTTATATTTGATTTTGCCAAGATTGCTTATATTGTTATCTTTCTGTTGTGGCAATACAGAGTATTTCGAAGTCGCGGTTTTAACGTCGTTTATAGTTTCAGGTTGTTATATGAGTTCATAAACTTCCGCTAATTGCTATATGTCGGTTAGTTGGGGGTTGCACATATCTGTGATAATTGGTTTGTGTATATGGTGTATTGGATCATCGTGGATGAATAGCCGGGGTTGTGAGAAGAGAGTTTTCTTTCTTTCATTCGATGTAAATTGTAAAGTGGTGTAATATTATTTTGCGGGGCACATCCGGGTTGAGGTTGTAGCCGCCGTTGTATTATTTCATTTACTGTTTTTTTCTCCTAGGATAAACCTATGGTGGGGTGCACAAACTACCGGGTTTTTGAAGTGCTGAGTGACCTACTCATTTTACTGAGGGAGATTGCTTCACTTTAGGAATTTGGCGGGTAGTTTGCCGCACCCGTAGGGGTCTAGGGTGGGGTTTGGCTATTCATCACGACCGTGGAATCCGTCTTTCGTTATAGGCTTAAACGAAACGTGGAATTCCTAGGATATCCAATATGTTCATCTGTGATCTGGAATGCCTATTATTGCGTGAGACGAATGGATATATATATATGATATATAGTAGACGTTGCTTATGTTTTGCACCCGCGCTAGTCCAGCCCCTGCTCTGCCGTTACTTAAGTAACCTAACGGTGTATGATGGGACCCCGTGGCGAATGTGGATAGCATAAGCGTACGTTGTATTTTCTTTTCTTTCTGCAATGGTAGGTGTAAATGATGGGACTGAATTAATTGATTAATGCAAAGCAAACAAATCAAAGCTGAATCCTTGGAACAACTTCAAAAACCACTTGGTTTTTTCAAAAAAAGCAACTTTTAAACCGGAGCTTAAACCACTCCTTTAAAAGCTTTCATGGTTCCTTCGATATACCAAGTTCATTACATTCACGGTTTTGCCAAAACCATCCGTAGCACTCCGTCATTTCAGATGGATATTCAGTAGTATTCAAGCTATGTATTTTGACCATCGCCAATGTATAGTTATTGGTAGCTGCTGAATATTCATCTGTTGCATAGCTAGATGCGTTGTTTTGGGAAAGTCGTACTACTATTTTAGCCTTCGTCAAGGGTATGTATGGGTGGGTTCAAATTAAGCTAGACAATGATGGGTAGAACTTGACTTGCGACTTATGATATATTGGCATTCAACAAGGTCATAAGAGCTTGGGACAAAAATCCACATCGGGAGTTTCTAAAAAAACTGAAATTTGCTAGTGTTGCATACTTTTTGGAGTGTGATAATTTTGGTACAATTCCTTCAAGGTTATCACACAATGATATTTAGATCCCGATCCTATTGTGAGTATCCACTACTCCTCGGGAGAATTTTTCTCTTTGCAATCAATGGTATAAACTAAATAGGTGTCTAGAACGGTGTTAGCGGGGCTACGCCTCCACGGAAAAGTGGTTATTTAATTAAGGAACTTCGCGAAAGCGTTGTAAAACCTTCCTCGATCTACCGACACTAGCCTGGCCGAAAGGTTAAAGCAAGAATTGTAGGGTGTGATTAATCCCGACTAATTCTTCTTTTATGGTTTGAAGGAGAATTCGAGAAAAAGTGGGAGCCATCCTGTTTAGATAAACTAAAAACCAATCTAAACTTACAAGTGCATCATGCTAAAGTTTTTCTTCTCTCTCTCCTAATTACAGCGACCGGGATGACTGGACTTAAGTTACTTTTAGATAAAAATATATCGACGGGGTCAAACTATAAAAATTGGTTCAGGAATACCCAAATGGCCATCACATATGACAAACTAGGCCATCTTCTTACTACTAAAGCCCCCGCCATCCCAGGCCCAGATTCTAGTGTCGCAGATATTGAGATCTGTAAGACATGGGAAATTGACAGTGCGAAAGCTAAGTGCCTCATGCTGGCCTATATGGATAATGAACACCAGAAGCGGAACGAGAAGATGGATCTTGAATTCATCTTCCTCCATACCAAAGATTTATATGGAGAGCAATCTCGTATCGCAAGATACGAAACCTCAAAGAATTTATTTCAAGCAAGGTTGGCTAACGGGTCATCTGTAGAGGACCACGTCCTTAAGATGATCAGCTTGATTGAAGAGCTTACGGACCTAGGGACTACGTTCGAGTACGAGCTATATACAGACTTGATTCTACAGTCCCTCCCCTCTACCTACGCCCAGTTCATCTTGAATTTTAATATTCAAGTAAAGGAAGTTACACTTCCAGAACTCCTCAACATGTTGAGGAGCGCATGGGGCACCCTGCAGAAGTCTAGGGAGACACCCACTTTGCTTGTTGGGGGATCTTCCTCTTCTAAATCCAAGACGAAAGCAAAAGAGAAGAAGAAGAAGGCACCCACCAAGCCGAAAGGCGGTGTTAGTAAGGTAGAAGGAAGAGGCAAGGAAAAAGTTAGGGGGCCGACGATAGGGAAGGAAGAATTCTTCTACTGTCACAAGAAAGGCCATTAGAAGAAGGATTGCAGCGCCTGGAAAGCCCAGAACTAGGAATCGAAGCAGGTTGTGGCTTCGGCTTCAGGTGTGTTTGTGATTGAAAACTGTCTGTCAATCAACACTACTTCCTGGGTATTGGATACCAGATCAGGAACTCATATCTGTAATTCTTTGCAGGAACTGAGAAGCCGTAGAGTTTTGAAGGCGGGTGATATGACCCTCAGGGTTGCTAACGTAGCGAGCGTGGATGCTGTGTCCGTGGGGGAATATCACTTAGGATTGACAAGTGGACATATTTTGGTTTTGCGCAACTGTTTTTGTGTACCTAGTTTGACTTGTAATATCATTTCTGTATCTTTGTTATCTAAAGAAGATTATGATTTTACATTTGTAAGCGATGTAGTAAACATCCACCTAAATCATGGTTTGATTAGGTCGGGTACACTAAACAACGGTATATACGTATTAAACCAATATCAAGTTTTCAACGTCCAGAACACACACAAAAGAAATTCTCCAGAATTAAATCCAGCTTTCTTATGGCATTGTAGACTGGGCAACATCAATGAATCACTGTTGACAAAGTTACATAAAGAAGGATATTTGGATCCGTTCGAATATCAGTCTTATGCAACTTGTCAATCATATCTCAAAGAAAAGATGACAAAGACTCCGTTCACTGGACACGGAGTAAGAGCGAGCGAGCTCTTAGGACTCATACACAGCGACATGTGTGGTCCAATATCTACACATGCAAGAAGTGGTTATTCCTATTTCATTACTTTTACGGATGATTTCTCAAGGTATGGACATGTTTTCTTGATGAAACATAAATCCGAGGCCTTTGAGAAATTTTGAGAATATAAGAATGCAGTAGAAAAACAAACCGGCAAAAGAATCAAGACACTTAGATCTGATCGAGGTGGTGAATATTTAAGTGTCGAGTTCCTGGATTACTTAAAAGAGAATGGAATTCTCTCTCAGCTTACTCCTTCATACACACCACAACACAACGGTGTATCAGAAAGGAGGAACCGGATCTTATTAGATATGGTACGTTCCATGATGAGTAACGCTGAGTTACCGCGATACTTCTGAGGCTATGCACTAGAATCAGCTGCATATCTTTTGAGCAAGCTTCCTATCAAGACTGTGCCTACCACACCGTAACAGATCTGGAGTATGAAGAAACCCTATCTTCAGTATCTGAAGATATGGGGATGTCCAGCTTTTGTCAAAAAGCGGCATGCGGACAAGTTCGAGCCACACACAGTACTGTGTAAGTTTGTGGGATACCTAAAGAACTCCATGGGGTATCTTTTCTATTACATAAAAGAACAAAAGGTTTTTGTTTCTCATCATGCTCACTTTTTGGAAAATCAATTTTTTGGAAAAAGAAACTAGTGAGAGTGCAGTAGAACTGGAAGAAATTCCAGAACCACAAACTATTACTGAAAGCATGGTAGAACCAGAGGATTCAAAAGATAAGGACATCCCCGCGCCAATCCGTAGGAGTAGTAGGATGTCTCATCCGCCCGAGAGATACTACGGTTTTCTCGTAGACGGGGATAGAGAGGATTGCATTATTGACAATGATGAGCCAACTAGCTTCCAGCGGAGACTAGGTAAAATGGATGGATGCAATGCGGACCGAAATGGAGTCCGTTTACATCAACAAAGTATGGACTTTGGACATTTCTCTAGAAGAGGTAAAACTCGTAGGCTGCAAGTGGATCTTCAAGAAGAAGATTGGTGTAGATGGACAGGTTGAAACCTATAAGGCTAGACTTGTTGAAAAAGGTTTTCATCAAAGACCTGGTTTGGACTATGATAAAACCTTTTCTCTAGTAGCTATACTCAAATCCATTCGGATTCTTCTTGCCATTGCTGCCTTCCACGATTATAAGATTTGGCAGATGGACGTAAAGACCGCTTTTCTAAATGGAAATTTGGAAGAGTGCGTTTATATGGATCAGCCAGAGGGTTTCATTCAGAGTGGGAGCAGCGGAAAAGTGTGCAAGTTGCTTAATTCTATATATGGATTAAAGCAAGCATCGCGAAGTTGGAACATCTGTTTTGATGAGACGGTCAAAGAATTTGACTTTATCAAAAATCCAGATGAACCATGCATCTATAATAAGATTGTAGCAAGAACTGTTGTATTCTTCATCTTGTTTGTGGATGACATTCTCTTGGAAATGACATTCCTATGCTACAATCAGTCAAAGGATTCTTGTCATAAAGGTTCTCCATGAAAGACCTGGGTGATGCCTCCTACATTCTGGGGATCCAAATCTATCGTGATAGATCTAAGAGAATGTTGGGACTTTCACAGTCCAGATATATCGACACCATACTAAAAAGATTCAGTATGGAATATTCAAGGCGCGGTAATCTACCAGCTTGTCACGGAATCACCCTCTCCAAAAAGATATCTCCCATGAATGATTTGGAAATGGATTGCATGTCAACTGTTGGAGTTTCTTAGCATGACCACTAGGTTTTAGCAAGTATCAAGTATGCAATTTTAAAAATCTAGAGTTCTAAAGAACACAAACCTAGAATCGAACTAGAGAATTAGGGTTTTATAAAGCATGTAAACAAACTTTACACTAAGTGAACAAGGAATACAACCTTTGTAGACCAGTCCTTCACTTATAAAGCTCTGTGTAGTAGTCCCTTAGCTTCAAGTAGTGGTCCCCGAAATCTTCTTAGGCTCCACTAGGCGAATGGAACGAGCTTGCTTAAGGATCTTCGAGGCCGAAGATGATCTACGTCGAAGAATCTCTAACTCAGGCTACCTCTTCACTAACTAAGCAATTAGTGAAGTAAACAACCTATACTAAATGGCTAGTTTGATATAGATTGATGAAGTAGGAATTTTGCTCACTTTAGAATTATTTTTCTCTCTTTCTTTCTTCACCTCATCAAAAGCTAGATAGCAAAGAAGGATATGAAGAAAATGAACAAGTGATCAACCCTTGGGTGAGCAAATATCCCAAATCATATTTGTAAAGACTTAACCATGGCTAAAAATAATGGTTGGGTTAATAAATATCTAGAGTAAAAAAAAAATTAGTGGACTAAGTCAAGGCTTCTACATGCATCCACAAGCATCTTAAGCCATGGCATTTTCCACCTAATTTTGATTTATCCCTTAATTATTAATCACCCAAATTATCTTTAGTTTGGTATGAGTCTCATACACCCATGTCCAATATATCATCTAGCATGACACAAAAATAAATACATTAATATATATCTCAAATATATTTATATGTAATTGTAGAAAATATATTCTTAAGTGAGCTAATATTAGTTAATATATATTAATATATCAATTATATAATTATATATTAAATAATTAAATCAACACTTGATTTAATAATCCGACTATATCACATACAACCGACTAATATCATTTATATGTATATCAATTATACATACAACAAATTATTGAATCAACACTTGATTCAATAATCCGGTTATATCACATATAACCTATATCGCGATATTAGAATACTGTATCACATACACGTATTAATCTCGGTCCCGCACATATCACATATATGCCCTACTTCGTTTCGCTTGAGCTAGGAAACCTCTGTATAGGAATCTAAAGACTCGTCAATACGCCAGCAGTAGGTACTGATCATATCAGTCACCCACAAGCCGTCAGCGGTACTTGTTGGACGTAACGGCTGCCCAGATATTTAGCGATCAAAAGATCAACAAGCAAGCTTTTCCAAACTCCCATGAATCCAGTAAGTAACACTACCGTACAGTCCGGTCTCTTCGTCTGATATGTCGCATATCGAGTCTAGAGGTGGTAAACGTCAAACCCCAATAACTTGATAAGTCTTGCCGATGTGAGGCTCATAACGGGTCAAGAAACTACTGATAACATTTACCAGTAAATCTCAGTATCAGCCCTGGCCGGGGACTTCCTGTTATAGCCAATCGAGCATAGCATAACAACAAATCCCTATACCGAGAGAGACGAAACCCCTCATATCGCTGATTACCTCCATATGACTTGGGATTGTATCCAAAATCCATCTGTTTGCACGCTCTCTTGAGCATGGTAGGAAGGAAATCAAAGCACAGTGGGAATCAAACAAGACTCTATGACGATCTCGGGTCTACAGACTAACCTGTACCAATGTCACCACTAGAGAACTGCTATCTGACGATAGGCATAATACCATCTAGGAGTTCTCGGCGAGTCCTGTTCGGTGTACCCATTCTCCAATGAGCACCTATGTACAATCTTTGATGTCAAACACCAATGGATGTGGGATCGTCCATCGCCCATACAGGGTCAAGAAATGTACACACTAATCTACTCTGGAATATCGATGCCCTGTCTCGATACTCCCTCGATCAGGAACAATTAAAGGATGAACTTGTGGACTACCCTGGCCCTACTAGTATGATCTGCATCATAATCCTGGTAGTCAAGTATACATCCTAAAGGCTTTATCAACATGTGAGAGAAAGACAGTATAACAATACCAGTCTACATGTTAAGATAAAGAGCAACCAGATAGCATACTATCATATCGAGCAAGTAAGTCGTCTCTATATATGTCCAAGCATCCATTATAATATACAATCATGTACAATAATGGCCTCTAGGGCATACATATAACTAACAATCCCCCACTTGCATTAAGGCCAGTTGTTGTAGTATCTCATACCCAACATCCCAAAAAGTCTCTTAAATTATATCTGGGGGGATGGCCTTCGTGAGTGGATCCGCCGTGTTATTCTTCGTGTCAACTCTTCTGACCTCGATCTCCCGATGTTCAACTATCTCCCGGATCAGGTGATACCGCCTCAGAATATGTCTTGATCGCTGATGGGACTTGGGTTCCTTGGCTAAAGCCACAGCTCCATTGTTATCACAATACAAAGGTATTGGGTGCTTAATGGATGAAACCACAAAAAGTTCAGTTATGAACTTCTTCATCCAGACAGCCTCTTTAGCGGTATCGTTGGCATCGATGTATTCAGCCTCCATCGTCGAGTTTGCCACGGTATCTTACTTGGAACTCTTCCAACATATCACCCCTCCATTGAGGATGAAGACAAAACCCGAGACCGACTTACTGTCGTCCTTATCATTCTAGAAGCTCGAATCCATAAAGGACTCCACTTGGAATTCACCGTTACTATACACCAAGAGCATTTCTTTAGTCCTTCTCAAGTACTTAAGAATGTTCTTCACAGCTGTCTAGTGATTCTCTCCAGGATCCGATTGATACCTGCTTAAACACTAAGTGCGTAAGCTAGATCCGATCTGGTATATAACATCGCATACATGATAGTCCCGACTGCCGAAGCATAGGGTATCCTTTGCATACGAGCCCTCTCCAAATCAGTCTTGGGGGACATCTCTTTGGAAAGAGTGATTCCTGAGATCGTGGGTAAATTTCCATGCTTGGAATCTTCCATACTAAACCTCTTTAGTATGTTGTCAATGTATCTGGATTGAGACACTCCCAACATCCGTTTAGATCTATCTCTATAGATCTTAATCCCCAGGATGTAGGAGGCATCACCCAGATCCTTCATGGAGAACCTTTGTGATAAGAAGAGCTTGACCGAGTGTAGCATAGGAACATCATTTTCTATCAAGAGTATATCATCCACATACAATACGAGGAAGACAACCTTACTCTTTACAACCTTCTTTTATATACATGGCTCATCTACGTTTTTGATGAAGTCAAACTCTTTGACTGCCACATCAAAACTGATATTCCAGCTTCGCGATGCCTGTTTTAATCCGTAAATTGATTTAAGCAGCTTGCACACCTTTCCGCTGCTCCCACTGTCCACGAAGCCCTCTGGCTGTATCATGTACACGCTCTCTTCTAAATCACCATTTAGAAAATCGGTCTTGACATCCATCTACCAGATTTCGTAGTCATGATTTGCAGCGATGGCAAGTAGGATCCGGATGGACTTAAGCATAGCCACTAGAGAAAAGGTTTCATCATAATCGACACGTGATCGTTGACGAAAATATTTTGCTACAAGTCTAGTTTTGAAAGTCTCAACTTTTCCATCTACACAAAGTTTCTTCTTAAAGATCCACTTGCTCCTAATGGGTTTTACCCCTTCAGGAGCAACTTCCAAAGTCCATATTTTGTTGGTGTACATGGATTCCATCTCAGATCGCATTGCATCCAGCCACTTCACAGAGTCTCCACTCGTGATGGCCTGCTTGAAGCTAGTTGGGTCATCATCTTCCATGATGCAATTCTCGCTTCCACCGTCTATGAGAAAACTGTAGTATCTCTCAGGTGGATGAGGAACCCTACTAGATCGGCGGAGAGGCTGAGGTTCATCAGGGACTATTGAATCCTCCGGTTCCACCAAATCATCAGTTGTAGTTTGTGTAGCTGGAATTTCTTCCAGTTCTACCTCATGGCCACTAATTTCTTTTACAAGAAATTCCTTTTCTAAAAAGGTGGCATGTTGAGCAACAAACACCTTTTGTTCCTCATTATAGTAGAAGATATATCCATAGGAATCCTTTAGATATCCCACAAACTTGCACAGACCAGACCTTGCCTCAAGCTTGTCCGGATTTTGCTTTTTAACATAGGCCGGACAACCCCATATCTTAACTCTTTTAAGAGATGCTCTCTTCCCATTCCATATCTCATATGAAGTGGTGGGCACTGATTTGGTTGGAACTCTATTCAATAGGTATGCGGCTGTCTCAAGCGCATAACCCCAAAAGGAAATAGGTAACTCAGCATTACTCATCATAGAGCACACCATATCTAATAGGGTGCGATTACTTCGCTCCGATACACCGTTGTGTTGTGGTGTATGATCAATCGAAAATACTGCATTTTTAAACCGGCAATTTCCCTATCATTTGCACTCATCTAGAAGTGTTCGGCATTGATATAGCTCATATTAGCAAAACAGTCGTTAAATATCAGATTGCATGTGTTAGACTTTAAAACAGGCACTATAAGGGAAATTGACTGTATTTCATAGCATCACATCATTCTTGCATATCGCAACTTGTGTTTCGAAGTCTGTGCAGGAAATTACAGAAGATCGGACAAAATTACACAACAAAGACTGCTAAAAAATACGCCAACTTAAGGAATTGGAATCTGGCAATGATCTAGAATGAATTCAGAGATTCAACATATCAGGAAATACATCAAAGTACAGAAGTAAACATACCATGAAGTATGAAGCACCAAGGAAGCCAAGTGGCCGCAGAACCGCGGCCGGAGCCGCCTTGAGCCGCGGTTCCGCGGCGGCCCTGCCACGTCAGCCCTATTTCTCTGCTGCAGTGCTCCTATCTCAGCTTCCACACTTCATAAAGACATGACATTCTCCAGATTACTCCAGAACCTTCTGCCAGTTCAGCAAACCTAGGGTTCCTAACTAAACACCCCAAGCTTCCACAACAAGCTTCACCTAAACTCCATTAAGAACCTAGAACCTTCCTCCTAACCTCCTAGCTTAGGGTAGAAGCTATGTCCTAACTAACTACTTCTAGAAGCCTTTCCCTACAACAAACTTTTGGAGGGAAATTCAAAATTCAAAATCCTAGAGCTAGGGTTTGGGAAACCTATAAATAGACCCCAAGGCTCACTTGTTGAAGGTTGCTCATTGTTGGCTAATCTCTAGTTAATCTTTAGTTCCTCAATTCAATTGTTGTGGTTGTTCTTCATCTTTAACCCAACAACTACTACCTCAAAACCCTAACCGTAACCCAATCAAGATCAATAATTCAAGATTCTTTGAGTGCAAGCCAAGCAAGTCTTCGACGATCCTTTGAAGCGAAGCCAGACTTCAACGGAGCACGAGATCCAAGCGATCCAAGACTCAAGGAGCCGAGCGATGCTAGATTCGACGAGCGAAGTTCCTACCTCTTGTAATTCTTGAGAGTTGTAACTACTTGTTGATGTAATAAAGGTGAAGATTCTTTAAACTTGCTTATTTTCAATTCGACATTATGATTCATTTCGATTCTTGAATATGTACTTTGTGATGATGCTTGAATAAATCTCCGCTCGTGGAGGAATCGAAACAATTGTAGAATGATGATGTTGATAAATCTTTAAACGTTTTCTTAAGTCTTAAAACAATTGTAAATTCTTGAAAATCGATTGATCGATAATCTAGATCGATGCGAATGCGTTCTTGATTCCTTTCGCACGATCAAGAGATCAACAATTGATCATTCGACTTTCAAGAAGCTATCTAGTGAATGTGACTCATCGAAAGGACAAAGGATAGGATGAGGAACCCTAATTCTTCGCAAGATCCTTGATCCTCGATGAATTCTACATCGATTTAGAATCAATTTGTTCATGGATAAGAAATCGTAATTTCGAATCTTCATCACATCTACGATCGAATCGATTCCTACGAGCTTTACTTCAAATCTTGAAACCTAAATTGATTGGAATTCTATCGATACTTGATTCTTGATGTTTATCGTTTTCTTGATTCTTGATTAGAATAGTGATACTTGAAACTCATCGATAAAAATCTTGAATCATTTTGCTTTTCTTTTCTATTAAAGTTTCGATTCAAACAAAATACGAACGAATCGCACAATCCCTGTGGACGATCCGCACTTACTAACGCGCTACATTTCGACACCGTTATTGATTGCGGTCAAAATATTTTTGGTTGTGATTTCTATATAATTTTCCAACTACACGATCCAAAATCGTTTTCAATCAAATGGCGCCGTTGCCGGGGATCATTTGATTTACTTACACAATCGGAAAATATCATCAATCAAATGGCGCCGTTGCCGGGGATCGCGCGCTAACTCGTTCTATATTGAAATTTGAATTGAAAGATTTATTCCATTACAATTTTGAGATCAAAATTCGCGCAAAATCTAAACGTGTTGTTGTGATTTGATTGCGAGGAATTATGGAAGCTGTGGAGCCATTGAAAAAATTTTCAGACAGTTCCAGAGAGCTGGAGAAGTCAACAGAAGCATTCTGTTAAAATTTTGTGCAGTGTTCCTATCATTCAACCGCGGAAGCGCGGTCTAAGCCATCAACTGCGGCGGAACCGCGGCACCTTGTAGTGTTCACTGTACCATTTGCTCTCTAACTTTCTTATCTCCTTCTCTCTCTGCTCCAATTAACAAATTTCTGCAGGCTTCTTTGCAAAAATCGCAGCGCCGCCAAAAGCAAAAAAAAATTGTGCATGCTTTTTGTTTCTTGGTTGTTTGCGTTTTAATACGGATATTAAGGGGCACGGCCAAATCCAAATTAGGTGGGGAGTTCATTACCCTTCCTAGGCCCCAAAAATCACAAAATTTGCATCAGCATTGACCCTCATTAACTAAAAAAATATCTAGAGATGACTCTAAAGACCGTCGCGCTCACTTAGGACAGAAGAAGGCCGTAGGTAATTCATTTCTTATCCGCGTTTTCTTGTGGTGTCTAAGGCAAGTGTGTCGAAGGCTAGTGGTTATTAATTAGGCCCACTACTTACGTAGTGGAGTACCTTCCCACTTACCTGGCACTTACCTGGCCACAGGGGGACAAAGAGGCAGTGGAGGATTTTATCCTGCGACTTGTCTTTTGGCAGTTAGGAGCGGTCTAGAGCCGGACCTAGGTGACCACTAGATTTTAGGGTATTGCTTGTTGCATTTGTTGTGCTCGCATCATTTTTTTTCAAAAAAAATCCGTCCCTTTTTCAAAGCAAACACCGCATTCATTCATTCCCCTAATTATAAGTCACGCCGCCACTTGTACTAACCCTTTTAAGTGCAATATAGGCTGGACACGGGATTCTAGTGCCCGTTTAGTCCGCGTCCCCCCTATCGACTCCGAAGTCGATATTTCTACATTTACCTTTCCTTTACCCACCACCACACCCACATCGATGGATCCGACTCCATCAAACTTCTTTTCCACTAATCTGGCGCCGTCCGTTGGTGCGCAGAATCCACCCCGCATCTCTCTCCAAGAGAGGTGCTATCCTATTCGAGGTCCTCTTTCGACCTGCTTATCCACACCACCAGCCAACGGGGATAATTTTGAGATTAAACCCCAGTATATCAATCTTCTATCCAAATTCCACGGACTCGAGTCTGAGGACGCATACGTGTTTATCACGAAATTTGAAAACGTATGCGCAATGATGGGTACGTCACAACTTTCTGTGGATGCTATGCGTCTACGACTTCTTCCATTTACTTTGGGCGATATAGCCGAGAAGTGGCTATATAACACTACCGCACATTCCATCACGAATTGGGAAGAATTCGTCGCGGCATTCCTTAAGAAATTTTACCCTATGCAAAAGACAGCTCGAATCCGTAGCGAACTCAATCAATTTACCCAGCTTCCTAATGAACCGTTCTCGAAGTGCTTTGAACGCTTCAAGGATCTTTTGGTTCAATGTCCTCATCACGGCATCCCGAGATGGGATCTGTGCCGAATCATTTATGAGGGCATTAACCCAAACACTAAACAGAATCTTGAAAACATGTGTCAAGGCACCTTTATGACTAAGGATGATGGGGAAGCATGGAAATTTTTAGAAGAGTTCGCTGAAAAGTCACTACAGTGGGAGAGTGGAACCCAATCATTGAATAGGGGTGGCGTACACCAAATTAATGTGTCCATAGGTGTTCGAGCTGAGATGGCAGCAATGCAAAAGAAGCTCGAGGCTATGGAACAAAAATTTTTAGCAGCCTCCCTAAACCCAATGTCGCTCCCCAAACCTATTTGTGGGTGCTGTTCTGATCCGTCTCACTTAACGGAAGAATGTCCATTAAACTCACCGTTTCAAGGTCACGAGCATACTAATGCCGCATTTCAAAGACCTAGAAACGGTCCATATTCTTCCACGTACAATCAGGGTTGGAGGAATCACCCGAACTTTGCTTGGAACCAAAACCAATCTCAAAACACGGTTCCAAGCCAAAATAATTTCCAAAGGGCTCTTCCTCCACAACAGCAACCCCTTCAACTCACTCAGCACCCCTACCAGTCACAAAATTTCCAAAACCAGGTCAACACTCCTGCACAATCTAATCCTATGACCTGCTCTGACGAGTTCTCTCAATTCACTCAAACCATGAAATCACTCTTGTCAAATTTCATAGAGGTTTCGGCTGAGGTTAGATCTTCCGTCAGTGAGATAAAGAAAAACTCAGCGTCCCAAGCTGAGAGTATCAGATCGATGGAAGCTGAAATTGCACGACTTAAAGCCGAGATGAGTGCGAGAGAAAAAGGGAAACTTCCGTCTCAACCCCTACCGAATCCTGGGCATTACAATGTAAATGCCGTCACAACGTTGAGATCGGGAAGAGTGCTGAACAACCATGTCGGGGAAGGAATTGATGATATTGAAAATCCTATCAATGACACCCCGGCTGAGACCTTTCCTCACACACACACTACTACTTCTGATCCTTGTTCTTCTACCACACCACCTTCTCGCGAGCCTATTCTCCATTTCCCTCTAGGCTCGACACCTCAGCAACCCTCTTCTAGTTCTCCACAGATGATCCCCACTCCTCTTTTGGGATCACGTCTATCCCCACTTCCTTCTCCTATGATGGACCCGGCGCTTTTTGCGAAAGCTCCTTACCCAAATCGGTTAAGGGGTAATAAAACGAGTCTACATATGGAGAAAATTATAGAAATGTTCAAACAAGTTAATATCAACATCCCTCTCCTAGATGCGATTCAACAAGTCCCCGCTTATGCGAAAATTCTTAAGGACTTGTGCACTAGGAAGAGGAAGACTCAAGTGCCGAAGAAGGTCTTCATGTCTAATAATATCAGCACTGCTTTTATCCCTCAGCTACCAAAGAAACGTAAGGACCCAGGATGTCCTACAATATCGATTTCTATTGGGGGTAAAAATATAAACCGTGCTCTTTTAGACCTTGGCGCAAGTGTTAACCTACTTCCATATTCTGTCTATGAGCAGCTAGGGATTGGAGAGTTGAAACCAGCTCACTGCACTCTCCAAATGGCAGACCGTTCGATCACCAAACCTAGGGGTGAACTCGAGGATGTGTTAATTAAGGTCGGGGAATTTGTATTCCCCGTGGACTTCATTGTTCTCGACACACAACCTGTAGCAAACCCCCGGAGCCAAATTCCGGTGATTTTGGGTCGACCTTTCCTTGCCACTTCCAACGCTGTCATTAACTGTAGAAACGGTTCAATGAACTTATCCTTTGGAAATATGACTATTGAACTGAACATCTACAAAGTTGGAAGTCAGCCATCAGAACCCTCTGCTCATATTCTTGATGTGTGCTCTGTCGACGAGATTGCTCCCGAAAGTTGCGGAGTTGATGAACTTTGCTTTATAGATCTCGACGACACTACCACATCACTGTTTGACCCTGCACATGATCTTAGTGAGGACACTTTTCCCACACTTGAGTCCGACACTCCTGACGTTTCACCACCCGAGTCTGTATCTTTCACAGGCTATGAGCTTCTTTGTGACTCCGAAAATCACTCGATGATCCCTCCTTCTATTATTTCTCCGCCAGCTTTAGATCTCAAAATTTTACCTTCTCACCATAAATATGTATATCTAGGTGAGAATGAGTCTTTACCGGTTATCATATCCGCTTCTCTAGCATCAGAGCAAGAGAATGCACTTTTATCGGTATTGAGATCTAATAAGGAGGCGTTTGGTTGGACCATGGCGGACATCAAAGGGATTAGTCCCTTGATTGTAGAACATCATATACATGTGATGGATGATGCCAGACCAACCCGAGAACCACAGAGACGGTTGAACCCCGTCATGAAGGAAGCGGTGATGAAAGAGATCGTCAAATGCCTAGATAATGGTATTATATACCCAATCTCCGATAGCCAATGGGTGAGTCCTATACATGTCGTCCCTAAGAAATCCGGCATCACTGTTATTACCAATGAGGCAAATGAGTTGATTCAGACACGCGCCCAAACTGGATGGCGTGTATGTATTGATTATAGAAAACTCAATGCCGCCACGAGGAAAGATCACTTTCCTCTATCTTTCATTGATCAGATTCTGGAACGCTTAGCTGGACGTGAGTATTATTGCTTTATGGACGGATACTCTGGCTATAATCAGGTCCCCATAGCCAAAAAGGATCAAGATAAAACCACTTTTACTTGTCCTTTTGGCACCTTTGCTTATAGACGCATGCCCTTTGGGCTATGCAATGCTCCCGCTACCTTTCAGCGGTGTATGATAGGGATATTCTCTGATATGGTAGAGAATTTCTTGGAGATTTTTATAGACGACTTCTCAATTTTTGGAGACTCTTTTTCTGATTGCCTATCGACTTGACGCTGTTCTTACTCGTTGCAAAGAGAAGAACATAACTTTAAACTGAGGAAAATGCCATTTCATGGTCCAAGAAGGAATTGTGCTTGGACATGTCATTTCACAGAAAGGCATTGAGGCTGACAGAGCTAAGATAGATGTCATTCAAAACCTTCATCATCCCAAAAGCGTCAAGGACATTCGATCATTTCTTGGCCATGCGGGCTTTTATAGGAGATTCATTAAGGATTTTAGCAGAATTGCTAGACCTTTAACTCTTCTCCTGGCCAAGGATACGACCTTCCACTTTGACTCGGATTGTGAGGCAGCTTTCGACTCACTCAAACACTCCCTCACTATAGCCCCCGTTCTATCGTCTCCAAATTGGGATTACCCCTTTGAGCTGATGTGTGATGTATCCGACTTTGCAGTTGGTGCAGTCTTAGGACAACACATTGAAAAGATGCCACACGTGATATATTATGCGAGTAAGACCCTGAATGATGCTCAAATCAACTATACAACTACCGAAAATGAACTTTTGGCTGTTGTATTTGCATTAGAAAAATTTAGGCCTTACTTGATTGGCTCACCTATAGTTGTGTACACTGACCATTCCGCCTTAAAACATCTTCTGGTGAAGAAAGATGCAAAAGGTCGGCTAATACGTTGGATCCTTCTGTTACAAGAATTTGATTTTGTTATCAAAGATAAGAAAGGATGTGAAAACGTAGTAGCCGACCATCTTTCACGCATCTCTTCTTCCCCTGTGACCCTGCAGATCAATGATTCGTTTCCTGACGAACAACTCTTGAACGTATCCAATGAACCTTGGTTCAGGGATATTGTGAGCTATCTTCTCACGGGACTGATACCCAGCGATTGGTCAAAACAGGACAAATACCGTTTTCTATCCCAAGTAAAACACTTTTACTGGGATGATCCATATCTGTTTAAATATTGTCCTGATCAGATCATTCGCCGATGTGTCCCGAAAGAAGAGTTCAAGAGTGTTCTTTCTTTTTGTCATGATCAGGCTTGTGGGGGTCATTTCGGTCCTAAAAAGACGGCGGAGAAGGTTTTGCAATGCGGATTTTATTGGCCGACCTTATTCAAGGACGCATTTGAGTATTGCAAAACCTGCACACAATGTCAGTACACGGGTAGAATTTCCCAGAGAAATGAAATGCCTCAGCAACCCATCTTGGTGGTTGAAATTTTTGATGTTTGGGGCATTGATTTTATGGGTCCCTTTCCCAACTCCTTTGGGAATCTGTATATACTGCTGGCGGTTGATTATGTCTCAAAGTGGGTTGAAGCCATTCCATGCCGCACTAATGACAGGAAAGTTGTCATTAAGTTCTTAAAAGAGAATATCTTTTCGCGATTTGGACACCCACGCGCTATCATTAGCGATAATGGGACACATTTCTGCAACAGGTCTTTCGAGACTCTGATGCGGAAATACTCAATCAACCACCGACTTTCTACACCCTATCATCCCCAAACGAGCGGGCAGGCTGAGATTTCGAATAGACAGATCAAACTAATCCTGGAGAAGACTGTTGCTAAGAATAGAAAAGATTGGTCGACCAAACTGACGGATGCTTTTTGGGCATTCCGAACTGCATTTAAAACCGATCTAGGGATGTCTCCATATAGGATAGTGTTTGGGAAGGCATGTCACTTACCTGTCGAGATTGAGCATAAAGCATTGTGGGCTATTAAGGAAATCAACTTTGACCTCAACCAAGCCTGCAACTTTCGGAAGCTGCAATTAAATGAGCTAAGCGAACTCCGCGATGAAGCTTATGATAACGCTGTAATTGTAAAGATTAGGACTAAGGTTTTTCACGATAAAAACATTTTGAGGAAAACATTTTTACCTGTTCAACAAGTCCTTCTTTATGATTCACGATTACACCTTCACGCGGGTAAGCTTCGATCTCGGTGGAAGGGACCTTTTATTGTGCGGTTTGTATACCCGCACGGGGCAGTAGAAGTTGAAAATGTTAAAAACGGCACATTTTTCAAAGTTAATGGACATAGACTAAAGCCATATTTTCCACTGACCCAACGGAGGAGCTCCTGTTCTTACAGGAGCCATTTTATTCGGACTAAAATTCCTCCGTCTCACCTTCATGTCTTGCAATTTACTGCATCATCTTTTGAATGAAGGTGAGTGAAAAGAATAAGTTTGGGGGAAGATTTTCACTTATATATTTTTCCCCCACTAATAATTCCCCCCAGGCTTACAGGTTTTGTAGGTATAGCGGTTGGCAACAGTGAGGACACTGTTGAAAACAAGTTTGGGGGAGGTTTGTGCTTATTTTTGCATCATTTGCATATCATCTGCATAAGCACAAAACATTTTTGAAAATCTATAAAAAAAAATTTTAAAAATTTCAAATATAAAAATATTTTAATATTTAAACTTTTTTGTACATAAATAAGATAATAAAAGATTAGATAGTGAAAAATTACATCTATGAGATTAGAAAAATTTAAGAAAACTAAGAAAATTAGAAGTTTTCTTATACGAACTAGTAATAAGTAGTTATGAGCCGTTGTCCCAAAGGTTAGTAAGATGAAAGAAGTCACTAATCTGAGAATAAAAATAAGTCTGAAAAATAGTTTCTATTCTGGAAAGCCAAACATTTTGAATGTTGATACCCTGCTATTCGCACTTACACACGTCTTGAAGCCCGGGATAGTAGAGCATACCTTGAAATGCTCTTGTCTAAAAGCCGATGTGTGAAGGAAAAAAAATGAATAAAATATAAAATGGTGAGACAAATGGACACTGGTTTTGTTATCGCCAAGGCAATAATAAAAAAAATAGCGAGGGTGCCTCTTCACCTAGTGCCCTAAGGCCAACTGGTCTGGGAGTCACTGCTAAGCCTTAGGTCGTGCAAGACGAGGAAAAACACCAAATAAGCAAGCACATGAGTAATCGGTCGGTTAGTACCTCAAGAAGTATTAACGGTCGCATGAAAGTGTGTGAGCAATCCTAATATTCATTAATTAAAAAAGTACTGAGGCTGATGGGCATGAGTATGATAGCTTGAATTGAATTCTCCGGGTGTAGGGATGTCCTTTATACACACGCAGGGTTATATGATCGATGTTTGGAAATAAGATAGGAATGAAGAATAAGACGATGTTTTATTGAGGGGGGACGTGATTTCTGACATCTTTTCATGACTATTAAGATAGGGCTCATGACAACCGAAAAGCTAGCTTAGTTGGAAACCCTAATTTTCAAAGTCTTTCTTTTACAATTCTTTTCTTTAAATGTAATATTCATGATCGTCCTTTTATTATTGGATTTTGTGGTTGCAATCCGCTGAAAACCCTAAGGAGACAACACTCCTCCTACTAGGAACACCTAGAGGTTTAAAGGCTTATTGCACGTGCTCAGTGCAATCGTGTTGCCTACGAAAGTGTGCTAGTTAGTTTTTCTCTTTCTTTATTTTCTCCTTCTTTTTAATAAAAAGTTCGCTTGAGACAATCGAAAATAAGTTTGGGGGAATTTGATCAGTCGAAAATACTGCATCTTTAAACCGGCAATTTCCCTATCATTTGCACTCATCTAGAAGTGTTCGGCATTCATATAGCACATATTAGCAAAACAGTCGTTAAATATCAGATTGCATGTGTTAGACTTTACAACCGGCACTATAAGGGAAATTGACTGTATTTCATAGCATCACATCATTCTTGCATATCGGAACTTGTGTTTCGAAGTCTGTGCAGGAAATTACAGAAGATCGGTCGAAATTACACAACAAAGACTGCTAAAAAATACGCCAACTCAAGGAATTGGAATCTGGCAATGATCTAGAATGAATTCAGAGATTCAACATATCAGGAAATACATCAAAGTACAGAAGCAAACATACCATGAAGTATGAAGCACCAAGGAAGCCAAGTAGCCGCGGAACCGCGGCTGGAGCCGCCTGGAGCCACGGTTCCGCGTCGGCCCTGCCACGTCAGCCCTATTTCTCTGCTGCAGTGCTCCTATCTCAGCTTCCACACTTCATAAAGACATGACATTCTCCGGATTGCTCCAAAGCTTCTGCCAGTTCAGCAAACCTAGGGTTCCTAACTAAACACCCCAAGCATCCACAACAAGCTTCACCTAAACTCCATTAAGGACCTAGAACCTTTCCCCTAACCTCCTAGCTTAGGGTAGAAGCTAAGTCCTAATTAACTACTTCTAGAAGCCTCTCCCTACAACAAACTTTTGGAGGGAAATTCAAAATTCAAAATCGTAGAGCTAGGGTTTGGGAAACCTATAAATAGACCCCAAGACTCACTTGTTGAAGGTTGCTCATTGTTGGCTAATCTCTAGTTAATCTTTAGTTCCTCAATTCAATTGTTGTGGTTGTTCTTCATCTTCAACCCAACAACTACTACCTCAAAACCCTAACCCTAACCCAATCAAGATCAAGAATTCAAGATCCTTTGAGTGCAAGCCAAGCAAGTCTTCGACGATCCTTTGAAGCGAAGCCGGACTTCAACGGAGCACGAGATCCAAGCGATCCAAGACTCAAGTGTAGGGTTCCTAAGCACACCAATAAGGTTCCATAAGGCATCAACCATGCCAAATTCTAAAATTTTCATGTGCCAAAGAAACCCTAATGCGATCGTTAACGAGAGGATAGGCGAAAACTAGCAAGTTAACAACTTAACTAAAAGTGAAAGGGGCTACAACCATTGTAGATCCGGTCCTCCACTTCCTTAGCTCTGTGATGACGTCCTTCCGCTGCGATCATCGGATCCCGGACTCTAGCGATGGTTTCGTCGAAGAAATGATCGGACTAGGTCGTCGACTTCGATGCCGAAGATGATCTACGTCGAGGCAACTCAAGATCAAGCTCCACCTTCACCAAGTCATGAAACTTGTGAAGAAAACACCCTATACTACAAGGCAAGTGGTAGAGGATGAAGAAATAGGAAGTGGGTTCACTTTGGATTTGGATTTCTCACTTGGATTCATCACTTGAAATTTTGTAGCAAAGGTTTTCTTTCTTCTTGAAGAAGAAGAAGAAGAAAGAAAAAGAATAATGAATAAAAATAAAATCAAGTGATGGTTATCATTTAGTAACCATGGGTGAGTGTAGAGAATAAACTAGGGTTTAGTTGAATGGTTAGGTTAAAGGAAAGAAACAAAATGGTTACTTGTTCAAAGCTTCATGAAGCTTCAAAAAAAGACAAAGCAAGCCACCATTTCATTTTCCTTTCCAAAAATAAATGAATAAAAGAATAAATAAAACAAATATAAAACCTAACCATTAACCTAAACATGATTTAAAATAAACACACACCCAAGTTTGCATGTATCATCAAACATGATACAAACTAGTGCACAAAACTATATCATATATACAATGTGCACATCAAGTGAGAAAATCCATCTTAAGTGAACCAATACTAGTTAACGCAAAGTAATATATCAAATATATATAATTATACATTAAATTATTAAATCAACACTTGATTTAACGATCCGGTCATATCGCATATGACCGACTAATATCCAATGTATCGACTTATCGAATCAATCCTCGATTCGATAACTAGGTTATATCGCATACAACCAATCGATACATTCATCGCGAGAATAGAATACGGTATCACATACACGCATTATTCTCGGTCCCGCACATATCTCATATGCGCTCCTATTTCGTTTTGCTTGAGCCAGAAAACCTCTGTGTAGGAATCTAAAGACTCGTCAATACACCGGCAGCAGGTGATGATCATATCAAACACCCACAAGCCACAAGCGGTCTGCTAAACGTAACGGCCACCCGGGTATTGAGCGATCAGAAGATCAACGAGCAAGCCCGCTCACACTCCTGTGAATCCAACCAGTAACACTTACCGTACAGTCCGGTCTCGTCATCTGATATGTCGCATATCTCGCCTAGGGGTGGTAAACGTCAGACCCCAATAGCTCGATAAGTTGTGTAATATGAGGTCTATAACAGTTCGAGAAACTTCTGGTAACACTTACCAGTAAATCTCAGCAACCCTGGCCAGGGATTTCCGGTTATAGCCAATCGAACACAGCGCAACATCAACTCCCTATACCGGGAGAGACGAATCCCCTCCTATCGCTCATTGCCTCCATGCGATTTGGGACTGTACCCAAAAACCACCGTTTTGCACGCCCTCTTAGACGTGGTAAGGTGGAAATCAAAGCACAGTGGGAATCACACAAGACTCTATAACGATCTCAAGTCTACAGACTAACCTGTACCAGTGTCACCAGAGAACTGCCATCTGACGTATGGTATAATACCATCTGGGAGTTTTCGGCGAGTCCGTCCAGTGTACCCAGTCTCTACTGAGCACCCGTATATCATCTCTGATGTCAAACACCAATGGATATGGGATCATCCATCGCCCATCTGTATGGATCGAGAAGGTATACGCTAGTCTACTCTGGTATATCGATGCCCCGTCTCGATACACCCATGACTAGGGACCTTGAAGGATGTACTTATGGACTACCATGTCCCCACTAGTATGATCTGCATCATAGTCCAGGTAGTCAAGTACACATCCTAATGGCTTTACCAACATGTAACAGAGAGACTATCAGTGTACACGTTAAGGTAAAGAGCAACCAGATAGCATACTATCATGTCGAGCAAGAAAGTCCTCCCTATATATGTCCAAGCATCCACTACAATATACATCCTATGTATAGTAATGGCCCCTAGGGCATACATATAACTAACAATCTCCCACTTGCACTAGGGCCATCTGATAGCAGTGGTTGTAGTATCTCACACTCAACCATCCCATAAAAGTCTCTCTCAGGGAAAAGGCTTTCGTGAGTGGATCCGCCGTGTTGTCCTCTGAGTCTACTCTCCTAACCTCGATCCCCTGGAGATCAACCATCTCCATGATCAGGTGACACTTGCCTTAGAATATGTCTGGATCACTGATGGGACGGGCGTTCCTCGGCATAAGCCACAACTCCATTGTCACACGATGGAGGGAACAAAGTTCATCTCATGAACAAATATACACCCAGACTGCCTCTTTGGCAGCATCTTAAGTAGCGATGTATCCAGCCTTTATCGTCTAGTATGCCACGGTATCTAGCTTGGAACGCTTCCAACATACCGTCCCATTACTGAGGGTAAAGACAATGCATGTGACTGACTTTCAGTCGTCCTTATCACTCTGGAACCTTTCCAGTGATTCTCCCCAGGATCGATTGATAACATCTCACTACAACTAGTGAGAATCCTAACATCCAATTACTTCTATCTCATAGATCAAAACTCAGAATTTAGGAGGTATCACTTTGATCCTATATGGAGAATCCTTGTGATAAGCGGAGATTGACCGAGCGTAGCATAGGAAACTCCTTCCCCATCAAGAGTATGCCATCCATGTACCTACGAGGATCACCACCATACTCCCTACTACCTTTTTGTATATACAAGGTTCATCTACCATTTTGATGATGTCAAACTCTTTGACTAACTCATCAAAACAGATGTTCCAACTCCGCGATGCCTGTTTTAATCTGTAAAGCAACTTGCACACGTTTCCACTGCTCCCACTGTTTACGAATCCCTCTGGCTGTGTACTTATAGACGTTCTCTTCTAAATCAATATTTAGAAAAGCAGTCATGACACCCAACCACCAGATATCGTAGTCATGGTATGTAGCCGTGGCAAGTAGGATCTGGATGGACTTAAGCATAGATACTTAGAAAAGGTTTCATCATAATCCATACCTGGTTAATGATGCAAGCCTCTAACAAGTCTAGCTTTGAAAGTCTTAACCTTTCCATGTACACCAAGTAATCTTCTCAAGATATACTTGCTCGTGATGGGGATTTAACCCTTCAGATAAAGCAACCAAAGTCCATACTTTGTTGGTGTATAATGATTCCATCTCAGATGGCTAAGCATCCAGTCATTCTTACAGAGTCCCACTCCTGATGGCCAGCTCGAAACTAGTTGGGTCATCATTTCATGATGCAATCCTCGCTCCCACTGTCATCGAGAAACCGAAGTATCTCTCAGGTGGGTGAGGAACCCTGCTAGATCAGCGGAGAGGCTGAGGTTCGTTGGTTACTATTGAATCCTTCGGTTCTACCAAATCATCTGCAGTAGTTTGTATAGCAGGAACCTTTCCAGTTCTACATTACAGACCTTGCCTCGAGCTTGTCCGGATTTTGCTTTTAGACATAGTCCGGACAACCCCAAATCTTAACCAACTTAAGATATGGGCTCTTCCCTTTCCATATCACAAATGAAGTGGTAGGAAACTTATTTGATTTGAACCCTATTCAATAGGTATGCAGCTTCTCAAGTGCATAACTCCCAAAAAGGAAAATAGGAAACTCAGTAGTACTCATCATAGAGCACACCATATCACATAGGGTGCTATTGCTCCGCCCCGATATACCATCGTGCTCTGGTGTATACGGAGGAGTAATGCTAAGAGAGAATCTAATTCTCCTTCAGAATAGTCCAGGAATTCCGTGCTCAAGTATTCTCCTCCTTGATCTTATCATAGGACATAATACTTATACCCGGTTTTTGGTTCTCTACTTCCAACTTATATTCTGTGAATATCTCAAAAGCTTCGGACTTGTGTTTCAACAGGAACATATGTCTGAATCTTGAGAGATCATCAGAGAATGTAATGAAGTACAAAGAACCGGTCTTAGCATGTGTAGACAGGGGACCTTACATACATCACTATGTATCAGTCCCAAGAGTTTACTAACTCTTTCTCTGCTTCCTATAAACAGAGCTATGGTCATCTTATCTTTGTGACATGACTGGCAAGTTTCACAAGATGTAAATTCAAACTGATTTAAATATGCATCTACAATGTAACTTAAGCTAGTCGGGTCACATTGAAATGACCTAGTCTACAATACCTCAAGAAGGATTCGTTCATATCTGAACTCTTCCTCTTGTGTGTATTCCGTATCCTAAGAACTGTAGTTTGATTTAGAACATTAATGCTTTTAGATAACGTGCCTGAACCGATCAACTTTTGATATAGGAAATTTTCAAAACATCATCCAACAATACAAAATTTTATCATTTCTTTACTAATAAAGAGACTGATATGATTTTGTATATCAGGTTCGGTATCTAATAACATTCGTTCAGAATCAATGTATTATGGTAATACAGGGTGACAGTGACCAACAGACTTGGTTGCAACACTTGCACCATTTTCTGTCTCATGAAACTTATCACCCGTTCTCAGTTCTCTACCTATCTGTAGCCCATGTAATATATTACATATGTGGGATCCTGATCCGGTAACACATACTCAGGACGTAAAGGATACTGAGAAACAGTTCTCTGAAATGAACACACCCGAAGATGAAGCATCAACATGCACTCTCTTCGTTTGGGCAGCACGGGAATTCTGGTAATCCCCAATTTCCTGCTCTGTCTTATAACAATTATAAGTTGGAGCGGGACCAACGTTCCCCAGCTAAGAATAACAAGTGGGTTCGGTCAAATATCCGTATTATTATCTTGATTAAGGCGTGACATGGTCGCTACCAAGAGAGAGAGAGAGAAGAAAACACTCTGCGTATGCTCTTGCAAGATCAGATTGGTTATTATTTTATCTAATCAGGATGGCTCCCACTGTTTTTATCAAATCTTCCTTCAAACCCTAAAAGGAAAGACTAGCCGGGATTAATTACACGCTACAAGTTCGCCAATCTTTCAGCCAGGCCAGTGTCAGTACTTTGAGGGAGGTCCCCTGTGCTTTCGCACGAACCTAATTAATGTAAACCTCATTTTCCCAGAGGCGTAACTTCGTTAACACCTTTCTAGACACCTACTTGATCGGCTAATTGTAATATGTAAAACTCTCCCAGGAGTAACTCTTACTCGCAGCGGGTATCGGGATCCAACTATCTCATCGAAGGTATGCAATCTCATTGCAAATTTCAACACTTGAAATTCCCGATAATATTTTACCCCTAGTGTTCTATGACCTTGACGAATGCCAAACAACCCATAGTCCACTAGTCAAGTTCAACCCGTACATTTCTTGATTCAATTAAACCCACCCGCACGACCCTTGACGAATGCCAAACAACGCCGTACGAATACCCTAATCCAATCTGCATCATATGCATAAGCAGATAAATACTAGTTAGCTACCGTACACTACGCCTTGACGAATGCCAAACTACCACAGCACGAATACTAATTAGTACTTATCTGAAATGACGGAGGGCTACGACAGGTTTTTCTGAAAACCTATTGCGTAATGAACTTGATATCGTTGTAGAATCAAATGATTTTAAAATGGAGTGTTTTTTAGGCTTTTCTAGTTTTGCTAAAGGGGTCACTCCCGGTGAAGGGATCGTCGGCCCTTTCCCCATCGAATAAGGTGCAGGATATATCATATATACCGCTGTGCAAAGCAAAAACTATAGAAGCAATCAAAAGACAAACTGAGGGTTGTAGCATCTGCCAGTTATTGCTAAAGGAGTCACTCCCGGTGAAGGGATCTCGGTCCTTTCCTTATCGAATAAGGTGCAGGATGTTTTACAAGGAACACCGCGATGCAAAGCAAGAACTGTAGCTACCTGTTTTTGAAAATTCGATTCCACAACATCTTTTAGGTTTCTTTTCTTTCAATAATCACATTAATGAAGTCCCATCATTTAAGTCACCTAAACATCACAGATAGATATGACGTACACTTATACCATCCGCATTCACCTCGATGTCCCCTCGTGCACCGTTAGGTTAGGTAACTAACGGTAGAGCGGGGCAGGGCTAGCGCGGATGAAAAACATAAGTAGCGTCTATATAATATATCATATATACTATATACAGTATCCATCACAGCATATCAAATGATCACATCACAGATATCGCAGCAGAAGAAACATATGAAACAGTGGATATACTAGGACATCCGTGTTTTCAATACGAGCCAGTATAAAACACGGATTCCACGGTCGCGATGAATAGTCAAACCCACACCCCTAGACCCCTACGAGAGCGGCAAGCAACCTTACCAATTCTAGAGTTAGGAGACCCGGACTCGACTCCTCGAGTTGGTCTCCCACTGGACTCCAGAACCCGGTTACTTGTGCCCTCCTCCTTGGGTCTATCCTAGTGCGGAAAAGTAAATAATATACATCAACGGTGACATCTTCCGCAACCTGGAAGTACCCCAATAAAAGAATATTACATACAAGTTTTTACATGAATAAAAATGAAAAACACTCATCTCACATAAAAACCCCCCGGCTATTCAAACACGATGATCCAATATAACAAATCCAGCAACATATAACATCACATGTCATCAACGTAAGTAAATATGCGCATCCCAATTGTCATTGACATATAGCAACGAAACCGGCGATATCACATATTACACTTACGGTCACAGAAAAGAAAGTGTAAAACTACAACAGTTGGAATCCGCAACTTGCATAGACATCGCATGCCTAATCAAATGAATTCCTTAGACATCGCATGCCTAACAATTATAAACCCCGCATTTTAGTCTCATTATCGAAAACACTTTTCAATATCAAGTCGGGCAATTCAACAAGATTCCCGACATCTTGATCGAATGCTCGTCGCAAACTTTATTAGGCGGCCGCACCCCCGAAGCCGTCGACGAAGTGCACCAAGGCGGAACACCGCTTCTGCGAGCACCCGAACGGATGCTTTCAGCGACGGGGTTCTCCTACAGTCACTTGGTCGGGGATATGGGGCGTGGCTGTCTATTAAGTTTACCCGACGAATATCTGCGTACGCTACGTGATTGCAACGGACTTTTGATCGCATCAAAATTCCGTGGCAACCGATCAAGTGAGACTAAACTGCTATGTTTATAACATCCAAATCAGTTATCTCGTAACTACATGTGGATTCCAAATATTGTATCACATTCCAGATAAATAGAAAATGTTAAACTTTCCGATCGAACATCCAAACACCCATGTTTTCCCGAAACAGCTCAATACATGAAATAGGTTTTAAGAACATTCACTTCATGCCACAGTACCAACGGTCCAGCCGTAGAAGGGTCAAGCCAACGCCTCACATGTGGCACGCCGTACTGCCCCAAACCCTAAGGTTCAAAGGGCAGTTCAAGACGGTCACATAATCGAGTTAAGGTTTGTTGTCTTCTAGAGCGTCCATTGCGTTACTTGCAATACTTAGAACGTCTTTAAACCACGGAAAAATCCAACACTTGGAAATTTCCCGACAGGCGAAAAATTGGGTATTTATATCTGGTCGAACTTTTTAACATATTCTAAAATTAGCCGGAAAAACACATAGACAAAATTAGACAATCCGATCGAATCTACGAACTCTCAATACAACCCAGAAAACTCAACTCTTGAGTAGAAGTTAAAAATTCCCAGAAAACACAGCACTAAAAGATAGGAATTACTGTGCAAAGCACGTGCCAAGAATCAACTTTATAGCCGCGGAACCGCCGCACATGCTAGGGTGGGGCCGCGGTTCCGCGGCGCTTTAGTTGACTTGGGCTCACGTGCTTCACAGTAACTCTTATAATACCCTGCTGTATTTTTTGGATAATTTTAATTTGGAAAAATCCACATTTTAAGAAAATGTACAGAGAGGGTTAAAAGTTAGGGTTTCGGGGTTCGATCGGATTTCTAACATCGTCTACACATCGCCTAAAGCTCTAGCTAGGCTCTGATACCACTGTAGGGTTCCTAGGCACACCAATGAGGTTCCACAAGGCATCAACCATGCCAAATTCTAAAATTTTCATGTGCCAAAGAAACCCTAATGCGATCGTTAACTAGAGAATAGGCGAAAACTAGCAAGTTAACAACTTAACTAAAAGTGAAAGGGGCTACAACCTTTGTAGATCCGGTCCTCCACTTCCTTAGCTCCGTGATGACGTCCCTCCGCTACGATCATCAGATCCTGGACTCTAGCGATGGTTTCGTCGAAGAAATGATCGGGCTAGGTCGTTGACTTCGATGCCGAAGATGATCTATGTCGAGGCAACTCAAGATCAAGCTCCACCTTCACCAAGTCATGAAACTTATGAAGAAAACACCCTATACTACATGGCAAGTGGTAGAGGATGAAGAAATAGGAAGTGGGTTCACTTTGGATTTGGATTTCTCACTTGGATTCATCACTTGAAATTTTGTAGCAAAGGTTTTCTTTCTTCTTGAAGAAGAAGAAGAAGAAAGAAAAAGAATAATGAATAAAAATAAAATCAAGTGATGGTTATCATTTAGTAACCATGGGTGAGTGTAGAGAATAAACTAGGGTTTAGTTGAATGGTTAGGTTAAAGGAAAGAAACAAAATGGTTACTTGTTCAAAGCTTCATGAAGCTTCAACAAAAGACAAAGCAAGCCACCATTTCATTTTCCTTTCCAAAAATAAATGAATAAAAGAATAAATAAAAAAAATATAAAACCTAACCATTAACCTAAACATGATTTAAAATAAACACACACCCAAGTTTGCATGTATCATCAAACATGATACAAACTAGTGCACAAAACTATATCATATATACAATGTGCACATCAAGTGAGAAAATCCATCTTAAGTGAACCAATACTAGTTAATGCAAAGTAATATATCAAATATATATAATTATACATTAAATCATTAAATCAACACTTGATTTAACGATCCGGTCATATCGCATATGACCGACTAATATCCAATGTATCGACTTATCGAATCAATCCTCGATTCGATAACTAGGTTATATCGCATACAACCAATCGATACATTCATCGCGAGAATAGAATACGGTATCACATACACGCATTATTCTCAGTCCCGCACATATCTCATATGCGCTCCAATTTCGTTTTGCTTGAGCCAGGAAACCTCTGTGTAGGACTCTAAAGACTCGTCAATACGCCGGCAGCAGGTGATGATCATATCAAACACCCACATGCCGCAAGCGGTCTGCTAAACGTAACGGCCACCCGGGTATTGAGCGATCAGAAGATCAACGAGCAAGCCCGCTCACACTCCTGTGAATCCAACCAGTAACACTTACCGTACAGTCCGGTCTCGTCGTCTGATATGTCGCAAATCTCGCCTAGGGGTGGTAAACGTCAGACCCCAATAGCTCGATAAGTCGTGTCGATATGAGGTCTATAACAGTTTGAGAAACTACTGGTAACACTTACCAGTAAATCTCAGCAACCCTGACCAGGGATTTCCGGTTATAGCCAATCGAACACAGCGCAACATCAACTCCCTATACCGGGAGAGACGAACTCCTATCGCTCATTGCCTCCATGTGATTCGGGACTGTACCCAAAAACCACCGTTTTGCATGCCCTCTTGGACGTGGTAAGGTGGAAATCAAAGCACAGTGGGAATCACACAAGACTCTATGACGATCTCGGGTCTACAGACTAACCTGTACCAGTGTCACCAGAGAACTGCCATCTGACGTATGGTATAATACCATCTGGGAGTTCTGCGCAGTCCGTCCAGTGTACCCAGTCTCCACTGAGCACCCGTATATCATCTCTGATGTCAAACACCAATGGATATGGAATCATCCATCGCCTATCTGTATGGGTCGAGAAGGTATACGCTAGTCTACTCTGGTATATCGATGTCCCGTCTCGATACACCCACGACTAGGGACCTTGAAGGATGTACTTATTGACTACCATTTCCCCACTAGTATGATCTGCATCATAGTCCAAGTAGTCAAGTACACATCCTAAGGGCTTTACCAACATGTAACAGAGAGACAATCAGTGTACACGTTATGGTAAAGAGCAACCAGATAGCATACTATCATGTCGAGCAAGAAAGTCCGCCCTATCTATGTCCAAGCATCCACTACAATATACATCCTATGTATAGTAATGGCCTCTAGGGCATGCATATAACTGACATCAAGGAGCCAAGCGATGCTAGATTCGACGAGCGAAGTTCCTACCTCTTGTAATTCTTGAGAGTTGTAACTACTTGTTGATGTAATAAAGGTGAAGATTCTTTAAACTTGCTTATTTTCAATTCGAGCATTATGATTCATTTCGATTCTTGAATATGTACTTTGTGATGATGCTTGAATAAATCTCCGCTCGTGGAGGAATCGAAACAATTGTTGAATGATGATGTTGATAAATCTTTAAACGTTTTCTTAAGGCTTAAAACAATTGTAAATTCTTGAAAATCGATTGATCGATAATCTAGATCGATGCGAATGCGTTCTTGATTCCTTTCGCACGATCTAGAGATCAACAATTGATCATTCGACTTTCAAGAAGCTATCTAGTGAATGTGACTCATCGAAAGGATAAAGGATAGGATGAGGAACCCTAATTCTTCGCAAGATCCTTGATCCTCGATGAATTCTACATCGATTTAGCATCAATTTGTTCATGGATAAGAAATCGTAATTTCGAAACTTCATCACATCTACGATCGAATCGATTCCTACGAGCTTTACTTCAAATCTTGAAACCTAAATTGATTGGAATTCTATCGATACTTGATTCTTGATGTTTATCGTTTTCTTGATTCTTGATTAGAATAGTGATACTTGAAACTCATCGATAAAAATCTTGAATCATTTTGCTTTTCTTTTCTATTAAAGTTTTGATTCAAACAAAATACGAACGAATCGCACAATCCCTGTGGACGATCCGCACTTACTAACGCGCTACATTTCGACACCGTTATTGATTGCAGTCAAAATATTTTTGGTTGTGATTTCTATATAATTTTCCAACTACACGATCCGAAATCGTTTTTAATCAAATGGCGCCGTTGCCGGGGATCATTTGATTTACTTACACAATCGGAAAATATCATCAATCAGTGTATACGAAGGAGTAAGCTGAGAGAGAATCACATTCTCTTTTAAATGGTCACGGAATTCCGTGCTCAAGTATTCTCCTCCCCGATCTGATCGAAGGATTTTAATACTTTTACTCGTTTGGTTCTCTACTTCGTACTTGTATTTCTTGAATTTCTCAAAAGCTTCAGACTTATGTTTCAACAGGAACACATGTCCAAATCTTGAGAGATCATCGGTGAATGTGATAAAGTACGAGGAACCAAATCTGGCATGTGTAGACATGGGACCGCATACATCACTATGTATCAGTCCCAAGAGTTCAGTAGCTCTTTCTCCGTGTCCAGTAAACGGAGTTTTGGTTATTTTACCTTTGAGACATGACTGGAAAGTTTCATAAGATGTAAATTCGAATAGATTCAAATATCCATCCTTATGTAACTTAGCTAGTCGTGTCGTATTGATATGACCTAGTCTACAATACCGTAAGAAGGATTCGTTCATTTCTGAACTTTTCCTCTTGTATGTGTTCTGTACGTTAAGAACTGTATTTTGATTCAGAACGTATAAACCGTTACTCAATGTACTAAACCCAATTAACACTTGATTTTCGAAAATGTTCATAACATTATCCTCTAATGCAAAGTTATATCCTTCTTTAGCTAATAAAGATACTGATATAATATTGCATATCAGGCTCAGTATGTAATAACAGTCGTTCAGAATTATTATAGTACCACTTGGTCGTACAAGGTGATATTCGCCAACTGCTTTGGCTGCAACTATTGCACCATTCCCTACTCTAAGAGAATGATCACCTTTTCTCAGTTCTCTACCTTTCTTTAGCCCATATAACATATTACAAATGTGGGATCCTGATCCGGTATCTAATACCCAGGACGTAGAGTGTACTGAAAAACAGTTCTCGGTAACGAACACACCCAAAGAAGATGCATCGACATGTTCATTCCTCGTTCTGGTCGCGTGGGAATCCGGATATTCCTCTATTTCCTGCTCAGACTTATAACAATTATAAGGTAGAGCAGAACCAACGTTCCCCAGCTCAGTATAACAAGCGGGTTTGGATACATCAATATTATTATCTTGATAAAGGCGTGTCATGGTCGCTACCTGGAGAGAGAGAAAAGAAAATACTTTAGCGTATGCTCTTGCAAGATTAGATTGGTTATTATCTTATCTAATCAGGATGGCTCCCACTTTTTTATCAAATCTTTTTTCAAACCCTAAAAGGTAAGACTAGCCAGGATTAATTACACCCTACAAGTTCGCCAAATGTTCGGCCAGACAGGTATTGGTACTCTGAGAGAGTCTCCCCATGCTTTCGCATGGAACTAATTGAATAACCTCGTTTCCGCAGGGGTATAACCCTGTTAACACCTTTCTTAGACACCTACTTGATCGGCTAATTGTAAAGTGCAAAACTCTTCCAGGAGTAACTCTTACTCTCAGTGGGTATCGGGATCCAACTATCTCATAGATGGTATGCAATCTCATTGCAAATTTCAACACTTGAAATTCCCAATAATGTTTTTGCCCCTAGCAACTTATGAACTTGGATATGGTCAACAAATTATAAGCGCTAGTCAAGTTCAACCTGTCATTTCCTGATTGAATTAAACCCACCCGTACGACCCTTGGTTATGGTCAACAAAGCCGTATGACAACCCTAATCCAATCTATCATATGCTTGCAGATAAGCACTAATTAGCTACCGCACACTACGCCTTGGCTATGGTCAACAAACATAGCACGAATACTAAATAGCACTTATCTGAAATGACGGAGGGCTATGACAGGTTTCTAAAAAAACCTTTTGCGTAATGAACTTGATATCGTTGTAGAATCGAGTGATTTTAAAAGGAGTGGTTTAAGCTCCGCTTTTAAAATCAAGTGTTTTTCAAAATAAATCGAGTGGGTGTAGCATCTGCTAGCTTTTGCTAAAGAGGCCATTCCCGGTGAAAGGATCTCGGCTCTTTTCTCATCGAATGAGGTGCTGGATATTCATCAAGGAATATCGTTATGCAAAGCAAGAACTAGACCTGCCTTTTTGAAAATTTGATTTTACAACATCTTTAGGTTTCTTTCTTTTTCATTAATCTCATTAATGAAGTCTTATCATTTATGTTTCCTAAACATTACAGAAGAAACGAAAATAGAACGTACGCTTATGACATCCGCATTCGCGACGGGATCCCGTCATGCACCCTTAGGTTACTTAACTAACGACAGAGCGGGGCAGGGCTAGCGTGGATGCAAAACATAAGCAATGTTTATTATATATCATATATATAATAAAACATTCGTCTCATGCAGTTATATGATCTCATCACATAATATTGCAGCAGAAGTCAACATATGAAATATAGGATATAATAAGAGGTCCGTATTTTAAATCAAGCCAGTAAAAAACACGAATTCCACGGTCGTGATGAATAGCCAAACCCACATCCCTAGACCCCTATAAGACCGGCAAGCAACCCTACCAATTCTAGATTTAGGAGACCCGGCCTCGACTCCTCGAGATGGTCTCCCACTGGACTCTAGAACACGGTTACTTGTGCTCCCCGCCTTAGGTCTATCCTAATACGGAAAACTAAATAATATACATCAATGGTGACATCATCCTCAACCCGGAAGTGTCCCAATAAAAGAATATTACATACAAATTTTTACATAAATGAAAATGAAAAGCTCTCATCGCACGAAAAAAACCCGGCTATTCAAACACGACGATCCAATATAACATATCGCAGCAACACATAACATCACATGTCATCAAAGTAAGTAAATATGCATATCCCAATTGTCGTTGACATATAGCAACGAAACCGGCGATACACCACATATTACACTTACGGTCGCAAAAAAGAAAATGAAAACTACAATAATTGGAATCCGCAACCAACTTAGACATCATAAGCCTGAAATATCGTATACTTCGAATTTCATGCCTAACCGTATAAATTCCTTAGACATCATAAAACCGGAATATCACATGTTCTGAATTTCATGCCTAACGTTATAAACCCGGTATTTTAGTCTCAAATTGAAAACATTTTTCAATATCCAGTCGGGCAATTCAACAAAATTCCCAGCAAATGATCAAATACTCGTCGGAAACATTAGTAGACGGCCGCACCCCTGATGCCGTCGACGAAGTGCAGTTAGACAAAACGCCGCGGCCGCAAGCACCCGAACGGATGCTTTTGGCAATAGGGTTCTCCTACAATCACTTGGTCGAGGCTATGGGGTGTGGCTATCTAGTAGTGTAACGCGGCAAGCGTTCGCGTACTATACGAGATTGCGACAGAGTTTTGATCCGAATCAAAACCCCGTGGAAACCGATCAAAAGAGACTAAATTACTACATTTACAAAACACTAATTAGTTTTCACAAAACTAATTATTGTGGATTCCAAATATTGTATCACATATCACAGATATACTAAACGATATTAAACATTTTGATCGATTTATCAAACACCCAAAATTCCCAGAGACCTCAACACTTGAGTCTCACTTAAAAATACCCAGAATTTGCCACAAGTACCTACAGATCAGCACAAGAAGTCACAGTCCCTGCCTCACCAACTGAGCCGTGGAACTGTAGCTAAACTCATGGTTTGGCCGCGGTTGCGCGGCCGTTTGGTCGAGTTGGGCGCTCGTTCTTCTTAGGGATCCATAGAAAACCCACCTCAATTTTTTGCTTATTTTTAATTTCAAAAATTCCAACTTTTGAAAAAATTTCCAGAAACCCAGATTTTAGGGTTTCGAAAAGTCGATCGAACACTTTAACTTCGCTTAGACCACTTATAATGCTCTAGTGTGGCTCTGATACCTGTTTGAGTTTCTTAGCACGACCACTAGGTTTTATCAAGTATCAAGTATGCAATTTTAAAAATCTAGAGTGCTAAGGAACACAAACCTAGAATCGAATAAGAGAATTAGGGTTTTATAAAGCATGTAAACAAATTTTACACTAAGTGAACAAGGAATACAACATTTGTAGACCGGTCCTTCACCTCTAAAGCTCCGTGTAGTAGTCTCTTAGCTCCAAGTAGTGGTCCTCGAACTCTTCTTAGGCTCCACTAGGCGAAAGGAACTAGCTTGATTAAGGATCTTCGAGGCCGAAGATGATCTACGTCGAAGAATCTCTAACTCAAGCTACTTCTTTACTAACTAATCAATTAGTGAAGTAAACAAGCTATACTAAATGGCTAGTTTCATATAGATTGATAAAGTAGGAATTTTGCTCACTTTAGAATTATTTTTCTCTCTTTCTTTCTTCACCTTATCAAATTCTAGAGAGCAAAAAAGGAGATGAAGAAAATGAACAAGTGATCAACCCTTGGGTGAGAAAATATCTCAAATCATATTTGTAGAGACTTAACCTTGGCTAAAGATAATGGTTGGGTTACTACATGCTTCCACAAGTATCTTAAGCCATGGAATTTCCACCTAATTTTGATTTATCCCTTAATTATTAATCACTCAAATTATCTTTAGTTTGGTATGAGTCTCATACAGCCATGTCCAATGTATCATCTAGCATGACACAAAAATAAATACATTAATATATATTTATATGTATTTGTAGAAAACAAATTCTTAAGTGAGCTAATATTAGTTAATATATATTAATATATCAATTATATAATTATATATTTAATTATTAAATCAACACTTGATTTAATAATCCGGCTATATCACATACAACCGACTAATATCATTTATATGTATATCAAATATACATATAACAAATTATTGAATCAACACTTGATTCAATAATCCGGTTATATCACATATAACCAATATCCGGAGATTAGAATGCAGTATCACACACACGTATTAATCTCGGTCCCCCACATATCACATATGTGCCCTACTTCGTTTAGCTTGAGCTAGAAAACCTCTGTGTAGGACTCTAATGACTCGTTAATACGCCGACAATAGGTAATGATCATATCAGTCACCCACAAGCCGTCAGCGGTACTAGCTGGACGTAACGGCTACCCAGGTATTGAGCGATCAGAAGATCAACAAGTAAGCTTGTCCAAACTCCCGTGAATCCGATAAGTAACACTACCGTACAGTCCAGTCTCTTCGTCTGATATGTCGCATATCGAGTCTGGGGGTGGTAAACATCAGACCCCAATAACGTAATAAATCATGCCAATGTGAGGCTTATAACGAGTCAAGAAACTACTGATAACACTTACCAGTAAATCTCAGCATTAGCCCTGGCCAGGGACTTCCTGTTATAGCCAATCCAGCATAGCGCAACATCAACTCCCGATATACCGGGAGAGATGAAACCCCTCCTATCGCTCATTACCTCCATGTGACTCGGGACTGTACCCAAAATACACATGTTTGCACGCTCTCTTCAGCGTGGTAGGGAGGAAATAAAAGCACTGTAGGAATCACACAAGACTCTATGACGATCTCAGGTCTACAGACTAACATGTACTAGTGTCACCAGAGAACTGCTATCTGACGATAGACATAATACCATCTAGGAGTTCTCGGCGAGTCCTGTTCGGTGTACCCATTCTTCAATGAGCACATGTGTACCATCTTTGATGTCAAACACCAATGGATGTAGGATCATCCATCACCCCATATAGGGTCAAGAAACGTACACACCAGTCTACTCTGAAATATCGATGCTCTGTCTCGATACTCTCTCGACTAGGAACAATTAAAGGATTAACTTGTGGACTACCCTGGCCCCACTAGTATGATCTACATCATAATCCTGATAGTCAAGTACACATCCTAAGGGCTTTATTAACATGTGAGAGAAAGATAGTATAACAATACCAGTCTACATGTTAAGATAAAGAGCAACCAGATAGCATACTATCATGTCGAGCAAGAAAGTTCTCTCTATATATATCCAAGCATCCATTATAATATCCAATCATGTACAATAATGGCCTCTAAGGCATATATATAACTAACATCAACTATACCCTACGCTTCTGCGGTAGGCTCTATAATGTATGCGATGTTGTGTATCAGACCAGATGTTGCTTACGCACTAAGCGTAGTAAGTCGGTATCAGTCAAACCTTGGGAAGAAGCACTGGATAGCAGTAAATAACATTCTCAAGTACCTAAGAAGGACTAATGAGATGTTCTTGGTGTACGGTAGAAAAGACGTCCAGATTGAGGCCTTTGCTGACTCCAGCTTCCAGAGTGAAAAGGATGACTCCAAGTCCATGTCGAGTTATATCTTTACCCTCAATAGAGGGGCAGTCTGTTGGAAGAGCTCCAAGCAGGACACCGTTGCTGACTCGATGATGGAAGCGGAGTATATCGCCACATGTGACGCCACAAAAGAAGCAGTCTGGATAAGAAAGTTCTTAACAGAACTTCAGGTGGTTCCATCCATTGTTGATCCAATACCTCTGTATTGTGACAACAACGGGGCTATAGCTTTAGCGAAGGAACCCAGGTCCCATCAGAAGTCCAGACGTATCTTGAGGCGGTATCACCTGATCAGGGAGATCGTGGATCACCGGGAGATCGAGGTACGAAGAGTTGATACGGAGAACAACACTGCAAATCCAATCACAAAGGCCATTCCTCAGATGCAGTTCGAGAGGATATTCGAGATGATAGTGTTTACCGCCGAAAACTGGGAATACAAACGTCTTGCCTGAATTTGGGGGCAGATGTTATTTGGATTTATCCGTCCACCTCTCCAAAGATACTAAGTTGATTTATGGCACCGTGTATCGGAGGTTTGGACAGACGCGGCCATTGTAGCAGACTTCGTCAGATTCCCCCTCGTTATGAGGGGTTTTTTTATTGTAGGGATGCTCTTCCCTGCAGGCGCAAGCCCCTGCGGTTAATTACATTACCGCGTAACGATAACAAATTTCTCCTGCTCCAGAAGGCCACTTCGTGTTGTATGTGTTTGTTTTATTTTGGGTTGCCCGTGAATTCTATACGAGACTAATTTATGTTATTGCCCATAGGGCGTGGATTAGTCCAAATCCGTATATTCTTAGATTTGGGTTTGGGTTGATTTAAGGACCGTTAATCTTGTTTGAGATTAAGATCAACTTAAATGTTTGTTGAGAATACGTTAGTCTAATTTTAGACCAAGATCTACTCAATAGGATTCTGGGATCATTCAGACCCAACAAAAAAGCATTTGGGCTCTATTGCTTTAGTTTAAGGACGTTACGGTCTGTTGTAAGTTTAAGGACGTTGCGGTCCATAGCTTAGTTTAAGGACGTTGCGGTCCATAGGGATGTGCCCGTCAATTTGGGAGTGCTCCAAAGAGTTGTTGGTTATCGGGACCCACCTGCTCTCTGAAGACGCTGAAGAATTACAATGACATGTATCAGAGGTGTGAGGAGATATACCCTTGAACCAATGTCCGTTGGAAGATCAGTAGTCATGTTTTGGACTAAGACCAATTTGGAAAATCATGGGCACATGGGCTTGGCTGATCTGAATTAGGGATTTTTGGCCAACTTGGACTTAACCCACTCAATCTTTGAATAAAGTGTTAAACACTTGCTTGGGTTCAGTCCCTTTTCTGTGCAAATAATGCTTTGCTTTACTTTCCCCTCTCTTTTTTTGTTCTTCTATTTTATGGAGTGTTGAACACTCTTTATAGCGCCCACGTGCGGAACACGTGAGGCGCTTGACGCTGAGCGCCAACCACTGGGTGCTAGGAACTCCTTATTTGAGCAGCGCCCACATGAGGGACACGTAAGACGCTTGGCGCTGAACGCCAACCATTGAGTGCTAAGCATTCTTTATTGAGCGGCGCCCACGTGAGGCGCTTGGTGCTGAGCGCCAACCATTGAGTGCTAAGCACTCCTTATTAGGCAGCGCGCATGTGAGGTGCTTAGCGCTGGTTTTTCTTCGTGTATTATGTTCTGAAGAGTTCAATTCTCTATTCTTTCCTGGATCTTTGATCCCCAAGAAAAAATTTATCCCCATGAGAATTAAATTCTCATTTGTGGGAGACTTGTCTCATGGATCTCAGATCCAGGGAAAGAACTATATTCTTTTATGAGTGTTAAACCCTTGGATATGCAGATGAGATGCTCTGATCTCTATTATTATTTTTTATTTACCTCAAAGAAAGGTATTCTTCTTTCTTCCCTCTTAAAACTTTCTTCTTGCTTGCTCTAAAGCTTATAGGGGGTTCTCTCTACAAAACTTGAAGTCTTGGGTCCTTTAAATAGTAGAGGCAGATTTGTTGATTTGGTTAAAGAAATCTCTCATTGAGAGATCTTTAATTGATTTGGGGATTTTATCCACCGTCGGATCATTGATCCAAGGACTTATTTTTTACAGAAGATATTTTTCTTGTTTTTAACAAGATTAGGGAAATATTTCCCCATACAGAGCTTATTCTATAGCTTGGTGATTTTTAATCAACATTGGATTTTTAATCCAATGGTGCTCTATTTTACAGAGAGTAATCTTTCTTATTTAGAAAGATTTGAGGAATATTTCCGCAACAGAATTTAATTCTGTACTCTGATGATTTATTATCTCCGTTAGATCTTTGATCCAACGGCCCTGTTTAACAGAGAGATTTGGTTCAGGCGATGGCGCCCTCGTGCAAGACACGTGAGGCGTTGCCTCAGAATTTTTAGTTCTTGGCGCCGGCACCCTCGTGGAAGGCACATGAGGCGCTGCCTAAGAGTTTATAACTCTCGGCGCTAGCGCCCTCATGCAAGGCACGTAAGGCGCTACCTCAGAGTTTTTAACTCTTAACCCTAGCTCCCCCGTACAAGGCACGTGAGGCGCTGCCTCATTACTGAAGGTGTCTTTTCACCTTCCTTCTCTGCTTTTCCTGAGTCAAACTTTTCCTTCCCAATGCCTTCTTTTAACAGAGCTTGGAAATAGTTTCATCATGCACAACATTTTCTGTACTTAGACTTAAATGTCTCCTTTCATAATCTGAAGCAATGCTTCTCTTCTCTCATACTTTCAGATGATCATTTTAACAAAGAAGAGCTATGGCTTGTAATCGTCCACATGCTCGCCGGCAGGCATGGGAGGTGCCTATTGAGGAAATTGTTCCTCGTTGTGCTGCACGCTCGGTGAACCCTGCTCTTACGGATGACCAATGCGATATGGTGATGCACGAGCTCTTGACTCGTAGAGGATCTCCTTTCCCCATCGGCTCCATTTAGCTCCAGATGGTCTTCTTGTCTGTGCTCGATGACATTCCTCCTCATCCAGCGGAGATGACTCCAGCGATACTCGACGCAGCGGAGGACAAGATCTAGTGCTTTCATGAGACGCTTTTGATTACCACGGCTCTGAGGGATCGCTATGTTCAGCTGCTAAGCCAGATACGGGCTCAGCGGCCATCTTGTCTGCCTTCGCTGATGGACACGTTGCTCACCGATGAGGAGTGACTCTTCATGAAGATTTCCGCTTTGACATGGTGGAGAAGGCAGAGAGGGAGTTAGAGAATTTTATCCATAGTTTTGTGAATCCCTGTACTTTCGATCCCATGTATGGTGATCTATTTCCTGTAGAATAAAATGTTCAATTAAATGCTTTCATTTTGTCGTTGACCACCAAATGCTCCCTTTCTAACACCTATTCTTCCTCCGATGCGTGTATGTGCGTATGTGAATGAGCCCAATTTCACACATATCTGTAAACGATACTTAAACCGGTGTAAACAGGAACAAATAGCTCTTGGCTGATGATTTTGACGGGAACAAATGCCCCCCACTACTTTACCCACATAAGTATGTATGTGGGTGAAGTATTGCAGAGTTATGCGTGGCCATAGAATTGAGGGCTTAGGAGACAAGTTTAGGGTCCTTGTAGCTTAAGACTTTTTTTCGTCTTCATGAGTCGTAAGAGTCTTAAGACTTTTTCTCCCTACGAGTCGAGAAGATGCCGTAGGTGTATTTTCTCCTTAGGAGTCGTGAGGACTCCTAAGTGCGTTCCCTCTTGAGAGTCGTAAGGATCTCACAAGAGAATTTTCCCCCTTACAAGTCGAGAGGACTCGTAAGTGGTTTTTTCTCTTTGTCGATATTTGACTTTGGAGGGTGTGGCCCGTAGATAGTCCATCTTAACTTCCTTGTAGGGCAGCGATGGCTTAGGAAATAGGTTTGGATCTGCCGCCTAAGACTTTTCAACTTTACGAGCTGTGAGGGTCTCATAAAGACTTTTCTCCCTACGAGTCGAGAGGATCCCGTAGGTATATTTTCTCCTTAGGAGTCATGAGGATTCCTAAGTATGTTTTTTCTTGAGAGTCGTAGGGATTTCATAAGAGAATTTTCCCCTTTACAAGTCGAGAGGACTCGTAAGTAGTTTTTTCCCTCCTTGTCAATATTCGATTTTGGAGAGTGTGACCTATGGATAGTTTGCAATAGTCCATCTTGGACCTACTTGCAGGGCCCCAGTGTTTAGGAAACGGGTTTAGATCCCTGCTGCCTAGGGTTTTCACCTTCATGAAGATTTCGTCAAGATGTTTTTCCCTACAAGTTGAGACGAGTCGAGAAGTTCTCTCAAGAACATTGTTTTCCCTACGAGTCGAGACGAATCGAGAAGTTCTCGCAAGAATGTCCTAATGTCACAGTTAACCTCTGCTGATAGAAGTCCGTTAGGGTATGTGGTACTAAGGGTTTTTTTTGTCGTACCGTGGCGTTGGCTGATGTATTACCCGATATGCAATCTTACTATTCGAGTAGCCCTATGACTGTCGTGTCTCTGATCCCTTCGGGGGCTGGACAAGACGTCTTCAAGTAATCTTCCAGGTCATATTAGCGTTGGAAGAGCAAGTGTTAGGGATTTTCCATGCTGCTTTTTACTTGAGGTTAGGCTCAATTTGGGTGCCCCGATGAGCCATAACCACTCCGCGCTGGTGTAGGATGATCTCCGATAGTCTTTCAAGTTTTATTTGACTTGCCGTCAAGAACCTGAAGCTAGGGATCTTCCTTTGCTTCGTTTGTTGACATTGCGTCTGCAATATTGCGACGAATGTTGAGGTTGTCTCTGGGTTGTCAGTGAACCGTCAAGTCTTCGAACTAGGGACTTTGCCATGGCTTCGTTTCTCGATGTCGTGTCTGCATCCTGTTTGAGTGAGAAGAAACGTCCTTGTTGATCTCTGGGTTGTCTGTGAACCGTCGAGACTTGGAACTAGGGACTTTTCCATGGCTCCGTTTTGTTGACGTTACATCTGTATCCGTTGCGTTGGCTGATGCATTCCCCGATACGCAATCTTGTTGTTCGAGTGTCCTTGCAACTGTCATTTCTCTGATCCCTTCGGGGACTAGAAAAGACGTCTTCAAGTAATCTTCCAGGTGATATTACTGTCGGAAGAGCAAGCGTTAGGGATATTCCATGCCGCTTTTTATTACTTGAGGTTAGGCTCAGTGTAGGAGCCCCAATGAGTCATAACCACTCCTAGCTGGTGTGAGGTGATCTCCGATAGTTTTTCAGGTCTCATTTGAGTTGCCGTCAAGACCCTGAAGCTTGGGATCTTCCTTTGCTTTGTTTGTTGACACTGTGTCTGCAATATTTCTATGAATGTCGAGGTTGTCTCTAAGTTGTCTATGAACCGTCGAGTCTTAGAACTAGGGACTTTTTCATTGCTCCATTTTCTTGACGTTGCGTCTGCATCCTGCTGGAGTGAGGAGAAACGTCGTTGTTGATCTCTAGGCTATATATGTTGCCGCTGATACCTGGCTCTCCTTCTGATGGAACCTGGTGGGAAAATGTGGTTCTCTTTTTTGTTTGCACCCATGAATTGTATACAGGGGTCGATGTGGACTCGCCTGCAGGACAGAAGTTTCATTCTTTATTCTTTCTTTTCGTGATGCTCTATCATTTCAGCTTTTTATATCGTGAAAGTCGCAGTTGTCCAATAATTTGGGTATTTTTTCTTTTTACTCACTGCTTTTTATTGCGAGTTGCCCAAACATTTCGGCTATTTCATATGCATTTTTCCTCGCTGATTTTTATTGTGAGTTGCCCCATCATTTCAGCTATTTCATATTCATTGTTGCTCGCTGATTTTTATTGCGAGTATGGAACTCGAGGTCTGAAACCAATCTTAGCATCAGCATCGCTGCGACTGGAATATTGCCAGAAGTGAATCATCATTTGCCGTGCAAGGACTTGGAATTTGATACCGATTTAGGCATCAACATCGCTACAACTGGGATATTGCCAGGAGCGAATCATCATTTGTCGTGCAAGGATTTAGAATTTGATATCGATTTAGGCAGCAGCATCTCTACAACTGGGATATTGCCAGGAGCGAATCATCATTTGCCTTTGTCGATTTGAACAAAGGTGGCTTAGCAAACAGGGTTAGGATCTTGTTGACTAAGGCTTTTCGACTTTACGAGTCGTAAGGGTCTCATAAAGTTATTTCTCTCTACGAGTCGTGAGGATCTCGTAGGCGTATTTTCTCCTTAGGAATCGTGGGGATTTCTAAGTGTGTGCTCTCTTATAAGTTGTAAGGATCTTACAAAAGTGTTCTCCTTATAAGTCGAGAGGACTTACAAGTGTCGTTCACCATATTTGGAAATTCCTCGTGATTGGTAGAACTTGATTGGGGAAACGTTTATTTGTGCCCGTGGATTGTATACAAGGGACAATATCGGACCGCCTGTAGGGCAACTTGGGGAATACGACGGTTTAAGAACAGGTTCAGGTCCCTGTATCTTAAGGCTTTTGGATCCTATGAGCCGTGAGGGTCTCACAGGGGGGATTCTCCTTACGAGTCATGAGGATCTCGTAAATGTAATTTCTCCTTAGGAATCGTGGGGATCCCTGAGTGTGTTGCTCCCTTTTGTGAGTCGTAAGGATCTCATGCGGGTATTTTCTCTTTACAAGGTTGAGAGGACCTTGCAAGTGCGCAAAATTTTTTTCCTCTCTTTTTTTTACGAGTCTGCGCCCTTTCGGGTTTTCACAAACACATTGGTAATCCTGCTGTTTTACTCACGGAGCCCTTTCGGGTTTTCATCCGTGCCCATTTTCCTTGTGGATGTACCATCTTTTTTATTACGAGTCTGTGCCCTTTCGGGTTTTCACAATCTTGCCGGTAGTCCTGTTGTTTTTACTCACGGAGCCCTTTCATGTTTTCATCCGTGTCTATTTTACTTGTGGGTGTACGTTTTTTTTTACGACTCTACGCCCTTTCGGGTTTTCACAAACTCGCTGGTAGTCCTGCTGTTTTTACTCACGGAGCCTTTTCGGGTTTTCATCCGTGCCAATTTCGCTTGTGGGCGTACCGTTTTTTTAGCGATGAAACTCTTGAAAATAGTTTCTCCGCATGTAACCCATTTGTTTGCCGGTGGGATTTGAGTTGCAGTCCTCACCGCTGGGACTTGTGGACTTGAATTCCACTGCCGCCGTGTTTGCGAAGACGTACTTATTTTACGGACATTACGCTCCATTGTTAATTTAGGGACATCTCGGTCCACAACTAGTTTAAGGATGTTGCGGTCCGTTGTTGGATTTTGACACGAAGTTTGGCCGGATACTACTTATAGAGTCTTGACTCAGGAAGATAGCGAGAGGACACGAGCGTCGTCATCTATCGTTAACCTGAGTTGTGACTCGTCAGGGGTAGTATTTCTTAAGGAATCGGCTGTTTATTGGTCGGAAGGGTATTTCTCCATCCATGTTCATGAGCAAGTAGGCCCCACCTTGGTAGACCTTGTCTATGATGTACGGGACCTCATAGTTTGGCTCAAATTTCCCCCGCTTTGCACGGTTGGGGATCATAGGTCTTTTGACAACTAGCACGAGTTCGCCTAGGCGGGATGTTCTTCGCCTAGTTAGTCTTTCGTATGAGCGCGTCATCCTTGCTTTATAAGATTCCAGGTTTTGCTACACCATGAGACGAGTTTCATCGAGGGCATCGAGCTCCTCAAGCAGAAGATGGGCATTCTCTTCATCCGTCAGCTCGTATCGAACTGCTACTCATAGAGAAGGTAGCTCTATCTCCAAGGGAAGTTCCGCTTCCGTGCCGAATACCAACGCGAATGGCGTCGTATTCGTGGCCGTTTTGAACGTGGTTCGATACGCCCAGAAAGCTTCATGCAGTCTCTCGTACCAGTCCCTTTTATTTCTGGACATCATTTTCTTTATGATCTTCGTCAAGGTTTTGTTGAAAGCCTCAACTAGACCATTAGCTCGAAAATTATAGACTGGAGAGTATCTCCAATCTATATTATGCTGCTATACGAAGAGGCTAATCTTATGGCTCCTGTTGGCTGGCCCATTATCCGAGATGATTCATTGTAGGGTGCCGAACTGGTAGATGACATGTGTCCTGAAGAAATGGAGGATGTTCTCCGTCTTCACCTCCTTTAGCGGTACTGCCTCTGCCTACTTAAAAAAGTAATCGGTTGTTGCCAATATAAACCGATGTCCCTTAGATGATGTTGGTTCGATGGGCCCGATTATATCGGTTCCCCACATTTCAAACGGCCAGCTAGCCACTGTTGGGGGTAGTGGATTCGAATGCTGGTGGATGATGTCCCCATGAATTTGGCGCGAATGACACTGCTTCGCATATTCAAGGTGGTCCTGAATCATCGTGGGCCAATAATAACTCATTCTTATGATCTTCAGCTTCATCTTTGGCCCGGCTTAATGAGAACCGCAGAGTCCATCATGAGTTTCTTCAATGACTCTCCTTGCTTCTTCCAGTCCCAGGCACTTTAGCCATAAACTGTCGAACGATCTCTTATATACAGTGTCACGTGATTTAATGATTTTTCCGTTGTGTTTGTAGAAAATTGTAAAGAAATCACAACCAAAAATTATTTGACCGCAATCAAACTACGGTATCAATTGTAGTTCATGAATGAGTGCGGATCGTCCACAGGGATTGCACGATTCATTTATATTTTTTTTATATGTTTGAATTGAAAAGTTAAGTAACGATAAAAGAAAACATGATTCAAGAATGATTCATATCAAGTGTCACTATTCTTATTCAAGAATCAAGAAAATGTTAAACAATCTAGAATCGGTGTATTGATGATATTTCCAATCAATAGTCAAGAATCTAAAAGAGGCTCGTAGGAATCGATCGGATCGATAGACGTGATGTAATCTAAAGATTTCGTGTTCTTGTCCTTCGAAGGATTGATACTAGATCGATGATCATCGACGAGAGTTAGGGCTTTCTCGTGAAACTAGGGTTTCATCTTATCCCTAGTTCTTTTGTCGATATCATTCACATTCTAGCCTCTAGCAATTTCAAGAAACGATCCTAACTCCCCAATTTCGAGCGATATCATTCAAGAAAGCATCATAACGAAATGGGTTGTCGGTTCTTGAACTTGCTAGGGTTTACAAAACTTGTAGGAATCAAGAATCGATTAAAGCTATGTTACATCATCATTCTATTGACCGTCTCGACTCCTTAACGAGCGGAGTTTTATTCACACATCACCACACAGAGAATATTTATGAATTGTAAAGATATCATGATGCAGAATTTAAAGAAAACAAGATAAAAGAATATCACCTTTATTTATCTCAACAATTTTGATTACATTCGCTTCAAGAACTACAAGAGGAAGAATCTAGATTGTTGATCGGGCGTCGCTCGGCTTCGTGAGTCGTGGATCTGCTCGGATCGCTTGCTCCGTTGAAGATCGGCTCCGCTCCTAAAGGTTGTAGGGCTTCTTGCTTAATGGGTACTCGGGATCTTGATTTTGATTGGAATTAGGGTTAGGTTTTCACACAAGCCCTGTCACTAGACTTGTGGAAGAAGAGGATGAAGAAAGAGGTAGAATGGGTCTAGTTTGATACTAGATTTTGGATTGATGATCTTATTTTTCCAAGATGATTAGTTAGTGAGCCTAGGGTCTTATTTATAGAACACCCAAACCCTAGGTCTAAGTTTGAACTTCCCATTCCTTCCAAAAGTTTGTTGAGGAGTTTCTAGAAGGAGTTTGTTAGGAGGTAGCTTAGGGTTTAAGCTAGGCTTAATTAGGCTTGGAAACCCTTGTTTGCTGATCTGGCAGAAACTCCTGGAGTCTTCTGGAAACTGAGATACATTTCTGAGCAGTGGGCCCTGTAAGAGGCATTTTGATCCAAAATTGAAGTGATCATGTCATCAAGTAGCCGCGGATCCGCGGCATTAGCAAGCCCCTTCCGCGGATCCGCGGCTCTTTAATGGGGTTGGCCTTTGGGTCTTCTGGTGTGGACTTGTGCTGGAGTTTGGGGCTTCTTCTGATATGCTGAATTGTGATTGCTCCTTTGGATTGATACCAGATCTGAAATTAGTGAGTTGACGTATCTTTTGAGCGGTGTAATGTTCGAGCGAGCTTTTCTTTTCCTGCACAGACTTCGAAACACGGGTTGCGACATATAGAAATATTGCGATGCCATGCAATGCAGTCAATTTCCCTAGAAATGCTGGTTTTAAGGTCTAATACATGTAATCTGATAATCTGTGATAGATTTGCTAATATGTGAACTACGGATGCCGTACACTTCTAAATGAGTGCAAATGATGAGGAAATTGCCGGCTAAAATATACAATATTTTCGACTAATCAAATACCCCCAAACTTAATTTCGATCGTCTCGAGCGAATGTTTTATTAAAAAGAGAAGGAGAAAAATAAAGAAAGAGAAAAACTAACTAGCACACTTTCGTAGGCAACACGATTGCACTGAGCACGTGCAACAAGCCTTTAAACCTCTAGGTGTCCCTAGTAAGAGGAGTGTTGTCTCCTGAGGGTTTTCAGCGGATTGCACCTACAAAATCCAATAATAAAAGGAAGATCATGAATATTACATTTAAAGAAAAGAATTGTAAAAGAAAAGCCTTGAAAATTAGGGTTTCCAACTAAGCTAGCTTTTCGGTTGTCATGAGCCCTATCTTAATGGTCATGAAAAGATGTCAGAACTCATGTCCTCCCTCAATAAAACATCGTATTATTCTTCATTCCTATCTTTTATCCAAACATCGATCATATAACCCTGCGTGTGTGTAAAGGACATCCCTACACCCGGAGAATTCAATTCAAGCTATCATACTCTTGCCCATCAGCCTCAGTACTTTTTAATTAATGAATATTTAGATGAGATTGCTCACACACTTTCATGCAACCGTTAATACTTCTTGAGGTACTAATCGACCGATTACTCCTGTGCTTGCTTACTTGGTGTATTTTCCTCGTCTTGCACCACCTTAGGCATAGCAGTGACTCCCAGAACAGTTGGCCTTAGGGCACTAGGTGAAGAAGCACCCTCGCTATACATTTTTATTGCCTTCGGTGATAACAAAAACCAGTGTCCATTTTTCTCACCACTTTATATTTTTATTCATTTTTTTTTCTTTTTATTTCCTTCATACATCGGCTTTAAGACAAGAGCATTTCAAGGTATCCTCTACTATCCCAGGTTTCAAGACGTGTGTAAGTGCGAATAGCAGGGTAGCAACGTTCAAAAATGTTTGGCTTCCAGAATAGAAACTATTTTTCAGACTTATTTTTATCCTCAGATTAGTGACGTTTTTCATCTTACTAACCCTTGGGACAACGGCTCATAACTACTTATTACTAGTTCGTATAAGAAAACTTCTAATTTTCTTGGTTTTCTTAAATTTTTCTAATCTCATGGGTGTAATTTTTCACAATCTAAACTTTCATTATCTTGTACAAAAAATATTTTTATAATTTTGAAAATTTTTAATTTTTTATGGTTTTTAAAGAAATGTTTTGTGCTTATGCAATGTATGATGCAAAATGATGCAAAAATAAGCACAAACCTCCCCCAAACTTGTTTTCAACAGTGTCCTCACTGTTGCCTTCTGCTAAATCTACAAAACCTGTAAGTCTGGGAGGAATTTATTAGTGGGGGAAAAATATTTAAGTGAAGAACCTCCCCGAAACTTATTTTTGGCTCGTCTTTTTGTAAAATTTTCTTTTCAAGAGCCGTAAAAAATAATACCCCCCCAAACTTGAGTTATGCAATGTTAAACTTTGAAAATCACAAGAGGGGGTCAAAAATCAGTGGTCGATGCCAAGCTTTGCAAAGACCGAATGTCAACACCAACCATTCAAAAAATTTATCAATGCAGTGCTCGGGTTGGTGGAAGAAAAAGTGGGGAAAAGGTAAGTGGTGGAAGAGATTGTGTGTGCGTCTCATTTTGGAGAGACGATGCAGTGTATGTGATGGATTACTCGCATTCTTCTTACAATTCAGAAGAAGGGGTGGAGGTTCAATTTCAGTGAGTGGAAGATGATTCATCTCAACACCCGTGTTATTCAGAAATGCGAGTTCATCAGCGAAGATCTCCTCAAAAGTTTCATCAATACCCCGAAGAATAATGTCATCACAAAGTGCGGGGTGATCTTCAGACTCTAAGAATGGTTCATAATCAGTGTTAATTGTTGACCCGGACATCAAGGTGGAAGAGTCCATATGTGTATGATACAAAGTTGGGTCAAACAATAACGTATGAAAAGAGTTAAGATCAGTATTATGAGGGTCATTAAATTCGCTGCTGTCGACATCCATTAAGTCGACAGAACAAACCTGAGCAGTAGGTTCAGAGGGTACACTTCCTAACTTGTAAATGTTCATCTCAATTGTCCTCTTCCCGAAGGATAGGGTCATAGAACCATTACGACAATTGATGATAGCATTGGAAGTGGCCAAAAAGGGGCGACCTAAAATCACCGGAATTTGATTCCGTGAGTTCGCTACAGGCTGTGTATCAATTACAATAAAGTCTACAGGGAAGATAAATTCCCCGATTTTTATTAACACATCCTCTAGTTCACCCCTAGGTCTGGTGATTGATCGGTCAGCCATCTGGAGAGTGCATGGAGATGGTTTTAACTCTCCGATCCCTAACTGCTCATAAACTGAGAACGGAAGTAGGTTAACATTTGCCCCAAGATCTAGTAGAGCACGGTTAATGTGTTTCTCCCCAATAGAGATGGAAATAGTAGGATATCCAGGATCCTTACGTTTCCTCGGTAATTGCTGGGGGAAAGCTGTGTCTACTGTTTTTGCCATGAATATTTTCTTGGGCATTTGTTTCTTCCTCTTTCTAGTGCAAAAGTCTTTAAGAACTTTAGCATATGCAGGGACTTGTTGGATAGCATCTAGAAGAGGGATATTGATGTTAACCTGTTTAAACATCTCAGTGATCTTCTCCATTTGTGGACTTGGTGTGTTAGCCCTTAACCGATTAGGATAAGGTGCTTTAGCAATAAGCGCTGGGTCCATCATAGGAGAAGGAAGTGTGTGTGGAACCGATCCCAGAATAGAATTGGGTATCGTCCGTGGAGGGGTAAAAAAGGTGGGCTGTAGTGGCGAGCCTTTTGGGAAATGGAGAATAGGCTCGGAAGAAGGTGGTTGGGTAGAAGAACTGGGGTCAGAATTAGAAGTGTGTGTGTGTGGAAAGATCTCAGCCGGGGTGTTGATAGGATTGTCAGTATCATCAACTTCTTCCCCAACATGATTGTCAAGCACTCGTCCAGATCTCAACGTGGTGATTGCATTCACATGATGTGAATAGCCAGGATTGGGTAAGGGTTGAGCTGGAAGTTTCCCTTTCTCTCTTGCACTCATTTCGGCTTTTAATCGTGCAATTTCTTCTTCCATCGATTTAATACTCTCGTTTTGGGACGCAGAGTTTTTCTCAATTTTATCGACAGAAGACTTCATTTCAGCCGAAACTTGCATGATATTTGTTAAGATCAAATTCATGTATTGTGCAAAAGAAGAGGATTCATCAGTTCCGGTCAACTGTAAAGGACTAGACAGTGCAGGTGTGTTGACCTGATTTTGAAAATTATGTGCTTGAAAGGGGTGCTGACTCAATTGAAGTTGTGGCTGCTGTTGTGGCGGAGGAACCCTTTGAAAATTGTTTTGGTTTGGAACCGTGTTTTGTGATTGTGATTGGTTCCAAGCAAAATTAGGGTGATTCTTCCAACCCTGATTATATGTGGAAGAAAAAGGATCGTTTCTAGGTCGTTGAAATGCGGCATTGGTATGCTCACGACCTTGAAACGGACATTCTTCCGTCAAGTGAGACGGATCAGAACAGCAGCTACATACAGTTTTGGAAAGTGACATTTGATTAAGGGAGGCGGCTAAAAATTTGTTTTCCATAGTCTCGAGTTTCTTTTGTATGGCTGAAATGTCAGCTCTAACTATTATGGAAACATCTGATTGGTTGTTGCCACTCCTAAATGATGGACTTTCCCATTGTAAAGACTTTTCAGCGAACTCTTCTAAATATCGCCAAGCTTCCTCATCATCCTTAGACATAAAAGTACCTTGACACATGTTTTCAAGGCTCTGTTTAGTGTTAGGGTTACTGCCCTCATATATGATTCGGCACAATTCCCATCTCGGGATGCCGTGATGAGGACACTGAACCAATAGATCCTTGAAACGTTCAAAGCATTTTGAAAATGGTTCAGTAGGGAGCTGGGCAAATTGATTCAGTTCGCTACGGATTCGAGCTGTCTTTTGTATTGGGTAAAATTTCTTAAGGAATGCCGCGACGAATTCTCCCCAATTCGTAATAGAATGTGCGGTAGTGTTGTATAGCCACTTCTCGGCTATATCGCACAAGGTAAATGGGAGAAGTCGTAGACGCATCGCATCCACTGAGAGTTGTGACGTACCCATCATTGCGCATACGTTTTCAAATTTGGTAATGAAAACGTAAGCGTCCTCAGTCTCGAGTCCGTAGAATTTGGGTAAAAAATTGATATACTGGGGCTTAATCTCAAAGTTATCCCCATTGGCTGGTGGTGTGGATAAGCAGGTCGAAAGAGGACCTCGAATAGGGTAGCACCTCTCCTGGAGAGAGATGCGGGGTGGATTCTGCGCACCAACGGACGGCGGCAGATTAGGGTTAAAGAAGTTTGATGGATTCGGATCCATCGGTGCGGGTGTGATAGTGGGTAAAGAAAAGGTAAATGGAGAAATATCGACTTCAGAGTCGATAAAGGGTACGCGGACTAAACGGGCACTCGAATCCCGTGTCCAGCCTATCTTGTACTAAAAAGGGTTAGTACAAGTGGCAGCGTTGGCTTATAATTAGGGGTAATGAATGCGGTGTTTGCTTTTGAAAAGGGTCGGATTTTTGAAAAAATGATGCAACAAAACAAATGCAGCACACAAACCCTAGAATCTAATGGTCACCTAGGTCCGGCTCTAGACCGCTCCTAACTGCCAAAAGACAAGTCGCAGGATAGAATCCTCCACTGCCTCTTTGTCCCCCTGTGGCCGGATAAGTGCCAGGTAAGTGGGAAGGTACTCCACTACGTAAATAGTGGGCCTAATTAAAAACCACTAGCCTTAGACACACTCGCCTTAGGCACCACAAGAAAACGCGGATAAGCAATGAATTACCCACGGCCTTCTCTTGTCCTAATTGAGCGCGACAGTCCTTAAAGTCATCTCTAGATTTCTTTTAGTTAATGTGGGTCAATGCGGATGCAAGTTTTGCGATTTTCGGGGCCTAGGAAGGGTAATGAAATCCCCACCTAATTTGGATTTGGCCGTGCCCCTTAAATTCCGTATTAGAATGCAAACAACCAAGAAATCAAAAATCACGCACAATTTTTAATTTTGCTTTTGCGGCGCTGCGATTATTTGCAAAGAATCCTGCAGCAAAGTGTTAATTGGAGCTAAAAGGGGAGAGAGGAGAGAGTAAGAAGTACCTGCACTAAAAATTTTGCAGAGACCCCTTTACCAAGCCGCGGAACCGCCGCACTTGGTGGGTATTCACCGCGGAAACGCGGTCCCACAGTGAGATCACTGTACACAATTTCTTCAGGGAGCTTATCTTGGCCCCCTCAGCTCTCTGGTATATTCAAAAAAAAAAATTCCACAGCACAGAATGCTCCAGATCACCTTGCAATCAATCACAACACACGTATAAGAGTTTGTACGAATTTTGATTTCAAGAAGTAAAATGTAATAATTCTTTCACTTCAAACTAAAAATGCAAATGAATTAGCGCGATCCCCGGCAACGACGCCATTTTGATTTAATGATTTTTCCGTTGTGTTTGTAGAAAATTGTAAAGAAATCACAACCAAAAATTATTTGACCGCAATCAAACTACGGTGTCAATTGTAGTTCATGAATGAGTGCGGATCGTCCACAGGGATTGCACGATTCATTTATATTTTTTTTATATGTTTGAATTGAAAAGTTAAGTAACGATAAAAGAAAACATGATTCAAGAATGATTCATATCAAGTGTCACTATTCTTATTCAAGAATCAAGAAAATGTTAAACAATCTAGAATCGGTGTATTGATGATATTTCCAATCAATAGTCAAGAATCTAAAAGAGGCTCGTAGGAATCGATCGGATCGATAGACGTGATGTAATCTAAAGATTTCGTGTTCTTGTCCTTCGAATGATTGATACTAGATCGATGATCATCGACGAGAGTTAGGGCTTTCTCGTGAAACTAGGGTTTCATCTTATCCCTAGTTCTTTTGTCGATATCATTCACATTCTAGCCTCTAGCAATTTCAAGAAACGATCCTAACTCCCCAATTTCGAGCGATATCATTCAAGAAAGCATCGTAACGAAATGGGTTGTCGGTTCTTGAACTTGCTAGGGTTTACAAAACTTGTAGGAATCAAGAATCGATTAATGCTATGTTACATCATCATTCTATTGACCGTCTCGACTCCTTAACGAGCGGAGTTTTATTCACACATCACCACACAGAGAATATTTACGAATTGTAAAGATATCATGATGCAGAATTTAAAGAAAACAAGATAAAAGAATATCACCATTATTTATCTCAACAATTTTGATTACATTCGCTTCAAGAACTACAAGAGGAAGAATCTAGATTGTTGATCGGGCGTCGCTCGGCTTCGTGAGTCGTGGATCGGCTCGGATCGCTTGCTCCGTTGAAGATCGGCTCCGCTCCTAAAGGTTGTAGGGCTTCTTGCTTAATGGGTACTCGGGATCTTGATTTTGATTGGAATTAGGGTTAGGTTTTCACACAAGCCCTGTCACTAGACTTGTGGAAGAAGAGGATGAAGAAAGAGGTAGAATGGGTCTAGTTTGATACTAGATTTTGGATTGATGATCTTATTTTTCCAAGATGATTAGTTAGCGAGCCTAGAGTCTTATTTATAGAACACCCAAACCCTAGGTCTAAGTTTGAACTTCCCATTCCCTCCAAAAGTTTGTTGAGGAGTTTCTAGAAGGAGTTTGTTAGGAGCTAGCTTAGGGTTTAAGCTAGGCTTAATTAGGCTTGGAAACCCTTGTTTGCTGATCTGGCAGAAACTCCTGGAGTCTTCTGGAAACTGAGATACATTTCTGAGTAGTGGGCCCTGTAAGTGGCATTTTGGTCCAAAATTGAAGTGATCATGTCATCAAGTAGCCGCGGATCTGCGGCATTAGCAAGCCCCTACCGCGGATCCGCGGCTCTTTAATGGGGTTGGCCTTTGGGTCTTCTGGTGTGGACTTGTGCTGGAGTTTGGGGCTTCTTCTGATATGCTGAATTGTGATTGCTCCTTTGGATTGATACCAGATCTGAAATTAGTGAGTTGACGTATCTTTTGAGCGGTGTAATGTTCGAGCGAGCTTTTCTTTTCCTGCACAGACTTCGAAACACGGGTTGCGACATATAGAAATATTGCGATGCCATGCAATGCAGTCAATTTCCCTAGAAATGCTGGTTTTAAGGTCTAATACATGTAATCTGATAATCTGTGATGGATTTGCTAATATGTGAAATACGGATGCCGTACACTTCTAAATGAGTGCAAATGATGAGGAAATTGCCGGCTAAAATATACAATATTTTCGACTAATCATTTGCATGACACTGCTTCGCATATTCAAGGTGGTCCTGAATCATCGTGGGCCAATAATAACTCATTCTTATGATCTTCAGCTTCATCTTTGGCCCGGCTTAATGAGAACCGCAGAGTCCATCATGAGTTTCTTCAACGACTCTCCTTGCTTCTTCCAGTCCCAGGCACTTTAGCCATAAACTGTCGAACGATCTCTTATATACAGTGTCACGCCCCACTTCCTGGTATACGGCGAAGGGGACGCGACGAAACCGCTACGTATTTACTCTGAAGTAAACACGTTAAGCGTATCTAAGTAATATAAAAGAAATATACACAAGAGACAAATGTAATGAACAATAACTTTATTTATTAACATTTTTTTACAGTACATGGAAAAGTAAATACATGTAATGAAAAGCAATGCCTAAACAGTGGCATAACAGAAATGGAAAGTACTGAAATGAAATTTTTTCAAATAACTAGAGCTCCGGATCGAAGGCTAGCTGACCAAGTCCTCGCTGGTAGGCTCGATTTCCTGAAATTCCGATCCATCTGACAACATTCCAAAGAAGAAAGAGAAGGAATGTCGTCAGCGAACAATCGCTCGGTAAGTCCCAAAGATAAGGGAGAAGTATAATAGACAGAGAGAGAGAGTAACTTTTAAAGCGGTATTATATTGTTATAATGTTGTATGTTGTGTTAACGTTGTTGTTTGTAGCTAGGTACAAAAGAGGCCAGTGTATACGAGAGGAGTCTCAATAGACAAGAGACTAAGGTGGACGGAAAGTACAAGGAATCGTTCAGCCACGGTACAACGACAATTGAATACAGGTTAGGTGTCTTAATGGTTGCAGTCTTGTACCACTTCTAACACCTTCCGTACCAATCTACCCCTTATAAACCCCGCGATGTCTTGATTGTATTGTTTGTATTGCATTGTAAAGTGTATTGTCTTGTAATTGAATTATATAGATGGATGACTTGCCGAAACCATGATATCAGTAAATGGATTTAACTGGAGAATCATATAGATGGATGATATCCATGGTTCGGTTCAGTCAAATTGTATAGATTGATAGATTGAACAGATTAAATACATGGATTCATATTGAATTGTAGTTTGTACTTGAATCATATTCAAGTCAGATTATTTATAATGAGACTCAGTCTGAGTCAGACAATTAGAAAAGAAATTGAATCCTTAATTAATTTTTGGTGTTATCGGTAACCGCTGCATATGGACGGCAGGATTTGTGTCGTTTTCAAAGACGATTACCATGTTGATAACACCGTTTGTTAAGTTGTCTACCTTAAATAGGCAAGCACCCATATCTTCGGCTCCCTGAGATTCAAGAGATTGGTCCCGCTTAAACCTATGTTTACTAGGGTCCTTATTGTAATTTATAAAACTTGAGCGGGTTTTATGTAAAAATAATTTGTATAATTTTCAAAATACACCTCAAATATTTTATTATCGTCTTTAAAGTTTTTATTGATGTATATTTTATCATCGTAACATTTCTAATGAATAAAACCTATTTTTCATGATATATGGTTTTTAATTGTAAAGTATTGAACTTGTATGGAATTGCATGGTGTTTTTATGTAAAGTGATTCTTTTTTATTTAGAAAATTTGGAATATTTATACTATATCAAAAATAGATACTTTGATGATATATATATATATATATATATATATATATTTATAAAAATAATTTAATTTATTATTTTTCTAGAAATCTTATTTTCTTAAGATATTTGTATTTTTTAAATCTTTCGAGACCGTATGCTCCTTGCAGAGGTATGCATCTCGCTATACTAAGCCCGAGGATATGCGATAATCTGTACCATCTCGAACGGGTTTCCCAAAATGGGTTGTAGCGGCGCATTGCAAACATTTGTTAAAAATACATATCATGTAGAAAAAGGTTTTTATAAGTTTGAGCTAGTTATGTGTAAAACCGTATTTTCCTAAATCTATGTTTCCTAATATCATCGTGTTATGTTATATATGAATGTTATGAAGAGGTAGATCATTATCTCGTGAACTATCTAAATGTATAGCAATGGCAATGATGTTTTTATGTCAAAACTAAACTATATGGTATTTTCTGAAAAATGTGATAAAAATTAAAATATACATTCTTTTGAAATGGAACTTGTTCAATACGTTTTGTTAATGATTAATAGTCATGCTGTGAGAGTTTGGTATTGTTGTTTTTAAGAAAAATAAACTTTTACAGAAAAACCGAATCGGAAGTCGGATTAACTCCGCTTCCGTCGGGTTTTAGAATTACGAGTTTTCAGAATAGAAAAGAGAAGAGGGAGGAAGGACTTATAAGATTTTAGGATAGAGGGAAGGAAAAGGAAGTAGTTTGAGGCGCCGGTGCGTCGTTTCGTCGCCGGAATCTCCTCGAATCGTCGTCGGAAGTTCGTAGGAGTTTCTCCCTTTTGCTAACTCCACTTGCACACACAAAGTCTATGGAATTTTCTTGAGAGTTTGGACGGAGATTTGGAAGTGAGGAGGGGTGAGTTTAGGTGTGGTATTTATAGGAAAAGTTAGGGTTTGGGGTAGATAAAAGTTGTATTAAAAATTGTATTAAAAATATGCATTAAAAAGAGTTTAATTAGGTTTTTTTAATCCTCTGTAATAATGCAGGAAATTTAATCAGTGTAGGAGTTATGGGAAGGCAAAGAGGCACAGATTTCAAGAAGGGAAGAATCGGATTTGGGCTGAGTCGGCCGCCGCCGCCGGCCGAGTCAGACGCGTCGCCGGCCGAGTCAGGCCGGGTCTCGTTGCCTTGTGTCCCCCGTCGCTTGGTCTACCTCCTGGACTCGTTTATTTTATATGTGACTTTTGGTTTTTACGAGTTATGCACGTGTAGACTCTTGGGCTTCTAAAAATTTAAAAGAAAATAAATAAAAATTAATGTGGCTGATGTGGTTTAAAGTTTGGTGCTTTGGTTCAGCAGTGCAAGGTCTTACCGGTGAGCTACAAGCTCCTTCTTGCTGTTCAAAAGTAAATTAAATACTTATAGTACTCACAGGAAATGTAAATACCCCAAATATACATTAACTTTAAATCAATTTTATATACACAAGAATTGGAGTTGTTACAGTCTACCTTCCTTACAAAAATTTTGTCCTCGAAATTTACAATTTATTTTAAGAACTAATTTACAAATAAGTGGGGATATCTTTCACGCATCTCATGTTCCCTTTCCTATGTCGATTCTCCAAGAGTGTCTTTTCTCCACATAACTCGAACCAAGTTGACTTCCTTGTTCCAAAATGACTTCCCTTTCCTGTCCAGGATCTCCACAGGTTGTTTCTCACAAGATAAGTCGGGTTGTACAGTGAGCTCGAAATGATCGAGAATATGGCTGGGGTCACTCACATACCTTCTGAGTTGGGATATGTGGAACACATTGTCCACTCCTTCCAATGAAGCTGGAAGTGCCAAGCGGTATGCCACTTCACCGAATCGTTCGAGTATGTCGAACGGTCCAATGTATTTCGGACTTAGCTTACCCCGTCGTCCAAATCGAATCACTCCGCGGTTTGGAGATATCTTCATGAATACATGATCTCCTGGCTGGAACTCCAAATGATGGTGCTTTGCATCAGCCCAGTGTTTCTGTCGATCTTGGGCTATGCTCATTCTTTCCCTGATAGTACAAACCACATCAATGGTTGCTACTATCATCTCAGGTCCAAGGAGTTCTCTATCTTCGAAGTTGTCCCAACTTAATGGCGATCGACACTTCCTTCCATAAAGAGCTGCAAAAGGAGACATTCATATGCTTGCTTGGTAACTGTTGTTGTACGAAAACATCACAAGATGTAGGTGATCTTCCCACGATCCTCCGAAGTCTAACATACACGCTCTGAGAATAACCTCCAAGATCTGAATAGTTCGCTCAAACTGACCATCTGTTTGTGGATGATAAGTTGTGCTGAAGTTCAGACTTATTCCCAAGCTTGCTTGCAGACTCTGCCAAAATTGCGATCGGAACCTGGTGTCACGATCGAAGACAATGCAGACCAGTACTCCATGAAGTCGCACAATTTCCTGTATGGGTACATGGGTATTAGAGATAGTACATATTTGAAGATTTTAAATCGTACTTAGATTTTTATCTCTTTCTCTCTCGCACTCATTGCGGCGTTTAACTGTGCAATTTGGTTTTCTATTGATTTAATACTCTCACCATGGGAGGCGGAGTTTTTCGTTAGGATATCAATAGAAGACCTCATCTCAGCCGAAAATTGCATGGATTGTTTCATAAACATATCCAAAGTTTGTGCAAGTGAGTTGTCAGTACCGGCCACTTGTGGTGTAGAAATGTTGGACGGATTTTGGAAATTCTGTGACTGAAAGGGGGGCTGATTCTGTGGTTGTGGTTGCTGTGGAGGAGGTCTTTGATAATTGCTTTGTTGGTTTTGATTCCAAGCCAAGTCGCACAGTGTGAATGGGAGAAGACGTAAGCGCATAGCATCTAAAGTCAATTGTGAAGTACCCATCATTGCGCATACGTTTTCGAATTTGGTGATGAAAACGTACGCGTCTTCCGACTCAAGCCCGTGAAATTTGGGCAGCAGATTGATGTAGTTGGGTTTAATTTCGAAATTATCCCCGTTAGGTGGTGGAAGAGATAGACAAGTGGGAAGAAGACCACGGATAGGATAGCATCTCTCTTGGAGAGAGATGCGCGGAGGATTCTGCGCACCTGCGGGCGGTGGCAGCGTGGTGTTATAATTAGATGGAGTGCCATCCATCACGGTCGTTGGGGGAAAAGAAGATGAAGAAGTACCGACTTCGGCGTCGATAGCAGGAACGCGGACAAGACGGGCACTAGGATCCCGTGTCCAGCCGAGCATGCACTAAGCAGGTTTAGTGCAAGTGGCAGCATGTGTGTGATTTAAAATTGGCTTGTTTTGAAAAATGTGGGACTCAAGACAAATCACCCTAAGATGCACAAGCAACCCTAGAACAAAGGTCACCTAGGTCCAGTCTCTAGACCGCTCCTAGACTTCCAAAGGACAAGCCGCGGGATCAATCCACTACCGCCTCCATACTACCCTTGTAGCCAGGTAAGTGCCAGGTAAGTAGGAAGGAACGACGTCGTGGGCCTAATTAAAAACCACTAGCCTTTGTCACACTTGCCTAGGCACTACAAAATTAATGCGGATAAACGATAGATTACCCACGACCTTCCTCTGTCCTTATTGAGCGCGACAGTCCTTAGAGTCTGGTCTAGATATTTTTTAAATTAATGAAGGGTTGATCTATATGCTCAGTTTGTGATTTGTGGGGCTTAGGAAGGGTGATGAAATCCCCACCTAATCTTGATTTGGTCTTTGCCCCTTAAAGTCCATATTAAATATGCAAAACAAAACCAATCATAAAACTTTTTGCAAAAAGATTGTTTGAGCGGCGCTATTTTGCAAAGAATCCTGCAGAAAATAGATTTTATTGGATTTGAGAGGAGAGAGAAGGAGTTGAGAAAGATACCAGAGAAGTGTGAAACCCTAAATCTCCTGTTTCCTCAAGTCCGTGACTCCGGATTCCCTCGCAAAAATTCACGCACAAATTGTTAAATATGCAATTTGCAGTTTTGTTTTAATAATGATATGACTCGTCTAAGAATTCAACACAAATAGTAAAAATAAAAAATTACGCACGTATCCCCGGCAACGGCGCCATTTGATTGTTACGAAAGAGTGTGTTTGGTAGTAGTTAACCGCAATCAATAACGGTGTCGCGTATAGCTAGACCGAGATGAGTACGGGTCGTCCTCTGGGAAACGTGGAACCTTTTACTTTTACTTTAGATGTGTTGAGAAAGAGAGGAGGGATAAAGAATTTTATAGAAAGATTTCTAGATCTACGTTAAACAAGAATATAAAATATAGATCTAGATTATTTTAAAGATGTAATTAATATAATAAGAGGACTTGTAGGGTTCGTTAGGATTTAGTAGTTATGGACGATTAATTAAAAGTTACCATTTTTATCCATTAATAGATTTAGAACTAGAACGACGGTGATGCGTGTAGATTAGGGTTTCTGGAGGGAAAAGGAATCCCACTCTTAACCCTTATCTCGACACGGAACTCCGTTCATATCTAGCCTTTACCAAAACAATCATTAATCTAATCTCTAATTGCGGTCGGAACTATCAAAGAATTGCTAGCGCGCCCGATTAGGATGTTAATGATTCTTTTGATAAAGTTCCTAAACTTTATAGGACTTAAAAAGGGTTTAGTTATTTTCATCGTCCATTAGCCTACTCTAATCCTACGAACCCTAACAAGCGGAGAATTACTCACGCATGTTGGGAGAAGAAGATGAAAAGAAAGAGATGGAAAACATAATGTAAAAAAAACAAATAAATAAAATAAGTACCTTTATTAATCGACTTGAACAAACTACACTTTAATCCGTAGAAAATGATTACAAACTAGTTGCTTCTCGATCTTTCCTAAGGAGGTAGACGAACAGTCGATGATCAGCCTGGATGCGTGAGCGTCTGGAGCTTCGTGATCTCTTCGGCTTGATAGCTTTTCCAAGAGGCTCTCGGTGCCTTTTTATAAGGCAAAGCCAGAATCTTTTGGTTGAAGACTTGGTAAATTTCAGCAGAGATTAACCCCAAAAAATCTTTTGCTCTAACTCCATAAAATTGTGGCGGATCCGCGGCCCAAGGGGGGGTTTGGCCGCGAATCCGCGCTCAAAGGGTGAGATCTCTTGATGAGTTTTCTTGGGCTTGCATCTTGTGACAAGTGGCAATCCTAGGCACCTTCAGAATTCAGAAATCTTCTCTTGGTTGCTTCCAAACTTGGTCTCCAAGTTTTTCTTCTTAATTTGGCAAGTTTTCTTCAACAACTTAATTTGTTTGATAAATTCTGCATAACAACTTGGAAAATTCTGCACAATAATCTCAAATAATATTTAGTAGGCTTAGTTCTACTAGGATTTGGTCAATGGATTTATTTGCATACATTTTCCTACCAAATGCTAATTAAAATATATTAACACATGGAAAATGGTGTTTTAACATATAAACCCTCATATGTATAATATATTATAATAAAGTCCTTTTTTAATATGAAAATAGTAGGAAAAATGTAATACAAATGTGCAGTTTTATCAACTGAACAAATACCCCCAAACATATCTTTGATCGTCCCGAGCAAACTAGTTTATTCAAGAGGAGAAAAAGAAAGGAGAAAACTAAGCACACTTTCGTAGGCAGACACGATTGCACTGAGCACGTGCAACAAGCCGTTAAACCTCTAGGTGTCCCTAGTAGGAGGAGTGTTGTCTCCTGAGGGTTTTCAGCGGATTACACCCACAAAATCCAATGACAAAAGAAAGATGGTGAGATTTACATATAAAGATAAGAACCATAGAAGAAAGGCCTTGAAAAGAAGAGTTTCCAACTATACTAGCTTTTCAGTTGTCATGAGCCATATCTTAATAGTCATGAAAAAATGTTAGAAATCACATCATCCCTCAATAAAACATCGTCTTTATTCTCCATTCCTACCTTTCTTCCAAGCATCGATCATATAACCCCACGTGTGTGTAAAGAACATCCCTACACTCGGAGAATTCAATTCAAGCTATCATACTCTTGTCCATCTACCTTAGTACTTTTTAATTTGATGAATATTAAGATTTGCTCACACATTTTCATGCGACCGTTAATACTTCTTGAGCTACTAACAGACCGATTACCCATGTGATTGCTGATTAGATGGTAATATTTTCCTCGTCTTGCACCACCTAAGGCTTAGCAGTGACTCCCAGACCAGTTGGCCTTAGGGCACTAGGTGAAGAGGCACCCTCGCTATATCTTTTTATTTCTGCCTTGGCGATAACAAAACCAGTGTTCATTTTTTTCTTTTCACCATTTTTATATTTTCTTCATTTTTTCATTTCCTTCATACTTTGGCTTTTAGACAAGAGCATTTCAAGGTATCCTCTACTATCCCGAGTTTCAAGACGTGTGTAAGTACGAATAGAACGGTATCAACATTCAAATGTTTGGCTTCCAGAATAGAAACTATTTTTCAGACTTATTTTTATCCTCAGATTAGTGACTTCCTTCATTTTACTAACCCTTGGGACAACAGCTCATAACTACTTATTACCAGTTCGTTTAAGAAAACTTCTAATTTTCTTGGTTTTCTTAAACTATTCCTATCTTTTGGATGTAATTTTTTTTTATATAATTTTTTTGAAAATATTGTGCTTATGCAAAATATGATGCAAATTGATGTGTAAATAAGCACAAACCTCCCCCAAACCTGTTTACAGCAGTGTCCTCACTGATATCATCCGTTAAGCTCAAAAACCTGTAGACTTGGGAGGAAATTATTAATGGGGGCAAGAATATATGAAAGTGAAAATCCTCCCCCAAACTTATTTTTGGCTCACAATTTTGTAAAAATCATTTTCTTTCAAGAGCCGAAATATACCCTCCCCCCAAACCTGAGTTAAACAATTCTAATCTTTTAAAATCACATGAAGGGGTCAAGGTTATTGGTCAATGCCAAGATTTGCAAAGACCGAAGGTCAACACCAACCATTCAAAAATTTTATCGATGAAACACCAAGGTTGGTGGAAGAACATGTCACCTATTGACGTGAAGAAGTGGGGAGGTGACAAGAGGTGTAATGGAAAAGGATTGCGTCTCAATTTGGAGAGACGACACAGTGATAGTAATGATGGATTACTCGCATTATCATGATTGTCCAAAAGAAGGGGTGGAGGTCCAATTTCTTCACCTTGGAGTTGATTCATCTCAACACCTGTGTCTTGTAAAAATGCGAGTTCATCAGCGAAAATTTCCTCAAAGCTTTCATCGATATCCCGAAGAATAATGTCATCAGAAAAAATGGGGTGATCGTCAGACTCTATAAAAAGTTCCTCATCAGTGTTAGATGTTGACCCGGACAACTCGGTGGAAGAGTACATGGTTGGGTCAAACAACAACATATGAAAAGAGTCAGTATCATGAGGTTGATCAAATTCGCTGCTGTCGACATCCATTAATTCGACAGAACACACATGAGCATAGGGTTCGGAGGGTTCACTTCCCAATTTGTAAATGTTAAGCTCAATTGACTTCTTTCCAAAGGATAGGGTCACAGAGCCGTTTCTATAATTGATTACTGCGTTGGAAGTGGCCAAAAATGGCCGACCGAGTATCACCGGGATTTGATTGCGTGGGTTTGCTACAGGTTGTGTATCTATAACGATAAAGTCTACAGGGAATATGAATTCCCTGACTTTGATTAACACATCCTCTAGCTCACCCCTAGGTTGGGTGATAGATCGATCGGCCATCTGAAGAGTCCAATGCGCAGGTTTTAACTCTCCGATCCCTAATTGCTCATAAACAGAGTACGGAAGCAAGTTAACACTAGTACCTAGATCGAGTAGAGCACGATTGATATTTTTACCCCCAATAGAAATAGAAATTGAAGAACTTCCGGGGTCTTTTTGTTTCTTGGGTAGTTGTTGTGTAAAAGCAGTGCTCACATTACTCGCAAGGAAAACTTTTTTAGGTACTTGAACTTTTCTCTTCCTAGTGCACAAGTCCTTTAAGATTTTTGCATATGACGGAACTTGTTGAATAGAATCTAGGAGAGGAATGTTTATGTTAACTTGCTTAAAAATTTCCACAATCTTCTCCATTTGTGGACTTGGTCTGTTGCCCCTTAACCTGTTTGGATAAGGTGCTTTATCAATAATGGTTTGGTCCAACATTGGAGAGGATTGTGGGGATGGATTCGATCCCAAAATTGGAGTGGGAATCGACTTAGATAGATTTGGCAAAATGGGCGAAGGGTTCGAGCCTTGGGGAAAACGGAGAATAGGCTCGGTTGAAGGTGGAAGACTAGACGAATTAGGGGAAGAAGAAGAAGGGGTATCATTGGTGTCACTATCATCACACTGCTCACCCACTCGGTTATTAGGCACTTTTCCCGATCTCAACGTGGTAACAACACTCACATTATAACTTTGTGAGTTGCCAGGATTAGGTATGGGTTGAGATGGGAGTTTCCCTTTCTCTCTCGCACTCATTGCGGCGTTTAACTGTGCAATTTGGTTTTCTATTGATTTAATACTCTCACCATGGGAGGCGGAGTTTTTCGTTAGGGTATCAATAGAAGACCTCATCTCAGCCGAATATTGCATGGATTGTTTCATGAACATATCCAAAGTTTGTGCAAGTGAGTTGTCAGTACCGGCCACTTGTGGTGTAGAAATGTTTGCCGGATTTTGGAAATTCTGTGACTGAAAGGGGGGCTGATTCTGTGGTTGTGGTTGCTGTGGAGGAGGTCTTTGATAATTGCTTTGTTGGTTTTGATTCCAAGCAAAGTTAGGATGATTCCTCCATCCTTGATTGTATGTGGAAGAATAAGGGTCGTTTCTAGGTCGCTGCTGAAAAGCAGCATTAGATTGAAACGATCCATTCATAGGACATTCTTCCGTTAAGTGTGAAGGATCCGAACAGCAACCACAGACGGTCTTAGGAAGCGTGACCTGATTTAGGGAGAAAGATGAGAACTTGTTTTCGATAGCGTCGAGTTTCTTCTATATCGCTGCCATTTCGGCTTTTACTGCGATAGAAACATCGAGCTGGTGAATACCTCCCTTAGTTGAAGGTGGTCTTATGCTTTCCCACTGCAAAGTGCTTTCTGCGAGATCTTCCAGATATTTCCATGCTTCACCGTCATCTTTAGACATAAAATTGCATTGACACATTTTTTCAAGCATCTGCTTTGTCGCTGGATTAATGCCCTCATATATAATCCGACATAAATCCCATCTTTGTATTCCGTGATGGGGGCATTGGACAAGCAGATCTTTGAAACGTTCAAAGCACTTCCAAAATGGTTCATTGGGAAGCTGGGTGAACTGGTTGATCTCGCTCCTAATGTGGGCAGTCTTATGATTTGGGTAAAACTTCTTAAGAAATGCTATGACGAATTCATCCCAATTAGCGATAGATTGTGCGACAGTATTATAAAGCCATTTTTCTGCCAAGTCGCACAGTGTGAATGGGAGAAGACGTAAGCGCATAGCATCTAAAGTCAATTGTGAAGTACCCATCATTGCGCATACGTTTTCGAATTTGGTGATGAAAACGTACGCGTCTTCCGACTCAAGCCCGTGAAATTTGGGCAGCAGATTGATGTAGTTGGGTTTAATTTCGAAATTATCCCCGTTAGGTGGTAGAAAAGATAGACAAGTGGGAAGAGAACCACGGATAGGATAGCATCTCTCTTGGAGAGAGATGCGCGGAGGATTCTGCGCACCTGCGGGCGGTGGCAGCGTGGTGTTATAATTAGATGGAGTGCCGTCCATCACGGTCGTTGGGGGAAAAGAAGATGAAGAAGTACCGACTTCGGCGTCGATAGCAGGAACGCGGACAAGACGGGAACTAGGATCCCGTGTCCAGCCGAGCATGCACTAAGCGGGTTTAGTGCAAGTAGCAGCGTGTGTGTGATTTAAAATTGGCTTGTTTTGAAAAATGTGGGACTCAAGACAAATCACCCTAAGATGCACAAGCAACCCTAGAACAAAGGTCACCTAGGTCCCGTCTCTAGACCGATCCTAGACTTCCAAAGGACAAGCCGCGAAATCAATCCTCTACCGCCTCCGTACTACCCTTATAGCCAGTCAAGTGCCAGGTAAGTGTGAAGGAACCACGTCGTGGGCCTAATTAAAAACCACTAGCCTTTGTCACACTTGCCTAGGCACTACAAAAGTAATGCGGATAAACGATAGATTACCCATGACCTTCCTCTGTCCTTATTGAGCGCGACAGTCCTTAGAGTCTGGTCTAGATATTTTTTAAATTAATGAAGGGTTGATCTATATGTTCAGTTTGTGATTTGTGGGGCTTAGGAAGGGTGATGAAATCCCCACCTAATCTTGATTTGGTCTTTGCCCCTTAAAGTCCGTATTAAATATGCAAAACAAAACCAATCACAAAACTTTTTGCAAAAAGATTTTTTGAGCGACGCTATTTTGCAAAGAATCCTGCAGAAAATAGATTTTATTGGATTTGAGAGGAGAGAGAAGGAGTTGAGAAAGATACCAGAGAAGTGTGAAACCCTAGATCTCCTGTTTCCTCAAGTCCGTGACTCCAGATTCCCTCGCAAAAATTCACGCACAAATCGTTAAATATGCAGTTTGCAGTTTTGTTTTAATAATGATATGACTCTTCTAAGAATTCAACACAAATAGTAAAAATAAAAAATTACGCACGTATCCCCGGCAACGGCGCCATTTGATTGTTACGAAAGAGTGTGTTTGGTAGTAGTTAACCGCAATCAATAACGGTGTCGCGTATAGCTAGACCGAGATGAGTACGGGTCGTCCTCTGGGAAACGTGGAACCTTTTACTTTTACTTTAGATGTGTTGAGAAAGAGAGGAGGGATAAAGAATTTTATAGAAAGATTTCTAGATCTACGTTAAACAAGAATGTAAAATATAGATCTAGATTATTTTAAAGATGTAATTAATATAATAAGAGGACTTGTAGGGTTCGTTAGGATTTAGTAGTTATGGACGATTAATTAAAAGTTATCCTTTTTATCCATTAATAGATTTAGAACTAGAACGACGGTGATGCGTGTAGATTAGGGTTTCTGGAGGGAAAAGGAATCCCACTCTTAACCCTTATCTCGACATGGAACTCCGTTCATATCTAGCCTTTACCAAAACAATCATTAATCTAATCTCTAATTGCGGTCGGAACTAACAAAGAATTGCTAGCACGCCCGATTAGGATGTTAATGATTCTTTTGATAAAGTTCCTAAACTTTATAGAACTTAAAAAGGGTTTAGTTATTTTCATCGTCCATTAGCCTACCCTAATCCTACGAACCCTAACAAGCGGAGAATTACTCGCGCATGTTGGGAGAAGAAGATGAAAAGAAAGAGATGGAAAACATAATGTAAAAAAAACAATTAAATAAAATAACTACCTTTATTAATCGACTTGAACAAACTACACTTTAATCCGTAGAAAATGATTACAAACTAGTTGCTTCTCGATCTTTCCTAAGGAGGTAGACGAATAGTCGATGATCAGCCTGGATGCGTGAGCGTCTGGAGCTTCGTGATCTCTTCGGCTTGATAACTTTTCCAAGAGACTCTCATTGCCTTTTTATAGTGCAAAGACAGAATCTTTTGGTTGAAGACTTGGTAAATTTCAGCAGAGATTAACCTCAAAAAATCTTTTGCTCTAACTCCATAAAATTGCGGCGGATCCGCGGCCCAAGGGGGGGTTTGGCCGCGGATCCGCGCTCAAAGGGTGAGATCTCTTGATGAGTTTTCTTAGGCTTGCATCTTGTGACAAGTGGCAATCCTAGGCACCTTCAGAATTCAGAAATCTTCTCTTGGTTGTTTCCAGACTTGGTCTTCAAGTTTTGCTTCTTAATTTGGCAAGTTTTCTTCAACAACTTGATTTGTTTGATAAATTCTGCATAACAACTTAGAAAATTCTGCACAATAATCTCAAATAATATTTAGTAGACTTATTTCTACTAGGATTTGGTCAATGGATTTATTTGCATACATTTTCCTACCAAATGCTAATTAAAATATATTAACAAATGGAAAATGGTGTTTTAACATATAAACCCTCATATGTATAATATATTATAATAAAGTCCTTTTTTAATATGAAAATGGTAGAAAAAATGTAATACAAATGTGCAGTTTTATCAACTGAGCACTTAGCATCACTTGATTGAGATGCTTTGATCTGATTGACAATGGTAGATTGAACTTGTAAATTCATCAAACTTGAAGCATTACCTGGAATGACTATTTCAATCTCCATCTGATGCAAGTCATGTTGATGCTTCCACTGAGCGGTGAGATTCATTGCTAATGGTTGGAGACCAAGGGCGTCAGGTACCACATTCATCTTCCCTGGGTAATATTGCAGGTTGATGTCAAAGTCCGCCATGAGTTCTAACCATCGTCTCTTCCGCATATTCAGCTCCTTATGAGTAAACACATATTTCAGACTCTTGTGATCTGTATATATGTTCACTCGTTCACCGAGAAGATAATGGCGCCAAATCTTAAGAGCAAAGGTAATGGCTGCCAATTCCAAATCATGTGTCGGATAATTGCGCTCATGAATCTTCAGTTGTCTTAAAGCATAAGCCACAACTCTTCCGTGCTAATGTAGAACACTTCCTAATCCCTTACCGGATGCATCGCAGTATACTTCGAAACCTCCAGTTTGATCTTGTATCACGAGAATAGGCGTTGATGTCAACCTTGACTTGAGTTCTACGAAATCTTGTTCGCATGCTTCTGACCACACAAATTCTTCATCTTTACGTATGAGCTTGGTCAGGGGTGTTACTATCTTCGAAAAGCCTTCAATGAACCTTCGGTAATATCCAGCTAGACCCAAGAAACTTCGAATATCCTTCACTGACTTTGGTGTCGGCCATTCGCTTACTGCTGAAACTTTCGCTGGATCCACAGAGATTCCTTCGCCTGATATAATATGTCCGAGAAAACCAACTTGATCTAGACAAAACTCACACTTGCTGTATTTGGCATATAGCTGATATTGTCGTAGAGTTTCCAGGACAATTCGTAGGTGCTCGGCATGCTCTTTCCGACTCTTAGAATACACCAGGATGTTGTCGATGAAGATAACAACAAATCTATCTAAGTACTCCCGGAAAACTTGATTCATCAGGTTCATGAATATTGCTGGTGCGTTGGTCACTCCAAATGGCATCACAAGAAATTTGTAATGTCCATAACGAGTTCTGTATGCCGTTTTGTGGAATCAGATTCTTTGACCTTCACCTGATGATAACCTGAACGAAAATCTAACTTGGAGAAAACACAAGACCACTTAGCTGATCGAATAAATCATCAATGCGCCGGAGTGGATATTTGTTTTTTATTGTTACTTCATTCAAGGCTCTATAATCAATGCACATTCGATATGAACCTTCCTTCTTCTTCACAAGTAGAACTGGAGATCCCCAACTTGAAGTGCTGGGGCGAATCCATCCTTTCGCTAATAATTCGTCCAACTGAGTTAGACCTCCTTCAAACCTTTCCGACTTAATCGATAAGGTGCTTTGATCACCGGTTGTGCTCCTAGTACTAAATCAATGCTGAATTCAAGAGCTCGATCGGGAGGCAAACCTGATATATCATCAGGAAACACATCGTCGAACTCTCGAACCACTTTTGGCTTTGATCCTTCCTCCACTTGAATTGCTGCAATCACTGCCTTCTTTAGCTTCGCTTTGTAAATACTTGGCTCCAGGGTACGGTCTCCACTTTTGAAATAGAAGACCGGATACTCTGGAATCTCGAATACTACCCTCCTTTGAAGACAGTCAATGGTAACATAGAATGTTCCGAGCCAATCCATACCTAGAACCACATCGAAATTCGGTATGTCCAGCACCTTGAAGTCAGCATAGAATTCTCTGTTGCAGATGACTACTGGACACAAGTTGTATCCCATTGTTTCCTTTAGAATGTCATTTCCTGAACTGACATTCCAACTGGATACAAGCGGTGTGACTTGAATCGCATGAGTTCGGACGAACCGTTGCGACATAAAGCAATGAGATGCTCCAGTATCGAAGAATGCTAGTGCAGGAAGTGGGGCTACTAAGATTGTACCTAAGGTATGTGGGATATGTTTTAGGTATAGAGAAAATATATAGGTAGGGTTAAGACTGAAAGAACAGCTTAAGAAGAAAAGGTTACCAGTGATAACTTGGCCAGTGGCCTCAGTTTCTTCCACGGTCATCGTGAAAGCCTGTCGCCGTGGTACATTCCTCCTTGCCGAAGGAGCATTCCTCGGAACGTTCCGTTGAGCTTGATTGAACTGAAGAGGAGGAGGTGCATTCAGTGGTCCTCTAGGTGGTGGAGCAGGGAGAGCGAGTCTTGGAGCAGGTGCCTGAAGGGCTGGTCTCTGCTGATAAGTGATTGCTGGCCTGGGTGTAGCAATTGGGTTGTGTCTTATGGGACAAGACCCAATATCATGAGTACCTGAGCCGCAGACTAAGCAAAGATGGTTAGCTCGCCGGCAGTCTTTCATCATATGTCCAGCTCTCTTGCAGTAGGTACAAAAGGCTAGGCTGGGCCTGTTGTTCGGTAATCCCGGTCTCCTTAGCACAAATGGTGGTCTTGATGAGGCTCCTCCTTCCATCTGGTTGGCATGGCGTTTAACTCCGGAAGATTGAGATCTGCCCCTCATCTTTACCACTGCCTCATAACGGCGGGCAGCTTTCAGAGCCGATTCATGGGTTGGAAAATATCCTGTGGCTAGTGCAACCTGGATCTCCAGATCTAACCCTTGTTGAAATCGATGGGCTCTGCTCTCATCCGTCGGTATCAAGTGTGCCGCAAATTTATTAAAGTATTGTGTTAGCTGTGTAATATGTGATATATTGAAAAATCGAATTATTGAGACAAATCTTACCGACTGAGCATGGTGAACTCAGCGTCATATTCATCTACTGACTTGGTCCATATTGAACCTTGTTGCGGATGGATGAACCGCTGTTCTATGTCGAACCTGGCAGTCTCAGGGAAGTACTTTGCGTTGAACATGTCGCGGAAAGTCTTCCATTCGATGGGTTGATCACGATGGTTTTCTTCCTCCTTCGACCAAACCCGTGCATTTTCCGTAAGCTGCAGTTTCGCAACACAGACCCAAACTATCTTTGGCACTTGTGCCGCTGCCAGATCGTCTTCGATGCTCTAAGCCCATTCCTTAACTTCTAGAGGGATCTCTGTAACAGCCCTATTTGGAAGCAGTACTTCAAGATTTATCGAGATTCTTTTTCCATAGTTTTAGAGCTTTTAGTTGGCTGCTAATATATTTTATTTTGAATTTTACCGTGAACAATTTTGATATGAAAAAACTTCAGTTTTTATATTATATATAAAATTTCCTTTGTTGCAGCAAAACAATATTTTGCATATCTTCAAATTCCTAAATTGACCTATTAATATTTGGGTTGCATACATATATTATCTTGGCCAACTCCTGTTTACTGTTAATATGAGAACAAGAAAAATCTGTGTCGAATCACTAAATACAATTAATTGAAGATATATATATATATATATATATATATATAATTTTTTCTATATTTACAAATCAAAATATCTCTCTCTCTCATACTCACATCTCTCTCTCTACCCTCAGCTCCTCAAATTCTTTTCGCCACTAACTCTTCTCCTCGCACCCCATCATCGCGGCAGCCTCCATCCTTCGTCGCCACCATCATCGCTGCCGCAACTCTCGACTCCCGCTCATCACTCGCCGACCCTCGCCTTCTTCTCCTTCCCCCTTCGCCCTCGCCCTCGCCCTCATCCCACCGACGCAGCCTCCATCCTTCGTCGCCGCCACAGACCCTGACCCCCCTCATCTCATACCGTCACCACCGCCCTTGTCCTCATCGCTACCATCACAACCCTCGTCTGCACCTCGCAGCTGCTCCCATCCCTCCGACGACGACGACGCCGCCTGCCTCATCATCATCACAGCCCTTCCATTGCCGGATCCGAGCACTCCTCGACGCTTTCTCGACTCGACCAGGACCTATCCAAACCCTAGCATTTACCATCATCATCCTTTGTAAGTTTCCTTGATCCCTGTTTTTAAAAAAATAAAATAAAATGATAGGAAAACAGTGAACATTGAAAGCGGAATGGAAGATTTAAACTTTAAGTTGATTGGTATGTTTATAAGTTATAAATATGCGTACATGGAGTTTATTTTGACAGTGAAATTATATTGGATGGTAGAATAAAACAGAGGACTTGAAGGAAAGGAAAATTAGAATTAAAACCCTAAGTTGATATAATTAAGTTTGGTTGTGTGACGGTGTTTATGAGAATAATTATAGCTTAACCGATGATAAATTTATCTAGGATGAGCATATAACTCAGATCCCAAGTCGAACTTTAGCTGAGATCGTGCCTCGCATCCTTGTACATCATTTTCCCGTGATCTTTATCCTCAGGCAAGAATTCTTGCTTTGCTTTGGTCGATACACATCGGCAACCCCTTATATATATATATATATATATATATATATATATATATATATATATATATATATATATATATTCTTTTTCCTGCACTAGAATAGAAAGAAAGTGTTAGTGCTTAATGATTTCATATCGTTAGAAAGATATAGACTCGTATTCAACCAAGTGATAATCAGAAAACTAGATTAACTATGGTTTTTCTATGAGATCTATTTAACTATGAAAAAGGTTTGAAAGTTGTTAATCTAACTTATACATATACCTCATGATGCCAGTGGCGATGAACACATCCAGCCAAAGCCAATAGCAATCAGCACTCGGCCAGCTTACGATTATTGCATCCATGTTAAGATTAATGGAAAAGATAACAACCATGACTAATACCAGCTTGTACATCACTTTCATGCAGTTTTCGGTACCAGATAACAACTACTTTTGACATGTCTTGACTATTCATTACGCTAGTCTTAATGGATGAGATCTCTAATTAGAATGCTAAACTACATGCCATGACACACTACTTTTCACCAGTTTTATTTCCATACAATTACCATACCACAAGTTCCTGTCTTTTCAGCATTATTAATTAGTGATCTAGTCATTACCATAGTAGCTATATATACACGGGTGTTGGAGTAGTTTGAGTGTGCGTTCATACAACAGGATCTCAGGAGTCCCATGCCGGCAGCTCGTACCGGGCTATATCAGTCGCATGTTTACAGCTCGTACTAGGCTATATCGTTCGCATGTTATTACAGCTCGTACCAGGCTATATCGGCCGCATGTTTACAGCTCGTACCAGGCTATATCGATCGCATGTTTACAGCTCGTACCGGGTTATATCGGTCGCTTGTTCATTCCACAGTTGGGCCTGTGTTTCCTAACCCCTGGGGAACCACTCTTGGGTTAGGAATACTCCTGCAGAGGTTGACGTACACACTCGAGCTTACGATAGAAAAGTTTATCTTTTAGTGACCAGTTAGTTTATGACTTGACCTCTTACAGGTTTGTTTCATAGTATCCATGTATTTAATTATATATATGTTTTACTTGTAGGGATTTCCTTAGCACCACTACTAGGGTTTGGTAGTATCACACATGCCATATTAAAAAATTGGATGGTGCTAATGAAACTAACCTAAGGATCACACTAGAAAAGGTAGGGTAACAAAACTTTATACACAATCCACAAGAAATAAAGGCTAGGATTAGAGAATACAACCTTTGTAGCTACCTTCGCTAGACTCCTTGGCCACTTGAGGGTTGAAAGAAGTTTGCTTGAGATCCTCCAAGTCCACGATGATCCACCCGGAGTCCTCTTTGTCCAAGCTCAAAGCTTTACTTGATCAAGAGAATAAGTAGAAGCCAACACTCTAAACTAATGAGCAAGGCTAGTGTAGAATGGTGATGTGGTTTGTTTTCTCACTTAAAAACCCTAACTTGATCACTATCTTACTCACTAATGAAAGCTAGAGAGCAAGAGAGAGGAGGAAGAAGATGATGGCAAATGAGAGCCCAAGAGATAATGATAAGCTTAAGATAAAAATGAGAATAGAATATATATATATTTTCTCTTCTCATTCATAACCCAAGTTAAAAAATATCAAGATATTTATCTTTGGATCAAAAATGGCCATGGAAAATAACTCATGGTAAACACAAAGGTTAGTGGAATAATAAAATAATCAACCATGATAAATTTTTCATTTATCTCAAAAATAAATATCAATATATTTACTAGCATGTGAGTCTTATATTGCCACCATCTCATGTATCAACAACCATGATAGAATTGTGTATGCATGTATGAGAGCATGCACATCCATATGTGCACCAATGAGAACATGTGCATGCATGCATGCATACAACAAAAACAAAAGGGTCCAAAGTGAGAAGGTAATGGTCAATGTTAAATCAATACTTGATTTAGCAAACCGGTCATATCATATACGACCCGACCAATAGCAAACTGCCCAATTAATATACGGTATCACATACGCGCATTTAATCGGGTCCCCGCGCACATCTCATATGCGCACCACATCGTTTTGCCTGGGCTAGGAAACTCCATTGTGGGACTCTAAGACTCGTCAATACGCTGGCAGTGGGTGATGATCATATCAAGTACCCCCAAGCAGCAAGAGGTCAGCTAAACGTAACGGCCACCCGGGTATTGAGCGATCAGAAGAAAACAAGCGAACTTGTCACAACTCCCGTTGAGCCAACCGGCAACACTATCGTACAGTCCGGTCTCTTCGCCTGATATGCTGCATATCGAGTCTAGGGATGGTAACGTCGACCCCAATAACTCAATAAGTCGTGCCGATGAATGGTCTATAACAGATCGAGAAACTACTGATAACACTTATCAGTAAATCCCAACAGCACTGGCCAGGGACTTACTGATATAGCCAATCGTGCACAGCACAGCATCAACTCCCAATACCGGGAGAGACGAAACCCCTCCGATCGCTCATCGTCTTCGTGTGTCTCGGGACTGTACACAAAAACCACTTATTTGCACGACTCAGTAGAGCCGTGGTAGGGTGGTAATCAAAGTACAGTAGGAGAACACACAAGACTCTATGACGATCTCGGGTCTACAAACTAACCTGTACCAGTGTCACCTGAGAACTGCTATCCGACGATAGATATAATACCATATAGGAGTTCTCGGCGAGTCCATCCAGTGTACCCAGTCTCCACTGAGCACCCGTATATGATCTCGAAGTCAAACATCAATAGATGTGGGAACATCCATTGCCCATCATATGGGTCTAGTATCATACACGCTAGTCTACTCTAGTATATCGATGACCCATCTCGATGTTGGAGATAGTGCCCTCAGAGTCAATTATTGGATCACAAGCACGTGATTGCAATGATTGAAGGAGGACCTATACCGGTAGGACAGTCTTACTCAAGATGATAGTATGCTATCTGGTTTATCTTTATCATCGTGTACTGCTTTAGGTGACCTTACAGGTCACTATTGCGCGTTGATAGAGCCCTTAGGATTCTTTCTTGACGGTCAGCAGTATGATGGCGATCATATACGTGGGAGCTAGGGTCTATAAGCACATCCTTAAAAGGTCCCTAACCGTGGGAGTTTTCGAGACAGGGCATCGATACTCCATAGTAGACTAGTGTATACAGTCGAGACCACGACGATGGGCGGTGGCCGGTCTCACAAGCCACTGGTGTCAGTTGGTTCACCTAAGATGTATACAGGTGCTCATTGGGTTATGAGTACAGCGGACAGGACTCGCCGGGAACATGCAAGTTAGTCTTATACCTGACGTCAGATAGCAGTTCCCTGGTGACATGTGTACAGGCTAGTTCATCGACCTGAGATCATCATTTCCTCGTGTGAGTTCCCACTGTACTTTGATTACTACCCTATCACGGCTCAAAGGAGTCGTGCAAACAGGTTTTAGTTGGGTACAGTCCTGAGCCACATGGAGGCAGTGAGCGGATCTGCAGGGGTTCGTCTCTCCCGGTATTGGGGGTGAGGTCGCGCTGTGTGTAGGAGAGCCATTACACAAAGTCCTTGGCCAAGGCAGGAGATTTACTGGTAGGTATTCCAGTAGTATCTCAGGGTGTTCTGGGCTACACTCCGACCGACTTGTACCGCTTTTGGGGGTCTGACTTTTACCAACCCCCTAGGCCCGCCATGCGATGCTCATAGACGAACGGACCGGACTGTACGGATATTGTCACTGACAGGCTCAGTAGGGTGTCAGGATGAGTTCGCTCATCAACGTCCCTTTTGGTCAATAGATGGTAGCCCGTTACGTATGGCTAATACCTCTGACGTGCTAGTGGTTAAATCCACAGCCAAAGTATTGACGAGTCTTTAGAGTCCCCCACAGACAGTTTCTCAAGTTTCGGGCGAAACGCTGTAGAGGCCGTATGGAGATATGGCAGGGTTCAATCATATACGTGCGGTATTGCACGGATCATGATCGGACGGATAATACTAGCGGGCTTTGGTTTAAGCCGGACCCTAGTATTGTACAGTGTAGATTTTGTCTCATTGCATTTGTATTCGGTCGGAATACAAATGCGGTTATGTATATACAGTCGTGGGGTTTTCCTGTAATTCATTACGGGATCGTTTTTCTGAAGTTGCCAGTTTGCATTCCGTTTCGGCCATTTTTCCTTTGTTTCTTTCTTTGGCTGAATTTTGGTGGAGGGGGTTATTTGCAATTGTGCATGGGGAAGACTTTTAGTGGCACATGGTTGCTTCATGATTGTGCATCATCATTGTTAGTTATATGTATGCCCTAGAGGCCATTACTGTACATTGGATGTATATTGTAGTGGATGCTGGGACATATATAGGGAGGACTTTCTTGCTCGACATGATAGTATGCTATCTGGTTACTCTTTACCTTAACGTGTACATTGATTGTCTCTCTGTTACATGTTGGTAAAGCCCTTAGGATGTGTACTTGACTACCTGGACTATGATGCGGATCATACTACTGGGGACGAGGTAGTCCATAAGTACATCCTTCAGGGTCCCTAGTCATGGGTGTATCGAGACGGGGCATCGATATACCAGAGTAGACTAGCGTATACCTTCTCGACCCATACAGATGGGCGATGGATGATCCCATATCCATTGGTGTTTGACATCAGAGATGATATACGGGTGCTCAGTGGAGACTGGGTACACTGGACGGACTCGCCGAGAACTCCCAGATGGTATTGTACCTTACGTCAGATGGCAGTTCTCTGGTGACACTGGTACAGAGTAGTCTGTTGACCCGAGATCGTCATAGAGTCTTGTGTGATTCCCACTGTGCTTTGATTTCCACCTTACCACGTCCAAGAGGGCATGCAAAACGGTGGTTTTTGGGTACAGTCCCGAATCACATGGAGGCAATGAGCGATAGGAGGGGATTCTTCTCTCCCGGTATAGGGAGTTGATGTTGCGCTGTGTTCGATTGGCTATAACCGGAAATCCCTGGCCAGGGTTGCTGAGATTTACTGGTAAGTGTTACCAGTAGTTTCTCGAACTGTTATAGACCTCATATCGACACGACTTATCGAGCTACTGGGGTCTGACGTTTACCACCCCTAGGCAAGATATGCGGCATATCAGACGACGAGACCGGACTGTACGGTAAGTGTTACTGGTTGGATTCACAGGAGTGTGAGCGGGCTTGCTCGTCGATCTTCTGATCGCTCAATACCCGGGTGGCCGTTACGTTTAGCAGACCGCTTGCGGCTTGTGGGTGTTTGATATGATCATCACCTGCTGCCGGCGTATTGATGAGTCTTTAGAGTCCTACACAGAGGTTTCCTGGCTCAAGCGAAACGAAATAGGAGCGCATATGAGATATGTGCGGGACCGAGAATAATGCGTGTATGTGATACCGTATTTCATTCTCGCGATGAATGTGTCGAATGGTTGTATGCGATATAACCTAGTTATCGAATCGAGGAATGATTCGATAAGCCGATACATTGGATACTAGTCGGTTATATGCGATATGACCGGATCATTGAATCAAGTGTTGCTGAATATGTTATATTGGATCGTCGTGTTTGAATAGCCTGGGGGTTTTATGTGAGATGAGTGTTTTTCTTTTTCATTCATGTAAAAACTTGTATGTAATATTCTTTTATTGGGGCACTTCCAGGTTGCGGAAGATGTCACCCTTTGTATATTATTTACTTTTCCGCACTAGGATAGACCCAAGGAGGAGGGCACAAGTAACCGGGTTCTGGAGTCCAGTGGGAGACCAACTCGAGGAGTCGAGTCCGGGTCTCCTAACTCTAGAATTGGTAGGGTTGCTTGCCGCTCTCGTAGGGGTCTAGGGGTGTGGGTTTGGCTATTCATCGCGACCGTGGAATCCGTGTTTTATACTGGCTCGTATTGAAAACACGGACGTCCTAGTATATCCAATATTTCATGTGTTTCTTCTGCTGCGATATCTGTGATGTGATCATGTGATATTTTGTGATAGATATAGTATATAGTATATATGATATATTATATAGACGTTACTTATGTTTTACACCCGCGCTAGCCCTGCCCCGCTCTGCCGTTAGTTATCTAACCTAACGGTGCACGAGAGGACATCGAGGCGAATGCGGATGGCATAAGTGTACGTCGTATTTATCTGTGATGTTTAGGTATTTAAATGATAGGACTTCATTAATGTGATTAATGAAATAAAAGAAACCTAAAGATGTTGTAGAATCAAATTTCAAAATAAAATAGGTAGCTACAGTTCTTGCTTTGCACAGCGGTATATATGATATATCCTGCACCTTATTCGATGAGGAAAGGACCGAGATCCCTTCACAGGGAGTGACTCCTTTAGCAATAACTGGCAGATGCTACAACCCTCGGTTTGTCTTTTGATTGCTTCTATAGTTTCTGCTTTGTACAGTGATATATATGATATATCCCGCACCTCATTCGACGAGGAAAGGACCGACGATCCTTTCACCGGGAGTGACTCCTTTAGCAAAACTAGAAAAGCTTCAAAAACACTCCATTTTAAAATCATTTGATTCTACAACGATATCAAGTTCATTACGCAATAGGTTTTCAGAAAAACCTGTCGTAGCCCTCCGTCATTTCAGATAAGTACTAGTTAGTATTCGTGCTGCGGTTGTTTGGCATGCGTCAAGGCGTAGTGTACGGTAGCTAACTAGTGCTTATCTGCTAGCATACGATGCGATTGGATTAGGGTATTCGTACGGCGTTGTTTGGCATGCGTCAAGGGTCGTGCGGGTGGGTTTAATTCAATCAAGAAATGTACAGGTTGAACTTGACTAGCGGACTATGGGTTGTTTGGCATGCGTCAAGGTCATAGCACGCTAGGGGCAAAATGAAAATCGGGAATTTCAAGTGTTGAAATTTGCAATGAGATTGCATACCTTCTATGAGATAGTTGGATCCCGATACCCGCTGCGAGTAATTGTTACTCCTGGGAGAGTTTTACACATTACAATTAGCCGATCAAGTAGGTGTCTAGAAAGGTGTCAACGGGGTTACGCCTCTGGGAAAACGAGGTTTACATTAATTAGGTTCGTGCGAAAGCACGGGGGACCTCCCTCAAAGTACCGACACTGGCCTGGCTGAAAGATTGGCGAACCTGTAGCGTGTAACTAATCCCGGCTAGTCTTTCCTTTTAGGGTTTGAAGGAAGATTTGATAAAAACAGTGGGAGCTATCCTGATTAGATAAAATAATAACCAATCTGATCTTGCAAGAGCATACGCTGAGTGTTTTCTTCTCTCTCTCTCCAGGTAGTGACCATATCACGCCTTAATCAAGATAATAATACGGATATTTGACCGAACCCGCTTGTTATACTGAGCTGGGGAACGTTGGTCCCGCTCCAACTTATAATTGTTATAAGACAGAGCAGGAAATTGGGGATTACCAGAATTCTCGTGCCGCCCAAACGAAGTAAGTGCATGCCGATGCATCATCTTCGGGTATGTTCGTTATATAGAACTGTTTCTCAGTGTCCTTTACGTCCTGGGTATATGATACCGGATCAGGATCCCGCATATGTAATATGTTACATAGGGCTACAGAAAGGTAGAGAACTGAGAACGGGTGATAAGTTTCATGAGGCAGAAAACGGGGCAAGTGTTGCAGCCAAGTCTGTTGGTCACTGTCACCCTGTATTACCAATACATTGATTCTGAACGAATGTTATTAGATACCGAACCTGATATACAAAATCATACCAATCTCTTTATTAGTAAAGAAAGGATATAATTTTGTATTGTTGGATAATGTTTTGAACATTTCCTATATCAAAAGTTGATCGGTTCAGGCACGTTATCTAAAAGCATTAATGTTCTAAATCAAACTACAGTTCTTTAGTATACGGAACACACACAAGAGGAAGAGTTCAGAAATGAACGAATTTTTCTTGAGGTATTGTAGACTAGGTCATATCAATGCGACCTGACTAGCTGAAGTTACATTTAGATGCATATTTAAATCTGTTTGAATTTACATCTTGTGAAACTTGCCAATCATGTCACAAAGATATAATGACACCGGCTCTGTTTATTGGAAACAGAGAAAGAGTTAGTAAACTCTTGGGATGATACATGTTGATGTATGTAAGGTCCCCTGTCTACATATGCCAGGACTGGTTCTTTGTACTTCGTTACATTCTCTGATAATCTCTCAAGATTCAGACATATGTTCCTGTTGAAACACAAGTCCGAACCTTTTGAGATATTCACAGAATATGATTTAGAAGTAGAAAACCAAAACAAGGGTATAAGTATTATGTCCTTTGATGAGATCGAGGAGGAGAATACTTGAGCACGGAAATCCTGGATTATTCTAAAGGAGAATGAGATTCTCTCTCAGCATTACTCCTCCGTATACACCATAGCACAATGGTATATCGGGGTGGAGCAATAGCACCCTATGTGATATGGTGTGCTCTATGATGAGTACTACTGAGTTTCCTATTTCCTTTTGGGAGTTATGCACTTGAGAAGCTGCATACCAATTGAATTGGGTTCCAATCAAATCTATTGCCTACCGCTTCATATGTGATATGGAAAGGGAAGAGCCCATATCTTAAGTTGGTTAAGATTTGGGGTTGTCCGGGCTATATCTAAAAGCATAATCCGGACAAGCTCGAGGCAAGGTCTGTTATGTAGAACTGGAAATGTTCCAGCTATACAAACTGCAGCTGATGATTTGAAAGAACCAAAGGATTCAATAGTTACCAACGAACCTCCGCCTCTCCGCCGATCTAGTAGGGTTCCTCACCCACTTGAGAGATACTTCGGTTTCTCGATGACAGTGGGAGCGAGGATTGCATCATGAGATAATGACCCAACTAGTTTCGAGCTGGCCATCAGGAGTGGGACTCTGTAAGAATGGCTGGATGCTTAGTGATCTGAGATGGAATCCTTATACACCAACAAAGTATGGACTTTAGTTGCTTTATCTGAAGGGTTAAATCCCCATCAGGAGCAAGTATATCTTGAGAAGATTACTTGGTGTAGATGGAAAAGTTGAGACTTTCAAAGCTAGACTTGTTAAAAGGTTTGCATCATTGACCGGGTATGGATAATGATGAAACCTTTTCCAGTGGCTATGCTTAAGTCCATCCGGATCCTACTTGCCATGGCTACATACCATAACTACGATATCTGGCGGTTGGGTGTCATGACTGCTTTTCTAAATGATGTTTTAGAAGAGAGAGTCTATAAATACACAGTCAGAGGGCTTCGTAGACAGTGGGAGCAGCGGAAACGTGTGCAAGATGCTTTATAGGATAAAGCAGACATCGCGGAGTTAGAACATCTGTTTTGATGAGATAGTCAAACAGTTTGACATCATCAAAATGGTAGATGAACCTTGTATATACGAAAGGGTAGTAGGGAGTATGGTGATGATCCTCGTAGAGTACGTGGATGACATGCTCTGGATAGGGAAGGAGTTTCCTATGCTACGCTCGGTCAATCTCCGCTTATCACAATGATTCTCCATATAGGATCAAAGTGATACCTCCTAAATCCTGGATTTTGGATCTATGAGATAGATCTAAATGGATGTTAGGATTCTCACTAGTTGTAGTGAGATGGTATCAATTGATTCTGGGGAGAATCACTGGAAAGGTTCCAGAGTGATAAGGACGACTGAATGTCAGTCACAGGCATTGTCTTTACCCTCAGTAAAGGGACGGTATGTTGGAAGAGTTCCAAGCTAGATACCGTGGCTAACTAGATGATAAAGGCAGGATACATCGCTACTCAAGATGCTACCAAAGAGGATGTTTGGGTGTATATTGGTTCATGAGATGAACTACGTTCCAACCATTGTGAGACAATGGAGTTGTGGCTTATGCCAAGGAACGCCGGTCCCATCAGTGATCCAGACATATTCTAAGGCAGTGTCACCTGATCATGGAGATGGTTGATCTCCAGGGTGATCGAGGTTAGGAGAGTAGACTCAGAGGACAACACGGCGGATCCACTCACAAAGGCCTTTTCCCAGAGAGAGACTTTTATGGGATGGTTGAGTATGAGATACTACAACCACTGCTATCAGATGGCCCTAGTGCAAGTGGGAGATTGTTAGTTATATGTATGCCCTAGAGGCCATTACTGTGCATTGGATGTATATTGTAGTGGATGCTGGGACATATATAGGGAGGACTTTCTTGCTCGACATGATAGTATGCTATATGGTTACTCTTTACCTTAACGTGTACATTGATTGTCTCTCTGTTACATGTTGGTAAAGCCCTTAGGATGTGTACTTGACTACCTGGACTATGATGCGGATCATACTGGTGGGGAAGAGGTAGTCCATAAGTACATCCTTCAGGGTCCCTAGTCGTGGGTGTATCGAGACGGGGCATCGATATACCAGAGTAGACTAGCGTATACCTTCTCGACCCATACAGATGGGCGATGGATGATCCCATATCCATTGGTGTTTGACATCAGAGATGATATACGGGTGCTCAGTGGAGACTGGGTACACTGGACGGACTCACCGAGAACTCCCAGATGGTATTGTACCTTACGTCAGATGGCAGTTCTCTGGTGACACTGGTACAGAGTAGTCTGTTGACCCGAGATCGTCATAGAGTCTTGTGTGATTCCCACTGTGCTTTGATTTCCACCTTACCACGTCCAAGAGGGCGTGCAAAACGGTGGTTTTTGGGTACAGTCCCGAATCACATGGAGGCAATGAGCGATAGGAGGGGATTCGTCTCTCCCGGTATAGGGAGTTGATGTTGCGCTGTGTTCGATTGGCTATAACCGGAAATCCCTGGCCAGGGTTGCTGAGATTTACTGGTAAGTGTTACCAGTAGTTTCTCGAACTGTTATAGACCTCATATCGACACGACTTATCGAGCTACTGGGGTCTGACGTTTACCACCCCTAGGCAAGATATGCGACATAACAGACGACGAGACCGGACTGTACGGTAAGTGTTACTGGTTGGATTCACAGGAGTGTGAGCGGGCTTGCTCGTCGATCTTCTGATCGCTCAATACCCGGATGGCCGTTACGTTTAGCAGACCGCTTGCGGCTTGTGGGTGTTTGATATGATCATTACCTGTTGCCGGCGTATTGACGAGTCTTTAGAGTCCTACACAGAGGTTTCCTGGCTCAAGCGAAATGAAATAGGAGCGCATATGAGATATGTGCGGGACCGAGAATAATGCGTGTATGTGATACCGTATTTCATTCTCGCGATGAATGTGTTGAATGGTTGTATGCGATATAACCTAGTTATCGAATCGAGGATTGATTCGATAAGCCGATACATTGGATACTAGTCGGTTATATGCGATATGACCGGATCATTGAATCAAGTGTTGATTTAATGATTTAATGTATAATTATATATTTGATATATTACTTTGCATTAACTAGTATTGGTTCACTTTAAATGGATTTTCTCACTTGAAGTTCACAAGTTGTATATGTGAACTGTAGCTGTGTCTAGGAGAGCCATTACACGAAGTCCTTGGCCAAGGCAGGAGATTTACTAGTAGGTATTCCAGTAGTATCCCAGGGTGTTCTGGGCTACACTCCGACACGACTTGTACCGCTTTTGGGGGTCTGACTTTTACCAACCCCCTAGGCCCGCCATGCGATGCTCATAGACGAACGGACCGGACTGTACGGATATTGTCACTGACAGGCTCAGTAGGGTGTCAGGATGAGTTCGCTCATCAACGTCCCTTTTGGTCAATATCTGGTAGCCCGTTACGTATGGCTAATACCTCTGACGTGCTAGTGGTTAAATCCACAGCCAAAGTATTGACGAGTCTTTAGAGTCCCCCACAGACAGTTTCTCAAGTTTCGGGCGAAACACTGTAGAGGCCGTATGGAGATATGGCAGGGTTCAATCATATACGTGCGGGTTGCACGAATCATGATCGGACGGATAATACTAGCGGGCTTTGGTTTAAGCCGAACCCTAGTATTGTACAGTGTAGATTTTGTCTTATTGCATTTGTATTCGGTCGGAATAAAAATGCGGGTATGTATATACAGTCGCGGGGTTTTCCTGTAATTCATTACGGGATCGTTTTTCTGAAGTTGCCAGTTTGCATTCCGTTTCGGCCATTTTTCCTTTGTTTCTTTCTTTGGCTGAATTTTGGTGGAGGGGATTATTTGCAATTGTGCATGGGGAAGACTTTTAGTGGCACATGGTTGCTTCATGATTGTGCATCATCATTACTTGACTTTTGTGATGAGATGTGAGATGGTTGATTTTTAGGTGTGGACTTTTGTTGTGATCATTTTATTCTCTCATCATCACTCATCATTCTTTCTTACATTATTGATCCACTCTCTCTCCTCTTTAATTTTTGTATGAGCTTGGCCGGCCATTCCTTAGGGGGCTGTCCAAAAATTTTGTGTGGGATTTTTGATCTCTTTTGGCTTGCAAAAATCCTATAGCTCCATCTCCAAATGTCTATTCCTCCACCTTCACAAAATGGCAACTTAATCCCATGAGACTCAGTGATCTATGTATAGCCTACAGCATTCTTGGACACGTCGACTCGCCAACTTCGTGCCCGAGTTGCCTCGGTCCAGAGGTGGGAGCCCGTAAAAGAACCCGGCGATGTGGTGTCCTTTCCGACGAGGAGGTGAAGACCGGAGATTCCGCGGGGAGATCGGGATGACGACGAGAAGACCGAAGGATACGGATCGCTCGGTATATCTCTCTACCCATTCTCTAGTTGCTCGGAGTAGGTTAATGGCCCGATCCGGGTTTTATAGTGCGCGGTAGCGTCGGTTTACAAGTTTTGTAAAAGTTTCGTTTCCGCATTTTGGCCTCGTTCAGACGGCCGGGGCGCTGTCGTGCACTTACACTCGATACACCTACGACTAAGGATATTTTAGGATATGCTTATAAACTACGTATGTCCCACTAGTATGATCTCCATTATAATCACAGTGGTCACGCAAATATCCTCAGGGCTTTATCAACATGTGTAAATTAATAAAAGCATGATCAATTCAACATGCCAGATAAAGAAGAACCAGATATCATACTATCATGTCGAGCAAGAATGTACACTGAATATATATATATACATGTATAAATAAATCCACTATCATATAATGGCCTCTAGGGCATACATATATCCAACAATCTCCTATTTGCACTAAGGCCAGTTATTGGCGTATCTCATACCCAACATCTCAAAAAGTCGCTCATGCTGCGGCTGAGGGAGGGCCTTGGTGAGTGAATCCGAGGTGTTATTCTTTGTGTCTACTCTCCTAATCTCGATCTCACGGCGATCTGCAATCTCCCGGATCAAATGAAAGCGCCTCAGGATGTATCTGGACTGCTGATGGGACCTGGGCTCCTTAGCTAACGCCATAGCCCCATTATTATCACAATACAATGGTATTGGATCAATAATGGTTGGAACTACTCCTAGCTCCGAGATGAACTTCCTCATCCAGACGGCTTCCTTAGAGGCATTATTCGCAGCAATGTACTCAGCTTCCATCATAGAGTCTAGAACGGTATCCTGTTTGGAACTCTTCCAACTTACCGCCCCTTCATTGAGGGTAAATACAAACCCAGAGATAGATTTGTTGTCATCCTTATCACTCTGGAAGCTTGAATCAGTAAAGGCCTCCATTTGGAGATCTCCGTTACCATACATCAAGAACAATTCTTTAGTCCTTCGTAAGTACTTAAGAATGTTCTTCACAGCTATCAGTGATTCTCCCCTGGGTTGGATTGATACATACTTACTACACTAAGTGCATAAGCTACATCTGGGAGTGTACATAACATCGCATACATTATAGATCCTACTGCCGAAGTATAGGGTATAATGCTCATGCAAGCTCTCTCTTCATCGGTCTTTAGGCAAAAGTCCTTAGAGAGAGTGACCCCATGACAAGCGGGTAAGGCACCCGCTTGGAGTCTTCCATACTAAACCTTTTTAGGATGGTGTTAATGTACCTAGTTTGGGACAATCACAATAATCTCTTAGATCTATCCCTAGAGATCTGAATGCCCAAAATGTATGTAGCATCACCCAGGTCCTTCATGGAGAACCTTAGTGATAAGAAAGATTTGACCGACTGTAGCACAGGAATATCATTTCCTATCAGAAGAATGTCATCTACGTACAATACGAGGAATGTGACAGCTCTCCATACAGTCTTCATATAAACACAAGGTTCATCTGGATTTTTGATGAAATCAAACTCTTTGATAACATCATCGAAACAGATGTTCCAACTCCGTGATGCCTGCTTTAATCCATAAATGGATTTAAGCAATCTACATGCTTTCCTGCTGCTCCCACTGTCAATGAAGCCCTCTGTGTTGGTTATAGTGCCTTCAAAGTCAATTATTGGATCGCAGGTACGTGATTGCAATAATTGAGGGAGGACCTATACCGGTAGGATAGTCTTACTCAAGATAATAGTATGCTATCTGGTTTTCCTTTATCAGTCGTGTACAGCTTTAGGTGACATGATCACTATTACACGTTGATAGAGCCCTTAGGATCCTGCTTGACTACCAACAGTATGATGGCGATCATATACATGAGAGTTGGGTAGTCCATAAGCACATCCTTAAAAATGGTCCCTAGTCGTGGGAGTTTCGAGACAGGGTATCGATACTCCATAGTAGACTAGTGTATACAGTCGAGACCCCGACGAGGGGCGGTGGCCGGTCTCACAAGCCATTGGTGTCAGTTGGATCACCTAAGATGTATACACGTGCTCATTGAGTTATGAGTACACCGGACAGGACTCGCCGAGAACCTACTAGTTGGTATTTATACCTAGCGTCAGATAGCAGTTCCCTGGTGACATGTGTACAGGTTAGTTCATCGACCTGAGGTCATCATTTGTCTCGTGTGAGTTCTCACTGTACTTAGATTACTACCCTACCACGGCTTAAAGGAGTCGTGCAAACAGGTTTTAGTTGGGTACAGTCCCGAGCCACATGGAGGCAAGTGAGCGGATCGGCAGGGGATTCGTCTCTCCCGGTATTGGGGGTGAGATCGTGCTGTGTCTAGGAGAGCCATTAGACCAAGTGCTTGACAAAGGCAGGTGAGAATTACTAGTAAGTATTCCAGTAGTTTCTCACGGTGTTCAGGACTACTCTCCGACACGAATTATACTGCTATTGGGGGTCTGACGTTACCAGCCCCCTAGGCCAGATATGCGATGCTCATAGACGAACGGACCGGACTGTATGTATATTGTCACTGATAGGCTCAGTAGGGTTCCAGGATGAGTTCACTCATGAGGCTTCCCTTTCGGTCAGTACATGGGCAGCTGTTACGCACAGCTAGTGCCGCTGACGTGCTTGTGGTTAAACCCACTACCAGGGTACTGATGAGTCTTTAGAGTCCCCCACAGATAGTTTCCTAAGTTCGGGCGAAACATTGTAGAGACCGTATGGTTTTATGGCAGGATTCGAAAATGCACGTGCACTTATGCACGTGTCATATTTCGAACAGATAATACTGGTGGGCTTTGGTTTAAGCCGGATCCATGTATTATATTGAGTCGGGATATTTTAGTCTCTCGTATTCGTATTCGTATTCGGTCGGAATACGGATATTGGTATGTATATACAGGTGAGGGGTATTCTCGTAATCCGTTACGAGAATATTTTAAAAGATGCATTTCTTTTTGGATTAATCATTTCGGTTTAAATGATTAATGGAAATTGTGACTCATGGTTATGACTCATCAATTCTAGAATGTTCACTAATGACTCATGTAATGAGTCATCTAGTGAGTCATTAATGAGTTAATGAGTTTTGTTTTGTGGATAGATATTTGAGGAGATATTTTTATAAGATATTTTCTTTTGGTTTAGAATATATAACCTCATTTATCTATTCACAAGAAAAAAAATAGGACACAAGTTTATGAGCTTAGTTTTCTTTTGCTCACTTGAGTTTATTCTTGAGTTCACCATTTCCAATTCTAAACATCTTCTTCAACCTCCACCCTAACCCTCTCATGTGATGAGAACCCTAGGGTGTTTGAGCCAAAGTATTCTATTCATTCTCTACTTCATCTTGGTCATCTCATTTAGCAGACTTGATGTCCGAGTTGCCTCGGTATAGAGGCGGGAGCCCGTTTAAAGATCCGTTGACGTGGTGCCACCTCGATGAGGAGACAGGAGATCGGAGTTGCCGCGAGGAGCGTGGGATGATGGCTAAAGACCGAAGGACTCGGATCGATCGGTATAGCCTTTCTACCTCTTTACAGTTTGTTAGTTTAGCGTTAATGGCAAGATCCGGGTTATAGTATGCGATAGCGCCAGTTATAAAAGTTTTGTTCCGCGTTTGGTGTTAGAATGACGGCCGGGGCGCTACCGTAGACTTACAGGGTATCAGAGCCACGCCATTAACCTTTACTAACTTGTTCTAACATGTTTAAAATATCGATCGAACGAAATTTCCAAAACCGCACTTTTCATGTTAAAGTTTCTGTCGATTTTAAAAACTGGTCTAAAAATCATTTTGACCATCTAAGAAAATCGTGCAGGCTTTTTTAAGAATACTGTAGAAATTTGGTACACTGTCTCCACAGTACTGCCACGGAACCGCCGCACAAACCATGGTTTGGCCGTGGTTCCGCCGCCGTTTTGGAGCAACAGTGAACCATTTTTCTATAGTAATGTTTTCCATAGGAAATTATGGTTTCTGAAATATTTTGTTTGGGCCCAAATTTTGTTTGTATACTGCAGTTGTACGTGGGGCCCACTTCGGGAAATTTTGTCGATCGGAATTTTAAACTTGTTAGTTTACAGTACTTATATTATATCTCCGACCGTGAATGTCATTCGAGCGGTAAATTGCGTCTAATTGCTATAGCTCTTTTAGACGAGTTTGCGAACGTGACATTCGCGTTGATGTTTTGTGTTGTGCTGTGATGTTGCAGATTTGTCGTGGTGGATAGCAGTGTGCAATGGTAGTGCAGTTTGGATTTATTTTTACATTTGATATTGCGGGGTGAGCGTCCAACATGTGGACTGCCGTCACTGCCTGTTTGTATAATATTCTTTTGGGGCACGACCGGGCTGAGGTCGATATACCCGGTGTACATATTTTTCATTTCTATACTAGGTTTACCCCGCGACGGAGTACACGGATAGCCGGGTTCTGGAGGGCAACGGGTCCGCATCCCATGGCTTTGAGAGGCAGAGGGCCTCACTCTAGAATTGGCAGACTATTCGCCGCACTCGTAGGGGGTACAGGTTGACACATAGAGGGGTGCTCAAGTTACCGGATTCCGTGAAGTGCAGGGTGGTCCATTCACTTTGCTGTAAGGGGCTGCCTCACTTCAGGTTTTGGCGGGTAACTTGCCGCACCTGTAGGAGTCTAGATTTCATTGCACAGGCTATCCACACGACCAGGGGAACGTCGGGTTTCAGCAGCGGCTCTGTGAAACCCGGGGATCCCAATTTATCTGTATTGTTCTGTGATGCTTATTACTTTTCTTTAATGTTGCATATTATCACGCCTGGAGCGATTGTTGTATATTGGTATATATACTAGTAGATGTTGTATATGTTTTACACCCGCGCTAGTCCAGTCCCCGCTCTGTCGTTAGTTAAGTAACCTAAAGGGCAATGACGAGACCCAGTGGCGAATGCGGATGGCATATACGTACATTTTATTTTCGTTCTTTTCTGGTGTGATTGATTGATGGGACTGCGTTGATTCTGATCAATGCAAAGGAAAACAGACCTGTTTAGACGTTGTTGGAACAGTTTTAAAAAGTGTTATTACAAAGACGTTTTCTTTTGTTTTGCACAGTGGTATTCAGTTGTAATATCCTGCACCTCATTCGATGAGGCAAGGGCCGAGATCCCTTCACCGGAAGTGACCCCTTAGGCAGAAGTTTGCGTCAGGGTAATAACTTTACTGTAGTCGATTACTTGTTGCTTTGCATCGCAGTATTTAGTTAGAATATCCTGCACCTCATTCCACGAGGAAAGAGCCGAGATCCCTTCACCGGGAGTGACCTCTTTACCAAAGGTTTTCGCCACTATATTTTTATAAAAAGCTATCAAGTTCCTTCAGCGATATCAAGTTCGTTACGTTAAAGGTTTTTCGCCAAAAACCAGCCGTAGCCCTTCTTCATTTCATTTGGGTATTCAGTAGTATTCAAGCTATGTATTTTGACCAACGCCAAGGCATAGTGTTTGGTAGCTGCTGGGTATTCATCTGTTGCATAGATAGATGAGTTGGTTTGGGACAGTCGTTCTGCCATTTGGCCAACGTCAAGGGCATGTGCGGATGGGTTCAAATTAACAAGATACTGATGGGTAGAACTTGGCATGTGACTTATGGCATTTTGGCCAACGTCAAGGTCATAAGAGCATGGGGCAAAAATCCACATCGGGAGTTTCTAAAGAAACTGAAACTTGCCAAGTATGCGCATACCTTCTGGAGTGTGATAACATGAGTGGATTCCTTCACATTATCATACGATGATAGTTGGATCCTGATTCCCACTGATGAGTTGGTTTACTCTTCGGGTGTTCCCGATTGATTCTTCTTTCAGGTTTCGAGGAGAATTTGACGGTACAGTGGGAGGTTTCCTGATTAGATAAAGTGATAACCATTCTGATCTAAGTTAGAGTGCACGCAGAGTGTTTCTTTTCACTCTCTCTCTTTGGCAGCGACCTTTGACCGACCCTAAACTATGACTCAGTGTCCAAGTTGACCGAACCTTCTTAAAATACTGGCTTTTAGATTGTCTAAGTTGCATAAGTCATTGCCACTCCTTCTTTTACCTTTTACATTTCTCAGAACACCTCGTATCACTACGAACATCCACTTCCATTGGATAGATCCATCGTATGGTTATATACGAACTCAAAGGGACTTCTTCGAGGATGGATCCAGGTTCAGGAGAAATTGAATTGGTTTATTCAGTTATCTTTTATCATAACCTTCTCTCAGATTGCGAGGGCTCCTTGGTTTAGGAGAGTATACCTATTACGCTTATTGGATAGTCTTCTTCCAAACCATAGGGAGGTGCCGAAAGGTAGGGAATGAAGAAAACCAATTAGCCTAAGTAGGGTATACAGAAGGTAATAAGTAAAGACAAAATAAAGGGATTAGAATGAGGGCAAAGTAAATTGCGACTGCTATCATTCACGACCAAACCGCGTACTTCATCGCCACTCCTACTTCACCTTTGCTTTTTTTCCCAGTTCGGGAGAAATAGAATAAGGTATTATTCAGTTGTCTTTTATCATCATCTTCTCTCAGGTTGCGAGTACTCCTAGGATTAGGAGAATACACCTATTATGCTTAATGGATAATCTTCTTTCAACCATAGGCTGGTGCCGAGCGGTAGGGAAGGAAGAAAACCACCTAGCCTAAAGGGGTGTACAGAAGGTAATGAATAAAGACAAATAAAGGGATTTGGAGAGATGGCAAAGAAATATACGGTTACAGTCATGAATTGGATTATGGAATGAATACCAGGATACCCCTACGAAACATTTTCATGTTTCAGTTTCACTATACATTGTTAAAGGAAAACTGATTTCCCAATTAGATACTTACTCCAGGGTATGTATTTACCAGGTATGTTTCTCACATCTGTATGATTTTACAGATGATGAGTGGGAGTAAGTTATTGGGAATTAGGTGATCATCCTCATTATATCGGAATTCGTTGTAATTGGTGATATTTGAGGAAATCGCCTTAGTTTTTTGCCGAACGGCAAGTATTTAGTTTTGAGTATCCGTTGTTGTACACCAATTTCAAACTGATATATCTGTACGTTTATTTTTATAACGTGAGATATAACTTTTTGAAATTATGTCCGTGACATTTACCTATATCAGTTGATGATTGGGTAAGGAGCATTGAACAGCACAATAGTTCTTAACCATTAGTACAGTTTTCAACCTACGATGCACAGGTTTTGAGTTATTCAACTCAGCGGACTTATACAGAGTATTATATGTTGTCCAGTGTCCATTAAGATAAAGGGGTTGGTCCTCGTACTATGTTCTGTTTACTTATGACTTCTCTAGTTTTTAGACAAGTGTTTCGTAGAAATACAATGTCTAAGTTTTGAGAAGTTATAGGTATAGGAATAAAGTAGAGAATCAGGTGTCGCAAGTATCGGGATTCTTCAAGGTGATCAAAGATGTAGATACTTGTAATTGGTATTCAGTTGATAGTAATAGTTTTGAGAAACTTGTTTCTCTCTCAGATTACTCATAATTGGATGCATTCCTAAGTTGAGTAATGCTGATTAGCCTCTCTCCATTAAGTTGATATGCACTGGAGACAGCTGCATGATTTGAATCTGGTTCCAATTAAATAAGTGCCAAACTTTCTATATTGGATATAAAATGGTTCATATCTTAACGATGTTAAGGTACGGGGAGTTGTCCGGCTTATGCTTAAAACCAAACTCTGGATAACTCAAGGCATGTTTCTGTAATGGCAGTTTGCGGGTTGGCCCTGGCTATGACGAGGGTTGACTTTCTACCATCTGTAAGATCAATGGTGATATTGTTCTTGACTCGCCACAGTTTTAGTAAAATGAATTTTTTTAGAAAACAGTAGTGGGAGTATGGTAGAACTGGAAGTGATTCTAGAACCGCAAACGATTACGAAAAATTTAATAGGACCTAATTCAATCAGGTTTGACATTCCATTAGCCACTCCGCAGATATGGTGGGTAACCCTAGGCACCCGAGAGGTACTCCGGTAGCCTCAAGGACGATGACAGGGAGGTTCTTGTTTGCCCAGACTTGCCATTGCTGCTGTTTAAACTATGAGACCCGGCAGGAAGTTAAGTATAGCGTCGTTCTAAACTAGATTTAGAAGTGCAAGTATATATTATTCTTCCAGAGGGTTGTTGTGGTCAGTGGGAGCAGCGGAAATAAGTGGGCAAGTAGCTTATGTCTATTTATAAACTAGAGCAGATATAGCGGAGATAGATCATCTAATTTTGATGTAACAGTCATGGGTTTGACTTCATCAGAATAGGGGATGGATCTGTTAAGAAGGTAGTAGGGTGTGATGTCCTAGTATTTGGATGACATACACAAAGTAGGAAGTAAAATTCCTATACTACGATCGGTTATACTTTAGTTATCAGACAGTTGTTTCTCCATAAAGGATATGGATATAATATCTGACATTTTGGTTACTAGATCTATGATTTTTAGATCTAGATTTGGGTAGTTTCCCAATCTTGGTACTTTGACAGTATTCTAATAGTATTTTAGAATGGACGACTCCTGGCATGGTGGTGTACCTGCAGGTGATGGAGTCTCCCTCTCTAAAGGTGTCTTACAGACTAAAGTGGAGAGGGATATGCATGATTAACATATCACTTGCTTAGGCAATTGAGTTGATCATCAGATGTCAAGTACCACACCAGATGTTGTTTTTGCACTAGATGCGATAAGTTTATATTAATCCAATCCTGGAGAAACATACGGAAGCAGTTTTAGAACATAAGTGGATGTTCTAGGGATTTGATGACGGCAGCCTCTTTCGAGAGACGGTTATCATTCCAGGCTTCAAAGGTGACATGGATGATAGAGTGATTGTCAGAGTTATAGTATTTCCCTCTGACAAAGGGGGCAGTATTATGGACAGGTGGTCCAAGAGGATACTGTGGGAGGCATGGTGCTGGATACTGATTAGGTTCGGTTGTCGATACAGTCTAAAAAGTTTGGATTTGGAGTTCATTTATGAACTAGGTCTCATCAGATATCTAGACATATTCTAAGACAGGTATTACTCAATTCGGGAGATGGTTTTCTCCGCGAACTTGAGATTAAGAGAGACATAGAAATAAATATCAGGGCGGATCCACTCACTGAGGCTATTTCTCGAACACAAGAGTTTTTACAAACGAGCTTTGTGAAACTGTTTAGTAGAGGAGCTGTGTGTTCGGTATCACACGGGCTGTGAGTATGCGACATCGCAATAATTAGCCATAAGTGCAAGTGGGAGATTGTTGGTTATAGTGCCCTCAAAGCCAATTATTGGATCGCAGGTACGTGATTGAAATGATTGAGGGAGGACCTATACCGGTAGGACAGTCTTACTCAAGATAATAGTATGCTATCTGCTTTGCCTTTATCAGTCGTGTACAGTTTTAGGTGACATGATCACTATTACACATTGATAGAGCCCTTAGGATCCTGCTTGACTACCAACAGTATGATGACGATCATATTCGTGAGAGTTGGGTAGTCCATAAGCACATCCTTAAAAGTGGTCCCTAGTCGTGGGAGTTTCGAGATAGGGCATCGATACTCCAGAGTAGACTAGTGTATACAGTCGAGACCCCGACGAAGGGCGGTGGCCGGTCTCACAAGCCATTGGTGTCAGTTGGATCACCTAAGATGTATACAGGTGCTCATTGGGTTATGAGTACACCGGACAGGACTCGCCAGGAACTTGCTAGTTGGTATTTATACCTAGCGTCAGATAGCAGTTCCCTGGTGACATGTGTACAGGTTAGTTTATCGACCTGAGGTCGTCATTTGTCTCGTGTGAGTTCCTACTGTGCTTAGATTACTATCCTACCACGGCTCAAAGGAGTCATGCAAACAGGTTTTAGTTGGGTACAGTCCCGAGCCATATGGAAGCAAGTGAGCGGATCGGCAGGGGATTCGTCTCTCCTGGTATTGGGGGTGAGATCATGCTGTGTCTAGGAGAGCCATTACACCAAGTCCTTGGCCAAGGCAGGTGAGAATTACTGGTAAGTATTCCAGTAGTTTCTCATGGTGTTTAGGGCTACTCTCCGACACGACTTATACCGCTATTGGGGGTCTGACGTTACCAGCCCCTAGGCCTGATATGCGATGCTCATAGACGAACGGACCGGACTGTATGTATATTGTCACTGATAGGCTCAGTAGGGTTCCAGGATGAGTTCGCTCATGCGGCTTCCCTTCGGTCAGTACATAGGCATCCGTTACGCACAGCTAGTGCCGCTGACGTGCTTGTGGTTAAACCCACTGCCAGGGTACTGATGAGTCTTTAGAGTCCCCCACAGATAGTTTCCTAAGTTCGGCCGAAACGTTGTAGAGGCCGTATGGTTTTATGGCAGGGTTCGAAAATGCACGTGAACTTGTGCACGTGTCATATTTCGGACAGATAATACTGGTGGGCTTTGGTTTAAGCCGAATCCATGTATTATATTGAGTCAGAATATTTTAGTCTCTCGTACTCGTATTCGATCGGAATACGGATACAGGTATGTATATACAGGTGAGGGGTATTCTCGTAATCCGTTACGAGAATATTTTAGAAGATGCATTTCTTTTTGGATTAATCATTTTGGTTTAAATGATTAATGGAAATTGTGACTCATGGTTGTGGCTCATCAATTCTAGAATGTTCACTAATGACTCATGTAATGAGTCATCTAGTGAGTCATTAAAGAGTTAATGAGTTTTGTTTTGTGGATAGATATTTGAGGAGATATTTTTAGGATATTTTCTTTTGGTTTTGAATATATAACCTCATTTATCTATTTACAAGAAAAAAAATAGGACACAAGTTTATGAGCTTAGCTTTCTTTTGCTCACTTGAGTTTATTCTTGAGTTCACCATTTCCAATCCTAAGCATCTTCTTCAACCTCCACCCTAACCCTCTCATGTGATGAGAACCCTAGGGTGTTTGAGACAAACTATTCTACTCATTCTCTACTTCATCTTGGCCATCTCTTTTAGCATACTTGGTGTCCGAGTTGCCTCGGTATAGAGGCGGGAGCCCGTTTAAAAATCCGTTGACGTGGTGCCACCTCGATGAGGAGACAGGAGATCGGAGTTGCCGCGAGGAGCGTGGGATGATGGCTAAAGACCGAAGGACTCGGATCGATCGGTATAGCCTTTCTACCTCTTTACAGTTTGTTAGCTTAGCGTTAATGGCAAGATCCGGGTTATACTATGTGATAGCGCCAGTTATAAAAGTTTTTATTCCGCGTTTGGCGTCAGAATGACGGCCAGGACGCTACCATAGACTTACACTCTGGATGATCCATATAAACGCATTCTTCTAAATCTCCATTTAGACTGTTGTTTTAACGTCCATCTGCCAGATTTCATAGTCGTAGTGAGCAGCAATAGCAAGTAGGATCCGAATGGATTTAAGCATGGCTACGGGAGAAAAAGTTTCGTCATAGTCCAGACCTGGTCTTTGACGAAAACCCTTCGCCACAAGTCTTGCCTTATAGGTCTCTAACTGCCCATCTACACCAATCTTTCTTTTAAAGATCCATTTGCACCCCACAGGTTTTACCCCAGGGGGTACAACGTCCAAAGTCCATACTTTGTTGGTGTACATAGACTCTATTTCAGATCTCATGGCATCCAGCCACTTCACTGAGTCTCCACTCATGATGACTTGCTAAAAACTGGTAGGATCATCATCTTCTATGATACAGTCTTCTCTATCACCATCAATGAGAAAACTGTAGTACCTCTCCGGTAGGCGAGAAGTCCTACCAGACCTACGGAGTGGACGAGGTTCTTCAGTCTCTGTTGCAACAGCCGGTTGAACCAAATCGTCATTTGCAGTTTGTGTTTCTAGAACCTCTTCTAGTTCTACCACATTGCCATCTGTATTATTTGTAAAAAACTCTTTTTCTAAAAAAGTGGCATACTGAGAAACAAACACCTTTTTTCCTCCTTGTTGTAGAAAAGATATCCATAAGAATTCTTTGGATATCCCACAAAATTACACATGACAGACCGTGTCTCGAATTTGTCCAGATTCTTCTTTTTAACATAGGCCGGACAACCCCAAATCTTAATTCGTTTAAGAGATGGTCTCTTCCCATGCCATATCTCATATGGCGTGGTAGACATGGTTTTGGTTGGGACCCTGTTCAGTAGAAACGCTGCAGTCTCCAATGCATGCCCCCAAAATAAGACGGGTAACTCAGCATCACTCATCATGGAACGGACCATATCTAATAGGGTCCAATTCCGTCGTTCTGACATACCATTGTGCTGTGGTGTGTAAGGAGGAGAGAGCTGAGAGAGAATCCCATTCACTTTTAGAAAGTCTGCAAACTCTGTACTGAGTTACTCCCCACCTCGATCTGATCGAAGCATTTTGATGCTCAAGCCAGTTTGTTTTTCTACTTCGAGTTTATATTCAGTGAATTTCTCGAAAGCTTCGGACTTGTGCTTTAATAAAAATACATGACCGAATCTTGAGAAATCATCAGTGAAAGTAATGAAGTATGAAAAACCGCCTCTAGCCTGTGTAGACATTGGGCCACATGCATCACTATGTATGAGGTCTAAGAGCTCAGTAGCTCTTTCTCTGTGTCCTGTAAACGGAGTTTTGGTCATTTTACCCTTGATACAAGACTGGCAAGTCGCATAAGATTTATATTCAAAAGGGTTTAAATATCCATCTTTGTGTAACATGTTTATTCTTGTTTAATTAATATGACCAAGTCTACAGTACCAAAGAAAAGCTTCATTTATTTCTGAAAGTTTCCTTTTATTAGTGTGTTGTATGCTAAAAACTGTGTGTTGATTTAGGACGTATATCCCGTTATTAAGTGTACCATACCCAACCAACATTTGATTCAGGTGAATGTTCATAACATTGTTCTGCAATACAAAATTATATCCTTCATTATCTAACAAAGAAATGGATATTATATTACAAAGCATACTAGGTACATAATAACATGGGTTCAAAACCAGTATACATCCAGACGGCAACCCCAAGTGATACTCTCCCATTTCAACTGTATGTACATTGGAACCATTTCCAACTCGGAGAGTATGGTCACCTGTCTTCAAAACCTTGCTATTTCTCAGCCCCTGCATAGAATTGCAAATGTGAGAACCTGAACTGGTATCTAATACCCAGGAAGCAGAGTTTATTGAAAAACAGTTTTCTGTCACAAATACACCTGAAGCGGAGGCATCCCCATGCTTCTTCTTCCTGAGCTCTAAGTACTCAGTGCAATTGCGCTTTTAGTGTCCTGCTTTTTGGCAGTGATAACATTCCCCTTTCCCCGATTCCCTAGCCGTGGACTTGTCTTTCCCCTTAGCCTTTTTGACTCCACCCTTAAGTTTGGTGGGTTTCTTCTTCATCTTTCCCTTGGCATTAGCCTTCGGGCGAGAGGAGGAAGATGGCCCAACACTCAAAACGGGAGTCTTCACTGATTTGAGCGTGCTCTCTACACTCTTTAACATATTAAGGTGTTCAGGTAGTTCCTTCTCCATGTTGTGCATGTTGAAGTTAACTATAAATTGAGCAAAGGTGGAGGGGAGAGACTGCAGAATAATATCAGTATATTGCTCATTGTCCATTGTCCACCCAAGGTCCTCAAGCTCTTCTATGAGAGCTATCATCTTCAGAACATGATCTCCTACTGGTGTGCCGGGGGCCATTCGCATCTGAAACAGCTTTCTGGATGCTTCGTATCGTAAGACACGAGATTTCTCTCCATACAACTCCTTTGTATGGAGGAATATGGCTTGGACGTCCATATTCTCGTGCTGCTTCTGATGTGTGTTATCCATTGATGCAAGCGCGAGGCATTTGGCCGTGGCACAATCAGCGTCCCATGCCTTGCGGACTTCCTTATCCGCAACCGAAGATTTAGGACCTGGGACGGGCGGGGCTGGAGCCGTGAGGACATATGATACCTTATCATAAGTCAAGGCAATGTTAAGGTTCCTCAGCCAATCTTTATAATTGGTCCCATTCAGTTTATTTTTATCTAGTAGAAACTTGCGTCCTGTCATTGGTATCTGCCATTAAGAGAGAGAAAAGAATACACTCAGCGAAAGCTCTTGCAAAGATCAGATTGGTTATTATCTTATCAAATCGATGTCTCTCACTGCTTTAATCAAGTTTTGCTTTCAAACCTTTAAAAAGAAAACTAGCTAGGATTAATTATAGTCTACAACTTCGCTAACCGTTCAGCCAAGCCAGTGTCGGTACTTGAAGGGGGTTTCTCATGCTTTCACACAGACCAAATTAATATAAACCTCGTCTTTCCAGAGGCGTAGCCTCGTTAACACCTTTCTAGACACCTAATGGGTTAGCTAATTGTAAACTGCAAAACTCTCTTGAGAGCAACTATTTCCAATAGTGGGATCAGGATCCAACCATCATATGGAAGGTATGCAATCTCATTGCAAATTTCAACTCTTGAAATTCCCGATATGGTTTTTACCCCTAGTACTTATGACCTTAGCTATAGTCAACAAATCATAAGCACCAGTCAAGTTCTACCCGTCATTTCTTGATTAATTAGACCCACTCACATGATCCTTAACTATGGTCAACAAAGTCGCATGAATGTCCCATTTAATCAGCATTATATGCATTGTAGGAAGACATCACTTAGCTACCGTACACTACGCCTTAACTATAGTCAACAAACGTAGCACGAATACTAAGTACTCTACTTCCTAAAATGACGGAGGGTTGCGGATGGTTTTTAAGAAAACCTTTAACGCTTTGAACTTGATATCATCGTAGAATCAAATAGTCTTTCAAAAGAAGTGGCTTAAACTCCGCAATTTTGAAACGTAGCTTTTTCGTAAAAAACCGAGTGGTTTTCAAATCCGATTCTACAACATCTTTTTAGGTTTATTTTCTTTACATTAATCATATTAATGTAGTCTCATCATTTAAGTCCTTAAGCCAATCACAGAAAAGAAACGAAAATACAACGTACGCTTATGCCATCCGCATTCGCCGCAATGTTTCGTTATGCACCGATATGTTACTTAACTAACGGCATACCGTGACGGGACTAGCGCGGGTGTAAAATATAAGCAACGTCTATTATATATCTCATATATAATATAGCATTCGTCTCAGATATATTAAGTGATCACATCATAGAATATAGGCAGCAGAAACACAGATATGATAATATAGGATATACTAGGACGTCTGTATTTAGTATTTATCCAACAATAGAAAATACAGATTCCACGATCGTGATGAATAGCCAATCCCACACCCTAGACCCCTACGAGAGCGGCAAGCGACCCTACCAATTCTAGAGTTAGGAGACCCAATCCCGACTCCTCGAGATGGTCTCCCACTAGACTCTAGAACCCGGTCACTTGTGCTCTCCACCTTGGGTCTATCCTAATGCAGAAAAGTAAACAATATACAATAATGGTGACATCATCCTCAACCCGGAAGTACCCCAAATAAAAGAATATTACATTACAAATGAATTTTACATGAATGAAAAGTAATACTCTCATCTCACATAAAAAAAACCCGGCTATTCTATCACAACATTCCTATACATCATAGTACAACAACACATAACATCTCATGTCATCAACGTAAGCAAGTATGCGCACCCTAATTGCCGTTGACATATAGCAACGAAACCGGCGACACGCATACTACGCTTACGGTCGCAAAAACAAGTATCACATACTATTAGGCGATGTTAAACCCTTCGATCGAATTAACGAACACCCATATTCCCCAGCAAGCTCAACACTTGAGCACCGTTAAACAATACCCAAAATCTATACCACAGTATTTAATGGACCAGCCGTAGAAGGGCAAACCCAAGCCTCATTTGTGGTGCCACTAACTACGGTAAACCCTAAGATTTAGTCGCGGTTTGGTGGTCACATCTCGAGTTAGGGTATCATTCTTCTAGAGGGTCCATAGGAATACCTGCATTATATATCGAGTACGTTCAACCTGGAAAATACCAGTGTTTGATAATGCGTTCGACCTGTTTAACGTCGCCAAAGTTACCAATACAATGCTATAAAAATACGAATACGAAATACTCCGCAAAGAGCCCATTTCCAAACTAACATCACATACAAATTTGGACTTCAAAACAATACCAGAAACCCCAAATAATAAGTAACAGATCACAGGTGCAATACGAGGAGGAGGGGAGAAAAAGGGGTCGGCGACGCCGGAGAAAATGGCCTTGTCGTCGGCCAGGAACCGAGCACCCCCCTCGTGTTTCACCTGTGTTCTTATATTCTCTTCAATGTCACTCTGCAGTTACTAAAATAATTTTTAGATCACTATTTAAAAATTTTACAGAGAGCATTTTCATGGGTTTTCTAAAATCGTATTTTGCGGAGTTTTTCGGTTTCGGATTATCGTAACATAGTCTAGGTTTCTAGTTAGGCTCTGATACCATGTAAGGATTTTCTTAGCACCACTACTAGGGTTTGGTAGCATCACACATGCCATATTAAAAAATTAGATGGTGCTAATTAAACTAACCTAAGGATCACACTAGAAAAGATAGGGTAACAAAACTTTATACACAATCCACAAGAAGTAAAGGCTAGGAGTAGAGAATACAACCTTTGTAGCTCCCTTCGCTAGACTCCTTGGCCACTTGAGGGTTGAAAGAAATTTGCTTGAGATATTTCAAGTCCACGATGATCCACCCGGAGTCCTCTTTGTCCAAGCTCAAAGCTTTACTTGATCAAGAGAAGAATTAGAAGCCAACACTCTAAACTAATGGGAAAGGCTAGTGTAGAATGGTGATGTGGTTTGTTTTCTCACTTAAAACCCTAACTTGATCACTATCTTACTCACTAATGAAAGCTAGAGAGCAAGAGAGAGGAGCAAGAAGATGATGGCAAATGAGAGCTCAAGAGATAATGATAAGCTTAAGGTAAAAATGAGAATAGAAAATATATATATTTTCTCTTCTCGTTCTTAACCCAAGTTAATAAATATCTAGATATTTATCTTTGGATCAAAAATGGCCATGGAAAATAACTCATGGTTAACACAAAGGTTAGTAGAATAATAAAATAACCAACCATGATAAATTTTCCATTTATCTCAAAAATAAATATCAATATATTTACTAGCATGTGAGTATTATATTGCCACCATCTCATGTATCAACAACCATGATAGAATTGTGTATGCATGTATGAGAGCATGCACATCCATATGTGCATCAATGAGAACATGTGCATACATGCATGCATACAACAAAAACAAAAGGGTCCAAAGTGAGAAGCTAATGGTCAATGTTAAATCAACACTTGATTTAGCAAACCGGTCATATCATATATGACCCGACCAATAGCAAACCGCCTGATTAATATACGGTATCACATACGCGTATTTAATCGGGTCCCCGCGCATATCTCATATGCGCACCATATCGTTTCGCCTGGGCTAAGTAACTCCATTGTGGGACTCTTAGACTCGTCAATACGCCGGCTATGGGTGATGATCATATCAAGCACTCCCAAGCCGCAAGAGGTCAGCTAAATGTAACGGCCACCCGGGTATTGAGCGATCATAAGAAAACAAGCGAACTTGTCATAACTCCCGTCGAGCCAACCGGCAACACTACTGTACAGTCCAATCCCTTCGTCAGATATGTTGCATATCGAGTCTAGGGATGGTAACGTCGACCTTAATAACTCAATAAGTCGTGCCGATGAATGGTCTATAACAGATCGAGAAACTACTGATAACACTTATCAGTAAATCCCAACAGCCCTGGCCAGGGACTTACTGATATAGCCAATCATGCACAGCACAGCATCAACTCCCAATACCGGGAGAGACGAAACCCCTCCTATCGCTCATTTTCTTCATGTGTCTCGGGACTGTACCCAAAAGCTACCTGTTTGCACGACTCAGTAGAGCCGTGGTAGGGTTGTAATCAAAGTACAGTGGGAGAACACATAAGACTCTATGACAATCTAGGGTTTACAGACTAAGTTGTACCAGTGTCACCTGAGAACTGCTATCCGACGATAGATATAATACCATATAGGAGTTCTTGGCGAGTCCATCCAGTGTACCCAGTCTCCACTGAGCACCCGTATATGATCTCGATGTCAAACATCAATAGATGTGGGAACATCCATTGCCCATCATATGGGTCTAGTATCATACACGCTAGTCTACTCTGGTATATCGATGCCCCATCTCGATACACCTACGACTAGGGACATTTTAGGATATGCTTATAAACTACATACGTCCCACTAGTATGATCTCCATCATAATCACAGTAGTCAAGCAAATATCCTCTGGGCTTTATCAACATGTGTAAATGAATAAAAGCATGATCAAGTCAACATATCAGATAAAGAAGAACCAGATAGCATGCTATCATATCGAGCAAGAATGTACACTGAATATATATATATATATACATGTATAAATATATCCACTATCATATAATGGTCTCTAGGGCATACATATATCCAACATTACTTGCGCACACGGGCTTCACTAAATTCATATATTCATGTTATCATACCATACACACACCTTATACGTTGAGTACTTGCTGGGATGTTCTGACATCCCTCAGATTTGCCATAATAGGTTTAGAGACAGATTTTCAGGCTGAGCAGGACCACAGCAGCTACCAAGACTTTTCCGAAAATCAGTAACCCGTAGGTTTATTTCTTTTCTTTTAGTACTTAGCATGTGCGCCCTTATGGGACATTAGGACTTATGTATCTCTTTTGGATCTTGTTTTTATTTCGAATCTATTGTATCAGATCTTTATTTGCATCAATTATCTAGTGGACTCATTTTTTAGTATTCTTTGTGCTTTCATTGCAGCATGATTATCAGTATTATTCCTTTTGGAATTGGATTTTATTTTTTGACAGGGTAATCTAGACAGCCTTATGTGACTATGGAAGGATTTTTCCTTATCGTAGCTAGCACGGCTGGCCTTCGTCGCTCTCCGTATTCAGTGTTTTGGGAAGCGGGACGTGACAAGGTTTTGTTAGTATCAGAGCCAGGCTAACGTCAAAAGTTAGTCTGGGTTCTGCCGACCTTTAGGGTTAGAATCACATGTCTAGGTTTTCCCCAGTATGTCATTGATTGATACGAAAAAGTGTGTTTGTAGTTAACCGCAATCAATAACGGTGTCGCGTATAGCTAGACCGATATGAGTACGGGTCGTCCTCTGGGAAACGTGGAACCTTTTACTTTTACTTTAGATGTATTGAAAAAGAGAGGAGGGATAAAGAATTTTATAGAATGGTTTCTAGATCTACGTTAAACAAGATTGTAAATATAGATCTAGATTATTTTAAGGATGTAGTTACTATAACAAGGGGGCTTGTAGGGTTCGTCAGGATTTAGTAGTTATGGACGATTAATTAAAAGTTACCCTTTTTATCCATTAATAGATTTAAAACTAGAACGACGGTGATGCGTGTAGATTAGGGTTTCTGGAGGGAAAAGGAATCCCACTCTTAACCCTTATCTCGACACGGAACTCCGTTCATATCTAGCCTTTACCAAAACAATCATTAATCTAATCTCTAATCGCGGTCGGAACTAGCAAAGAATTGCTAGCGCGCCCGATTAGGATGTTAATGATTCTTTTGATAAAGTTCCTAAACTTTATAGGACTTAAAAAGGGTTTAGTTATTTTCATCGTCCATTAGCCTACCCTAATCCTACGAACCCTAACAAGCGGAGAATTACTCGCGCATGTTGAGAGAAGAAGATGAAAAGACAAAGAGGGAAAACATAATGTAAGATGCAAAAACAATTAAATAAAATAACTACCTTTATTAATCGACTTGAACAAACTACACTTTAATCCGTAGAAAATGATTACAAACTAGTTGCTTCTCGATCTTTCCTAAGGAGGTAGTCGAACAGTCGATGATCAGCCTGGATGCGTGAGCGTCTGGAGCTTCGTGATCTCTTCGGCTTGATAGCTTTTCCAAGAGGCTCTCGGTGCCCTTTTATAGTGCAAAGCCAGAATCTTCTTGTTGAAAACTTGGTAAAATTTTTCATAGATTTATGCCAAGAAATCTCATGCTCTAACTCCCTGGAATTGCGGCGGATCCGCGGCCCAAGGGGGGGTTTGGCCGCGGATCCGCGCTCAAAGGTGAGGATCTCTTGACAGAATATTTTGGTCTTGCATCTTGTGACATATGGCAATCGTAGGCACCTTCAGAATTCAAAAATCTTTTCTCGGTTGCTTCCAGACTTGGTCTCCAAGTTTTTCTTCTTAATTTGGCAAGTTTTCTTCAACAACTTGATTTGTTTGATAAATTCTGCATAACAACTTGGAAAATTCTGCACAATAATCTCAAATAATATTTAGTAGGCTTAGTTCTACTAGGATTTGGTCAATGAATTTATTTGCAAACATTTTTCTACCAAATGATAATTAAAATATATTAACACATGGAAAATAATGTTTTTACACATAAACCCTCATATGTATAATATATTATAATAAAGTCCTTTTTTAATATAAAAAATGGTAGGAAAAATGTAATACAAATGTGCAGTTTTATCAACTGAACAAATACCCCCAAACTTATCTTGATCGTCCCGAGCAAACTAGTTTATTTTAAGAGGAGAAAAAGAAAGGAGAAAACTAAGCACACTTTCGTAGGCAGACACGATTGCACTGAGCACGTGCAACAAGCCGTTAAACCTCTAGGTGTCCCTAGTAAGAGGAGTGTTGTCTCCTGAGAGTTTTCAGCGGATTACACCCACAAAATCCTATGACAAAAGAAAGATGGTGAAATTTACATATAAAGATAAGAACAATAAAAGAAAGACTTTGAAAATAAGAGTTTTTAACTATACTAGCTTTTCAGTTGTCATAAGCCCTATCTTAATAGTCATGAAAAAATGTTAGAAATCACATCAACCCTCAATAAAACAACGTTTTTATTCTTCATTCCTACCTTTCATCCAAACATTGATCATATAACCCCACGTGTGTGAAATGGACATCCCTACACTCGGAGAATTCAATTCAAGCTATCATACTCTTGTCCATCTACCTTAGTACTTTTTAATTTGATGAATATTAAGATTTGCTCACACATTTTCATGCGACCGTTAATACTTCTTGAGGTACTAACAGACTGATTACTCATGTGCTTGGTGATTAGGTGGTAATATTTTCCTCGTCTTGCACTACCTAAGGTTTAGCAGTGACTCCCAGACCAGTTGGCCTTAGGGCACTAGGTGAAGAGGCACCCTCGCTATATTTTTTTATTGCTGCCTTGGCGATAACAAAACCAGTGTTCATTTTTTTCTTTTCACCATTTTTATATTTTCTTCATTTTTTTTTCATTTCCTTCATACTTTGGCTTTTAGACAAGAGCATTTCAAGGTATCCTCTACTATCTCGAGTTTCAAGACGTGTGTAAGTGCATATAGTAGGGTATCAACATTCAAATGTTTGGCTTCCAGAATAGAAACTATTTTTTAGACTTATTTTTATCCTCAGATTAGTGACTTCCTTCATTTTACTAACCCTTGGGACAACAGCTCATAACTACTTATTACTAGTTCGTTTAAGAAAACTTCTAATTTTCTTGGTTTTCTTAAATTATTCCTATCTTTTGGATGTAATTTTTCACTTTCTACTCTTTTGTTATAAAAAAAAAAATTTAATGCCCAGTGTCAAAGATAATTCAATGAATACAAACCTCCCCCCCCCAAACCTGTTTTCAGCAGTGTCCTCACTGATGTAGCCTTTTGAGAACATGGACCTATATAGTAAGGGAGAGATACAAGGGGTAAAATAATAGTTAAATGAAAAATTCCCCCAAACTTATTCTTTGACACGCACAGATATTCAATTAAATCCATTTTTTACTCACCTCCATTCTTAAAATGAGAAAATGTTACAAAAACATGGAGGTGGGGCGGAGGAAATTTAGTTTTGATAAAGCGGCTCCTGTAAAAACAGGAGCTCCTCGGTGGGGTCAGCTGAAAAATACGGTTTTAATCTATGCCCATTTACTTTAAAAATTGAACCGTTTTTCAAATTTTCGACTTCAACTGCCCCATGCGGGTGTACATACCGCACCACAAAAGGTCCTTTCCAACGAGATTTAAGCTTACCCGGATGAAGATGGAGACGGGAATCATAAAGAAGGACTTGTTACCCCGATGTGAAGGTTTTTCTAAAAAGATTTTTATCGTGGAATACTTTAGTCCTACTCTTTACTATCACCGCATTATCGTAAGCTTCATCGCGGAGTTCGCTTAGCTCATTCAATTGCAGCTTCCGATAGCTGCCTGCATGATCAAGATCAAAATTAAGCTCTTTAATAGCCCATATTGCCTTATGTTCAATCTCGACAGGGAGGTGGCATGCCTTCCCAAACACAAGGCGGTATGGAGACATACCAAGATCGGTCTTATAAACGGTGCGGAAAGCCCAAAGAGCATCCGTCAATTTGGTTGACCAATCCTTACGGTTTTTCAAAACCGTCTTCTCCAATATCTGTTTGATCTGCCTATTTGAGATCTCAGCCTGCCCGCTTGTTTGGGGGTGATAGGGCATTGAAAGCTTGTGAGTGATTGAATATTTCCGCATCAAGGCCTCGAAAGACCTATTGCAGAAATGTGTCCCGTTGTCGCTAATTATAGCGCGAGGGTGTCCGAATCGCGAAAAGATATTTTCTTTAAGGAACTTAATGACAACCTTGTTGTCATTAGTGCGACACGGTATTGCTTCCACCCACTTCGAGACATAATCAACCGCTAACAAGATATATAGATTCCCAAAGGAGTTGGGAAAAGGGCCCATAAAATCAATACCCCAAACATCAAATATTTCCACAACTAATATAGGTTTGAGCGGCATCTCATTCTTTCGTGAAACCCAACCCAAATGCTGACATCGCGGACAAGTTTTGCAATGTTCAAATGCATCTTTAAATAATGTTGGCCAATAAAAGCCACATTGCAAAAATTTCTCCGCCGTTTTTCGAGGTCCAAAATGACCGCCGCATGCCTGATCATGACAAAATGATAACACGCTCTTGAATTCATCGTTAGGGACACACCTGCGAATAATTTGATCGGAACAATACTTGAATAGATATGGTTCATGCCAGTAAAAATATTTTACTTGGGATAGAAATCGAAGTTTGTCTTGTTTCGTCCAATCGCTAGGTATAGTCCCGTCGCAAGATAGTTTACAATATCCACGAACCAAGGTTCGTAGGATACATTCAAGAGCTGTTCGTCGGGAAATGAGTCATTTATCGGCACGGTCACAGTTGGTGAAGAAGTGATGCGTGAAAGATGGTCGGCTACAACGTTTTCACATCCACTATTGTCTTTGATGACAAGATCAAATTCTTGTAACAATAGGATCCAACGTATGAGCCTGGCCTTTGCATTCTTCTTCGATAAAAGATGTCGTAGGGCGGAGTGATCTGTGTAAACCACAATAGGCGAGCCAATCAAGTAGGGCCTGAATTTCTCTAATACAAATACAACTGCCAAGAGTTCTTTCTCGGTAGTTGTGTAATTTATTTGTGCATCATTCAAGGTCCTACTTGCATAGTAAATTATATGTGGCATCTTATCAATGTGCTGTCCTAAGACCGCACCAATAGCAAAATCTGATGCATCACACATAAGCTCGAACGGGTGGTTCCAATCCGGAGATGATAAAACGGGGGCTGTAGTGAGTGATTCTTTAAGCGATTCAAAAGCAACCTCACAATCCGAATCGAAGTGAAAAGTAGTGTCCTTGGCCAATAGAAGGGTTAAGGGTCTAGCAATTTTGCTAAAGTCCTTAATAAATCTCCTATAAAATCCTGCATGACCAAGGAAGGATCGTATATCTTTGACGCAATTGGGACGAGGGAGGTTTTGAATGACATCTATTTTAGCTCTGTCAACCCCAATGCCTTTATGTGAAATTATATGTCCAAGTACAATACCTTCTTGGACCATAAAATGGCATTTTTCCCAATTCAAAGTCAAGTTCTTATCCTTACAGCGGGTAAGAACAGCGTCAAGATTACGAAGGCAGTCCTCAAAGGAGTCCCCAAAAATGGAGAAATCGTTCATAAAAATTTCTAGAAAATTTTCCACCATATCTGAAAATATCCCCATCATGCACCGCTGAAATGTAGCGGGAGCGTTGCATAACCCAAAGGGCATGCGTCTATAAGCAAAAGTTCCGAAAGGACAAGTAAAAGTGGTTTTATCTTGATTCTTTTCGGCGATGGGGACCTGGTTATAACCAGAGTATCCGTCCAAGAAACAGTAGTATTCGTGTCCCGCTAATCGTTCCAATATCTGGTCAATGAAAGGTAGAGGGAAGTGATCTTTCCTCGTAGCGGCATTGAGTTTCCTGTAATCAATACATACGCGCCACCCAGTTTGGGTGCGTGTTTGGATTAACTCATTAGCCTCATTAGTGATGACCGTGATGCCAGACTTTTTAGGGACCACATGAATTGGACTTACCCATTGACTATCAGATATGGGGTAAATTATTCCACTATCAAGGCACTTGACGATTTCTTTCTTTACCACCTCCTTCATAACGGGATTTAACCGTCTTTGTGGGTCTCGGGTTGGTTTGGCTTCATCCATCAGATGTATGTAATGTTTAACAATTAAGGGACTAATCCCTTTGATGTCAGCCATAGTCCAACCAAATGCTTCCCGATTCGATCTCAACACTGCCAAAAGTGCATTCTCTTGCTCTAAGGCTAGAGAAGCGGAAATAATCACTGGCAAAGTCTCATTCTCTCCTAAATATGCATATTTAAGATGAGAAGGTAGCGGTTTGAGATCAAGAATTGGCGGAGAGACTATAGAAGGTGGGGTAAGCAAATGATATTCGGACTCCTGAAGAGGTTCAAAACTTGCATAAGGTATTGACTCGGAAAGTGCTACTGACTTTTGCAACGAGTCAACGGGTTCAATCTCAAGGTCAGACTCATTGAACATATCATCACTGTAAAGTGGTGCAAGATCAAAGGATGTCTCATTAATGTTGTCGAGAACATCAAAGCAAAGTTCCTCATCCATGCAGCTTTCGGAAGCTATCTCGTGGATGGAACAAACATCCAGCAAATGAGCAGTAGGTTCTGATGGCTGACTTCCTAGCTTGTAAATATTAAGCTCAATTGTCATTTTCCCGAAGGATAAGTTCATAAAACCGTTACGACAATTAATTACAGCGTTAGAAGTTGCTAGGAAGGGTCGACCAAGTTTCACCGGGATTTGATTGCGTGGGTTTGCCACAGGTTGTGTATCTAAAACAATAAAGTCCACGGGAAATATGAATTCCCCGACTTTAATTAACACATCCTCTAGTTCGCCCCAAGGTTTGGTGATAGATCGGTCTGCCATTTGGAGAGTACAATGGGCGGGTTTTAACGATCCAATTCTTAACTGCTCGTATACTGAATAAGGGAGCAAGTTGACGCTAGCGCCTAGATCGAGTAAAGCACGATTTATATTTTTACCCCCAATAGAAATAGAGATTGTAGGACAGCCGGGGTCCTTACGTTTCTTTGGTATTTGTTGGGTAAAAGCTGTGCTAACATTACTCGTCATGAAAACCTTTTTAGGCACTTGAGTTTTTCTCTTCCTAGTGCACAAGTCTTTAAGGATTCTTGCATAAGATGGGACTTGTTGAATAGCATCTAGGAGAGGAATATTCACGCTGACTTGCTTAAACATTTCCACAATCTTCTCCATTTACGGGTTAGGTCTGTTGGCCCTTAATCTGTTTGGAAATGGAGCTCGATCAATAAGTTTTGGGTCCAACATTTGTGGAGAAGACTGTGGGGACGGACTCGATCCCAAAATTGGAGTGGGAATCGACTTAGATAGATTTGGCGAAATGGACGAAGGGTTCAAGCCTTGGGGAAAACGGAGAATAGGCTCGGATGAAGGTGGAAGACTAGATGAATTAGGGGAAGAAGAAGAAGAAGCTGGGGTATCAAATGTATCACTATCATCAAATTGCTCACCCACTCGGTTGTTCAGCACTCTCCCCGATCTCAACGTAGTGACGGCATTCACATTATGACTTTGTGAATGGCCAGGATTCGGTAGGGGTTGAGATGGGAGTTTCCCTTTCTCTCTCGCACTCATTGCGGCGTTTAATTGTGCGATTTGGTTTTCTATTGATTTGATACTCTCACCATGGGAGGAGTTTTTCGTTAGGGTATCAATAGAAGACTTCATCTCAGCCGAAAATTGCATGGATTGTTTCATGAACATATCCGAAGTTTGTGCGAGTGAGTTGTCAGTACCGGCCACTTGTGGTGTAGAAATGTTGGCCGGATTTTGGAAATTCTGTGAGTGAAAGGGGGGCTGATTCTGTGGTTGTGGTTGCTGTGGAGGAGGTCTTTGATAATTGCTTTGTTGGTTTTGGTTCCAAGCAAACTTAGGATGATTCCTCCATCCTTGATTGTACGTGAAAGAATAAGGGTCGTTTCTAGGTCGCTGCTGAAAAGCAGCATTAGCTTGAAACGATGCATTCATAGGACATTCTTCCGTTAAGTGTGAAGGATCCGAACAGCAACCACAGACGGTCTTAGGAAGCGTGACCTGATTTAGGGAGAATGATGAGAACTTGCTTTCAATAGCATCGAGTTTCTTCTGTATCGCTGCCATTTCGGTTTTTACTACGATAGAAACATCGAGCTGTGAATACCTCCCTTAGTTGAAGGTGGTCGTACGCTTTCCCACTGCAACGTGTGTTCAGCAAGGTCTTCCAGATATTTCCAAGCTTCACTGTATTCTTTAGACATGAAATTGCATTGACAATTTGTTTCAAGCATCTGCTTTGTCGCTGGATTAATGCCCTCATATATAATCCGACATAAATCCCATCTATTGATTCCATGATGAGGACATTGGACAAGCAGATCTTTGAAACGTTCAAAGCATTTCCAAAATGGTTCATTGGGAAGCTGGGTGAACTGGTTGATCTCGCTCCTAACACATGCAGTCTTATGGTTTGGGTAAAACTTCTTAAGAAATGCTATGACGAATTCATCCCAATTAGTGATTGAATGTGCGGCAGTATTGTAAAGCCATTTTTCTGCCAAGTCGCACAGTGTGAATGGGAGAAGACGTAAGCGCATAGCATCTAAAGTCAATTGTGAAGTACCCATCATTGTGCATACATTTTCGAATTTGGTGATGAAAACGTACGCGTCTTCCGACTCAAGCCCGTGAAATTTGGGCAGCAGGTTGATGTAGTGGGGTTTAATTTCGAAATTATCCCCGTTAGGTAGTGGAAGAGATAGACAAGTAGGAAGGGGACCACGGATAGGATAGCACCTCTCTTGGAAAAAGATGCGCGGTGGATTCTGCTCACCTGCGGGTGGTGGCAGCGTAGTGTTATAATTAGATGGAGTGCCGTCCATCACGGTCGATGTGGTGTGTGGTGGGCGAAAAGAAGATGAAGAAGTACCGACTTCGGCGTCGATAGCAGGAACGCGGACAAGACGGGCACTAGGATCCCGTGTCCAGCCGAGCATGCACTAAGCGGGTTTAGTGCAAGTGGCAGCGTGTGTGTGATTTAAAAATTGGTTTGTTTTGAAAAAGTGGGACTCAAGACAAATCTCCCTAAGATGCACAAGCAACCCTAGAACTAAGGTCACCTAGGTCAGTCTCTAGACCGCTCCTAGACTACCAAAGGACAAGCCGCAGGATAAATCCTCTACCGCCTCCGTACTACCCTTGTAGCCAGGTAAGTGCCAGGTAAGTGGGAAGGAACCACGTCGTGGGCCTAATTAAAAACCACTAGCCTTCAACACACTTGCCTAGGCACTACAAAAATAATGCGGATAAACGATAGATTACCCACGACCTTCCTCTGTCCTTATTGAGCGCGACAGTCCTTAGAGTCTGGTCTAGATATTTTTTAAATTAATGAAGGGTTGATCTATATGCTCAGTTTGTGATTTGTGGGGCTTAGGAAGGGTGATGAAATCCCCACCTAATCTTGATTTGGTCTTTACCCCTTAAAGTCCGTATTAAATATGCAAAACAAAACCAATCACAAAATTTTTGCAAAAAGATTTTTTTAGCGGCGCAGTTTTGCAAAGAATCCTGCAGAAAATAGATTTTATTGGATTTGAGGAGAGAGAGAAGGAGTTAAGAAATATACCAGAGAAGTTCGGAACCCTAGATCTCCTGCTTCCTCAAGTCTGTGACTCCAGATCTCCTTGCAAAAATTCACGCATAAATCGTTAAATATGCAATTTACAGTTTTGTGTTAATAATGATATGACTCGTCTAAGAAATCAACACAAATAGTAAAAATAAAAAATTACGCACGTATCCCCGGCAACGGCGCCATTTGATTGATACGAAAAAGTGTGTTTGTAGTTAACCGCAATCAATAACGGTGTCGCGTATAGCTAGACCGAGATGAGTACGGGTCGTCCTCTGGGAAACGTGGAACCTTTTACTTTTACTTTAGATGTGTTGAAAAAGAGAGGAGGGATAAAGAATTTTATAGAATGGTTTCTAGATCTACGTTAAACAAGATTGTAAATATAGATCTAGATTATTTTAAGGATGTAGTTACTATAACAAGGGGGCTTGTAGGGTTCGTCAGGATTTAGTAGTTATGGACGATTAATTAAAAGTTACCCTTTTTATCCATTAATAGATTTAAAACTAGAACGACGGTGATGCGTGCAGATTAGGGTTTCTGGAGGGAAAAGGAATCCCACTCTTAACCCTTATCTCGACACGGAACTCCGTTCATATCTAGCCTTTACCAAAACAATCATTAATCTAATCTCTAATCGCGGTCGGAACTAGCAAAGAATTGCTAGCGCGCCCGATTAGGATGTTAATGATTCTTTTGATAAAGTTCCTAAACTTTATAGGACTTAAAAAGGGTTTAGTTATTTTCATCGTCCATTAGCCTACCCTAATCCTACGAACCCTAACAAGCGGAGAATTACCCGCGCATGTTGGGAGAAGAAGATGAAAAGACAAAGAGGGAAAACATAATGTAAGATGCAAAAACAATTAAATAAAATAACTACCTTTATTAATCGACTAGAACAAACTACACTTTAATCCGTAGAAAATGATTACAAACTAGTTGCTTCTCGATCTTTCCTAAGGAGGTAGTCGAACAGTCGATGATCAGTCTGGATGCGTGAGCGTCTGGAACTTCGTGATCTTTTCGGCTTGATAGCTTTTCCAAGAGGCTCTCGGTGCCCTTTTATAGTGCAAAGCCAGAATCTTCTTGTTGAAAACTTGGTAAAATTTATCATAGATTTATGCCAAGAAATCTCATGCTCTAACTCCCTGGAATTGCGGCGGATCCGCGGCCCAAGGGGGGTTTGGCCGCGGATCCGCGCTTAAAGGTGTGGATCTCTTGACAGAATTTTTTGGGCTTGCATCCTGAGACATGTGGCAATCCTAGGCACCTTCAGAATTCAAAAATCTTTTCTCGGTTGCTTCCAGACTTGGTCTCCAAGTTTTTCTTCTTAATTTGGCAAGTTTTCTTCAACAACTTGATTTGTTTGATAAATTCTGCATAACAACTTGGAAAATTCTGCACAATAATCTCAAATAATATTTAGTAGGCTTAGTTCTACTAGGATTTGGTCAATGAATTTATTTGCATACATTTTTCTACCAAATGATAATTAAAATATATTAACACATGGAAAATAATGTTTTTACACATAAACCCTCATATGTATAATATATTATATTAAAGTCCTTTTTTAATATAAAAAATGGTAGGAAAAATGTAATACAAATGTGCAGTTTTATCAACTGAACAAATACCCCCAAACTTATCTTTGATCGTCCCGAGCAAACTAGTTTATTTTAAGAGGAGAAAAAGAAAGGAGAAAACTAAACACACTTTCGTAGGCAGACACGATTGCACTGAGCACGTGCAACAAGCCGTTAAACCTCTAGGTGTCCCTAGTAGGAGGAGTGTTGTCTCCTGAGGGTTTTCAGCGGATTACACCCACAAAATCCTATGACAAAAGAAAGATGGTGAAATTTACATATAAAGATAAGAACCATAAAAGAAAGACTTTGAAAATAAGAGTTTTCAACTATACTAGCTTTTCAGTTGTCATGAGCCCTATCTTAATAGTCATGAAAAAATGTTAGAAATCACATCATCTCTCAATAAAACATCGTCTTTATTCTTCATTCCTACCTTTCATCCAAACATTGATCATATAACCCCACGTGTGTGAAATGGACATCCCTACACTCGGAGAATTCAATTCAAGCTATCATACTCTTGTCCATCTACCTTAGTACTTTTTAATTTGATGAATATTAAGATTTGCTCACACATTTTCATGCGACCGTTAATACTTCTTGAGGTACTAACAGACCGATTACTCATGTGCTTGCTGATTAGGTGGTAATATTTTCCTCGTCTTACACCATCTAAGGCTTAGCTGTGACTCCCAGACCAGTTGGCCTTAGGGCACTAGGTGAAGAGGCACCCTCGCTATATTTTTTTATTGCTGCCTTGGCGATAACAAAACCAGTGTTCATTTTTTTCTTTTCACCATTTTTATATTTTCTTCATTTTTTTTTCATTTCCTTCATACTTTGGCTTTTAGACAAGAGCATTTCAAGGTATCCTCTACTATCTCGAGTTTCAAGACGTGTGTAAGTGCATATAGTAGGGTATCAACATTCAAATGTTTGGCTTCCAGAATAGAAACTATTTTTTAGACTTATTTTTATCCTCAGATTAGTGACTTCCTTCATTTTACTAACCCTTGGGACAACAGCTCATAACTACTTATTACTAGTTCGTTTAAGAAAACTTCTAATTTTCTTGGTTTTCTTAAATTATTCCTAGCTTTTGGATGTAATTTTTCACTTTCTACTCTTTTGTTATAAAAAAAAAAAATTTTAATGCCCAGTGTCAGATAATTCAATGAATACAAACCTCCCCCCAAACCTGTTTTCAGCAGTGTCCTCACTGATGTAGCCTTTTGAGAACATGGACCTGTATACTAAGGGAGAGATACAAGGGGTAAAATAATAGTTAAATGAAAAATTCCCCCAAACTTATTCTTTGACACGCACAGATATTCAATTAAATCCATTTTTTACTCACCTCCATTCTTAAAATGAGAAAATGTTACAAAAACATGGAGGTGAGGCGGAGGAAATTTAGTTTTGATAAAGCGGCTCCTGTAAAAACAGGAGCTCCTCCGTGGGGTCAGCAGAAAAATACGGTTTTAATCTATGCCCATTTACTTTAAAAATTGAACCGTTTTTCAAATTTTCGACTTCAACTGCCCCGTGCGGGTGTACATACCGCACCACAAAAGGTCCTTTCCAACGAGATTTAAGCTTACCCGGATGAAGATAGAGACGGGAATCATAAAGAAGGACTTGTTGCCCCGATGTGAAGGTTTTTCTAAAAAGATTTTTATCGTGGAATACTTTAGTCCTACTCTTTACTATCACCGCATTATCGTAAGCTTCATCGCGGAGTTCGCTTAGCTCATTCAATTGCAGCTTCCGATAGCTGCCTGCATGATCAAGATCAAAATTAAGCTCTTTAATAGCCCATATTGCCTTATGTTCAATCTCGACAGGGAGGTGGAATGCCTTCCCAAACACAAGGCGGTATGGAGACATACCAAGATCGGTCTTATAAGCGGTGCGGAAAGCCCAAAGAGCATCCGTCAATTTGGTTGACCAATCCTTACGGTTTTTCAAAACCGTCTTCTCCAATATCTGTTTGATCTGCCTATTTGAGATCTCAGCCTGCCCGCTTGTTTGGGGGTGATAGGGCGTAGAAAGCTTGTGAGTGATTGAATATTTCCGCATCAAGGCCTCGAAAGACCTATTGCTGAAATGTGTCCCGTTGTCGCTAATTATAGCGCGAGGGTGTCCGAATCGCGAAAAGATATTTTCTTTAAGGAACTTAATGACAATCTTGTTGTCATTAGTGCGACACGGTATTGCTTCCACCCACTTCGAGACATAATCAACCGCTAACAAGATATATAGATTCCCAAAGGAGTTGGGAAAATGGCCCATAAAATCAATACCCCAAATATCAAATATTTCCACAACTAATATAGGTTGGAGCGGCATCTCATTCTTTCCTGAAATCCGACCCAAATGCTGACATCGCGGACAAGTTTTGCAATGTTCAAATGCATCTTTAAATAATGTTGGCCAATAAAAGCCACATTGCAAAAATTTCTCCGCCATTTTTCGAGGTCCAAAATGGCCGCCGCATGCCTGATCATGACAAAATGATAACACGCTCTTGAATTCATCGTTAGGGACACACCTGCGAATAATTTGATCGGAACAATACTTGAATAGATATGGTTCATGCCAGTAAAAATATTTTACTTGGGATAGAAATCGAAGTTTGTCTTGTTTCGTCCAATCGCTAGGTATAAGTCCCGTCGCAAGATAGTTTACAATATCCACGAACCAAGGTTCGTAGGATACATTCAAGAGCTGTTCGTCGGGAAATGAGTCATTTATCGGCACGGTCACAGTTGGTGAAGAAGTGATGCGTGAAAGATGGTCGGCTACAACGTTTTCACATCCACTATTGTCTTTGATGACAAGATCAAATTCTTGTAACAATAGGATCCAACGTATGAGCCTGGCCTTTGCATTCTTCTTCGATAAAAGATGTCGTAGGGCGGAGTGATCTGTGTAAACCACAATAGGCGAGCCAATCAAGTAGGGCCTGAATTTCTCTAATACAAATACAACTGCCAAGAGTTCTTTCTCGGTAGTTGTGTAATTTATTTGTGCATCATTCAAGGTCCTACTTGCATAGTAAATTATATGTGGCATCTTATCAATGTGCTGTCCTAAGACCGCACCAATAGCAAAATCTGATGCATCACACATAAGCTCGAACGGGTGGTTCCAATCCGGAGATGATAAAACGGGGGCTGTAGTGAGTGATTCTTTAAGCGTTGTATTCGTGGTTCCAATCCGGAGATGATAAAACGAACGATGCAGTTGAAGTCGAAAATTTGAAAAACGGTTCAATTTTTAAAGTAAATGGGCATAGATTAAAACCGTATTTTTCTACTGACCCCACGGAGGAGCTCCTGTTTTTACAGGAGCCGCTTTATCTGATGCATCACACATATCTTGATCCTTTTCGGCGATGGGGACCTGGTTATAACCAGAGTATCCGTCCAAGAAACAGTAGTATTCGTGTCCCGCTAATCGTTCCAACATCTGGTCAATGAATGGTAGAGGGAAGTGATCTTTCCTCGTAGCGGCATTGAGTTACGATATTGTGCCCATATACCGTGGCACGGATACAATACAGTATTCTGTATGAGTAACTTAGAGTCCTACACTTAATCCGTATTCTTTGAATTGATTATTACATTATCTCTTTGCTTCCCTTAGTTTTAATATTTTGAATTTAAACCTCGTTTTCGTTTCTGAACCTCATCGTTCGTTTTGACTCCAAAATCATGGCAGAAGAAAATTTACGAGTATATGGGAGGCGTGACAACAATACTGCACTACTTAGAGTTATACGTGGCATGCTAGAGAGTCAACAGCAGCAGACCGAATTGCTACAGGAGGGCCTACTTGCTTCTCAACAGACCAGTACTGCAGCCCTGAACAAGGTGGCTGAGGTTCGTGAAGGTAGACGTCCGGGCAGCGTCGCCGATTTCAGGAGACTACAGCCGGAAGTTTTCACTGGCACAGGCAGACCACTGGATACTGAGCAATGGATTGCCGACATGGAGAATTTGCTGTCAGCTACCCGGGTTCCTAAAGAGGACAGAGTGGATATAGTCAAGATTCGGCTGCAAGATGTGGCTAGAATTTGGTGGCTCACAGAAGAGAACAGGTTGAAGAAACCAATTGTATGGACTAATTTCTCTATGGCTTTTCTTGGGAAATTATTTCCCAAATCGGCCAGGATCAAGATGGAATAGCAATTTATCAGTCTTCGTCAGAGAGATCGCATAGTGGACGAGATAGCGGCTGAGTTTATCCGACTCAGTCGTTTTGCTCCTTCAATGGTAGCCCAGAAGAAGGATAGAGCTAGAAGATTCTTACAGTGTCTCACTCTAGAAATACAGGAGAAACTAGCTTCACATAATCTGGGGACTTATTCAGAGGTATTAAATGCGGCCCGCAGAATTGAGACAGTTTTGGATAAGAGGAAGAAATTTCAGAGTAGAGGATTCAAACGGCCGGTGAATCAAATTTTAGGAAGGATTCCAGTTAGACAGCATGGAGGAGTTCAGTTGAAGCGTACCGAAACCCCACCACAACGAGAATCTCCGATTTGTGGATACTGTCAGATACTGGGACACGTCGAGAGAAATTGCCACCGCGCTAAGGGTCTCTGTCTGATTTGTGGTGATAGTGACCATCAGATTGGGAGTTGTCCTAGGAGAGCAGAGCGCAACCAACCTCAGAAAGGACTTGTCACTCAGAAGAAACTTTTGATCAGAGGCGAGGCAACACATGTCGTGGACAGGGGCGAGCCTTTACCCTGATAGCTGAGCAGGCGGAGGCGTCGGAGGATGTCGTTTCAGGTACCATTCTAATTTATTATGTTCCTGCTAGAGCACTTTTCGATTCCGGGGCTTCACATTGTTTTATGTCTTTGGATTTTGCCACAACACATTCTATTACACACAAAACACTGACTAAAGGTTGGGACATTCACAGTGGAAATGAGTAGTTACCACCAACCTAGACTGCAAGCTTTGTCCGGTAGTGATTTACGGCAAGGAGATTTTCACAGATTTCCTGTTGATTAGGACCGGTAGTTATGATGTCGTCTTAGGAATGGATTGGTTGGGCACCTTTCACGCCCATATTGATTGTCGAGCCAAAACTGTAAACTTTCACATTCCTAACAACCCAGAGTTCGTGTTCAAGGGGGGGAGCAAATCTCTGGGACCCATAAATTTAGAGCAAAGCCGACGTGCAGCATAATAGCGTCAATGGAGATTAATAAGGGTCTGGCTCCGGACGTAGTTCGGGAATTTTTGGACGTATTTCCTGAGGACTTACCCGGCTTACCCCCGCCTTGTACTTTAGGATTTTCGATAGAATTATTACAAGGAACGGCACCGATTTCTAAGTCACCCTACAAGATGGCACCCGTTGAATTGGCGGAAATGACAAAACAGATAGAAGACCTCCTCAGCAAAGGATTCATCCACCCGAGTACTTCTCCGTTGGGCGCACCAGTTTTACTAGTAAAGAAGAAGGACGGCTCGTTACGCATGTGCGTTGACTACCGAGAGTTGATCCAGGTTACAATTAAAAACAAGTACCCTATACCTCGGATCGATGATTTGTTCGATCAATTACGTGGTGCTCGAGTGTTCTCTAAGTTGGATCTTCGGTCCATTAAGTTCGTGTTAAAACGGAGGATGTATGCAAGACATCCTTCAGAACTCGGTACTGTCACTATGAATTCTTGGTAATACCATTCGGTGTTACTAATGCCCCAGCTGTGTTCATGGATTTAATGAACCGAGTTTTCTCTCAGTACCTTGATCAGTTTGTCGTAGTTTTCATCGACGACATCCTTGTGTATTCCAAAAGCAAGGAGGAACATGCCGAGCATCTGAGGATCGTGTTGCAGATACTGAGACAGGAAAAGTTATATGCCAAGCTTAGTAAATGCGAATTTTAGCTTGAACAAGTTCAATTTTTGGGCCACATCGTTTCTGGAGACGGTATCTCAGTAGACCCGGCGAAAATTGAAGCAGTGAAAGATTGGCCAGCACCAAAGTCAGTAGCAGGGATTAGAAGTTTCTTGGGACTCGAAGGCTACTACCGCAGATTTGTTAAAGATTTTGCACGAGCGGCTGAGCGGTTGACAAGACTTTCTCGAAAGGGAATACCATTCGTATGGTCAGAAGAGTGCAACCGAGCGTTCGAATTATTGAAAGAGAAACTCACAACTGCACCCATATTGACCGTACCAGATGGGACAAGAGGCCTGGTGATTCATAGTGACGCTTCCGACAAAGGGCTAGGCTGTGTCTTGATGCAGCGTGGGAGCGTTGTCGCTTATACCTCGTGTCAACTGAGGACACACGAGAAGAATTACCCAACTCACGATTTAGAGTTGGCCGTAATGATCTTTGCTCTGAAAATTTGGAGGCATTATCTTTTGGGAGAACGAGTGGAAATTTTTACGGACCACAAGATCTTGAAATATGCATTCACGCAGAAGGAGCTAAATATGAGACAGCGCAGGTGGTTGGAGTTCATGGCTGATTATAATATTGATTTGTAATATCATCCCGGAAAGGTAAATGTGGTACCAAATGCTCTCAATCGGAGACCAACAGCGATGTGGTTGACTGGTCAGAAGGAACTCATTGATGAATTTCGAAGACTCAATTTAGAAGTGGTAGAATAGGGGACGCACAGACAGTATTAGCAACTGCAGGTGCAGTCTTCGTTAATAAATCGTATTAAAGCTGCATAGGCTGGGGACCCGCAATTGCAGAAGTTCCGCGGGTTGGTAGAGGCCGGATTGAGAACAGATCTATTGATACACAAAGATGGCTCATTAAGATTCGGCAGTCGATTATGTGTGCCAAAGGGTGAGGTTCGAGAGGAAGTGTTGAAAGAAGCACACAGTTCAGCCTATTCGGTGCACCCGGGTGGCATCAAGATGTATAGGGATGTTAAACAACACTTTTGGTGGAATGGCATGAAGAGAGAAATTGCCCGCTATGTGTCAAAATGCTTAGTGTGCCAGCAGGTGAAGGCCGAACATCAGCGAGTGGCCGACCTGTTGCAACCACTTTTCATTCCCCAGTGGAAGTGGGAACACATCACTATGGACTTCGTGACGGCTTTACCGCGGAGTCCAAAGGGCAATAATTCTATTTGGGTCATCGTCGACCGTCTCACAAAGGCGGCCCATTTTCTACCCTTTCGAGTGGGACAATCGACGGAGACATTGGCAGAGAAATATATGCAAGAGATCGTACGATTACATGGGGTGCCTATCACTATAGTATCGGACTGGGACATGAGATTCCTCTTACATTTCTGGAGAAGCTTACAAGAGAGTCTAGGCACTCATCTCCGTTACACCACAGCTTACCACCCCCAAACTGACGGACTGTCTGAACTACGATACAGATATTAGAAGACATGTTGAGAGCCTGTATGCTAGATTTCAAAGGATCGTGGGAGGATCACCTTCACTTATTGGAATTCTCGTATAATAAAAGCTATCAGGCGAGTATTCAGATGGCGCCGTTCGAGGCACTTTACGGACGTAAGTGTCATTCCCCACTTTTTTGGGACGATTTGGGTGAGCGAAGATTACTAGGACCGAAGCTTGTAACCCAAACCGTTGAGAAGGTCCAGTTGATCAAGGACTGTATCAAAGAAGCACAAGATCGTCTGAAGAGCTGGGCGAATACTAGTCGAAGACCTCTTGAGTTTGGAGTAGGAGATCATGCCTTCCTTAAGATTTCACCGACTCAAGGAGTGATTAGATTCGGTAGTCGTGGGAAACTCAGTCCTCGATTTATCGGACCATTCGAGATTGTGGAACGCGTTGGAGTAGTGGCATACAGATTGGCCTTACCACCTTCTTTGGCTGGTGTGCACGACATATTCCATGTATCACAGTTGCGTCGGTACATTCGCGATGACAGTCATGTTCTCGATCACTCTAAATTAACCTTGAGCACAGATCTCTCGTATGAAGAGCAACCTACAACCATTGTCGACCGTAAAGAGAAGGTAAGAAACAAGATCATTCCTTTAGTTCTTGTATCTTGGGGCGGACGTTCACGTGGGGAATCCACTTGGGAGCGTGAGGACGAGATTCGTCAAAAGTACCCACACCTGTTTTCTTGATCTTGTAGACTTCCAATTTCGAAGGCAAAATTTTCTGTAGGTGGGTAGGATGTAACAGACCTATTTGGATGCAGTACTTCAAGATTTATCGAGATTCTTTTTCCATAATTTTAGAGCTTTTAGTTGGCTGCTAATATATTTTATTTTGAATTTTACCGTGAACAATTTTGATATGAAAAATCTTCAGTTTTTATATTATATATAAAATTTCCTTAGTTGCAGCAAAACAATATTTTGCATATCTTAAAATTCCTAAATTGGCCTATTAACATTTGGGTTGCATACATATATTACCTTGGCCAACTCCTGTTTACTGTTAATATGAGAACAAGAAAAATCTGTGCCCAATCTCTAAATACAATTAATTGAAGATATGTATCTATATATATTTATTTATAATTTTTTCTATATATACAAATCAAAATATCTCTCTCTCATACTCACATCTCTCTCTCTCCCCCTGTGCTCCTCAAATTCTTTTCGCCACCGACTCCTCTCCTCTCACCCCATCATCACGGCAGCCTCCATCCTTCGTCGCCACCATCACTGCCGCCGCAACCCTCGACTCCCGCTCCTCACTCGCCAACCCTCGTTTCCTTCTCCTTCCCATTTCGTCCTCGCCCTCATCCCACCGACGCAGCCTCCATCCTTCGTCACCACCACATACCCCGACCCCCATCATCTCATCCTGTCACCACCGCTCTCGTCCTCATCACTGCCACCGCAGCCCTCGTATGCACCTCGAAGCTGCTCCCATCCCTCCGACGACGACGACGTCGCCTGCCCCATCATCATCACAGCCCTTCCATCGCCGGATCCGAGCACTCCTCGACGCTTTCTCGACTCGACCAGGACCCATCCAAATCCTAGCATTTACCATCATCATCCTCTGTAAGTTTCCTTGATCCCTGTTTTTAAAACAAAAAAATAAAATAAAATAAAAATAAAAATAAAATTATGGGAAAACAGTGAACATTGAAAGGGGAATGGAAGATTTAAACTTTAAGTTGATTGGTTTGTTTATAAGTTATAAATATGTGTACATGGAGTTTATTTTGACAGTGAAATTATATTGGATGGTAGAATAAAACAGAGGACTTGAAGGAAGGGAAAATTAGAAGTAAAACCCTAAGTTGATATAATTGTATTTGGTTATGTGACGGTATTTATGAGAATAAATATATTTTAACCAATAATAAATTTATCTAGATGGAGAATATAACTCAGATCCCAAGTCGAACTTTAGCTGAGATCGTGCCTCGCATCCTTGTACATCATTTTCCCGTGATCTTTATCCTCACGCAAGTATTCTTGCTTTGCTTTGGTCGATGCACATCAGCAGCATCCTTGGGCTGACTCATAAATATAAAAAAACGGTACGTCCATAAGCAAGATGGGCACGGATGAAAACCCGAAAGGGCTCCGTGAGTAAAAACAGCAAGGCTACCAGCGATGTTTGTGAAAACCCGAAAAGGCGCAAACTCGTAAAAAAAATGGTACGTCCATAAGCAAGATGGGAACGAATGAAAACCCGAAAGGGCTCTGTGAGTAAAAACAGCAAGGCTACCGGCGAGTTTGTGAAAACCCGAAAGGGCACAATCTCGTTAAAAGACACTTGCAAGATCCTCTCGACCTTGTAAGGAGAAAACTACCTGTGTGGGATCCTTACGACGCACAAAGGAGCGACACACTTAGGGATCCCCACGATTCATAAGGAGAAATTACACTTACGAAATCCTCAAGACTCATAAGGAGAACCCTCTTATGAGACCCTCACGGCTCATAAGATTCAAAAGCCTTAAGCTACAAGGATCTGAACCTGTTCTTAAGCCATCACCTATCCCAGACTGCCCTACAAGCGGTTTAATATTGACCCTTGTATACAATCCACGGGCGCAAATAATCATTTCCTTTCCGAGTCCCACCAACGACAAGGAATGCCCTCATTTGATGAACAAACACTTGTAAGTGCTCTCGATTTATAAGAAGAAAACACTCTTGTAAGATCCTTACGACTTATAAGAGAAGACACACTTAGAAATCCTCACGATTTCTAAGGAGAAAATGCACCTACGAGATCCTCACGACTCATAAAGAGAACCCTCTTATGAGACCCTCACGGCCCATAAAATTCAAAATCCTTAAGCTACAGGGATCTGAACCTATTCTTAAGCCATCACCTTTCCCAGACTGCCCTACAAGCGGTTTAATACTGACCCTTGTATACAATCCACGGGCGCAAATAATCATTTCCTTTCAGAGTTCCACCAACGACAAGGAATGCCCTCATTTGATGAACAAACACTTGTAAGTCCTCTCGACTTATAAGGAGAAAATACTCTTGTAAGATCCTCACGACTTATAAGAGAACACACACTTAGGAATCCTCATGATTCCTAAGGAAAAGATGCACCTATGAGATCCTCACGACTCGTAAGGAGAACCCTCTTATGAGACCCTCACGGCTCATAAGATTCAAAAGCCTTAAGCTCCAGGAATCTGAACTTGTTCTTAAGCCATCACCTTTCCCAGACTGTCCTACAAGCGGTTTAATACTGACCCTTGTATACAATCCACGGGCACAAATAATCATTTCCTTTCCGAGTCCCACCAACGACAAGGAATTCCCTCATTTGATGAACAAACACTTGTAAGTCCTCTCGACTTATAAGGAGAAAACACTCTTGTAAGATCCTTACAACTTATAAGAGAACACACACTTAGGAATCCTCACGATTCCTAAGGAGAAAATGCACCTATGAGATACATCATATAAAAGAATAAAAAAATGAATAAAGGCATGTTATTCATAAATTACAAAATTTCGATCGATACAAAGATGGCTACTGAGAAAGAAGCGTTTTTAGAAAATCAGCAAGCCGCTCTCGCACTTCTCTCAATTCCTTTGCACGATCAGCCGCCGCGGCCAACTTCGCTTCAATTCGAGCTCACTGCTGGAAATATGAAGAAATCTTCTCGTTGATTTCCTGCTGAGTGGCTTCCTGACTCTTCGTAACCTGCTCAGTGAAGTCAAGCTTTTTCTTCAGCACCAGCCCGTCAGAAATACATCGTCGGAGGTTTTCAAAAATATCCTTCAACTGTGCAGCGTTCGCTTCGACCTGGGCACGCAATTGGGCAGACTCAGTGGAAGTCGCCTCACGTTCCTTTCGCTTTAGGGTCGCCTCTTGTTCAAAATAGCAAAGGAAAGGAGCACTCTGCTCAACCCATGCAGCTCGCTCGGAGTTCAGAGCTGATACTTCCGGAGCGGGACGCTTGAGCTCAATATCATGCAGGCAGACCTCAATCTTCCTGCAGTAATTGACCCAAGACTCGACGACGCCTTCATCATGAAAGTTTACGAGCGTCACCAGCATGGGATTAACCTCTGCAGCAGATGCGAGGGCCTCGGCATCAAGATCCTCGACGAACTCGCTCAACATTCGCAGGCTCGTCGCAGGAGATGGATGTCTAGAAATGGGCCCTGCCGGCATTAAGATGCGAGACTCAAAGGGAGCTGGAGCCGGTGCGATTGCTGCAAAATAAGTTATAGTCAAATGTTGGCTCAGGAGATAAAGAAGAGGCACAAGCGATGGAGTCTACTATACCGACTGCGGCAGGCGGAAAAGTTAGGAGTACCGGAGGCGAGGCTATTCTCTCGTCCCCTCCTCCGATCCGTGGCACTGCGATCAATACATGGAAGGCTTAGTAACATCACGGCTATTTGTAAAAGAAAGAAAGAAACAATAGCTGAAGGATATACTAACCAACACAAGCGGGCGGAGTGACTTCCGACTGGAAGGAGAAATGCAGGTTCAGCACCTGATACAGATGATCAAAGAGGACTCCTGCAGAGTAGCGATGATAAATGTTCAGTACAAGGAAGACGGTGTTCATAGTTCAACTAAGTAAATCGCAAATCTATACCTTCTAGCATTTGAGAAGACACAAGAGAAGGCAAGGGAACAACAACCGTCATGGCGGCGGGCGGAGGTGCTTCAGATGGAATGATCTCAGCATTCGCTGCACCTACAAACAAAACATCATCAGAATAAGCTTCGCGAGGTTGTGAAATAAAAAAGATCAGTGATTCAGGACTTACCTGATGGGTCGCCAACCAAAACTGCAATGGAAGCATCACCGGGCGTTGCAGCTTCTTCACTCTCTTTCAGAAGAGTAGTCTCTGCGCCCATGGCTTCGTCCCCTGATTCGACGAGGACCATCGTGATACTCGTGATGCCCTCCGATAGCAAGGGACCACAAGGGGAAAGAGCGGCGGTCTGGCCAGTCCCAGAATGCTGAGAGGGAGTAGCTGTTTCGGGCGCTCTGGTCGCCGTCATCTCTCCTACCATCTCAACGCCAGAACTTGGCCCTGCGGAATATGATGTATGAGAATTTGCAGATCGACTTCTAATAAAAAAATCATGCATTACGTTACCTTGCGAAAGATTCTTTTCCGCCTCCCGAACCGCGTGCGCAACATATCTGTGGGCGGTAGACAGGACAGCTGGAGCACCCTCTAAGGGGATAGCGACAGAAGGAGTGGTGCTTGAGCCTGCACCTACAGCCAGAGCAGTGTCACGCTCCTTCGTTGCGTGCTTCCTGCGTTTCTTTTCAGTCTGAGCAGTGAGAAACGATCTCCTCAAGACCTCTGTCAAAGGTACGTCATCGTCCGAACCAAGAACTGCCTCTGGAGCCATTACGGCGTCCGTCATCGGCTGCTTAAGTGAAGCCTCCTGAGGTACTGTCGAGGGAGCTGGGGCCACAATAGCCGGTTCTGGCAACGTCGCAACATCACCGCTCGGGATTGGTACCGCACTCAGAATAACCTGAGTCGAGGTAGTCCCTGCAATAAGATGAAAAAGAAGGGCCAGACTGCCCATGAAGAAAAAGGAATGAAGGCATAATGAGCCAAAATATAGCGAGGCCCAAGGAAGCGCGAAGCCTATTTTCCTCTTCAAAAGTCTTGAGGGAAGCTGCGAGAGCCTCTTCGGCGGAGATACATGTTGAAGAAGAAAGTGTCAGTCAAAGTATAATAATTAAAATAGCCGCGGAAAGATATGACCAAAGTATACCTGATTGTGCGATGGTGATTAATGTTGCTTTATCGCGAGCTAGTTACTCTGAAACTGCGATAGCTGCCTCTAGATCGGTATCATCCGGCACCAAAAATAAACCCTCATTGGTCCCATACTCACTTAGGCCCTCGCTGTAAGGGACATGAGGTTCCTGACCGAATGCAATGTCCGCAGAAAACATCGACTTCTTCTTCTTCTGTGAGCGGTCGCCAGCAGCCGGCAACAACAGCTTGCGCTTGGCGGGCAACTTCGGGCGGCGAGTCCTGATCTCCGCACCCATGCCAGACTCGGGAGACTCCACAGCTACCGCTTCTACAGGCACGTGGGGTAGGGGCATATAAGGTATAACGCTCGGGACCACCGCCGCAGCAGCTTCTCTCAAGGGAGGATAAACGATGGTCCGTCGCTTCAAAAGAACGGCTGGATTACCAGCGGGGGCGGTGCCCTTGCGATCAAGCAATAATCGCTTTTCTTCCCAAAAATGGCACCCATCGAATGCAGATACCACGCCACATATACGTTCAAGATTTGCGGAACGCAACTCGGCTCACTAATAAAGAAATTGGAGCCGGTGTTCAACAGCTTAAAATGGTGCAATGCGTTGCGAATACCTTCTTCTGTGACAACTGGCTCAGCTAGGAAGGCCTCGAGCGGGACGTCCTGATTATAACTTGATTGCTGGGTGAAACGGTATGGGTTGTACCACATAAACAGCGCCGAATAATTCTGTCTAAACACCAAAAAGCCCGACCTGATTGAGTACAGGTGCAAAATCTCCCGGGCCTTCAATGTAGAAGCCTCGTCTTTGAAGGTGTCCCGCAGCGGCTGCACCGTCTTAGTAGACTCTTTGCCGATAGTTAAAACCTTATCGACAAAGCTCATGCTATCTCCAACCATAAGCGGACGAAGGAGCAAACCCCTAGCCTCCTACTATGACGGATTTGAAACGGACGCGTCAACTAGGTGCATAATCCGAGGGAAGTTGTAACTGTCATAGAAACGAGGTCGTTTATGGGCACCAAAAGCGCCAAGTACGTGCAGCTCGATCCACGAGGTAAAATAATGTAGCGAGAAAGTGACGGGCTGTACCCCCGGCTGAGTGGTGTCCGCCGCTAAGCTGAGACCATGGTACAGGTGTGCCAACCCAGCAATCCCGATAGCTACTTGCATTCCCGCAACCATACGATGGGCTGGGTAAAAGACTGATAGCCTCATATAACGAGGGTGCATTGGAAGCACGAACCAGTTTAGCCATAAGCCAATGAACCCCAGCACGAACATCTCTTCATCGATGTCCGGTGCAGCAAGCTCCGTGAAGTGAACGACAGGAGCAGCCGGAATAAAGAAACTTTTTAAATTCGCCTCCGCCGTCAGTTGGTTATCCAAACCAAAACAAAACGGATCGTCAAGCTTGGCGAACAGTGCAGCTTGCTTCGATAAGGCTTCCGGACGAAGAAAGCGAACAATGAAGTCTGCGTAGCTGACTCCATGCCCTCCGGACTCCAGAAATAGACTTTCGTAGATATTCAACATCTTGATCAAGATCGGGAATTGGTGTTCGATGGCGTTCTCCGGGGTAAGACCCATTACCACTGATTTGGTGGCAAAGATGTACTCGTCCGGAGGAAGCAGCTCCTCGTAGTGTTCTCTCCTAACGGGTAAGCCAGAGATCTCTGCAAACTCCTCTAAAGATATTGAGACTTCTCGATCCGACAGAAGGAAGGTGTGGGTCGGAATATTCCATTGCTCCAGAAAAGCTTTGACCCACCATGCAGGAAGCGTGGAATATTGGAAGAGAGACGCATAAACGGCGGGGTACAACCCAAGCCTCAGCAGCAACGATCTCTTGGCCGACAAAATGTAGTGGGCCCACTGCAAATACCCAGCTGGATGGCGATGAGTTAGGCCTATCATGTACGGCTGTCCCCAAGGGCGCGACTCGCCCTGGCATATACGCCGCCCTAGAGTATCCAAAGCCGTCGGCGGCTGTTTGGGTATCGCGGCCATAGAGGGTTGAAGGTAACCCTCTGAGGTCCAGTTGACCTCCTCTACGGCATAATTCACCGGAGGGGCGTCGGCATAAGGGATCGCCGAAATGGGCTCCGAAGGTGCTGCGCAAGAAATGCTCCGCCGACCCCTGATAATTTGATTGTACCACGTGCCCCATAAATGAAGATTCTTTTGCTCCGGGTCATGATCTTTGATCAGTGCAAAGACTTCCCTATCCACAGGCGCTTCAGGGAACCCGCTTTCCGAACGAACAAACGGGAAGGAAATGTCGAAAGATATAGTATCTGCGCGAAAAAGAACAAAAGTTAGCCGTCAATGCTACAGTTTAAGTTCTGGCACTTGGTACTTTAAATTTGTGCCACACTGTAATGCAGTGGAAAAAGACCAAGGGGGACCTACACAATCTAGATGATGGCTCATCATTAATAAAACAGTCTCATCATTTGATAAGAAAGTCATTAAATGAGGAAACCCTAAAAGAATTCTCATTTAATGAGGGCCCCTTAGGCCAAGGAGTAAATCTCCCTTGAGAGGAGCGCTCTACAACAGATATGACATCTGCCATAATTAATGATGAAGGGAATAAAATTCCCCCCAAAAATTCTAAAGAGCAATGCTCTGCGAAGAAGATGGAATAATCCATCAAAAACCCTAAAAGCAAAGCTTTACTGAGTTAAAAACTCTGAGATCTTTAAGATCTGCAAGATGAACTCTAAGAGTTCTTCTTTAATAGGTTAAGAGACCCTAAGAAAGATCTCTTTAGATCTATGATTTCAAGAGAGCAAAGCTCTGTTAAGAAAACCCTAAAAATTTCTTTAGATCTCTGATCTGAAAAGGGCAAGGCTCTGTTAATAGGTGAAACCCTAGATTATGAAGTAATCCTTCAAAAATTTAATATTTACCTAAAATTTTTGACAGGGTTCTGTCTCTAAGAAATTTCTTAAGATAAAGAGCTATGCTCTGAAAGAGAATTAATTCTCAGAAAAATAGGAAAGAAGATGAACAGAGATCATCTCAAGGGCCAAAGGCCCTATTTATAAGCACTGAGAGCCGTTTCAACTTCTAAGTTGATCTAATAGCAGAAATGCTGCCACCGCTACACTCACGTGTAAGCCACGTGAGAGCAACGGTGGGGGGGAATTTATTTTCCCCAATCAGAGCAAAACTCTGTTCAAATTTTGAAAATTGAAATGAAGCAGCGCTTCATAAAAGCGCTGGCACTAAATGCGCCAGCGCTAAGAGTCAAAGACAATGATTCAGCGCTCACGTGCAAAGCACGAGAGAGCCAGCGCTGGCAACACCAGCGCTAGCTACACCAGCGCTAAGAGTCAAAGACTCTGATGCAGCGCTCACGTGCAAAACATAAGAGCGCTCACGTGCAAAGCACGAGAGCGCTAGCAGCACCAGCGCTAAGAGTCAAAGACTCTGATGCAGCGCTCACGTGCAAAGCACGAGAGCGCTCACGTGCAAAGCACGAGAGCGCTAGCAGCGCTCGCGCTAAGAGTCAAAGACTCTGATGCAGCGCTTACGTGCAAAGCACGAGAGCGCTAGCGCTGGAACTAAATGTTCCCCACCCTTGGATCAAAGATCCATCAAAGATGACTAAAAATCATCAGATTACCTCTGAAAATTAGAGCACCGTTGGATCAAAGATCCAATGCTGATTAAAAATCACCAAGATACAGAATAAATTCTGTATGGAAAAATATTTTCCCAATCTTGTTAAAAACAAGAAGATTGCCTTCTGTAAAACAGAAGCACTTGGATCAAAGATCCAACGGTGGGAAACATCCCTAAATCAATCAGAGGAAAGATTTCCTTAACTGATTCAACAAATCAACCTCCCCTATATAAAGGACCGAAGACTTCAAGTCTTGCACGGAGGAACCCCCCACAAACTTTGAGAAATTTCAAAGAGAAGAGCAAGCTCTCGGAAGAAGAATTTCTTCAAGGTAAATAAAACAGAGAGATCAAAACATCTCATCGAAAGAAAAAGAACCTAGTTCTTTTTCTAGATCATAGATCTATAAGACAGAGGTCTTTCACAAAAGAGATCATAGCATCTCATCATAAAAAGGGGGGGAAAGAATTCAATTCTCTTGAGATCACAGATCCATAAAGACAAAGTCTTTCACAAAAAACATAAGAGATTGTAACATCTCCTACAAAATAAGAACTTTGTTCTTAGAGCTACTAGACAAAGTCTCTTATAAATGAGAATTTAATTCTCAGAGTGCAGAACTGATCAAAGCTGCCTAAAAAGAGCATTAGTGCTCCAATTAAAAAAGAAGCGCCTTAGCACTCCAAGACTGGCGCATAGCGTCGCAGCGCTCCTAGCGCTCCAATTTAAAGAAGCACCTTAGCGCTCCAAGACTGGCGCACAGCGCCGCAGCGCTCCTAGTACTCCAATTTAAAGAAGCGCATCAGCGCTCCAAGTCTGTCGCTTAGCGCCCAGCGCTCCAAGCGCTATTTTAAAAGAAGCGCTCAGCTCTTCAAGGTTGGCACTCAGCGCCAAGCGCACCACGTGCTCCTCACGTGGGTGCTATTTTATAAAGAGCACTCCGCACTCATTGACAGGCGCTCAGCGCCAAGCGCGCCACGTGCTCCTCACGTGTGCGCTATCTCACAGGAAGCACCTTAGCGCTCTAAGTCTGGCGCTCAGCGCCAAGCGCGCCACGTGCTTCTCACGTGGGTGCTGAGGAAACATAAACTGTTCTTTAAATAAATCCCCAGAGCCATAATGAGGGCTCAACACTCAATAAAAGACAAAAAGGTTGTCAGAACCCAAACCAATGCTCAGCATTGTTAAATGAAAAAAGGCTGAGCCTAATTAAATGTCCAACATTTTAACTGAGTTGGCCGAGCCCAAGTTGGCCACAGATCCCTAATGTAGATTAATTGAGCCCATATGCTCATAAATCTTTTTAACTGATCTTAATCCCAAACTTGACTACAGATCTCCCAACCAACATTGGTTCAAGGGTACATCTCTTCATACCTCTGATATATGTCGTTATAATTCCTCAACGTCTTCAGAGAAATGGAGGGTCCCAATAACCAATAACTTTTCGTGCATCCCCAAATGGTTGAACCAAAACCACACAAACTATGACGTCTTTAAACTGGACAATGATGTCCTTAAACTTTACGGACTGTGAGGTCTTTAAACTCATAGACTATGATGTCTTTAAACCGGACTGTGGGGTCTTTAAACTCATGGACTATGATGTCCTTAAACTTTATGGACTGTGAGGTCCTTAAACTCATAGACTATGATGTCTTTAAACTTTACAGACTATGACGTCTTTAAACTGTCACGGACTGTAACAACCCTAAATTCCTATAAAATTTTCTATACAAAATTTTTCAAAATTCATAAAAGAGTATTCATTGTCTGAGCACAAGATAAGTAATTAATTAGAAATTTAATTACAAGAAGGAGCTTGTAGCTCATTGGTAATACCTTGCACTGCTGAACCAAGCCACCAGAGTTTAAATCCCATACCCCACATTATTTTTAATATTATTTTGTTTTGGATTTTTTAGATGTCCAAGAGTCAACACGTGCTAAAACCATAAAACCCCACTACACCCACAAATGTTAATGTACCAGTGAGTTACCCTACAGACGGCGGCCCTCCCGATCACCGGACTCGGCCGGCGCCGCCGGCCGGACTCGGCCAAACAGCCGAGTCCCTTGAATGAAAATTCTGGCTCATGATCTTCCCTACCCCCCTGCACACTTCATTTCCCCATATCGGTTCCAGAGACCTTTGAAATCCCCATTTACTCCATTTTTAATGAATTTTAATATATTTTTACATTTTTTTTCTTAAACTCTTCGTCTACCCTAACCCTAGCCTAACCCTATAAATACCACCCCAAAACACTACCCCCTCACCCCAAAACTCTGAGCCAACTCTCAAGAAATCCCTAGAAACTCTAGTGTGCAATCGAAGTGAGCGAAAGGCAAACCTCCGGCGAATTTTCTGGCCATCTTCCGACGACGATCCTAGGAACTCCCAGCGACGAAACGACGCACCGTCGACTCCTATCGTCTCCCCTTCCTCTCCTATGTTAACTAAACAAGTAAGTCCCAATTCTCTCTTCTCTATTCTTATTCTAAAATACGAAATTTCAAAACCCGACAGAATCGGAACAAATCCGAATTCCGATTCGGTTCTTTATAAAACCTAACTCTTTCTTTAATACAATCATGCTCCAACTACCACATGTTGACTATTAAACACTAAATAATCATATTAAATAAGTTCCATATCAAAAGTAATTGCTATTTCCATTTTACCGTATTTTTTTCATTAAACTACCATATAGTTTCATTTCTACATTTAAATCATCAAAACCTTGCTATAGCTTTAAGTAGATCACGAGGTAATGACCTATCTCCTCACAACACTCATATGCAACATAGCACAATACCCTCGGGAACATAGAATACGGGAAAACGACATCTTTACAAATAAATACCATTACTAATAAAACCATTTTCTAAACGATTTAGTATTTACACAAATCTTTGCAAAGTGCCGCTACAACCCAATTTGGGGAACCCGACTGGGATGGTGCGGATTATCGCACATCCCTGGGCTTAGTAGTGCGAGATGCAGACCTCCACAATGAGCATTCGGTCTCGAAAGATTTAAAATACGAAAATCTTAAGAAAATGAGATTTCTAGAATTATAATATATATTAAAATTTATTTTTATAAATAAATATATATATATATGTAATATCAAAATACCTATTTTTGTCATAATATAAATATTCAAACTTTTCCAAATCGAAGAATCATTTTACATTAAAATACCATGAATTCCATATAAGTCAATATTACAAATAAATACCCTTTATTATGGAATTAGGATATTTTCTCTAGAAATATCACAATGTAAAATCTACATTCATTACAACTCTAAAGACGATTAATAAATACTTGGGGTGTATTTTGAAAACTATACAAAAGTATTTTTTACATAAAACCCCTCAAGTTCTATAAATTACCGTAAGGACCCTAGTAAACATAGGTTTAAGCAGGACCAATCTCTTGAGCCTCAGGGAGCTAGAGAAGTGGGTGCTTACCTATCTAAGATAGAAAATTAACAAACGGTGTTATCAACACGGTAATCGTCTTTGAAAAAGACACAAATCCTGCCGCCCATGTGCAGCGGTTACCGATAACATCAAAACAATCAGGACTTCAATTTACTTTTCTAATTGTCTGACTCAGATTGAGTCTCTTTAATAAAATGACTTGAATATGATTCAAGTACAATCTACAATCTATAATCTACAATATTATAATTCAACATGAATTCATGAATCTATTATTCCATATATTCAATCTATCAATCTATACAACTTGACTGAACCGAACCATGGATATACATTCCATTTATATGATTCTCCAGTTACATCCATTTACATGATTATACAGTTACATCTGTTTACTGTAATCATAGTTTCGGCAAGTCATCCAATTATATAATCTATATTACAAGACAATTCAAGTTGCAATACAATACAACAATACAATCAAGATAACACGGGGTTTAAGGGGTAGACTAGTACGGAAGATGTTAAAAGTGGCACGAGACTGCATGATTTAAGACACCTAACCGTATCCAATTGTCGTTGTTCCAGGCTTTCTAACGGAGCCTTGTACTCTATTTTCCGTTTGCCCTGGACTCTAGCATATAGAGACCCCTCTCGTATACACTGGCATCCTTCTGTACCAAGCTACAAACAACAGCATTAACAAAATATTATAACAATATACTACAACTTTAAAAGCTACCTTTTTATTCTGTCTATTCTACTTCTCCTTTATCTTTGGGACTTACCGAGCGACCTGTTCGCTGACGAAATTCTCTTTCTTTCTTCTTTGAATGTCGTCAGATGATCTGGACATTCCTGAGATCGAGCCCACTGCTGAAGACTTGGACCAGTTCGTTGAAGACCCAAAGCTTTAGTTCACTGTACACTTTCATTTTCAGTACTTTTCCTTTTCTGTTATGCCATTGTTTAGGAATTGCTTTATTTCGGTTGTATTCATATCTCCATGCATTGTACAGAAAGAATGTGAATAAATAAAGTTGTTGTTTTATTATATCTTGTCTCTTGTGCATTTACTTTTATATTGCTTAGATACGCTTAGCGTATTTACTTCACAGTAAATATGTAGCGGCCTCATCGCGTTCTCTGCCCGTAAACTGGGAAGCGGGGCGTGACAGGTTTTGTTGGTGGCCCATGCAGGTCAGAGCTGTTTAGAACCATACTATGCAGTTCTGTTCTGCGTGAACAACCTAAGCAATATAACACAAGAACCAGCAACTAAAACATTCTTTGCAATTCATGTTCCTTGAATCTTACAATTTCATATTCCTTGAATCTTATCATTTCATGTACTTGAATCTGTCCAAACCTAAATTTTTCTTCAAGGTTATGGATTCCCCAAACAACACCAGCACCAACTTCAACAACACTCCACCTCCACTACCAATCACACCTGCCGTTCCTGCTCCGCTCAACGAGCAGATGGTTCTGCATGAGGAAATCTGAAGCCTCCTGGTTAGACTGCAGCAGAAGACTGCTATATTAGTGAACCGATCAGAAGCAGAAGCAACCTGTATGAAGCGCTCTGCCACCCAGATAGCAAGAGGAGCCTACACTACCCAACCTGCAAAACCCAAGAGACAGAAAGAAACAATTAACCAGTTGAGTCCACACTTCTTCCACTACTGCCAGAGAAAGGGACACTTATGGAAGGACTGTAGGTGTGCAAAAGGCTTGTGCCTAGTTTGTAGCGCATCCGATCATAGAATTGGAAACTGTCCTTATAGACGCAAATCAGCTCACACACCGACCATCTACCCGCAGCAGCCAGCTATCCATACTCCTGTACCTAGTCTTGCACTCCCAGCACCATCTCCACAAGGACCACCTCTATCTAGTCAGGCATCAATGTACCGGCATACACAGAAAAGTATGCCTAGACAACAAGGCTTCACCTTAGCAGCCGTAGAAGCCGAGACTGTAAGTCAAGGTAACACCGGTAAGCCTTCTTCACATTTTTAAACCCTTACACCACCTTGTTATACACTTTCTAAACTCCAGTTACCAAACTTTTCTTGAATCTGTTACACTTTCCTTTTACAAATTTCGAGAACGAAATTTTTATAAAGAGGGTAGAATGTAACAACCCTAAATTCCTATACAATTTTCTATACAAAAATTTTCAAAATTCATAAAGGAGTATTCATTGCCTGAGCACAAGATAAGTAATTAATTAGCAATTTAATTACAAGAAGGAGCTTGTAGCTCATTGATAATACCTTGCACTGCTGAACCAAGCCACCAGAACTCAAATCTAATACCCCACATTATTTTTAATATTATTTTGTTTTCAATTTCTTAGAAGTCCAAGAGTCAACACGTGCTAAAACCATAAAACCCCACTACACCCACAAATGTTAATGCACCAGTGAGTTACCCTACCGACGGCGGCCCTCCCGATCACTGAACTCAGTCGGCGGACCGGCCGACTCGGGCCGGCGCCGCCGGCCGGACTCGGCCGGACCGCCGAGTCCCCTGAATGAAAATTCTGGCTTTTGATCTTCCCTACCCCCATGCACACTTCATTTCCCCAGATCGGTTACAGAGACCTTTGAAATCCCCATTTACTCCATTTTTAATGAATTTTAATATATTTTTACATTTTTTTCAATTAAACTCTTCATCTACCCTAACTCTAGCCTAACCCTATAAATACCATCCCTAAACACTACCCCCTAACCCCAAAACTCTGAGCCAACTCTCAAGAAATCCCTAGAAACTCTAGTGTGCAATCGAAGTGAGCGAAAGGCAAACCTCCGGCGAATTTTGCGGCCATCTTCCGACGACGATCCTAGGAACTCCCGGCAACGAAACGACGCACCGTCGTCTCCTCTCGTCTCTCCTTCCTCTCCTCTGTTAACTAAACCCATAAGTCCCAATTCTCTCTTCTCTATTCTTATTCTAAAATACGAAATTTCAAAACCCGACGGAATCGGAACAAATCCGATTTCCGATTCAGTTCTTTATAAAACCTAACTCTTTCTTTAATACAATCATGCTGCAACTACTACATGTTGACTATTAAAGACTAACTAATCATATTAAACAAGTTCCATATCAAAAGTAATTGCTATTTCCATTTTACCGTATTTTTTTCATTAAACTACCATATAGTTTCATTTCTACATTTAAACCATCAAAACCTTGCTATACCTTTAAATAGATCACGAGGTAATGACCTACCTCCTCACAACACTCATATGCAACATAGCACAATACCCTCGGGAACATAGAATACGGGAAAACGACATCTTTACCAATAAATACCATTACTAATAAAACCATTTTCTAAACGATTTAGTATTTACACAAATCTTTGCAAAGTGCGGCTACAATCCAATTTGGGGAACCCGACTAGGATGGTGTGGATTATCGCACATCCCTGGTCTTAGTAGTGGGAGATGCAGACCTCCGCAAGGAGCATTCGGTCTCGAAAGATTTAAAATACAAAAATCTTAAGAAAATGAGATTTCTAGAATTATAATATATATTAAAATATATTTTTATAAATAAATATATATATGTAATATCAAAATACCTATTTTTGTTATAATATAAATATTCAAACTTTTCCAAATCGAAGAATCATTTTACATTAAAATACCATGAATTCCATACAAGTCAATATTACAAATAAATACCCTTTATTATGGAATTAGGATATTTTCACTAGAAATATCACAATGTAAAATCTACATTCATTACAACTCAAAAAACGATTAATAAATACTTGGGGTGTATTTTGAAAAATTTTGTATAGAAAATTGTATAAGAATTTAGGGTTGTTACACGGACTATGATGTCCTTAAACCCAATGGACCGTAACGTCCCTAAACTGAAACGATAGAGCCCAAATGCCCTGTCATCGGATCTAAATGATTCGGAACCTCCGTTGAGTAGATCTTAGTCTAAAATTAGACTAACGTATCCTTAACAAACGTTTAAGTAGACCTTAATCTCAATGAGATTAATGATCCTTAAACCCAACCCAAACCCAAATCTAAGAAAATACGGATTTGGACTAATCCACGCCCTACGGGCGACAACATAAATTAGTCTCCGTATACAATCCACGGGCAACCAAAAAATAAAATAAACACACACGACACGAAGTGACCATTTGGAGAAGGAGAAAGTTGTTACCGCGATGCGGTAGCGTAATTAACTGCAAGGGCTTGCGCCTGCAGGGAAGAGCGTCCCCACAATAAAAACCCATCAAATGAGGGGGAATCTGACGAATTCTGCTACAACGGCCGCATCTGTCTAAATCTCTGATACACGGTGTCATAAATCAACTTGGTATCTTCGGAGAGGTAGACGGATAAAACCAAATAGCATCTGCCCCTAAATTCAGGAAAGACGAGCCTACGCGGTTCCGTCTCCCGTATTTCGGCAGAGAACAGATTCTGGCATGCCCAGTAGGACCTTTTCTTCTTTCCACTCCACACTTCATGTATCGTGTTTCGCGAACGAATTGCGGTTTGCTATGGTTGCCCCTGGATTCGAGATACTAAGATTTGGTGTCTTGCTCCGTGCAGAAAACAGAAGATCAATGGTTTTCAACTGCACCAACTGCAACAACGGCGACAACTCCCACTCCATCCATGCTGGAAGAGTGACCTATGGGCCTCGAGCGGCCTCCGTTTTCACGATGCCAGTGGAACAGGTGACGCAAGCCACCACTGGGCTGTTCTTTGGGACCATACTCCCATCTATAGCTTCAACGCCCCAGGGCCATCGCAAGAAGCTCCGAAGAAGTCGGTCTTTGATCGGCTTACAACTACCGTGGCCCCTCTTAACTGGTTGCCCAAATCCAACGCCTCAGTCTTTAACAGACTGGGCCAAAACTCCAATGGGCCTGTGAAGAAACCTACCATACCTGAAGGGGTTATCCCAAAATGAATAGCCGTTCCTGCTCCTGAAGTCACCAAAGCAGTTTCTTCTGCTAAGGGGTCGGTCTTCACAAGACTGGCCGCTCCAGTTCCCGCTCCAGGTGAAATAACCAAGGCTGCTTCCCCTACCAAAAAGTCGGTCTTTTCAAGAATGATCATTCCTTCTCAAGGGACGTCAGTCTTCGATAGGCTGGCACCAACAACAACCCTTCACCAGATCAGGGGGCATGAGGGAGCCACCCCTATAGGTGAATCAATACCGTCTGCAAGGCATGCTCGACGTCTGGCGCCGAGTGAAGAAAGCTGAGGGCAGTTCTCCTTCTGGACTGACTCTGCCAGCTCCAACGGTAGAAATCGATGCTGCTGTTCCAACTGGGAATAGCTTTGAACCACTTAGGAAAGTGTGCAAAAACTCTCCAACTGCTGTATTGAAAAGATCTCCTCCGTCTGTGGAGAGCGTCACAAAGGCAAAGCTGGAGCAGCCCCCTCAGCGGCTGTCCTTAAAAATTCACAGGGTCTGGTGAAGAGTCCAAGACTCAGTAATCGACAAGGACTACTCCCATCGATCCAAGAAAATAAAGATTCAGCAAGAGGGGGACCATCCCTCCGCCACGCCATGAAAGGTGTCGTCTGCAGGTGCCTACATCAACAGCTCCCTCAACTTCAACCATCCACAAAAGGAGAATGCCGGAGAAGATCCCTGCGTCTATGACGAATCGCAAGGACATTGAATCAAAACGCCCCAAGTCTGGGGGCATGGTAGTGCATACAGTTTATATGGCTTCCGGAAAAGAAGAAAGACGTGCTTCTACGGGTCATCGATCGCTCATACGATCAGTGACAAAGGCTCGGGAGCAACAACAGCAAAAGCTCCAGGAGATGCTGACAACCATGGCTGCACTCACCGGGCCAAAAGCAAGCCCGGAGATGTCGTCAGAGCAACGTCAGGAACAAGAAACAGATGCTGAGTTCCTCCGCAGAATCCTCGAGAAGAAAGACAGAGAGGCCGCTGAACAAGCGGCCAACATAAAACGAATGGCGCTTTTACTCCAAGATATGGTCGGGATGATGATACAGCCGGATCCTCCGGCTGAAAACCCTCCGATTATCCGTGAAGACGACAGAGGAGAGACATCGAACCCTCTTCCGGCTCTATCAGCAGCCAAGGAAGAGACTATCTCCAAAGCCGCCCTGGATGACTATATCGCTCAACAGATACGAGCTCATCAGGCGAGCGAAGCGGCTGGCCAAATCGTCAAGACTGGACGACCCTATCCGGGTTGGTACGACCAAATAAAGTACCCGCCGGGATATACGATCCCTAAATTCCATGTATATAAGGGGACGGGGAATCCACACCAACACGTGGCTCAATTCAGGGCTCTGTGCGGCAACACCGGAGGTGACGATAAGCTACTGCTTCGCCAATTCGTTGGCAGCTTATCGGAGACAGCATTCGAGTGGTATTCCGAGCTCCCGAATGAATCCGTCAAGAAATTTGCAGAAATGGAGCTACTGTTTACACAGAGATTCGCAAGCGCTAGCGAGTGCACCCCGATCACTGCACTAATTATCGCTAGGGTGAAGCCAGGTGAAACATGGGTTCAGTACGCGATACGGTGGCGGAACCTATGGTCGAAATGCGAACAACGCATCGAAGAAGCTCCTGCGATAGGCATATTCGTGGGAACTCTTGATCCGCAGGCGACCATATCCCAGTTCATGATGTTTTTCAAACCGACTACCTTCTAGGCCTTGATTGACAAGCTGGCCCAAATGGATCAGATAGGTCATAGACCGTTTTCTTCGAAGATGGAGCCTCGAAACAAAAGGGGAAAAGGGAAAGCGACCTTCGTCGCCAATGCTCAGCAGCAGCCCAGTGGTCCAAAACCAACTGATCGCCAAGACGATAAACAGCGATTCTTTAACGATAAGCTAAAGCGCCCTTATTCGTTTCCCCGGGATAAAACGAGGAGACTGTTCGAGCTGGCAGTACGTAACAGGCTCATCACCTTGCCTGATCCAAAATGCCCACTGCAGCCCTATGACGTCAACAGTCCCAACTATTGCCCCTACCATCGAATAAAGAGCCATCCAATCGAAGATTGCTTCGTCTTCAAAAAATGGATTGAGGACCAGTACCAGCTAAGCAAATTCGCATTGTCTGAAAACTGGAGGGTAAACCCGCCCCAGCCGCACGCTCTTAAAAGGTGGACACGCCGGGAGCGTCATGCTCTTTTATAGAAGAAGCACCATGGGAGGTCGCTCTTTCAGCCAAAACAAAAAGAATGCTAAAGGATCTCCAAATATGCCCGGCGATCAGGTGGAAAAGTCCGCTGGAGCCCGAAGTCATTGAGGGAATGCTGAAGCAGCGCCCGACGCCAAGAATTGGCAGCGATAGTCAAAACGCCCATGCCCAGCCGTCAAAATCTTCAAAGAAGAAGAAAAAGACCAAAAAGCTCGTGAAGTCTGATGGCAAGTGCACGGGCCTGCAAAAACATATTGACGCACTAGAGGAATACAAACAAAAGGCGCGAACCCCGGTCACACTCCAAAAATTTCTTAACAATATCCTTGAGAGTGGAGATAACAACAATAACGATGGAGATGACTCGTCAGAAGATTCTGAAGATTATGTGGCAAGTTGCCACATGATCTCTCATTCGGTGTTAACTAACGAAGAAGCTCACTCGGCGTTAGAAGACAGCATAAAGGAGCTTGAGGCAGGATCGAAGTCAAAACCCTTGGAGCTGTTTGATGAGATGATCGACCTCCTGCTGAACGAAGTCCGTCAGAAGAGCAAGGATGATCAAGAGCGCGAAATGGCCATATTCGAAAAATCCAAACATCGGCAACTGAACGAAAGGGTTGAAGCACTCCAACCATAAAAAAGCAGGCTTAAGACGAGGAAACGGTTTGCCAAAGCTTTGTCCATGGGAATGAAGCTTCCACCGCCCAAAGAAGATATCCCCGAGGATACGCACCTTAACGAAGTAGACGTACATTCTAACTATTGTTTATACCACCAGAGGATTGCACACCCCACTGAAGAGTGCGTGGCTTTTAAAAAGTGGTAGCAAGGGTACGTCGCTCACCGACAACATTTCAAGCGGATAAAGCGTATGGCTCGTCGGGAATGGAGAATCACGACAAATGGGCATAAAAGAGCTGCGGCAACTGTCACATGGTCCATGCCAGGGGATTGCAAGTTCTAACCTTCGGAAGTGATTCTGACGAAGAAGTATCTCTTGGCCCTCTCTTCAAAGAATCCACCTCGAGAAAAAAGGAAAAGACGAAAAACTGTGAGAACATTCAGCTACGAAACCGCACATTACCTGAAAAGAATCTCGGACCCGCAAATAAGGGATCGAACAAAAAAGATAAGGGGAAGGAAAAAGTCCCCGAAGATATCGCCCTCGATGAGCGATTCGCCGAAGAGCTCGCAGCCAAGGATTCGCCCAAGAAAAGCAAAATGGATTATAATGTCCTGACACAGCTGAGGAAGATACCCTCACAGTTAAGCATTTTGGATGCCCTTCTCTTGTCTAAAGAGGCACGGGATTCGCTGATCAAGGCATTACAAGAGCCCGAGCAGTTTCAAGCCTTCCTTGCCTAAGAAAAGATAAAGGACGAGCTGGAAGAAGTGCACACAGCTGACATCACTTTCGGCGATGAAGATCTCCTCCTCGGAACGTGTGAGCACAACTATCCCCTATATGTCTCCGGATATTGCCATGACATCAAGATAAGGAAGATTCTAGTTGACAACGGGTCCTCCGTCAACCTTCTAAATATCATAGTGCTAAAAGAAATCTGCATGAGCGTTCAACACCTAGCTCGGGATAAAATTACCATCTCCAGTTTTGACTCCCAGTCATCACGAACGCTCGGGTCCGTAATACTGACGTTACGCTTTGGGCTGCTCGTCACTGACATCAAATTTCATGTCATTGACGCCAAAACTACAACGCTTTACTCGGCAGGCCTTAGTTACACGAGTACAACATCATCCCTTCTACACAACATCAGTGTATGAAGTGCTTCAAAGATGGTCTCGAATATACCGTGACGGGGGAACTGAACCCATTCTCCGTAAATGAAGTCCGTAAGTATGAAGGCGCAAAGTACTTTCTACCAGACTTTGAAGACACGGAAAGATGCCATAAACCAAAGAATAAGCAAAAAGCTATCACCACTATTCCGGTCTTTGGGAGTGATACCGAAGAGGACGAGGAAATAGTCTATTTGGGGCCGCCCCAATGCAGCAAGCCGGGACCCTCTACCCCTATTCTGGTCTTTGGTAGTGACTCTGAAGACGAAGTCAACGCAGTGTTCTCGGTCCATCCATCAGTGCAGGCCCTCACTGGAGATGATCAGAGTTTGCAGATCGCCATAGTTCCGCGGCAGCATTACAGAGAGCTTGATGCGCTTGAGACATATAGTGTGCAAGAGCTACGGACATTCTACGTCCCTCCCAGGCGAAGAGGTGAAATGGAAATCATATTCTACCAATCCACGGAGACTAAAGTCGAAAGTGAAGTCCGGCATGGTGCCGATCCTGCGCTCGATAGGCTCCAACCCATTCGTCTTCCCAGGTATTACACCGAAGGATTAAAAAGGCTGTTGAGGCGCCAAGGCGTACCCTTCAAACAGACTACTCGACAAGCTCAGTTCTACAACAGGATCTGGAATATCCCCGGAACTCAGCGAAAATTGCCCAACGGGAGAATGAAAACGATTGGGCTTGGACATGTTCAACCCAAGAAACGGGAGCGATTCCATGGATGCTACGTTATACATGACTTTGATGAAGAAGGAGATGCTCTGTTAGACGACGCTAACCCTGAACCAAAATAAGGTCCCGCCATGAAAGTTCCAAGTCCGTCGTTCGAAGAATAGATGGACAAGCTAATAAGGGAAGCGAGTCAAAAGGCCCGGGATGACCATAGCCGCGAAATGGTCATCTACAAGAAAGCCAGGACGCAACGCCTCCTTCAGCAGACTGCGGAGAATGACGATGTTCTTCGTCGCCAACCTGTCGTACAGAAGACCCGACGCGGAGGCAAAAACATACTAAGGAATGGAAAAAATGTCCGACCGCGGCAAAGCGGGTCCAAGAAGCCACGCTATCGAGAATTGTGCAGCCTCGCCCTATAGAAGACAGCACTTTTGAGAAGATGGGTCGAGCATATTCTTTTCCCCAAGAAAAGACAAGGAAGATATTCGATCTTGTCATGAAACATCAGCACCCGGAGTCCAAGCACCCCGAACAAGCGTTCATCACCCAGACTATTACTCCTATCACCGAGCGATAGGACATCCTCTCGAAGACTACTTCACATTCAAAAACTGGGTTGAAAACCAATATCAGCAAGGCAGGTTTTCTCAATCCAGCAGTTAGAGGGTAACCCCACCACAGAAGTATGTTCCAAAAGCAACGTACATAGCGAGAGTAGAACCAAATCAACATCGGTCTTGGAAACGATCTCGAACCTGTCACGTGATAACGCTGGTAGAAGAAGGAGTATGCGAGGATATGGATGACCTCTCCTAGTGCTTCGAAAATAAGAATGAAGATGAGTTGATCTCAGAACCTCCACCGGCGCTAAAAGATCTGGAAGATGGGATAAATACTACTGCGGACAACCTAAGGAAAATCGACTTGGGGACGGCAAACGACCCGAGGCCTACGTTCGTCAGTGAGCTGTTGTCCAAAGAACAGGTAGCTACGCTAAGAGACGTGCTTATGCAGTATAAAGGCTGCTTCGTATGGAACTACTCCGAGATGTCGGGGATAGATCCAGAGATAGCTGTGCACAAATTGGTGATATCCCCAGACGTCAAGCCAGTCAAGCAAGCACCACGAAGAATGCGGCTTGAACTTGAAATGGGCATCAACGCCGAAGTTAAGAAGCTAATCGATTCCAACTTCATCCAAGAACCCTGACTGGATCGCCAATATCATCCCAGTGATGAAGAAGAATGGGACGGTGTGCATCTGCGTAGATTTTCGAGACCTCAACAAGGCTTGTCCGAAGGATGAATTTCTCGTACCGGTCACTGAGCTGATAATAGACAACACGTCCAATCACGAAGTCTTCTCCTTCATGGACGGCTCATCGGGGTACAATCAAATAAAGATACATCCCGAAGACCAGAAGCATACCGCTTTCCGGACTCCTCTGGGCATATTCTGCTACAAAGTAATGCCTTTCGGGCTGAAGAACGCCGGCGCTACCTATCAGAGGGCCATGACAAAGATTTTCGATGACCTCATACATGAAATCGTCGAATGCTATATTGACGACCTCATGGTAAAAATCAAATCACACGAGGAGCATTAGGAGCATCTGAAGGTAGTATTCCAACGTCTTCAGAAATACAACCTGAAGATGAACCTTCTCAAATGCGTGTTCGGAGTTTCCTCAGGCAAATTTCTAGGATTCATCATACGACATCGAGGCATCGAAATAGATCCATCGAAGATCAAGGCAATTATGGAAATACCTTCGCCAAAAACTCTCAAGCAACTGCGGTCTCTCTAAGGAAAGCTCGCATATATCCGACGATTCATAGCCAATCTCTCCGGCAAGTGCTGCCCCTACAGCCATTTAATGAAGAAGGGGACCCCGTTTGTCTGGGATCGCAAATGCCAAAATGCACTAGACGAAATCAAGCAATACCTGCAGAATCCGCCAGTACCGACCGCTCCGGTCAAGGGAAAGCCTCTCATCCTGTACACAACAGCCCTTGAAGGTTCTTTAGGCGCGCTATGGGCACAGGAGAACGACCAAGGGAAGGAGAGAGCCCTCTACTATTTGATTCGAGTTCTCCTGGGGGTAGAAAACAACTATTCCCCCATTGAAAAACACTGCCTGGCGTTAATCTTTGCGATAACGAAGCTCCGGCGTTATGCTTTGGCGCATGAGGTCCACCTAATATCAAAAATGGATCCTCTCAAATACTTGATGTCAAGAGCCATACTAACAGGACGGCTCGCTAAATAGTCCCTACTCTTAATGGAGTTCTCGATAGTATACCGACCCCTCAAGGCAGTGAAAGGCCAGGCCATCGCCGACTTCCTCGCTGAGCATCCGATACCTGCCGATTCACCCCTAAAGTGCGAGTTGCTGGACGAGCACACGTTTGACACGATCGACAAGGAGAGAGGAGAGAGTGATACCCAATGGGAACTCTATTTCGACGGAGCATCTTCCATGAAGAAGCGACAACACAACACCCCTATAATCAAATCTGAGGTAGGCCTTATCTTCGTGACTCCATAAGAAGGGATAATGCGCTTTGCCTTTTCCTTAACAAAGCCGAGGACAAACAATGAAGCCGAATATGAAGCTTTGATAGCAAGTCTTGAGATCGCTGTCGACATGGGAATAGAAAACCTCCTCATACACGGAGACTCCCAGCTGGTCGTTAGTCAAGTAAACGGCGACTATCAAACGTGCAAGCCCGAGTTGGTAAAGTACAGCGAGAGAGTACAACAATTGCTGACTGAAATTCCTTCCTATGTTCTGGAAAGCATGCCATGTACGGAAAATAGCAAAGCAGATGCCTTAACCAAACTCGCTAAAGAACTGGCTGACGAAAACCTCGATGATGTAAGGATCGTTGTGCAAAACCGTCGGGTTCTTGCACCAGCGGAAATATCTCCAAAGTCATCTGAAGAAAAGGAAGCGACCAAACAAATAGCCCTACAAATAAAAGACCAGGAAAGGGCTAAAGATTGGAGAGAAGTCTTTATAGACTACTTAAAATCCCGTCGAACACCTGAAGATGCGTCCTCAAGACATCAGCTCATGAAACGAGCTCTGTCTTTCGCCTTCGTCAATGATACTCTGTATAAGAGATCATCCGACTCCCTATGGCTAAGATTCCTGGGACCAGAAGAAGAAAAGAGAGTTTTTCAAGAAACTCACGACGGACTCTGCGGTTCTCATCAAGCCGGGCCAAAGATGAAGCTAAAAATCAAAAGAATGGGCAACTATTGGCCTACGATGATCCAGGACTTCCTCGAATATGCGAAGCAGTGCCACTCGTGCCAAATTCACGGAGACTTCATCCACCGGCATCCAAATCCTCTACACCCAACGGTGGCTAGCTGGCCGTTCGAAATGTAGGGAACAGACGTATTTGGGCCTATCTAACCAGCATCATCCAGAGGACATTGGTTCATATTGGCGACAACCGATTACTTCTCTAAGTGGGCAGAAGCAGTACCGTTAAGAGAAGTGAAGACAGAGAATATCCTCCATTTCTTCAAGACACACGTCATCTATCAGTTCAGCACTCCGCAATAGATTATCTCCGATAACGGGCCAGCCTACAGAAGCCACAAGATCAGCCGCTTCGCACAACAGCATAACATAGACTGGTGATACTCTTCGGTATATAATCCCCGAGCTAATGGTCTAGCTGAGGCTTTCAACAAGACCTTGACGAAGATCATAAAAAAGACGGTGTCCAGAAATAAGAAGGACTGGCACGAGAGATTGCATGAAGCTCTCTGGGCGTATCGAACTACGTTCAAAACGGCTACAAATACAATGCCGTATGCATTGGTATTCGGTGCAGAAGCGGTACTCCCCTTGGAGATAGAGCTACCCACTCTATGAGTGGCGGTTCATTACGAGCTAACAGATGAAGAGAACTCTCATCTTCTGCTAAAGGAGCTCGACGCCCTTGACGAAACCCGTCTCATGGCGCAGCGAAACGTGGAGGTTTATAAAGCAATGATGACGCGCTCGTGCGAAAGATTGACTAGGCCGAGGACATTCCGCCAAGGAGAACTCATGCTAGTCGTAAAAAGTCCTATGATCCCTAATCGTGCCAAACGGGGGAAATTCGAGCCAAACTATTAGGGCCCGTATATCATAAACAAAGTCTACCAAGGTGGGGCTTACTTGCTCATGAATATGCATGGCGAAAGACCCTTTAGGCCAATAAACGGTCGGTTCCTGAAAAAATACTATGCCTGACCGAAACGTCTTTAAACTACTACAAACCCGCAACACTCTTGGGCTGACTCGTAAATATATAAAAAAAAAACGTTACGTCTATAAGCAAGATGGGCAAGGATGAAAACCTGAAAGGGCTCCGTGAATTAAAACAGCAAGGCTACCGGCGATGTTTGTGAAAACCCGAAAGGGCGCAGACTCGTAAAAATAAAAAAAAATGGTACGTCCATAAGCAAGATGGGCATGGATGAAAACTCAAAAGGGCTCCGTGAGTAAATAAAGCAGGACTACCGGCGAGTTTGTGAAAACCTGAAAGGGTGCAATCTCGTTAAAAGACACTTGCAAGGTCCTCGCGACCTTGTAAGAAGAAAACTACCTGCGTGAGGTCCTTACGACTCACAAAGGAGCGACACGCTTAGGGATCCCCACGATTCTTAAGGAGAAATTACACTTACGAGATTCTCACGACTCGTAAGGAGAACCCTCTTATGAGACCCTCATGGCTCATAAGATTAAAAAGCCTTAAGCTACAGGGATCTGAACCTGTTCTTAAGCCATCACCTTTCCCAGACTACCCTATAAGCGGTTTAATACTTGTATACAATCCATGGGCGCAAATAATCATTTCCTTTTCGAGTCCCACCAACGACAAGAAATGCCCTCATTTGATGAACAAACACTTGTTAGTCCTCACGACTTATAAGGAGAAAACACACTAGTAAGATCCTTATGGCTTATAAGAGAACACACACTTAGGAATCCTCACGATTCCTAAGGAGAAAATGCACCTACGAGATCCTCACAACTCGTAAGGAGAATCCTCTTACGAGACCCTCACGGCTCATAAGATTCGAAAGCCTTAAGCTACAGGGATCTAAACCTGTTCTTAAGCCATCACCTTTCCCAGACTGCCCTACAAGCGATTTAATACTGACCCTTGTATACCACAGGCATAAATAATCATTTCCTTTCCGAGTCCCACCAACGACAAGGAATGCCCTCATTTGATGAACAGACACTTGTAAGTCCTCTCGACTTATGAGACCCTCATGGCTCATAAGATTCAAAAGCCTTAAGCTACAGGGATCTGAACCTATTCTTAAGCAATCACCTTTCCCAGACTGACCAACAAGCGGTTTAATACTGACCCTTGTATACAATCCACGGGCGCAAATAATCATTTCCTTTCCGAGTCCCACCAACGACAAGAAATGCCCTCATTTGATGAACAAACACTTGTAAGTCCTCTCGACTTATAAGGAGAAAACACTCTTATAAGATCCTTATGACTTATAAAATAACACATACTTAGGAATCCTCACGATTCCTAAGGAGAAAGTGCACCTACGAGATCCTCACGACTCGTAAGGGGAACCCTCTTATGAGACCCTCACGGCTCATAAGATTCAAAAGCCTTAAGCTATAGGGATCTGAACTTATTCATAAGCCATCACCTTTCCCAGACTGCCCTACAAGCGGTTTAATACTGACCCTTGTATACAATCCACGGGCGCAAATAATTATTTCCTTTCTGAGTCCCACCAACGACAAGGAATGCCCTCATTTGATGAACAAACACTTGTAAGAGAAAACACTCTTGTAAGATCCTTACAACTTATAAGAGAACACACACTTAGGAATCCTCACGATTCCTAAGGAGAAAATTCACTTACGAGATCCTCACGACTCATAAGGAGGACCCTCTTATGAGACCCTCACGGCTCATAAGATTCAAAAGTCTTAAGCTACAGGGATATGAACCAGTTCTTAAGCCATCACCTTTCCCAGACTGCCCTACAAGCGGTTTAATACTGACCCTTGTATACAATCCACGGGCGCAAATAATCATTTCCTTTCCGAGTCCCACCAACGACATGGAATGCCCTCATTTGATGAACAAACACTTGTAAGTCCTCTCAACTTATAAGGAGAAAACACTCTTGTAAAGTCCTTACGACTTATAAGAGAACACACACTTAGGAATTCTCGCAATTCCTAAGGAGAAAATGCACCTACGAAATCCTCACAACTCGTAAGGAGAACCCTCTTATGAGACCCTCACGGCTCATAAGATTCAAAAGACTTAAGCTATAGGGATCTGAACCTGTTTTTAAGCCATCACCTTTCCCAGACTGCCCTATAAGTGGTTTAATATTGGCCCTTGTATACAATCCACGGGCGCAAATAATCATTTCCATTCCGAGTCCCACCAACGATAAGGAATGCCCTCATTTGATGAACAAACACTTGTAAGTCCTCTGGACTTATAAGGAGAAAACACACTTGTAAGATCCTTACGACTTATAAGAGAACACACACTTAAGAATCCTCACGATTCTTAAGAAGAAAATGCACCTACGAGATCCTCATGACTCGTCGGGAGAAACACCTTTATTAGACCCTTACGGATCATGAAGTCAAAAGCCTTAGTCGACAGGATTCTAACCCTGTTTGCTAAGCCATCTTTGTTTAAATCGACAAAGGCAAATGATGATTCGCTCCTGGCAATGTCCCAGTTGTAGCGATGATAATGCCTACATCGGTATCAAGTTCCATGTCTTTTCACGGTAAATGATGATTCGCTCCTGGCAATATTCCAGTCGCAGCAATGCTGATGCTAATATTGGTATCAGATCTTGAGTACCGTACTTGAAAAAAAATGCATGTAAAATAGCCGAAATGATGGGGCAACTTGCAACAAAATCAGCATGTAAAATATATGCATACAAAAATAGCCTAAATGATTGGGTAACTCGCAATAAAAACTAGCGAGTAAAAAACAGCCAAAATGATTGGGCACCGCAAAAAATAGCCGAAATGATTGGGCAATCGCGACTTTCGCGATACAAAAAGCTGAAATGATAGAGCATCGCAGAAAGAAAACAAAAAAATATATATGGATTGAAACTTTTGCCCTTCAGGCGATTCCATACCGATCCCTGTATACAATCCATGGGCATAAACAAAAAGGGAACCGCATTTCCCCGCCAGGCTCTTTTAAACGGAGAGTCAAATCTCGACGGCAACATCTACAGCCTAAAGATCATCAACGGCGTTCCCCTCCCCCCATTCCAGCAGGATACGGACGTGACACCACCAATCGGAGCCACGGCAAAGTCTCTAGTTCCAAGACTCTGCGGTTAACAGACACCAGAAAGTCGATCGCCAACACCGTAGAAAATGGAGAAAGTCGATCCCCGACACCGTAGAAAACGGAGAAAGTCGATTCCCGACACCATAGAAAACGGAGAAAGTCGATCCCCGACACCGTAGAAAATGGAGAAAGTTGATCCCCGACACCGTAGAAAACAGGAAAAGTCAATCCTGATACTGTAGAAAACGGAGAAAGTCAACCCTCAATCTCCCCGTCGAAGCAACGCTTTGACTTGGGAACAAGTCAACTCATCAACCACTTACGAGTCCTCTTGACTTGTAAGGGAGAAAATTCTCTTGTGAGATCCTTACGACTCTCAAGAGAAAATACACACTTAGGAATTCTCACGATTCCTAAGGATAAAATACACCTACGAGATCCTCTCGACTCGTAGGGAGAAGTCTTTATGAGACCCTCACGGCTCATAAAGTTGAAAAGTCTTAGGCGGCAGGCCTGAACCTGTTTCCTAAGCCATCGTTACCCTACAAAGGGTTCAAGATGAACTGTTATCTATCATCTACAGGCTACACTTGCTAAAGTAGCATGCCAACAACACGGCAGAGAAAAGAAAGCGATAATAGGAGATAAAAAAATGTGTTTCTTTTATTCATGAATTCAATTGAGTACAAGATACATCATATAAAAGAATAAAAATAAATAAATAAAGGCATGTTATTCATAAATTACAAAATTTTGATCGATACAAAGATGGCTACTGAGAAGGAAGCGTTTTTAGCAAATCAGCAAGCCGCTCTCGCACTTCTCTCAATTCCTTTGCACGATCAGCTGTCGCGGCCAACTCTACTTCAATTCGAGCCCGCTGCTGCAAACAGGATGAAAGCTTCTCGTCGATTTCCTGCAGAGCGGCTTCTAGACTCTGCGTAACCTGCTCAGTGAAGTCACGCTTTTTCCTCAGCACCAGTCCGTCAGAAATACATCGTCGGAGGTTTTCAAAAATATCCTTCAGTTGTGCAGTGTTCGTTTCGACCTGGGCATGCAACTGGGCAGACTCAGTGGAAGTCGCATCACGTTCCTTTCGCTTTAGGGTCGCCTCTTTTTCAAAATGGCGAAGGAAAGGAGCACTCTGCTCAACCCATGTAGCTCGCTGGGAGTTCAGAGCTGATACTTCCGGAGCAGGACGCTTGAGCTCAATATCATGCAGGCAGACCTCGATCTTCCTGCAGTAATTGACCCAAGACTTGATGACGCCTTCATCATGAAAGTTTATGAGCATCGCCAGCATGGGATTAACTGTTGTGCCACGGCAGCGCCCCGGCCGTTTACTCGAGGCCAAAATGCGGAATCAAAATTTTTCTTAACTTTTAAACTGGCGCTACCGCGGATAATAAAACCCGGATCGTAACCATTAACCTAATGCTAGCTAACAAGAGAAGGAAAGAGAGCTATACCAAGCGATCCGTGTCCTTCGGTCTTCGTCTCTACTCCGATCTCTTGCGAAATCTCCGTGCGTCACCTCCTCGTTGAAAAGGGCACCACGTAGCCGTATTCTTTTACGGGCTCCCATCTCTGGACCGAGGCAACTCGGGCACGAAGTTGGCTAGCCGACGCGTCCAAGAAGTGCTGTAGGCTAGTGTAGAATGGTTGTCTTATTTGAGGTAATGAAGTTGCCATTGGTGATGGAGGAATGAGGTTAAGGAAAAATGGTGCTTTCATTTTTTTTTCCAACCAAGAAGAATGAGATGAAGAAATATGTGCCACCACAAAAAGAAAATCTCTCTCATTCCTTCTCTCAAGTGTGGCCGGCCCCCTCAAGAGAAATGGTGGAAGGATAACAAAAAGGAAACCATGAAGGGAGGTAAGTGTAGGAAAATCCAAGAGGTGACCACAACCAAAGGTTATGATAAAAATATCAAATCAACCTCAAATCCTTTCTCATCTCAAAAAAGCAAGAAATGATCATAGAAAAGAATGGCATCAAAAGATGCTTTCATAATCTATGCAAATGCAAGAAACCCCTCCACAATGTGTTATTTGCAAACTGCAAATAACACCCTCCATCGGAAAGTCCGGCCGTGAAGGAACAAAGGAAAACCGGCCGGAACGGAATGGAAACTGGAAACTTCAGAAAAATGATCCCGTAATAAATTACAGGAAAACCCCGCGACTGCATATACATGCCCGAATTTGTATTCCCACTGAATACAAATGCAAAGAGACAAAATCTACACTGTCTAATACTAGGATCCGGCTTAAGCCAAAGCCGGCTAGTAAAAACTCGTCCGATCACGATCCGTGCAATACCGCACGTATCTGATTGAACCCTGCCATATCTCCATACGGCCTCTACACGTTTCGCCCGAAACTTGAGTAACTGAGTGTGTGGTGGACTTTAAAGACTCGTCAATACTATGGCTGTGGATTTAACCACTAGCACGTCAGAGGTATTAGTCATACGTGACGGGCCACCAGCTATTGACCAAAAGGGACGTCGATGAGCGAACTCATCCTGACACCCTACTGAGCCTGACAGTGACAATATCCGTACAGTCCGGTCCGTTCGTCTATGAGTATCGCATGGCGGGCCTAGGGGGTTGGTAAAAGTCAGACCCCCAAAAGCGGTACAAGTCATGTCGGAGCGTAGCCCAAAACACCCTGAGATACTACTGGAATACCTACCAGTAAATCTCCTGCCTCGGCCGAGGACTTTGTGTAATGGCTCTCCAAGACACAGCGCGACCTCACCCCCAATACCGAGAGAGACGAACCCCTGCAGATCCGCTCATTGCCTCCATATGGCTCGGGACTGTACCCAACTAAAACCTGTTTGCACGACTCCTTTGAGCCGTGGTAGGGTAGTAATCAAAGCACAGTGGGAACTCACACGAGACAAATGACGATCTCAGATCGATGAGCTAACCTGCACACATGTCACCTGGGAACTGCTATCTGACGTCTGGTATAATCCCAACTAGCAGGTTCCCGGCGAGTCCTGTCCGGTGTACTCATAACCTAATGAGCACCTGTATACATCTCAGGTGAACCAACTGACACCAATGGCTTGTGAGACCGGCCACCGCCCCTCGTCGGGGTCTCGACTGTATACACTAGTCTACTAATGGAGTATCGATGCCCAGTCTCGAAACTCCCACGACTAGGGACCATTTAAGGATGTGCTTATAGACTCCAGCTCTCACGTATATGAACGCCCTCACACTGCTGGTAGTCAAGCAAGAATCCTAGGGGCTCTATCAACGTGTAATAGCGACTTGTAAGGTCACCTAAAGCAGTACACGATGATAAAGATAAACCAGATAGCATACTATTATCTTGAGTAAGACTGTCCTACTAGGACAGGTCCTCCCTCAATCATTGCAATCACGTGCCTGTGATCCAATAATTGACTCTGAGGGCACTATCTCCAACAATCTCCCACTTGCACTCAAGGCTAATTATTGCGATGTCGCATACTCACAGCCCGTGTGATACCGAACACCCAACTCCTCTACTAGTCAGTCTCACAAAGCTCGTTTGAGAAACTATTACGTTCGAGGAATAGCCTCAGTGAGTGGATCCGCTCTGATGTTTCTTTCTATGTCTCTCTTTATCTCAAGTTCGCGGAGAAAGCCATCTCCCGAAATGAGCAATACCTGTCTTAGAATGTGTCTGGATGTCTGATGGGACCTAGCTCATAAATGAACTCCAAATCCAAACTTCATAGACTGTATCGTCAACTGAACTTAATCAGTATCCTGCGCCATGCCTTTCCCTCAGTATCCACCTGGACCACCTGTCCAAAATACTGCCCCTCGTCAGAGGGAAAACTATAACTCTGACAGCCACTCTGCCATCCAGGTCACCTTGGAAGCCTGGAATGATAACCGTCTCCTAAAGGAGGCTGCTGTTATCAAATCCATAGAACATTCACTTATGTTCTAAAGCTGCTTCCGATCGTTTCTCCAGGATTGGATTAATATCAACTTATTGCATCTCCTGCAAGAACAACATCTGGTGTGGTACTTGACATCTCATGATTGACTCAATTGCCTAAGCAAGTGATCTGCCAATCATGCGCATCCCTCTCCCCTTTAGTCCGTAAGACACCTTTAGAGAGGGTGACTCCATCACCTGCAGGTATACTACCGTGCCAGGAGTCGTCCATTCTAAATACTCATAGAATGCTGTCAAAGTACCCAGATTGGGAAACCACCCAAATCTAGATCTAAAACCATAGATCCAGTAACCATAATGTCTGATATAATATCCAAGTCCTAAATGGAGAAACCACTGTGTGAAAACCAAAGTATAACCGATCGTAGTATAGGAATATCACTTCCTACTCTGTGTATGTCATCCAAATACCAGGACATCACACCCTACTACCTTCTTAACAGATCCATCCCCTATTCTGATGAAGTCAAAACTATAACTGTCACATCAGAAATAGATGATCTGTCTCCGCTATATCTGCTTTAGTCTACAAATAGACATAAGCCACTTATCCACCAATGCTTCCGCTTCTCCCACTGACTATGACAACCCTCTGGCAGAGTCATATAGACGTACACTTCTAAAGCCAGTTTAGAATGACGCTATACTCATCCTCCTGCCGGATCTCACAGTCTGGAACAACAGCAATGGCAAGTCTGGGTAAACAAGAACCTCCCTGCCACCATCCTTGAGCATACCGAAGTACCTCTCGGGTGCCTGAGGTTACCCACTTTATCTGCGGAGTGGCCAATGGAATGTCAAACCAGATTGAATCTTTAGGTTCTTATCAAATCTTCAGTAATCGTTTGCGGTTCTGGAATCACTTCCAGTTCTACCATACTCCTACTACTGTTTTCTGAAAAATCCATTTCTTTTAAAAATGTGGCGAGTCAAGAAAAATATCACTATTGATCTTCCAGATGGTAGAAAGTCAACCCTCGTCATAGCCTGGGTCAACCCACAAACAGCCATTACAGAAACGTGCCTTGAGTTATCCGGAGTCTGGTTTTAAGCATAAGCCGGACAACTCCCTGTACCTTAACATCGTTAAGATATGAACTGTTCTATATCCAATACAGAAACAGAGGCACTGATTTAATTGAACCAGATTCAAATCATGCAGCTGTCTCCAGTGCATGTCAACTAAATGGAAGAGAGGCCGATCAGCGTTACTCAACTTAGGAGTACTTCCAATTATGAGTAACCTGAAAGAGAAGCTAGTTCTCTTAATCATTACTATCAACTGAATACCATCCATAAGTATCTACATCTTCGATCACCTTGAAGAATCCCGATACTTGCAATATCTGGTTCTCTACTTTATTCTTATACCCATAACTTCTCAAAACTCAGACCCTGTGTTTCTACGAAACACCTGTCTAAAACCAGAGATGTCATAAGTAAACTGAACATAGTACGAGGACCATCCCCTCTGTCCTAATGGACACTGGACAACATACAATACTCTGTATAAATCCCCTGAGTCTGATAACTCATTCACTGTGTGTCGTAGGTTGAAAACTGTACTTATGGTTAAGAAGAATTACACCGCTGTTCAATGCTCCTTACCTAACCATCCACTGATATAGGTAAATGTCATAGACATAATTTCAAAAAGGTATATCTCACTCTATAAAAATAGACGTACAGATATATCAATTTGAAATTGGTGCATAACAACGGATATTCAAAACCAAATATTTGCCGTCCGGCAAACAACCTAGGTGACTTCCTCAAATATCACCAATTACAACGAATCCCGATATAATGAGGATGATCACCTAATTCCCAATAACTTACTCCCACTCATCATCTGTAAAACCATACAGATATGAGAATCATACCTGGTAAATACATACCCTGGAGCAAGTGTCTAATTGGGAAATCAGCTTTCTTTTAACAGTACACAGTGAAACTGAAACATTGAAATGTTTCGATGGGGTATCCCGGTATTCCTAGTGATGCCTCTTCCATTATCCAGATTCACAACTGTAACCGTATATCTCTTTGCCATCTCTCCAAATCTCTTTTTATGTCTTTAGTCATTACCTTCTGTACACCCCTTTAGGCCAAATGGTTTTCTTCCTTCCCTACCGTTCGGCACCAGCCTATGGTTTGGAAGAAGACTATCCAATAAGCATAATGGGTGTACTGTCCTAATCCTAGGAACACTCGCAATGCGAGAGAAGGTGAAGATAAAAGACAACCGAATAAACCTTATTCCTATTTCTCCTGAACCAGGATCCATCCCCGAACTGGAACAAGTTCCTTTCGAGTTCGTATATAACCATACGATGGATTATCCAATAAACTTGGGATCTTCGTAGTGATACGGAGTGTCCTGGAGAAATACAAAGGTGATTTAGGATTGGCGAAGAAATACTTGGTTCGGTCGTGAATAGCAGTCGCAATTTACTTTGCCCTCCTTCTAATCCCTTTCTTTGTCTTAACTTAATACCTTATGTACACCGTTTAGGCTAATTGGTTTTCTTCATTCCCCACCGGTCGGCACCTGCCTATGGTTTGGAAGAAGACTGTCCAATTTGCGTAACAGGTGTACTACTCCTAAACCAAGGAGTACTCGCAACCTGAGAGGGGGTAAAAGGAAAAGACAACTGAATAGTCTTATTCGTTTTCTCCAGAACCAGAAACCATCCTCGAGTTCCTTCGAGTTCGTATATAACCATACGATGGTTTTGTCCAATGGAAGTGGACGTTCGTAGTAATACGGGGTGTCCTGGAGAAAAGGGTAAAAGCAGGAGTGGCAATGAGGTTTGCAACTCTGACAATCCAAAAGCCAATGTTAAGAAGGTTCGGTCAAACTTGGTCACTGAGTCATAGTCTAGGGTCGGGTCAATGGTCGCTGCCAGAGAGAGAGAGAAAATAAACACTCAGCGTGCACTCTAACCTAGATCAGAATGGTTATCACTTTATCTAATCTGGAAACCTCCCACTGTAACGTCAAATTCTTCCCCAAACCTGAAAGAAGAATTAACCGGGATCACCCGAGGAGTAAACCAACTCATCAGTGGGAATCGGGATCCAACTATCATCGCAAGATAACTTGACGGAATCCACTCAAGTCACCACACTCCAGAAGGTATGCGCATGCCTGGCAAGTTTCAGTTTCTTTAGAAACTCCCGATGTGATTTTTACCCCTAGGACCCAAGTGACCTTAACACAGTCAACAAATCAAAGAGTCCTAGTCAAGTTCAACCCGTCATTATCCTGGATTGCATTAAACCCACCCGTACGAGCCCTTGACACAGTCAACAAGGCCGCACGACTGTCCTAACCAATCCCATTAATATGCTACAAACAAACACTACTTAGCTACCGCACACTACGCCTTGACACAGTCAACAAACGCAGCACGAATACTAAGTAATACTTGTAAGAAATGACGGAGGGCTACGTCTAGTTTTTGGCGAAAAACTTTTAACGTAATGAACTTGATATCGTTGAAGGAACTGCATAGTTTTTTATAAAAATATAGTGACGACAACCCTTTGCTAAAGAGGTCACTCCCGGTGAAGGGATATCGGCTCTTTCCCCGTAGAATGAGGTGCAGGATATTCCAACTGAATACCACGATGCAAAGCAAAAGGCAATCGGCTATAGTGAAGTTATTGCCCTGACGCAAACTTCTGTCCACGGGGTCACTCCCGGTGAAGGGATCTCGGCTCTTGCCTCGTCGACTGAGGAGCAGGATATTCCAACTGAATACCACGATGCAAAACAAAAGCGAACGTCCTTGCAATAACAGCTTTTTGAAAAATTGTTCCAACAACATCAGAATAGGTTTGTTAATCTTGCATTGATCCGAATCAACGCAGTCCCATCATATGATCACACCAATAAAGAACGAAAATAATGATGTACGTATATGCCATCCGCATTCGCCACTGGGTCCCGTCATCACCCGTTAGGTTACTTAACTAACGACAGAGCGGGGACTGGACTAGCGCGGATGCAAAACATATACAACATCTACTAGTATATATACAATATATAATTTTCGCTCAAGGCGTGATAAAATGCAACATCACAGAAATGTAGAGCATCACAGAACAGTACAGATATCTGGGATCCCCGGGTTTCACAGAGCCGCTGCTGAAACCCGACGTTCCCCTGGTCTTGTGGATAGCCTGTGCAATGAAATCCTAGACCCCTACGGGCGCGGCAAGTTACCCGCCAAAACCTGAAGCGAGGCAGCCCCCTTCAGCAACGTGAATGGACCACCCAGCACTTCACGGAATCCGGTAACTTGGGCACCCCTCCTGGGTCAATCCTATACCCCCTACGAGTGCGGCGAACAGCCCGCCAATTCTAGAGTAAAGCCCCCTCCGTCTCAACGCCATGAGATGCGGGCTTGTTGCCCTCTAGAACCCGGCTATCCGTGCACCCCTCCACGGGGTAATCCTAGTACAGAAAGTAAAATATACATACAACGGGTACATCGACCGCAACCAGGTCGTGCCCCAAAAGAATAATACAAACAGGCAGTGACGGCAGTCCACATGTCGAACGCTCGCCCCGCAATATCAAATGTACATATAAAACAAAACTGTACTACCACTGCAACCAGGCTATCCCCCACGACCGATCCGCAATAACACAGCACAATCACAGAACATCAACGTGAATGTCATGTTCGCAAATCCGTCTAAAAGGGCTATAGCAGTTAGACAGGATTTACCGATCGAGTGACATTCACGGTCGCAGATATAATGTAAATACTGTGAACTAGAATGTTTAAAATATCCGATCGAACAAATTTTATCAAGTGGGCCCCCAAGCATTACTGTAGCACTTAAAGAGAGTCTGGGCCCAAAAAGAATATTCCAAAAACCCCATTTTCAACCCAGGAGCTCACTGCAAAAATTTGGTCCAATGAATAGTAAAAATGGCCGCGGAACCGCCGCAAATACGTGGGTTTGGCCGCGGTTCCGCGGTGGAATAGTGAGATCACGCTACCAAATTTTCACAGAATGCTTAGAATTCCCTGCACATGTCACTGCAATGTACTGAAAAAATTTTGGAGCCAAAAAAATTTCGACAGAAAACTGTGCAAATGAAAATGGGTTTTCGGAAAATCCGTTCGATCGAACTTGTAAACACGTTCGAGCAAGCTAGACTAGCTTAATGGCGTGGCTTTGATACCATGTTGTGCCATGGCAGCGCCCCGGCCGTCTACTCGAGGCCAAAATGCGGAATCAAAATTTTTCTTAACTTTTAAACTGGCGCTACCGCGGACAATAAAACCCGGATCGTAACCATTAACCTAATGCTAGCTAACAAGAGAAGGAAAGAGAGCTATACCAAGCGATCCTTGTCCTTCGGTCTTCGTCTCTACTCCGATCTCCCGCGAAATCTCCGTGCGTCACCTCCTCGTTGAAAAGGGCACCACGTAGCCGGATTCTTTTACGGGCTCCCACCTCTGGACCGAGGAAACTCGGGCGCGAAGTTGGCTAGCCGACGCGTCAAAGAAGTGCTGTAGGCTAGTGTAGAATGGTTGTCTCATTTGAGGTAATGAAGTTGTCATTGGTGATGGAGGAATGAGGTTAAGGAAAAATGGTACTTTCATTTTTTTTTTCCAAACAAGAAGAATGAGATGAAGAAATATGTGCCACCACAAAAAGAAAATCTCTCTCATTCCTTCTCTCAAGTGTGGCCGGCCCCCTCAAGAGAAATGGTGGAAGGATAACAAAAAGGAAACCATGAAGGGAGGTAAGTGTAGGAAAATCCAAGAGGTGACCACAACCAAAGGTTATGATAACAATATCAAATCAACCTCAAATCCTTTCTCATCTCAAAAAAGCAAGAAATGATCATAGAAAAGAATGGCATCAAAAGATGCTTTCATAATCTATGCAAATGCAAGAAACCCCTCCACAATGTGTTATTTGCAAACTGCAAATAACACCCTCCATCGGAAAGTCCGGCCGTGAAGGAACAAAGGAAAACCGGCCGGAACGGAATGCAAACTGGCAACTTCAGAAAAATGATCCCGTAATAAATTACAGGAAAACCCCGCGACTGCATATACATGCCCGCATTTGTATTCCCACTGAATACAAATGCAAAGAGACAAAATCTACACTGTCTAATACTAGGATCCGGCTTAAGCCAAAGCCGGCTAGTAAAAACCCGTCCGATCACGATCCGTGCAATACCGCACGTATCTGATTAAACCCTGCCATATCTCCATACGGCCTCTACAGCGTTTCGCCCGAAACTTGAGTAACTGAGTGTGTGGTGGACTCTAAAGACTCGTCAATACTATGGCTGTGGATTTAACCACTAGCACATCAGAGGTATTAGCCATACGTGACGGGCCACCAGCTATTGACCAAAAGGGACGTCGATGAGCGAACTCATCCTAACACCCTACTGAGCTTGACTATGACAATATCCGTACAGTCCGGTCCGTTCGTCTATGAGTATCGCATGGCGGGACTAGGGGGTTGGTAAAAGTCAGACCCCCAAAAGCGGTACAAGTCGTGTCAGAGCGTAGCCCAGAACACCCTGAGATACTACTGGAATACCTACCAGTAAATCTCCTGCCTCGGCCGAGGGCTTTGTGTAATGGCTCTCCTAGACACAGCGCGACCTCACCCCCAATACCGGGAGAGACGAACCCCTGCAGATCCGCTCATTGCCTCCATGTGGCTCGGGACTGTACCCAACTAAAACCTGTTTGCATGACTCCTTTGAGCCGTGGTAGGGTAGTAATCAAAGCACAGTGGGAACTCACACGAGACAAATGACGATCTCAGATCGATGAACTAACCTGTACACATGTCACCTGGGAACTGCTATCTGACGTCTGGTATAATCCCAACTAGCAGGTTCCCGGCGAGTCCTGTCCGGTGTACTCATAACCTAATGAGCACCTGTATACATCTTAGGTGAACCAACTGACACCAATGGCTTGTGAGACCGGCCACCGCCCCTCGTCGGGGTCTCGACTGTATACACTAGTCTACTAATGGAGTATCGATGCCCAGTCTCGAAACTCCCACGACTAGGGACCATTTAAGGATGTGCTTATAGACTCCAGTTCTCACGTATATGAACGCCCTCACACTGCTGGTAGTCAAGCAAGAATCCTAGGGGCTCTATCAACGTGTAATAGCGACTCGTAAGGTCACCTAAAGCAGTACACGATGATAAAGATAAACCAGATAGCATACTATCATCTTGAGTAAGACTGTCCTACTGGGACAGGTCCTCCCTCAATCATTGCAATCACGTGCCTGTGATCCAATAATTGACTCTGAGGGCACTATCTCCAACATTAACCTCAGCGGCAAAGTCTGCAGTAGATGCTCGGGCCTCGGCATCAAGATCCTCGACGAACTCGCTCAACATTCGCAGGCTCGTCGCAGCGCCCGTGGAAGATAGACATCTAGAAAAGGGCCCCGTCGGCATTAAGATGTGAGACTCAATGGGAACTGGAGCTGGTGCGATTGCTGCAAAATAAGTTATGGTCAAATGTCGGCTCAGGAGATAAAGAAGAGGCACAAGCGATGGAGTCTACTATACCGGCTGCGGTAGGCGGCAAAGTTGGGAGTACCGGAGGCGAGGCTATTCTCTCGTCCCCTCCTCCGATCTGTGGCACTGCGATCAATACATGGAAGGCTTAGTAACATCACGGCTATTCGTAAAAGAAAGAAAGAAACAATAGCTGAAGGATATACTAACCAACACCAGCGGGCGGAGTGACTTCCAACTGGAAGGAGAAATGCGGGTTCAGCACATGATCAAAGAGGACTCCTGCAGAGTAATGACGATACATGTTCAATACAAGGAAGATGGTGTTCATAGTTCAACTAAGTAAATCGCGAATCTATACCTTCTAGTATTTGAGAAGACATAAGAGAAGGCAAAGGAACAACAACCGTCATGGCAGCGACCGGAGGTGCTTCAGATGGCACGACCTCAGCATTCGCTGCACCTACAAACAAAACATCGTCATAATAAGCTGAGCGAGGTTGTGAAATAAAAAAGAACAGTGGTTCAGGACTTACCTGACGGGTCTCCAACCAAAACCGCAACGGAAGCATCACCGGGCATTACAGCTTCTTCGCTCTCTTTCATAGGAGTAGTCTATGCGCCCATGGCTTCGTCCCCTGATTCGACGAGGACCTTCGTGATACTCGTGATGCCCGCTGATAGCAAAGGACCACAAGGGGAAAGAGCGGTGGTCTGGCCAGTCCCAGACTCCCGAGAGGGAGTAGCCGCTTCGGGCTCTCTGGTCGCCGTCATCTCGCCTGCCATCTCATCGCCAGGACTTGGCCCTGCGGAATATGATGTATGAGAATTTGCAAATCGACTTCTAATAAAAAAACCATGCATTACGTTACCTTACGAAAGATTCTTTTCCGCCTCCTGAACCGCGCACGCAACATGTCTGTGGGCGGTAAACAGGACAGCTAGAGCACTCTCTAAGGGGATAGCGACAGAGGGAGTGGTGCTTGAGCCTGCACCTACAGCCAGAGCGGCGTCACGCTCGCTGTGCGCTTCATGCATTTCTTTTCAGTCTGAGCAGTGAGAAGCGATCTCCTCAAGACCTCTGTCAAAGGGACATCATCGTCCGAAACAAGAGCTGCCTCTGGAGCCATTACGGCGTCCGTCATAAGCTACTTAAGTGAAGCCTCCTGAGGTACTGTCGAGGGAGCTAAGGCCACAATAGCCGGCTCTGGCAACGTCGCTACATCACCGCTCGGGATTGGTACCGCACTCGGAATAACCTGAGTCGAGATAGTCCCTGCAATAAGCTGAAAAAGAAGGGTCAGGCTGCCCATGAAGAAAAGGGAATGAAGGCACAATGAGCCGAAATATACCGAGGCCCAAAGAAGCGTGAAGCCTCTCTTCCTCTTCAAAAGTCTTGAGGGAAGATGCGAGAGCCTCTTCGGCAGAGATACCTGTTGAAGAAGAAAGCGTCAGTCAAAGTATAATAATTAAAATAACCGCGGAAAGATATGACCAAAGTATACCTGATTGTGCGATGGTGATTAGTGCTGCTTCATCGTGAGCTAGTTACTCTGAAACTGCAATAGCAGCCTCTAGATCGGTATCATCCGGTGCCATTAATAAACCCATGTTGGTCCCGTACTCACTTAGGCCCTCGCTGTAAGGGGCATGAGGTTCCTGACCAAATGCAATGTCCACAGAAAACATCGATTTCTTCTTCTTCTGTGAGCAGCCACCGGCAGCCGGCAACAAGAGCTTGCGCTTGGCTGGCAACTTCGGGCAGTAAGTCCCGATCTCCGCACCCATGCCAGACTCGGGAGATGCCACAGCTACCGCTTCTACAGGAACGCGGGGTAGGGGCATATCAAGTATAACGCGAGGGACCGCCGCAGCAGCTTCTCTCAAGGGAGGACGGACGATGGTCCGTCGCTTCAAAGGAACGGCTGGATTACCAGCGGGGGCGGTGCCCTTGCGATCAAGAAATAATCGCTTTTCTTCCCTAATAATGGCACCCATCGAATACTGATACCACGCCATATATGCATTCAAGATTCACGGAACGCAACTCGGCTCACTGATAAAGAAATTGGAGCCGGTGTTCAACAGCATAAAATGGTGCAATGCGTTACGAATACCTTCTTCTGTGGCAACTGGCTCAGCTAGGAAGGCCTCGAGCGGGACGCCCTGATTATAGCTTGATTGCTAGGTGAAACGGTGTGGGTTGTACCTCATAAACAGCGCCGAATCATTCTGCCTAAACACCAAAAAGCCCGGCCTGATTGAGTACAGGTGCAAAATCTCCCGGGCCTTCAATGTAGAAGCCCCGTCTTTGAAGGTGTCCCGCAGCGGCTGCACCATCTTAGTGGACTCTTTGCCGATAGTTAAAACCTTATCGATAAAGGTCATGCCATCTCCAACCATACACGGACGAAGGAGCAAACTCCTAGCCTTCCGCTGTGACGGATTTAAAACGGACGCATCAACTAAGCGCATAATCTGAGGGAATTTGTAACTGTCATAGAAATGAGGTCATTTATGGGCACCAAAAGCGCCAAGTACGTGCAGCTCGATCCATGACGTAAAATAATGCAGCGAGAAAGTGACGGGCTGTACCCCCGGCTGAGTGGTGTCCGCCGCTAAGCTGAGACCATGGTACAGGTGTGCCAACCCAGCAATCCCGATAGCCACTTGCATTCTCGCAACCATACGATGGGCTGGGTAAAAGACTGATGGCCTCATATGACGAGGGTGCATTGGAAGCACGAACCAGTTTAGCCATAAGCCAATGAACCCCAGCACGAACGTCTCTTCATCGATGTCCGGAGCAGCAAACTCCGCGAAGGGAACGACAGGAGCAACCGGAATAAAGAAACTTTTTAAATCCGCCTCCGCTTTTCGGTTGGTTATCCAAACCAAAACCAAATGGATCGTCAAGCTTGGCGAACAGCGCAGCTTGGTTCGATAAGGCTTCCGGACGAAGAAAGCGAGTGATGAAGTCTGCGTAGCTGACTCCATGCCCTCGGGACTCCAGAAATAGACTTTCGTAGATAATCAACACCTTGATCAAGATCAGGAATTGGTGTTGAATGGCGTTCTCCGGGGTAAGACCCATTACCACTGATTTGGTGGTAAAGATATACTCGATCGGAGGAAGTAGCTCCTTGTAGTGTTCTCCCCTAACGGGTAAGCCAGAGATCTCTGCAAACTCTTCTAAAGATATTGAGACTTCTCGATCCGACAGAAGGAAGGTGTGGGTCGGAATATTCCATTGCTCCAGAAAAGCTTTAACCCACCATGCAAGAGACGTGGAATAATGGAAGAGAGACACATAAACGACGGGGTACAACCCAAGCCTCAACAGCAACGATCTCTTGGCCGACAAAATGTAGCGGGCCCACTGCAAATACCCAGCTAGATGGCAAGGAGTTAGGCCTATCATGTATAGCTGTCCCCAAGGGCGTGACTCGCCCTGGCATATACGCCGCCCTAGAGTATCCAAAGCCGTCGGCGGCTGTACGGGTATCGCGGCCATAGAGGGTTGAAGGCAACCCTCTGAGGTCCAGTTGACCTCCTCCACGGCATAATGCACCAGAGGTGCGTCGGCATAAAAGATCGGCGAAATGGGCTCCGAAGGTGCTGCGCAAGAAAAGCTCCGCCGATCCCTGATAATTTGATTGTACCACGTGCCCCATAAATGAAGATTCTTTTGCTCCGGGTCGTGATCTTTGATCGGTGCAAAGACTTCCCTATCCATAGGCGCTTCAGGTAACCCGCTTTTCGAACGAACAAACGGGAAGGAAATGTCGAAAGACATAGTATCTGCGCGAAAAAGAACAAAAGTTAGCCGTCAATGCTACGGTTTAAGTTCTGGCACTTGGTACTTTAAATTTGTTCCACACTGCAATGCAGTGGAAAGGGACCAAGGGGGACCCACACAATTTAGATGATAGCTCATCATTAATAAAACAGTCTAATCATTTGATGAGACAGTCATTAAATGAGGAAATCCTAAAAAGATTCTCATTTAATGAGGGCTCCTTGGGCCTAGGAGTAAATCTCCCTTGAGAGCAGCGCTCTACAACAGATATGACATCTGTCATAATTAATGATGAAGGGAATAAAATTCCCCCAAAAAATTCTAAAGAGCAATGCTCTACGAAGAAGATGGAATAATCCATCAAAAAACCTAAAAGCAAAGCTTTACTGAGTTAAAAACTCTGAGATCTTTAAGATCTGCAAGATGAACTCTAAGAGTTCTTCTTTAATGGGTTAAGGGACCCTAAGAAAGATCTCTTTAGATCTATGATTTCAAGAGAGCAAAGCTTTGTTAAGAAAACCCTAAAAAAAATTTAGATCTATGATCTGAAAAGAGCAAGGCTCTGTTAATGGATGAAACCCTAGATTATGAAGTAATCCCTTCAAAGATTTAATCTTTACCTAAAATTTTTGACAGGGTTCTGTCTCTAAGAAAGTTCTTAAGACAAAGAGCTATACTCTGAAAGAGAATTAATTCTCAGAAAAACAGGAAAGAAGATGAACAGAGGTCATCTCAAGGGCCAAAGGCCCTATTTATAGGCACTGAGAGCCGTTTCATTTTCTAAGTCGATCCAATGGCGGAGATACTCCCACTGCTGCACTCACGTGTAAGCTACGTAAGCGCAACGGTAGGGGGCATTTGTTTCCCCCAATCAGAGCAAAACTCTGTTCAAATTTTGAAATTTGAAATAAAGCAGCGCTTCATAAAAGCGCTGGCGCTAAATGTGCCAGCGCTAAGAGTCAAAGAATCTGATGCAGCGCTCACGTGCAAAGCATGAGAGTGCCAGCGCTAGCAGCGTTAGCGCTAAGAGTCAAAGACTCTGATTCAGCGCTCACGTGCAAAGTACGAGAGCGCTAACACTAGTAGCGCCCGCGCTAGCAGCGCCCGTGCTAAGAGTCAAAGACTCTGATGCAGTGCTCACGTGCAAAGCACGAGAGCGCTAGCGCTGGAACTAAATGTTCCCCACCCTTGGATCAAAGATCCAACAAATATGATTAAAAATCATCAGATTACCTCTGATATTTAGAGCACCGTTGAATCAAAGATCCAATGGTGATTAAAAATCACCAAGATACAGAATAAATTCTGTATGGGAAAATATTTTCCCAATCTTGTTAAAAACAAGAAGATTGCCTTCTGTAAAACAGAAGCACTTGGATCAAAGATCCAACGGTAGGAAACATCCTCAAATCAATCAGAGGAAAGATTTTCTTAACTGATTCAACAAATCAGCCTCCCCTATATAAAGGACCGAAGACTTCAAGTCTTGCACGAAGCAACCCCCCGCAAACTTTGAGAAATTTCAAAGAGAAGAGCAAGCTCTCGGAAAAAGAATTTCTTCAAAGTAAATAAAACAGAGAGATCAAAGCATCTCATCAAAGAAGAAGAAGAACCTAGTTCTTTTTCTAGATCATAGATCTATAAGACAGAGGTTTTTCACAAAAGAGATCATAGTCTCTCATCATAAAAAAGGGGGGAGAAGAATTCAATTCTCTTCAGATCACAGATCCATAAAGACGAAGTCTTTCACAAAAAATATAAAAGATTGTAACATCTCCTATAAAATAAGAACTTTGTTCTTAGAACTACGAGAAAAAGTCTCTTATAAATGAGAATTTAACTATTTGAGCACAGAACTGATCAAAGCTGCCTAAAAAGAGCATTAGTGCTCCAATTAAAAAAGAAGCGCCTTATCGCTCCAAGACTGGCGCACAGCGCCGCGGCGCTCCTAGCGCTCCAATTTAAAAAAGCGTCTTAGCGCTTCAAGACTGGCACACAGCGCCGTAGCGCTCTTAACGCTCCAATTTAAAGAAGCACCTCAGCGCTGCAAGTCTGGCGCTCAACGCCCAGCGTTCCAAACGCTATTTTAAATAAGCGCTCAACGCTTCAAGGTTGGCGCTCAGCACCAAGCGCACCATGTGCTCCTCACGTGGGTGCTATTTTATAAAGAGCGCTCCGCACTCATTAACTGGCACTCAGCGCCAAGCGCGCCACGTGTTCCTCACGTGTGTGTTATCTCACAGGAAGCGCCTTAGCGCTCTAAGTCTGGCGCTCAGCGCCAAGTGCTCCTCACGTGGGCGCTGATGGAACATAAACTGTTCTTTAAATAAAACCCCAGAGCCATAATGAGGGCTCAACACTCAATAAAAGAAAAAATGGTTGACAGAACCCAAACCAATGCTCAGCATTGTTAAATGAAAAAGGGCTGGGCCTAATTAAATGTCCAACATTTTAACTGAGTGGGCCGAGCCCAAGTTAGCCACAGATCCCTAATATAGATTAATTGAGCCCACATGATCATAAATCTTTTTAACTGATCTTAGTCCCAAACTTGACTACAAATCTCCTAACCAACATTGGTTCAAGGGTACATCTCTTCATACCTCTGATATATGTCGTTGTAATTCCTCAACGTCTTCAGAGAGATGGAGGGTCGCAATAACCAATAACTTTTGGTGCATCCCCAAACGGTTGAACCAAAACCAAAAAGACTATGACGTCTTTAAACTGAACTATGATGTCCTTAAACTTTACGGACTGTGAGGTCTTTAAACTCATAGACTATGATGTCTTTAAACCGGACCGTGGGGTCCTTAAACTCATGGACTATGATGTCCTTAAATTTTATGGACTGTGAGATCCTTAAACTCATAGACTATGATGTATTTAAACTTTACAGACTATGACGTCTTTAAACTGCCACGGACTATGTTGTCCTTAAACCCAATGGACCGCAACATCCCTAAACTAAAACGATAGAGCCCAAATGCCCTGTCATCAGATCTAAATGATTCCGAACCCCCGTTGAGTAGATCTTAGTCTAAAATTAGAATAACGTATCCTTAAAAAATGTTTAAGTAGATCTTAATCTCAATGAGATTAATGATCCTTAAACCCAATCCAAAACCAAATCTAAGAAAATACGGATTTGGACTAATCCATGCCCTACGGGTGACAACATAAATTAGTCTACGTATACAATTCACTGGCAACAAAAAAATAAAATAAACACACAAGACACGAAGTGACCATTTGGAGAAGGAGAAAGTTGTTACCGCGATGCGGTAGCGTAATTAACTGCAGGGGCTTGCGCCTGCAGGGAAGAGCGTCCCCACAATCAAAAAACCCTCAAATGAGGGGGTATCTGACGAAATCTGCTACAACGGCCGCATCTGTCTAAACCTCCGATACACGGTACCATAAATCAACTTGGTATCTTCGGAGAAGTGGACGGATAAAACCAAATAGCATCTTCCCCCAAATTCAGGCAAGACGAGCTTACGCGGTTCCGTCTCCTGTATTTCGGCGGAGAACAGTTATGACTTGACCTCTTACAGGTTTGTTTCATAGTATCCATGTATTTAATTATATATATGTTTTACTTACGCACACGGGCTTCACTACATTCATATATTCATGTTATCATACCACACACACACACCTTATACGTTGAGTATTTGCTGGGATGTTCTGACATCCCTGAGATTTGCCATCTCAGGTTTAGAGACAGATTTTCAGGCTGAGCAGGACCGCAGCGGCTACCAGGACTTTTTCGAAGTTCAGTAACCCGTAGGTTTATTTCTTTTCTGTTAGTATTTAGCATGTGCGCCCTTATGGGACATTAGGACTTATGTATCTCTTTTGGATCTTGTTTTTATTTCGAATCTATTGTATCAGATTTTTATTTTCATCAATTATCTAGTGGACCCATTTTTTAGTATTCCTTGTGGGTTCGTTGCAGCATGATTATCGGTATTATTCCTTTTGGTATTGGATTTTATTTTTTGACAGGTTAATCTAGACAGCCTTATGTGACTATGGAAGGATTTTTCCTTACCGTGGGTAGCACGGCTGGCCTTCGTCGCTCTCCGTATTCCGTATTTTAGGAAGCGAGGCGTGACACACTCTTTTCCTGAGAATTGTTTGGGGTGCAAAGCTCTGAATTGTTCCATCCCAGGTGCTTCCGCTTCTGGACGGTTAAAGAGAATAGCAGTCTGCTGCTGCTGTCCTTTCAGGAGGCTGCGGATTGCCTCAAGCAGAACCGTCTGCTCGTTGATCGGAGCAGCAACGGCAGGTGTGAGTGGTAGTAGGGGAGGTATGTTGTTGACATTGGTGCTGGTGTTGTTAGGGGAATCCATAACCTTGAATAAAAATTTTGGGTTATGACAGATTCAAAGTATATGAGATATGAATTATAAAGAATGTTTTTAGTTGTTGGTTCTTGTGTTATATTGCTTAGGTTGTTCACGCAGAACTGAACTGCATGGTAGGGTTCTATACAGCTCTGACCTGCATGGGCCACCAACAAAACCTGTCATGCCCCGCTTTCCGGTGTACGGCGAAGGGGACGCGACGAGGCCGCTACGTATTTACTCTGAAGTAAACATGCTAAGCGTATCTAAGCAATATAAAAGAAATATACACAAGAGACAAATGTAATGAACAGCAACTTTATTTATTAACATTTTTTTTACTGTACATGGAAAAGTAAATACATGGAATGAAAAGCAATGCCTAAACAGTGGCATAACAGAAATGGAAAGTACTGAAATGAAAATGTGTACAAATAACTAGAGCTCCGGGTCGAAGGCTAGCTGATCCAAGTCCCCGCTGGTGGGCTCAATCTCCTGAAAGTCCGATCCACCTGACAACATTCCAAAGAAGAAAGAGAAGGAATGTCGTCAGCGAACAATCGCTCGGTAAGTCCCAAAGATAAGGGAGAAGTATAATAGAGAGAGAGTAACTTTTAAAGCGGTATTATATTGTTATAATGTTATATGTAGTGTTAACGCTGTTGTTTGTAGTTTGGTACAAAAGATAACAATGTATACGAGAGGAGTCTCAATAGACCAGAAACTAAGGTGGACGGAAAGTACAAGGAACCGTTCAGCCATGGTACAACGACAATTGAATACAGATTAGGTGTCTTAATGGTTGCAGTCTCGTGCCACTTCTAACACCTTCCGTACCAATCTACCCCTTATAAACCCCGCGATGTCTTGATTGTATTGTTTGTATTACATTGTAAATTGTATTATCTTGTAATAGAATTGTATAGATGGATGACTTGCCGAAACCATGATATCAGTAAATGGATGTAACTGGAGAATTATATAGATGGATGTATATCCATGGTTCGGTTCTGTCAAATTGTATAGATTGATAGATTGAACAGATTGAATACATGGATTCATATTGAATTGTAGTTTGTACTTGAATCATATTCAAGTCAGATTATTTATAATGAGACTCGGTTTGAGTCAAACAATTAGAAAATAAATTGAATCCTGAATTAAGTTTTGGTGTTATCGGTAACCGCTGCACATGGACGGCAGGATTTGTGTCTTTTTCAAAGACGATTACCGTATTGATAACACCGTTTGTTAAGTGTCTACCTTAAATAAGCAAGCACCCATATCTCCGGCTCCCCGAGGCTCAAGAGACTGGTCCCGCTTAGACCTATATTTACTAGGGTCCTTATTGTAATTTATAGAACTTGAGGGGATTTTATGTAAAAATAATTTGTATAATTTTCAAAATACAGCTCAAGTATTTTATTAGTCTTTAAAGTTTTCATTGATGTATATTTTATCATCATGACATTTCTAGTGAATAAAACCTATTTTTCATAATATATGGTATTTAATTGTAAAGTATTGAACTTGTATGGAATTGCATGGTGTTTTTATGTAAAGTGATTCTTTTTTATTTAGAAAAGTTGGAATATTTATACTATATCAAAAATAGATATTTTGATGATACATATATATATTTATAAAAATAATTTAATTTATTATTTTTCTAGAAATCTCATTTTCTTAAGATATTTGTATTATTTAAATCTTTCGAGACCGTATGCTCCTTGCGGAGGTCTGCATCTCACACTACTAAGCCCTAGGATGTGCGATAATCGGCACCATTCCGAACGGGTTTCCCAAAATAGGTTATAGCGGCGCATTGCAAAGATTTGTTAAAAATACATATCTTGTGGAAAAAGGTTTTTATAAGTTTGAGATAGTTTTTTGTAAAACCGTATTTTCTCAAATCTATGTTTTCCAATATCATCGTGCTATATTACATATGAGTATTGTGAAGAGATAGGTCATTACGTCGTGAAATATCAAAAGGTATAGTAAGGGTAATGATGTTTTTATGTCGAAACTAAACTATATGGTATTTTTCTGAAAAATGTGACAAAAATTACAATATACATTATTTTGAAATGGAACTTGTTCAATATGTTTTTTGAATGATTAATAGTCAAGTTGTGAGAGTTTGGTATTGTTTTTTTAAGAAAAATGAAACATTTAAAGAAAAATCGAATCGGAAGTCGGATTAACTCCGCTTCCGTCGGGTTTTAGAATTATGTGTTTTCATAATAGAAAAGAGAAGAGGGAGGAGGGAATTACGAGATTGTAGGATAGAGGGAAGGAAAAGGAAGAAGTGTGAGGCGTCGGTGCGTCGTTTCGTCGCCGGAATCTCCTCGAATCGTCGTCGGAAGTTCGCCAGAGTTTCGTCCTTTTGCTAACTCCACTTGCACACACAAAGTCTATGGAATTTTCTTGAGAGTTTGGACAGAGATTTGGAAGTGAGGAAGGGTGAGTTTAGGTGTGATATTTATAGGAAAAGTTAAGGTTTGGGGTAGATGAAAGGTGTATTAAAAATTGTATTAAAAATATGCATTAAAAAGAGTTTAATTAGGTTTTTATAATCCTCTGTAATAATGCGGGAAATTTAAACAGTATAGGAGTTATGGGGAGGCAAAGAGGCACAGATTTCAAGAAGGGAAGAATTGGATTTTGGCTGAGTCAGCCGCCGCCGCCGGCCGAGTCAGGCCGGGTCTCGTTGCCTTGTGTCCTCCGTCGCTTGGTCTACCTCCTAAACTCGTTTGTTTTATATATGACTTTTGGTTTTTACGATTTATGCACGTGTAGACTCTTAGGCTTCTAAAAATTTAAAAGAAAACAAATAAAAATTAATGTGGCTGATATGATTTGAACTCTGATGCTTTGGTTCAGCAGTGCAAGGTCTTACCAGTGAGCTACAAGTTCCTTCTTGCTGTTCAAAAGTAAATTAAATACTTATAGTACTCACAGGAAATGTAAATACCCCAAGTATAAATTAACTTTAAATCAATTTTATGTACATAAGAATTAGAGTTGTTACATAGAATATTATTGACGAAGGCAAAAGACAGAGCTCGTTTCATGAGCTGATGTCTTGAAGATGCATTTTCGGGCATTCGATGGGATTTGAAGTAGTCTATGAAGACTTCTCTACAATCCCTAGCCTTTTCTTTGTCCTCTATTTGGAAGGTCACTTGTTCGGTCGCTTCCTTTCTTTCAGACGACTCCGGAGATATTTCTGTTGGCGCGAGAATCCGACGGCTTTGCACGATGATCCTTACGTCATCGAGGTTTTCGTCAGCCAGTTCTTTAGTGAGTTTGGCTAACGCATCCGCCTTGCTATTTTCCGCCCGCGGTATGCTTTCCAAGGTGTAAGATGGAATTTGAGTCAGCAGTTGTTGCAGCTTTCGCCATATTTTACCAACTCTGGCTTGCACGTCTGATAGTCACCATTTACTTGGCTAACGACTAACTAGGAGTCTCCATATATGAGGAGGTTTTCAATTCCCATTTCAATAGCGATCTCAAGACCCGCTATCAACGCTTTATATTCTGGTTCATTGTTTGTTCTCGGCTCTTTTAAGGAAAGGGCAAAACGCATTATCCCTCCCTATGGAGTTACAAAAATAAGACCTACCCCAGCTTTGATTATGAGGGTGTTGTGCTTTCGCTTCTTTATGGAAGACGCTTCATCGAAGTAAAGTTCCCATTGAACATTATTTTCCTCTGTCTTCCCTTCGATTGCATCGAATGCATATTCATCCGGCAATTCGCAATTTAAGGGGGAATCGGCTGGTATTGGATGTTCAGCGAGAAAGTCGGCGATGGCCTGGCCTTTTATTGCCTTGAGTGGTCGATATACTATCGAGAACTCCATCAAAAGGAGGGCCCATTTAGCAAGCCTTCCTATTAGTATGGATCTTGACATCAAATATTTGAGAGGATCCATTTTTTATATGAGATGGACCTCATGTGCCAAGGCATAGTGCTTGAGCTTCGTTATCGCGAGATCAGTTCCAGGCATTGCTTTTCAATGGGGGATTAGTTCTTTTCTGCCCCCAGAAGGACTCGACTCAAATAATAGAGAGCTTTCTCCTTCCCCTGGTCATTCTCCTGTGCCCATAGCGCCTAGAGAACCTTCAAGGGCTATCATATACAGGATGAGGGGCTTTCCTTTGACCGGAGCGGTCAGTGCCGGCAGGTTCAGCTAATATTGCCTGATTTCGTCCAGTACACTTTGGAATTTACGATCCCAAACGAATGGGGTCCCCTTCTTTATTAGATGGTTATAGGGGCAGCATTTGCCGGAGAGCTTAGCTATGAACCGTTGGATATACGCGAGCTTCCTTTAGAGAGACTGCAGTTACTTGAGATTTCTTAGCGAAGGAATTTCCATGATCGCTTTGATCTTTGATAGGTCTATTTCGATGCCTCGATGTCGTACGATGAATCCTAGGAATTTTCCTGAGGAGACTCCAAACACGGATTTCAGAGGGTTCATCTTCAGATTAAATTTTCGAAGACGCTGGAACACTATTTTCAAATGCTCCCAGTGCTCCTCTTACGATTTGCTTTTCACCACAAGGTCGTCAATATAGCATTCAACGATCTCATGGATATGTCATCAAAGATCTTCATCATGGCCCTCTGGTAGGTAGCGCCAGCGTTCTTCAGTCCGAAGGGCATCATCTTATAGCAGAATATGCCCGGCGGAGTCCGGAAGGCAGTATGCTTTCGGTCTTCGGGATGCATCTTTATTTGATTATACCCTGAAGATTCATCCATGAAGGAGAAGACCTCGTGAGTGGACGTGTTATCGATCATCAGCTCGGTTGTGAGCTTCTTCCAGCCCGATCAATTTCAAGCCTCCTTCTATCCAAAGAGGCACGGGATTCTCTTCACAGCTTCTTCCAGCTCGTCCTTTATCTTTTCTTCTGCAAAGAAGGCTTGAAATTGATCGGGCTCTTGTAAATTGATCGGGCTTTAGTTATATGTATGCCCTAGAGGCCATTACTGTACATTGGATGTATATTGTAGTGGATGCTGGGACATATATAGGGAGGACTTTCTTGCTCGACATGATAGTATGCTATCTGGTTACTCTTTACCTTAACGTGTACATTGATTGTCTCTCTGTTACATGTTGGTAAAGCCCTTAGGATGTGTACTTGACTACCTGGACTATGATACGGATCATACTAGTGGGGACATGGTAGTCCATAAGTACATCCTTCAAGGTCCCTAGTCGTGGGTATATCGAGACGGGGCATCGATATACCAGAGTAGACTAGCGTATACCTTCTCGACCCATACAGATGGGCGATGGATGATCCCATATCCATTGGTGTTTGACATCAGAGATGATATACGGGTGCTCAGTGGAGACTGGGTACACTGGACGGACTCGCCGAGAACTCCCAGATGGTATTGTACAATACGTCAGATGGCAGTTCTCTGGTGACACTGGTACAGAGTAGTCTGTTGACCCGAGATCTTCATAGAGTCTTGTGTGGTTCCCACTGTGCTTTGATTTCCACCTTACCACGTCTAAGAGGGCGTGCAAAACGGTGGTTTTTGGGTACAGTCCCGAATCACATGGAGGCAATGAGCGATAGGAGGGGATTCGTCTCTCCCGGTATAGGGAGTTGATGTTGCGCTTTGTTCGATTGGCTATAACCGGAAATCCCTGGCTAGGGTTGCTGAGATTTACTGGTAAGTGTTACCAGTAGTTTCTCGAACTGTTATAGACCTCATATCGACACGACTTATCGAGCTATTGGGGTCTGACGTTTACCACCCCTAGGTGAGATATGCGACATATCAGACGACGAGACCGGACTGTACGGTAAGTGTTACTGGTTGGATTCACAGGAGTGTGAGCGGGCTTGCTCGTCAATCTTCTGATCACTCAATACCCGGGTGGCCGTTACGTTTAGCAGACCGCTTGCGGCTTGTGGGTGTTTGATATGATCATCATCTGCTGCCGGCGTATTGACGAGTCTTTAGAGTCCTACACAGAGGTTTCCTGGCTCAAGCGAAACGAAATAGGAGCGCATATGAGATATGTGCGGGATCGAGAATAATGCGTGTATGTGATACAGTATTTCATTCTCGCGATGAATGTATCGATTGGTTGTATGCGATATAACCTAGTTATCGAATCAAGGATTGATTCGATAAGTCGATACATTGGATATTAGTCGGTTATATGCGATATGACCGGATCGTTAAATCAAGTGTTGATTTAATGATTTAATGCATAATTATATATTTTTGATATATTACTTTGCATTAACTAGTATTGGTTCACTTTAAATTAATTTTCTCACTCGGATGTGCACATTGTATATGTGATATACTTTTGTGCACTTGATTGTATCATGTTTGATGATACATGTTTACTTGGGTTTGTATAAAGATTAAACCATGGTTATATGAATGGTTAGGGTTTTGTTTTCTTATTCATTTATTTATTTATTCTTTTTTTGGAAAATAAATGGCATAAAGAGAAAATGGTGGCTTTCTTTGTTTGCATCTTGAAGCTTCATGAAGCTTTGACTAAGTAACCATTTTGTCTCATGCTTAACACTAACCACTCCACTTAACCCTAGTTCATTCTCTACACTTGACCATGGTTGTATTATGAAAAGTATTTTCTTTTTATTTTCTAATTAAAAACAACTTATCATAATATTCATCTTCTTCTTTTTCTTCACTTGAAGAAAACCTTACTTCATCAATGATGACTTGATGAAAAGAGTGAGAAATCCAATTCTAAAGTGAACCCACTTCCTATTTCTTCATCCTCTACCTCTTGCCAAGTAGTATAGGGTGTTTTCTTCACAAGTTTCTTGACTTGGTGAAGTTGGAGCTTGATCTAGTGTTGCCTCGACGTAGATCATCTTCGGCATCGAAGCCGACGACCAAGCCCGCCCATTTCTCCGAAGAAACCGACGCTAGAGCCCGGGATTCTATTTGGACAGCGAGGAGACTTCATCATGGAGCTATGGAGGTGGAGGACCGGATCTACAAAGGTTGTATTTCCGTTCTATTAGTTAAGTTGTTAACTAGTTTCTTTGTTTCGCCTAAAATTCTAGTTAACGATCCGTATTAGGGTTTGTAGGCACATGTAAAATTTGAATTAGCCATGTTTGATGCCTTGTGAGACCTTATTAGTGTGCCTAGGAACTCTACAGTGGTATCAGAGCCTAGCTAGAGCCTTAGGCGAAGTCTAGACGACGTTTGAAATCCGAACGAACATCGAAAACCATTTCCAAAATGCTCTTTGGAAATTTTCTGAAAATTTGGATTTTTGTCAATTAAAAATATGCAGAAAAATAAGCAGGGTCTTATTTGAATTACTGTGAAAAACGAGGGTCTAAATCGATAAATACACCGCGGAACCGCGGCACATGCTTGGCATGTGCGGCGGTTCCGCGGCCGTCCTGTCCCCTTGTCCAATGATTTCTGCACAGTAATTCATATAATTGAATGCTATATTTTCTGGGTATTTTTATTGTGACTCTACAGATGAGTATTCTGGGGTTGTATTAGGAATCAAAGATTCGATCGAATTATCAAACTTTGTCTATATGTTTTTCCGGGTAATTTTAGAATATGTTAAAAAGTTCGACCGGATATAAATACCCAATTTTTCCCCTGCTGGAAAATTTCCAAGTGTTGGATTTTTCCGTGGTTTAAAGACGTTCTAAGTAGTGCAAGTAACGCGATGGACCCTCTAGAAGACAACAAACCTTAACTCGATTATGTGACCGTCTTGAACTGCCCTTTGAACCCTCGGGTTTGGGGCAGTACGGCGTGCCACATGTGAGGCGTTGGCTTGACCCTTCTACGGCTGGACCGTTGGTACTGAGGCATGAAGTGAATGTCTTTGAACTTATTTCATGAGTTGATCAGTATCGGGAAAACTTGGGTGTTTGAATGTTCGATCGGAAAGGTTAACATTTTCTATTTATCCGGAATGTGATACAACAATTGGAATTCACAAGAAGTTATGAGATAACTAAATGAATGTTATAAACATAGCATTTTAGTCTCACTTGATCGGTTGCCACGGAATTTTGATGTGATCAAAAGTCCGTCGCAATCACGTAGCGTACGCGGATACTCGCCGGGTAAACTTAATAGACAGCCTCACTCCATAGCCCCGACCAAGTGACTGTAGGAGAACCCCGTCACCGAAAGCATCCGTCCGGGTGCTCGCGGCAGCGGTGTTCCGCCTTGGTGCACTTCGTCGACGGCGTCGGGGGTGCGGCCGCCTACTAAAGTTTGCGACGAGCATTCGATCAGGATGTCGGGAATCTTGTTGAATTGCCCGACTTGATATTGAAAAGTGTTTTCGATAATGAGACTAAAATGCGGGGTTTATAATTGTTAGGCATGCGATGTCTAAGTATTTCATTTGATTAGGCATGCGATGTCTAAGGAGATTGCGGATTCCAACTGTTGTAGTTTTACACTTTCTTTTCTGTGACCGTAAGTCTAATATGTGATATCGCCGGTTTCGTTGCTATATGCCAACGACAATTGGGATGCGCATATTTACTTACGTTGATGACATGTGATGTTATGTGTTGCTGGATATGTTATATTGGATCGTCGTGTTTGAATAGCCGAGGTTTTTTATGTGAGATGAGTGTTTTTCTTTTTCATTCATGTAAAAAACTTGTATGTAATATTCTTTTATTGGGGCACTTCCAGGTTGCGGAAGATGTCACTCTTTGTATATTATTTACTTTTCCGCACTAGGATAGACCCAAGGAGGGGAGCACAAGTAACCGGGTTCTGGAGTCCAGTGGGAGACCAACTCGAGGAGTTGAGTCCGGGTCTCCTAACTCCAGAATTGGTAGGGTTGCTTGCCGCTCTCATAGGGGTCTAGGGGTGTGGGTTTGGCTATTCATCACGACCGTGGAATCCGTGTTTTATACTGGCTCGTATTGAAAACACGGATGTCCTAGTATATCCAATATTTCATATGATTCTTCTGCTGCGATATCTGTGATGTGATCATGTGATGTTCTGTGATAGATACAGTATATAGTATATATGATATATTATATAGATGTTACTTATGTTTTACACCCGAGCTAGCCCTGCCCTGCTCTGCCGTTAGTTACCTAACCTAACGGTGCATGAGGGGACATCGAGGCGAATGCGGATGGCATAAGTGTACGTCGTATTTATCTGTGATGTTTAGGTACTTAAATGATGGGACTTCATTAATGAGATTAATGAAATAAAAGAAACCTAAGATGTTGTAGAATCGAATTTCAAAATAAAACAGGTAGCTACAGTTCTTGCTTTGCACAGCGGTATATGTGATATATCCTGCACCTTATTCGATGAGGAAAGGACCGAGATCCCTTCACCGGGAGTGACTCCTTTAGCAATAACTGGCAGATGCTACACACTCGGTTTGTCTTTTGATTGCTTTTAAGAGTTTTTGCTTTGCACAGTGATATATATGATATATCCCGCACCTTATTCGATGAGGAAAGGACCGACGATCCCTTCACCGGGAGTGACTCCTTTAGCAAAACTAGAAAAGCTTCAAAAACACTCCATTTCAAAATTCATTCGATCCTACAACGATATCAAGTTCATTACGCAATAGGTTTTCATAAAAACCTGTTGTAGCCCTCCGTCATTTCAGATAAGTACTAGTTAGTATTCGTGCTGTGGTAGTTTGGCATTCGTCAAAGCGTAGTGTACGGTAGCTAACTAGTATTTATCTGCTTATGCATATGATGCAGATTGGATTAGGGTATTCGTACGGTGTTGTTTGGCATTCGTCAAGGGTCGTGCGGGTGGGTTTAATTCAATCAAGAAATGTACGGGTTGAACTTGACTAGTGGACTATGGGTTGTTTGGCATTCGTCAAGGTCATAAAACACTAGGGGCAAAATATTATCGGGAATTTCAAGTGTTGAAATTTGCAATGAGATTGCATACCTTCTATGAGATAGTTGGATCCCGATACCCACTGCGAGTAATTGTTACTCCTGGGAGAGTTTTACACATTACAATTAGCCGATCAAGTGGGTGTCTAGAAAGGTGTCAACGAGGTTACGCCTCTGGAAAATGAGGTTTACATTAATTAGGTTCGTGCGAAAGCACGGGGGACCTCCCTCAAAGTACCGACACTGGCCTGGCTGAAAGATTGACGAACTTGTAGTGTGTAATTAATCCCGACTAGTCTTTCCTTTTAGGGTTTGAAGGAAGATTTGATAAAAACAGTGGGAGCCATCCTGATTAGATAAAATAATAACCAATTTATTCTTGTTAGAGCGCACGCTGAGTGTTTTCTTCTCTCTCTCTCCAGGTAGCGACCATATCACGCCTTAATCAAGATAATAATACGGATATATTAACCGAACCCGCTTGTTATACTGAGCTGGGGAACGTTGGTCCCGCTCCAACTTATAATTGTTATAAGACAGAGCAGGAAATTGGGGATTACCAGAATTCCCGTGCCACCCAAACGAAGAGAGTGCATGCTGATGCATCATCTTCGGGTGTGTTCGTTACAAAGAACTGTTTCTCAGTATCCTCCGCATCCTGAGTATGTGATACCGGATCTGGATCCCAGATATGTAATCTGTTACATAGGGCTGCAAAAAGGTAGAAAAACTGAGAACGGGTGATAAGTTTCATGAGGCAGAAAACGGGGCAAGTGTTGCAGCCAAGTCTGTTGATCGCTGTCACCCTGTATTCCAAATACATTGATTCTGAACGAATGTTATTAGATACCGAACCTGATATACAAAATCATATCAATCTCTTTATTAGTAAAAAAATGATAAAATTTTGTATAGTTGGATAATGTTTTGAACATTTCCTATATCAAAAGTTGATCGGTTCAGGCACGTTATCTAAAAGCATTGATGTTCTAAATCAAACTACAGTTCTTTAGTATACGGAACACACAAAAGAGGAAGAGTTCAGAAATGAACGAATCCTTCTTGAGGCATTGTAGACTAGGTCATATCAATGCGACCCGACTAGCTGAAGTTACATGTAGATGCATATTTAAATCAGTTTGAATCTACATCTTGTGAAACTTGCCAGTCATGTCACAAAGATATAATGACACCAGCTCTGTTTATTGGAAACAGAGAAAGAGTTAGTGAACTCTTGGGATGATACATGTTGATGTATGTAAGGTCCCCTGTCTACACATGCCAAGACCAGTTCTTTGTACTTCATTAAATTCTCTGATGATCTCTTTTGATTCAGACATATGTTCCTGTTGAAACACAAGTCCGAACCTTTTGAGATATTCACAGAATATAAGTTAGAAGTAGAGAACCAAAATACGGGTATAAGTATTGTGTCCTTTGATGAGATCAAGGAGGAGAATACTTGAGCACGGAATTCTTGAACTTTTCTAAAAGAGAATGAGATTCTCTCTCAGCATTACTCCTCCGTATACACCATAGCATGATGGTATATCGGGGTGGAGCAGTTGCACCCTATTCGATATGGTGTGCTCTATGATGAGTACTACTGAGTTACCTATTTCCTTTTTGGGAGTTATGCACTTGAGAAGCTGCATACCTATTGAATAGGGTTCAAATCAAATCAGTTGCCTACCATTTCATATGTGATATGATAAGGAAAGAGCCCATATCTTAAGTTGGTTAAGATTTGGGGTTGTCCGGGCTATGTCTAAAAGAAAAATCCGGACAAGCTCGAGGCAAAGTCAGTTATGTAGAACTGGAAATGTTCCAGCTATACAAACTGTGGCTGATGATTTGATAGAACCAAAGGATTCAATAGTTACCAACGAACCTCAGCCTCTCCGCCGATCTAGTGAGGTTCCTCACCCACCTGAGAGATACTTCTGCTTCTCTATGACAGTGGGAGCGAGGATTGCATCATGAGATGATGACCCAACTAGTTTCGAGCTGGCCATCAGGAGTGGGACTCTGTAAGAATGGCTGGATGCTTAGCGATCTGAGATGGAATCCATGTACACCAACAAAGTATGGACTTTGGTTGCTATATCTGAAGGGTTAAATCCCCATCAGGAGCAAGTATATCTTGAGAAGATTACTTGGTGTAGATGGAAAAGTTGAAACTTTCAAAGCTAGACTTGTTAAAGCTTTTCGTCATCGACCAGGCGTGGATTATGATGAAACCTTTTCAAGTGGCTATGCTTAAGTCCATCCAGATCCTACTTGCCACGGCTACATACCATGACTATGATATCTGGCGGTTGGGTGTCATGACTGCTTTTCTAAATGATATTTTAGAAGAGAACGTCTATAAGTACACAGCCAGAAGGCTTCATAGACAGTGGGAGCAGCGGAAACGTGCACAAGATGCTTTATAAGATAAAGCAGGTATCGCGGAGTTGGAACATCTGTTTTGATGTAGTAGTCAAACAGTTTGACATCATCAAAATGGTAGATGAACCTTGTATATACAAAAAGGTAGTAGGGAGTATGGTGATGATCCTCGTAGAGTACGTGGATGACATACTCTAGATAGGGAAGGAGTTTCCTATGCTACGCTCGGTCAATCTCCACTTATCAAAATGATTCTCAATACAGGATCAAAGTGATACCTCCTAAATCCTGGGTTTTGGATCTATGAGATAAATCTAATTGGATGTTAGTATTCTCACTAGTTGTAGTGAGATGGTATCAATCGATCCTGGGGAGAATCACTGGAAGGGTTCCAGAGTGATAAGGACGACTGAAAGTCAGTCACAGGCATTGTCTTTACCCTCAGTAAAGGGACGGTATGTTAGAAGAGTTCCAAGCTAGATACCGTGGCATACTAGACGATAAAGGCTCGATACATCGCTACTTAAGATGCTACCAAAGAGGCAGTCTGGGTGTATATTAGTTCATGAGATGAACTTCGTTCCAACCATTGTGAGACAATGGAGTTGTGGCTTATGCCAAGGAATGCCGGTCCCATCAGTGATCCAGACATATTCTAAGGCAGTGTCACCTGATCATGGAGATGGTTGATCTCCAAGGGATCAAGGTTCGGAGAGTAGACTCAGAGAACAACACGGCGGATCCACTCACAAAGGCCTTTTCCCAGAGAGAGACTATTATGGGATGGTTGAGTATGAGATACTTCAACCACTGCTATCAGATGGCCCTAGTGCAAGTGGGAGATTGTTAGTTATATGTATGCCCTAGAGGCCATTACTGTACAGTGGATGTATATTGTAGTGGATGCTGGGACATATATAGGGAGGACTTTCTTGCTCGACATGATAGTATGCTATCTGGTTACTCTTTACCTTAACGTGTACATTGATTGTCTCTCTGTTACATGTTGGTAAAGCCCTTAAGATGTGTACTTGACTACCTGGACTATGATACGGATCATACTAGTGGGGACATGGTTGTCCATAAGTACATCCTTCAAGGTCCCTAGTCATGGGTATATCGAGACGGGGCATCGATATACCAGAGTAGACTAGCGTATACCTTCTCGACCCATACAGATGGGCGATGGATGATCCCATATCCATTGGTGTTTGACATCAGAGATGATATACGGGTGCTCAGTGGAGACTGGGTACACTGGACGGACTCGCCGAGAACTCCCAGATGGTATTGTACCTTACGTCAGATGGCAGTTCTCTGGTGACACTGGTACAGAGTAGTCTGTTGACCCGAGATCGTCATAGAGTCTTGTGTGGTTCCCACTGTGCTTTGATTTCCACCTTACCACGTCCAAGAGGGCGTGCAAAACGGTGGTTTTTGGGGACAGTCCCGAATCACATGGAGGCAATGAGCGATAGGAGGGGATTCGTCTCTCCCGGTATAGGGAGTTGATGTTGCGCTGTGTTCGATTGGCTATAACCGAAAATCCCTGGCCAGGGTTGCTGAGATTTACTGGTAAGTGTTACCAGTAGTTTCTCGAACTGTTATAGACCTCATATCGACACGACTTATCGAGCTATTGGGGTCTGACGTTTACCACCCCTAGGTGAGATATGCGACATATCAGACGACGAGACCGGACTGTACGGTAAGTGTTACTGGTTGGATTCACAGGAGTGTGAGCGGGCTTGCTCGTCGATCTTCTGATCGCTCAATACCCGGGTGGCCGTTACGTTTAGCAGACCGCTTGCGGCTTGTGGGTGTTTGATATGATCATCATCTGCTGCCGGCGTATTGACGAGTCTTTAGAGTCCTACACAGAGGTTTCCTGGCTCAAGCGAAACGAAATAGGAGCGCATATGAGATATGTGCGGGACCGAGAATAATGCGTGTATGTGATACAGTATTTCATTCTCGCGATGAATGTATCGATTGGTTGTATGCGATATAACCTAGTTATCGAATCAAGGATTGATTCGATAAGTCGATACATTGGATATTAGTCGGTTATATGCGATATGACCGGATCGTTAAATCAAGTGTTGATTTAATGATTTAATGCATAATTATATATTTTTGATATATTACTTTGCATTAACTAGTATTGGTTCACTTTAAATTAATTTTCTCACTCGGATGTGCACATTGTATATGTGATATACTTTTGTGCACTTGATTGTATCATGTTTGATGATACATGTTTACTTGGGTTTGTGTAAAGATTAAACCATGGTTATATGAATGGTTAGGGTTTTGTTTTCTTATTCATTTATTTATTTATTATTTTTTTGGAAAATAAATGGCATAAAGAGAAAATGGTGGCTTTCTTTGTTTGCATCTTGAAGCTTCATGAAGCTTTGACTAAGTAACCATTTTGTCTCATGCTTAACACTAACCACTCCACTTAACCCTAGTTCATTCTCTACACTTGACCATGGTTGTATTATGAAAAGTATTTTCTTTTTATTTTCTAATTAAAAACAACTTATCCTAATATTCATCTTCTTCTTCTTCTTCACTTGAAGAAAACCTTACTTCATCAATGATGACTTGATGAAAAGAGTGAGAAATTCAATTCTAAAGTGAACCCACTTCCTATTTCTTCATCCTCTACCTCTTGCCAAGTAGTATAGGGTGTTTTCTTCACAAGTTTCTTGACTTGGTGAAGTTGGAGCTTGATCTAGTGTTGCCTCGACGTAGATCATCTTCGGCATCGAAGCCGACGACCAAGCCCGCCCATTTCTCTGATGAAACCGACGCTAGAGCCCGGGATTCTATTTGGACAGCGAGGAGACTTCATCATGGAGCTATGGAGGTGGAGGACCGGATCTACAAAGGTTGTATTTCCGTTCTATTAGTTAAGTTGTTAACTAGTTTCTTTGTTTCGCCTAATATTCTAGTTAACGATCCGTATTAGGGTTTGTAGGCACATGTAAAATTTGAATTAGCCATGTTTGATGCCTTGTGAGACCTCATTAGTGTGCCTAGGAACCCTACAGTCACACTAGTGGGGGCTATGTAGTCTATAAGCACATCCTTATACTGGTCCCTAGTCATAGGATTATCAGGACAGGGCATCGATACTCCAGAGTAGACTGGTGTATACGCTTCTCATCCCAGCATGGGAGATGGTTTGTCCCACAGCCATTAGTACGTTGTACTGGAGATAGTATGTAGGTGCTCATTAGGTTATGAGTTACACTGGACGGACTCATGGGGAACTGCTGGTTGGTATTATATCTATCGTCAAGTAGCAGTTCCCAGGTGCCATGAGTACAGCGTAGTCCATTGACTTGACACTGCTACTTCGCCTCGAGTGTGTTCCCGTTGTTCTTAGATTACTACCCTACCATGGCTCTGATGAGTCGTGCAAACAGGTAGTAGTTGGGTGCAGTCCTGAACACTTGGAGGCAGTAGTGGTTAGATAGGATTCGTCCCTCCCGGTATTGGTGGTTGATGTCGCGCCGTATTCAGAAAGCCATTACACAAAGTCCATGGTCAGGGCAAGCGAGATTTACTGGTAGGTACTCTAGTAGTTTCTCAGGGTGTTTTTGGGCTCTACTCCGGCATGACTTATTACGCTATTAGGGGTCTGACGGCTACCACCCCCTAAACCCGATATGCGATACTCTCAGACGAATAGACTGGACTGTACGGAGATTGTTACAGATAGGCTCAGTAGGAGTTCGGATGAGTTTGCTCATCGACCTTCTTATCGACAGATACCTGGGTAGCCGTTACATGCAGCCAGTACCTTTGACGTGCTTGTGGGTAAACCCACTCCCAGCGTATTGTCGAGTCTTTAGAGTCCCATACAGAGAGTTTCCCTGCTTCGGGCGAAACGATGTAGAGGTCGTATGATTTTACGACAGGGTTCGAACATATACGTGTACTTGTGCACGGATCATGTTCGGACGGATAATACTAGTGTGCTTTGGTTTAAGCCGGATCCTAGTATTTGATTATTGGATTAGTTTCGTCTTATTGTATTCGTGTTTTACGGAATACGGATATGGGTATGTATATACGGTGAGGGGTATTCTTGTAATTTACTCAAGAGTGCTTCTAGAAGAAGACACCTCATTACTTGTATTACCATTTATGTAAAATGGTTAATGAGATGGAGGTATGAGGTGTTATTTTGTGATAAATGAAGCATGGCTACTTAGTGACTCGTGGATGACTATTGAGGCAAGGGTGGATTTAGATATTTTGTGATATTTTGTGAGATATTTTGGGCATGCTTTATAGTCATCAAAATTAGCCATATTCATTTGATTATTATCTTAAACACTCTCTCTCCTCAAGAGCTCTCTTCTTCTTCCTCAAACCCGAATTGTCTCATGTGTTGAAAAACCTAGGGTTATTGAGACTAATCTATCCATAATCACTCTCTGCATCCTCTAGGTTGCTTAGATTAGCATACTAGGTATCCTAGTTAACTTATCTTAGAGGTAGGAGCTCAAGGTAGACACTCTCGGGATCTTCTTTGACGTGAGGAGGCCGAAGAGGAGGCGCGATCCGTACACTCTTCAAGGAGCACAAGAAGAGGAGGAGTACAAAAAGAAGGACTTGATACTTGAGGTATAACTTTCTTACATAGTAATTAAATCTCATAGATAATTTGTTAGTTAGGGTTTAGTATCGATCTTGGAGTTTAGTCGGTGTTACGAAGCATATAAAAATCATTTTTTGCAAACTCCGCCTCCCCGCGAACCCGTGGGGTGCGCGACATCGACTTACAGTTGCTGAAAAGCAGTATTGGTTTGTTCATGACCTTGAGATGGAGGATTCAAAGGACATTCTTCCATTAAATGGGATGAGTTAAAACAGCAACCACACATGGTTTTGGGGAGCGTAACTTGGTTTAGGGAGGCTGAAGAGAATTTGTTTTCTATAGTTTCGAGTTTCTTTTGCATCGCGGCCATTTCGGCTTTCACTGCGATAGAAACAACGAGCTGATAGATACCTACCCTAGATGAAGACGATGTTGGTCTAGTGCTCTCCCTTTGTAACGTTTGTTCGGCGAGATCTTCCAGAAATTGCCATGCTTCGCCTTCGTCTTTTGACATGAAATGGTATTGACCAATGGTTTCAAGCATTTGTTTTGTTGCTGGATTAACACCCTCATATATAATTCGGCAAAGTTGCCATCTATCGATTCCGTGATGAGGGTATTGGACAAGAAGATCTTTAAACCATTCAAAGCATTTCCAAAATAGTTCGTTAGGAAGTTGGAAAAACTGGTTAATCTCGCTTCGAATACGGGCAGACTTATGATGAGGATAGAATTTCTTAAGGAATGCTATAACGAATTCATCCCATTTACCGATAGAATGTGCGGCGGTGCTATAGAGCCACTTTCTGCGAGATCACATAAGGTAAAAGGAAGAAGACGTAATCACAGAGCATCCCCTAATAGTTGGGTGGTACTCATCATTGCACATACGTTTTCGAACTTGGTTATGAAAACATATGCGTCTTCGGATTCAAGCCCGTGAAATTTAGGCAACAGATTAATGAAGTGGGGTTTAATTTCGAAATTATCCCTATAGGCTGGTGGAAGAAATAGACAAGTAGGAAGGGGTCCATGCACGGGGTAGCATCTTTCTTGGAGAGAGATGCACGGTGGATTTTGCTCACCTACAGGTGGTGGCAGGGTGGTGTTGTTAAAATCTGATGGAGATCCGTCCATCCCGGGAGATGTGGTGGGTGGAGAAGAAATAGAAAATGAAGAAGCACCGCCTTAAGAGTCGATAGTAAAAACATGGACAAGACGGGCACTAAAATCCCATGTCCAGACGATCATGCACTAAGCGGGTTTAGTGCATGTGGCAGCGTGTGTCAGAACGATTTTCAAAGGGTTTGTTTTTTAAGAAATCGGACTTGAGGCTTGACTCAACAAATCACAAAATGCACAATCAATCCCTAGAACTAGGGTCACCCAGGTCAAGTCACTAAACCGCTTCTAGACTTTCAAAGGACAAGTCGCATGATCAATCCTCTACTACCTCCTTATCAATTTTGTGGCCAGGTAAGTGGGACGTATATGCTATTCGAATTACCGAAATACCGGGATTAATTAAGTAACCACTTTCCTTAGTCATACTTGCCTAGACACCACAAGAGAACTGCGGATAAGCAATAGATTATCCACGCCCTCCTCTGTTCTAATTGAGCGCGACAATCCTTAAGGGCTAGGTATTGATATTTTTTAATTAATGTAGGGTGATAGTATGCTCGTTTTGTGATTTGCGAGGCCTAGGAAGGGTGATGAAATCCGTACCTAATTTGGATTTGGGTTTATTGCCCCTTAAAGTCTGGTTTAAAATATGCAAAAACAAACCGAAATCAAAACACCCAAAAAGGTTTTTTTTAGCGATGCTATTTGAAAAGAATCCTGCAGGCAAAATTAGATTATTGGAGCTTTAGAGGAGAGAGAAAGATATTAGGAAAATACCAGAGGATTTTGGGGTCTCAAATCCCCCAAGAAGCCGCGGTTCCGCCACCAATCTCACCAAATGCCACGGTTCCGCCGCAAGGTGGGAAGTTCTTGTGCTAAATTTTCTTGAGGGCCCTCCTATACTCCTCTGGTCTAAGTTAAAATCTCTCAATCTCTGTTTCTTTGCTCCAGTTACTCCAGATTCCCTTACAAAACTCGCACAATAATCGTTAAAGACACAAGATGCGGTTTTGGTTCTCGTTTATTTTATGTTCGCTGGTTTTAATAAGAAATCAACCCGAGTAATAAGAAAAAAATTATGACCGTTTCTCCGGCAACGGCGCCATTTGATTTATCATGAAAAAGAAGTGTTTTTGTAAATGACCGCAATCAAAACGGTGTCGCAAGTAGCTAGCCGCGATGAGTACGGGTCGTCCGCAGAGAAACGTGAACTCTTCTCTTACTTTAGATGAGTTGATGAAAGATGGGTGGTAGTTTGTCGTTATATTTTAGAACGGAAATAAAATTTATAATAAAAAGGCTTGTAGGGTTCATAGGACTTAGTAGTAATGGATGAATAATTAAAAATGACTCCTTTTATCTTTTAATAGTTTAAAACTAGAGCAATAATGATGAATGTAGATTAGGATTCTTGGAGGAAACTAGGGTTTCCCCACTACTAACTCTTTTCCTTTCATTGATCTCTATTCATGTCTAGCCCTTAACAAAATAAGTGTTCAACCAATCTCAAATCGTGGTCAAGTCTATCAATAAATTGATAGCGCGCTCGATAAGGAAGTTGACATTTATTTTGCTAAAATTTATAAACTTTAAAATTTTTAAAAGAAGTTAAAAGATTTCTTCATCCATTGCCTTACCTTATCCTACAAACCCTAGCAAGCTAGAAATTACTCTCTCATAGTTAGTGAAGAAAGGTTGAAGATGAATGAAATCATGATTAAGGTGCAGAAAAAGTAATGCATAAAAGTATGTGCAGAAAAATAAATGCATAAAATAAATGCAAAAAGAATTAAAATAAAAACTATCTTTATTAATCAACTATTGCATTTACAATTCTCCTTAGAAAGTAAATTACAAGAACCCTAGTTTGCTCTAGATCTCTCTCTTATTGGAGGTAGATGAATAGATGATAATCATTCGGATACATGGATCTCTTGGATCTCTTGATCTCTTCGATGATGATTTTGAATGTACAGCTCTCGGTCTTTTATATAGTATTTGAAATCAGAAACCCTAGATTTCATATGTGAGGATATACAGTTATGATCCAAGACACAAAATCTCACATCTTACGGCTCTGATTGCGGCACGGTTCCGCTGCATATTGGCATGTTTGGCCGCCCTTCCGCCACAACTTGGTGGGATCAGGATTTGATATTTCTTCTGGTATCTTGTGTTGACATGTGGAGATCCTTTTGATATCTAGATCCTGAAAATAATGCTCTGAGTCTCTGTCGTTGCTTGATTTCCTCGATTTGCTTCTAAAATTTGACATATTCAGTTCCGATATCCCGATTTGACTTGGATCTGTTACTTGGATTCCAGACCTGAGCTAATATCTGCACAATATCTCAAATCAAAGTATTTAGTAGCATTTGGTATTTAAGATATTATTCTAACCATTTAAATAATATAATATCTTAAGAATATTGATTAGAAATATTTGATATGCATATACATATTTTAATTACTAATATTTTATTTAAATATTATATGCATATATTTTTCCTAATTATGTTAATTAAAATGTAGAAACGTATGATAATAAACTTTTTACAAATAAACACATATATGTTCCATATTTATAATTAACACCTTTTATTTATTAATAATAGTAGGGAAAATATTCATACAAATGTGTAATATTTTAGACTAATCAGATCCTTACGACTTACAAGATTCACTTAGGAGTTCTCACGATTCCTATGGAGAAATGCACCTATGAGATCATTTCGACTCATAGGGAGAAGATAAGTTTACGAGATCCTTACGGCTTGTAAACATTGAAAACCTTAATTGAAGGAATCCTAATCCCATCTTCTAAGTCACCTTTGTTCAAAGAAAGACAATGGTAAATGATGAGTCGCTCCTGACACTATTCCAGTTGTATAGATACTGATGCCAAAACGGATATTAGACTCAAAAAATGCATATGAAATAGCCGAAATGATGGGGTAATTCGTAATAAAAAGCAACGAGTAAAAATAAAAAATATATAGCTGAAATGATTGGGCACCGTGAAAAATAACCGAAATGATTAGGCAATCGTGACTTTCATGACGTGGAAAGATGAAATGATAGAGTATCGCGGAGAATAAAAAAATGAATGATAGAAAAAATGATAAAATAAAAAAAATATGCCCTGCAGATGGTTCAAATCTCGACTTCTGTAGGCAGTTCATGGACGTCCGACTCACTCCGGTGAAGTATGATTACGACGTCAGTAAGGACCAAAAAGACAAATCAAAGTGGAGTGATAGCAAAATCCTAGCTCCAGGTCTCGATGGCAATAGAGGCAGCTTAAAGACCAATTTGACGTTCCTTCTCATTCCAGCAGAGTGCAGACGCGACGTCAACAAGGCCCAAAGGATCAAATCAAAGTAAAGTGATGGTAAAATCCTAGCTCCAGGTCTCGATGGCAACATCTATAGACTAGAGATTATCTCAACGTCCCTCCAGCAGAATGCAGACGCGGCATCATGAAAGCTCTAAGGAGCCAAAGCTAAAGCGAGGTAATGGAAAAATCCTAGCTCCAGATCTCGATGGCAATCAATGCGGCATAAAGACTAATTCGACGTCATTCTCATTCCAGCAGAGTATAGATGCAACGTCAACAAGGACCCAAGGGTCGAGATAAAGCTAATTTATAGCATATTCCTAGCTTCGGGTCTCCATGGCAATACATGTAAAGCCTAAAGATCAATGGATGTTAACCTATCTCCGACGGATGCAGCTCTGACTCCCTTGGACTCCTCAAAGAAGGGAGTCTGGCCTTAAGGTAAAGTGTCGCGATGTCGCCTAATGATGAACCATCTTATGGCAATATGGACATACCGACCTAGGAAGATTACTTGAGACGTTGTATCCTGCAGCGGCAGGGTTGGGTGATACAGTAAGTACGCGGCTACTTGAAACCAGCGACCGGAGTGGACGTGAATCGAGATGATATCTGCTGACGTAACGGTGCGATAGACTTAACCCAGCACCACAAACCTAACAGACGCCTATATCGATAAGGATTATGCATGTTTGACGTTAGGACGAGTTTATCCACATGCCTAAGAGAAGGATAAACTGAATGCTCTGGAACGAGTAAATAAACTAAGCAAATCCATTCTAGGGCAAACGGTAAGGAAAAGAAGCCTCTTACGGGTCCTCTTGACTCGTAAGGGGAAAACACTCTTGTGAGATCCTTATGACTCTCAATAGAAAACATACTTAGGAATCCTCACAACTTCTAAAGAGAAAATACATCTACGAGATCCTCTTGACTCATAGGGAGAATCATCTTTATGAGACCCTCACAGCTCATAAAGTTGAAAAGCCTTAGGCGACAGATCTAAACCTGTTTCCTAGACCATCGCTGCCATACAAGAAGATCAATACTGACTCTTGTATACTATCCACGAGCCACATTCATCAAAGTTGCATGCCAATGAAGTGAAGAAGCCACTTACAGGTCCTCACGACTCGTAAGGAGAAAATACCTGAGTAAGATCCTTCCGACTCACGGAGGTGATGGACACTTAGGAATCCTCACGATTTCTAATGAGAATATGCACCTATGAGATCCTCGTGACTCATAGGGAGAAAAACCTTCTTGAGACCCTTACGGCTCATGAAGATGGACATAGCCTTAAGCGACAGAGACCTAAATCTGTCTCATATGCCATCAATTCGGTGGTGATACATAACTTTGCACTACTTAAACCATGAACATACCTACGGGGCAAAATAGTGGGGGGCATTTGTTCCCACCAATAAAATTGGTCAAAATGGACTCAAGACCAAGCGCCAGAATACCCATGGCACTCCTCCATATGCAAATCACATGAACATGCACCAAGAAGTTCCCACCAATAAAATTGGTCAAAGCGGACTTAAGTCCAAGCGCCAGAAGACCCTTGGCGCTCTTCCATGTTCAACTCACGTGGACATGCGCCAAGAAGCTCTGGCGCTGATAATTTTCGAAGCTTTTGCTTCATATAGCTTATGCTGTATTTGGAAGTTAACTTCCCATATCTTTCTTAAACAGAAAGATGTATCAACAGAACCTTAAACTTCGAAAATCTTTCTTAAAACATAAAGATATTATTAATTGATGAAACCGAATAGCTTAAACTATTTTGAGAAAATATTTTCTTTATCTTTCTAAAACAAGAAAGATCAAAATTAATAACAAGAAATTGATTTCACAAAATAAAAAAATATATAATCCTAGTTAATATTAACCCTTGGATCTAAAATCCAACAATACTTAAACATCCAAGCTAATATTAACTCTTCTCGTATATTCTTTTAAACCAAAAGAATCAATTGAATATCTTATTTGAATAAGAAAGATATTAATCATATCAACAGATAACGCTTGGATTTAAAATCCAACTGTGTTTAAGCACTTGGGGTTGATCTTAAAATCAATCAGAGAAATCTCATAGAGAGATCATCTCTATTTGCCCAATAATATTCACACCCTATATAAAGGACCTTAGAAATCAAAATTCGACATTAGATATAGATCACATACATAAGATAGGCGATAAATCTCATAGGCTTTCATCAACAACTTAAGTTCTCTGTCTTTGATTTTCTTCTTCTTCCTCCATACAACCGAGGTAAATAGGAGATCGATCTCCATTTTAGAAACTTAAACCTCGTTCATAAGAAGGTTGACCTTCATTGATAGAACTTAAGTTCTTTTCTCAGATCTTACGATCTCTAAATCAAGATCGTTTCTTTTTCATAAGAAATTTAAGTTTCATAAAAGAATCATTTTGATCTTAAGATCTGGGGTTTGAGAAAAGAATTGAACGCTTCTCATAAAATATGGCGCACAGATGACGAACAAGGAACCAAAATGATCGATCCTTTATAGAAAATATGATCCCAGATCATTAAAGTAATGATCTTGGTAATCGTTAATGGTGATATAACTATTAACAGAAACTTAAATTTCATGAAACTTAAGTTTCAAAAGACAAAGAGATTAAGATTAATCTCTAAAGGAAAGCGCCTGCGGGCATGCGCTAGAGGCAGAAGCGCCAATGGGCATGCACCACGCGGCAAGCACCCGGTGTTTATTTATTAATGCTGTGGGCATGCGTCAGAGTCAGATGCGCCAATGGGCATGTGCCATGCGGCAAGCGCCAGCGGCAGGAGCGCTAGTGGCATATGCAACAAAAGAACTTAAGCTCTAAGTGACAGCAATCCAAATACAAGAATCTCTAGGCCAGTGGCAAAGCACCACGTAGCAAGCGTCATCCCTATAAGAGCCAATGGTCATGGGGACCCTATATACCTGCGCCCAAGCTTTACATATGTGTTTCTTAGCTCAATATTGGCTAAGTTATCTCTCTGAAGCTCAAGCTTCTGGACCCAGTGCTTTGCACTGTTGGGCTATGTAAAGCCCAAAATAAAATATGGTCTAGTGCTTAGCACTATTGGGTAACAAGGCTCGACATTTAGTATAAAATTAGACTAACTCTCTAAAGTTTCAAATTTATTTGATTTTCAAAGGAAAATCAATCATGATCATACATATTTTAAGTTGACCATGATTTAAAACAAGATTAATAGTTCTAAATCACATTTTAAGTCGATCTTAATTTAAAACTAGATTAACAATCCTTAAACCCTTCGAACTGATTGTAGACGTAAGTTTATCTCCGATCTGAGATTTACGGATTTTGACTAATCCGCGCCCTACGGGCGACAAAATTAGTTTCCGTATACAATCCAAGGGCAATCCTATAATAAAAAAATGTATAGCACTATACGAGGTGACATACTAGAGAAGGAGAAAGTTGTTATCGCGTTACGATAACGTAATTAACTGTAGGGGCATGTGCCTACAGGAAAAAGCGTCTCCACAATCAAAAACCCCTCAATTGAGGGGGTATCTGATAAGTCTGCTAAAACGGTCGCATCTATCCAAACCTCCAATAGACGGTGCCACAAATCAATTTGGTATGTTCGGAGAGGTGAATGTATATGTTCCATATAGTATATGTCCCCAAATTCAGAAAAGACGTTTTTCTTTCTAGTTTTCTTCGGTAAACAAATGTCAACCAATCTCAAGAGTGTTTCTGAACCCAAGGATAGGGCCTCAGGGGCAAGAAACCATAGGCCCGAATAACGGGACCCCAAGATGTGGAGGAGTCAGCCCGTGTCAAAAGAGTAATGAGACTCCTGAGATTCCGTTGGATTCATATTCAAACTACCCCAACACCACGTGTATTCTAGATTGTAGATAATGTCATAAGTTTTGCCTAAATCCATGAATACAAATGAGAGAGAACAAGTTCAGGTTTCGAGTTGAGTTCATATTAAGTGCATGTATTCATATCAAGTTTCAAGTATTCATGTTATGTCCAAGTATTCGTGTCAAGTTGTATTCATGGTTCGTGTCAAATCAGGTCGATCATGTAATAGGTTTTATCACATAAGGCATGTAGATACAATAAATAAGCAGTCACAGAGCATGAAATGAGACAAGTATATTATTCAAGTAATAACCAGAAACAATGCTATAAAAAAAGTGTTATATACGACTAATTACTCAAGTCAATCGAATTCGGAATAAAAACGAAAAACATAGCCATAAGTGTTATGCAAACATAAGATCAAGTCTCGCCTAAATATGACTGGTGGTTTGGAAGATATACACGTTTTCGTATCATGATGTAGAATAGATCAGAATCTGTCCAGCACCGACACATGTTTTTAAAACACGATTTACATTATTTTCTGTCAGTTTTTAGGTTTCAAAAATTATTAGAAACATATAGGTCTTTCGGTGAACTTATCCAAACAACTAAGTTCCACGCAATTTGGATTCCTGAAGCTCTAGTTATGGTCATTTTAATATCAGGGTTTAAAACAGATATTCTGATTTCTGGATAGCAACTATGTGTTGTATTGTAGAGCAAATATCGGGTTGTTCTTTTCATTTCTAGGTCACCGAGTATATAGAAAAGTTATAGGTATATCAATTATGCATCTATACATTTAAAGTTTATCACGAACAGATATCGGTAGTTTGAGTTATGTCTTATTTAAAAACAGTGTGCGATTCAAAGCAGTTTCTCTTCAGATTCGTCACTTAATTTTGTAATTCAGTTTTCTATAATTTACATCGATTTTTAGGAAATTTATATAACTAAGGAAATATATATATTTCTATCTATATGTCTAAAACATTTGAAAATACTTAATTTGGATCACCGATGACAGAGTTATGGCCTCTAGAATAAAGCTCTTAAAAACAGTTTTTTGGTTTTAAAACCAGTGAATAAAAACTACGTAACTCCTAACCGTTATTTGATTCAATCTAAAATTTTTACTGTAGATCTGAAATTCTATCTAATATTTATCATAATATTCCTAGAATTTCCAGAAATCAATATTGATCTCTAGAATTTATTTTGAATATAAAGGTATTTTAAGGTCGTATGTGAAATAACAAAACATAGTATTTATTTGTAACTTTGTTTTTTCTTTTATGCAAAATTAAATATAAATGATTAAAATTTCAGCAACAAGTAACACAAGTTAACATATATAAAGAAAGCATATGAACCGATCATGATTAACCGTTAATAATAATATTACTTAACATGTGATCAGCTATTGTAAGCAAGAATTTAAAACTAAATATAGGTGCTTTATATTAAATAATTTTAACTTAACAAAAATTATTTTATCATAGGACTAATCGAAGCAGAACAAGTATCGTTTCCAATAACGATATGGCAAGAGAGGAGAGATTCAACAAGAGAAGAGAGACGGGGGGGCTTATAAGTTTTGCAATACGGTATAACAACCGTATTGCCGATTTATGAGAAAAAGAATCGACCGGAAATCTTTCGACGTCTTGGAGGAGCGGATATCTTCAAGTTGTCTTAGATGAAGATTTGAAGCAAGGGTTTGAAGTAGGAAGGAGGAGGATGAAGGAGGAAGGAGAGGACATATAAAAGAATATTAATATAGTCATAATAATAATTCATAACCATAACCATTCTAATTATTATATGCATTCATTTTGGGGGTTAAAAAGAAAATGAAATGAAAGGTCATATAGGTTATGATAAGGGTTTTAAAAAAAATTGATAAAAATAATTACAAGACCCAAGGTTCGAACATGTGGCATATGAACTAGCAATGTAATGACTTAACCATTGGGATACGAGCTTACTATTGCATATAAATAAATAGAAACAATTCTATACAGAGTTTTCAAAAGAGAATAATTTAAAAGATAAACGGAATAAATCGTTTTCTTAAACCAAATCTTTTTTTTCTTTCAATAAAAAATATTAATATTTTTTTTTAAATCTTTTAAAACATTTTCTTTTTATAAAATGAATCATTTTGAATCAAATATATTTTTATTTATTAAAAGGTATTATAGTAAAAAAATGCATTAAAAGGAGTTGCAACTACTGTCGTGATCTTGGACATTGGAAGAGGCATTACATGAAATACCTGGCCACCCCCTTGAAGTATAAAGATATTTCATCCTTTAATGCGTTTGTAATTGAAAACTTTTTCCTCAACTAACTCTACTTCCTGGGCATAAGATATCGGATCAAGATTTCACATTTGTAAGGTGTTACAAATACCGAGAAGAAGTAGAGTATTAGAAAAGGGTGATTTAATCCTCAGAGTCGGAAATTATAGCAAATGTTGCTATTGGGAAAAATCACATGTTTTTGCCTAGTGGCAAACTTTTGGTTTTGAATAACTGTTGTCATACACCAACTTACCTTTTAAAGTTAATATCCATCTCTTTATTAGATAAAGTAGGATATAAACCTGTTTTAAAAATTATGTTATGAGCATTTACCTTGATCAAATGTTAATTGGATAAGGTGCATTGAATGAAAGTATAGATATTCTTAATCAAAATACAGTTCTCAACTTACAACACACGGAGCAAGAGTTAGTGAACTTTTAGGACTTATACATAATGATATATGTGATCCCATGTCTATACATGCAAGGGGTGGGTACTCACACTTCATTCCGTTCACCGATGAGTTTTCTAGTTTTAGACACGTGTTCTAGTTGAAACGCAAAGTCCGAAGTTTTTGAGAAGTTCATAAAGTATAAAAATAAATTAGAGAACCAAACGAACGGAAGTATCAAGATTCTTTGATATGATCGAGAAGGTGAATACTTAAGCTCGGTATTCCATAGTTCTTTAAATGAGAATTTGATTCTCTCTCAGCTTACTCCTCCGCATATTGTTCCCCTCCGAACGACGGCCAAGACATGGACGTCTCGCCTGTGATTCGGGGCAGATACTATTTGGTTTTATCCGTCCACCTCTCCGAAGATGCCAAGTTGATTTATGGCACCGTGTATCGGAGGTTTAGACGGATGCAGCCGATGTAGCAGACTTCGTCAGATTCCCCCTCGCTTGAGGGGGTTTGGATTGTGAGGACGCTCTTCCCTGCAGGCGCAAGCCCCTGCAGTTAATTACGCTACCGCATCGCGGTAAAAACTTTCTCCTTCTCCAGAATTTCACTTCGTGTCGTGGGTGTTTGTTTTGTTTGTGGTTGCCCGTGGATTGTATACGGAGACTAATTTATGTCGTCGCCCGTAGGACGTGGATTAGTCCAAATCCGTATTTTCTTAGATTTGGGTTTGGGGTTTTGGTTTAAGGATCCGTTAGTCTTATTTGAGACTAAGATCAACTTAAACGTTTGTTAAGGATACGTTAGTCCAATTTGAGATTAAAATCAACTTAACAGGATCGTTTAGATCCGACAAAAGAGCATTTGGGCTCTATTGTTCCAGTTTAGGGACATAGTGGTCCAACATTCTCATTTTGGGGACGGATGTTGGTTTAAGGACGCATAAGTCCATGAGTTTAAGGACCCCACAGTCCGTATTAATGTGTGGTTGTCGGGACCTGTCACCTCTCTGATGACGTTGAAGGATTATAACGACAAATATCAGAGGAGTTCAGAGATGTACCCTTGAACCAAAGTTGGTTGAGAGATCTATAGTCCAATTTGGCACTAAAGTCTGTTTGAAGGTTTGATTTAAGGACACGTTAGCCATATTTGAGGCTAAGATCAATTTAAACGTTTGTTAAGGATACATTAGTCCAATTTAAGACTAAGATCAACTTAACGGGATCGTTTAGATCCGACAAAAGAGCGTTTGGGCTCTATTGTTCCAGTTTAGGGACATAGTGGTCCATTGCCAGTTTAGGGACATGGTGGTCCATTTAATGTATGGCCGACGGGACCCGTCACCTCTCTGACGACATTGAATGATTACAACGACAGGTGTCAGAGGAGTTCAGAGATGTACCCTTGAACTGGATGTAAATTGATTTAAGAGAGCAGTCGTGCTCAGTCAATTTAATTTGAGGACTTACGGCCATGATTGGGCTAAGTCCAGTTGAGAATGTTTGACGTTTTTATTTGCGTTTGGCCTGTTAGGCCTTTACTAGGGCTCTGCCCCTGTTTAATAATACATGGCATTTTTTTTTGGTCTATTAGACCTTTATTTGGGCTCTGCCCTTTTTTAAATGATGCACAGCATCTGTTTGGGCTCTGCCCTTCTTTAAAATAATGCATTGCATTTAATTTGGCCTGTTATGCCTTTTTTAATTAGGCTTGGCCCTTCTGTAAATAATGCAGTGCATTAATTACTTGACAGTGGTTTGTCAGGCGCTTTGCGCCAATTATTGAGCGCAAACGCTTGTCGTGGTGACACGTGTCATACTCTGGTGAGCGCAAGCACAATAGCGCAGTGCGCTGCGCTGTTGCGCTACTGACACGTGGCACGCTCTGGTGAGTTGCGCCAACTTTAAAGAGCAATACTCTATCTTAAAAGCGCACAGCGCAAGTGGTCTTGGAGCTGACACGTGGTGCTCCCTGGTGGCTTGCGCCAACCCAGGAGCGCAACAGTGCAGTTTTGCAAGTGCAGGGTATTGTTTTAATAACTTAATCCAATTTTGGATTTAAGAGAAGAATCTTTAAGATTCCAGAACCAATGGTTCATAAAAAAGTGCAAGGCACTATTATTATTATATATTTTTTTTATTGAAGATCATTGATCTTGTCCTTAGATCAATGATCTATTCAGAAGAAATTCTTCTTTTCTATAAAGGTTTTTACCTTTTTTTTCTTTTCTTGAGTTCTTCTCACAATTCTTCAGAGTTCTCTCTGTTTCTGAGTTTTTTGTTTTCTCTCTGTTCCTGTTGTTGATCTTCATGTCTTTTTGAATTGGGGTCTAGGGGCCTTTATATAGTGCCCATTAATTTGTTTAATTTGTTAAAGGGATCATTCTCTGAATGATTTGGGGATTTTTCCCACCGTTGGATCTTGGATCCAAGGGCTTCTGTTTTACAGAAGACAATTTTCTTGTTTTAACAAGAACAGAAAGATCTTACTGGAATTTTAATTCTGTTTGGCGCAAACGCTCCTGCGCTTGACACGTGTCGCACAGCGCAGCGCAACTGTGCTGATACGTGTCGTGCAGCGCAGAGCACAGCGCAACTGCGCTAGCGCAACTGCGCTGACACGTGTCGCGCAGCGCAGAGCGCGGCGCATCTGAAGCGTTGCTTCTTTATTTTAAGATTTGATTTTTTTATTATCTTTTAAAACAGAGCTTTGCTCTGATTGGGGGAAACAGAAGCATTGCTTCATTTCCCGCCTTGGGATTTGAGCAGAGCTTTGCTCTGAAAGGGAGATTTTCTCCTTTATTATTATTTATTTATTTATTTATTTATTGTTATTTTATTGGAACGGGTTTTGAGCCAAAATTTTGGCGGGAACAAATGCCTCCCACTACTTTGCCCACGTAAGTATGTACGTGGGTGAAGTAGTGCAAAGTTATGAGTAGCCATGGAATCGAGGGCTTAGGAGACAAGTTTAGGGTCCTTGTAGCCTAAGACTTTTCAACTTTATGAGCCATGAGGGTCCCACAAAGACTTTTCTCCCTACGGATCGAGAGGATCTCATAGGTGTATTTTCTCCTTAGGAATCGTGAAGATCCCTAAGTGCGTTCTCTTATAAGTCGTAAGGATCTTATAAGAGAATTTTCCCTTTTACGAGTCGAGAGGACTCGTAAGCGGTTGTTTCCCTCCTTGTCGAGACTCGACTTTGGAGAGTGAGACCCGTGGATAGTATGCAAGAGTCCGTTTTGGGCCAACTTGCAGGGCCCCAGTGCTTAGAAAACAGGTTTTTTAATCCTTACTGCCTAAGGCTTTATCTTACGAGTCGAGCCGCATCGAGATGTTCTCGCAAAGACATCAATTTCTTCACAAGTCGAGACGAATCGAGCATTTCTCGCAAGAATATCTTAACGTCACAGTTAACCTCTGCTCTTTACGATAGAAGTCCGTTAGGGTCTGTGGTACTTAGGGTTTTGGCCGTCGTACCGTCGCATCAGCTGATATATTCCTCGATAGGCAATCGTGCTGTTCGAGTAGCCCTGCGACTGTCGTGTCTCTGATCCCTTCGGGGGCTGGACAAGACATCTTCAAGCAATCCTCCTAGGCAGTTTGACCGTCGTAAGAGCAAGCATTAGGAATTTGCCATGCCGCTTTTTACTTGAGGCTAGGCTCATTTTGGAGAGCCCTGATGAGTCATAACCACTCCGCGCTGGTGTGGGATGATCTCCGATAGTCTTTCAGGCTTTATGTGAGTTACCGTCAACACCCTGAAGCTAGGAATTTGGCCTTTGCTTCGTTTGCTGGCATCGCGTCTGCTGTATCGAGACGAATGTCGAGGTTGTCTCTAGGTTGCTGGTGAACCGTCGAGGTTTGGAACTAGGGATTTTGCCGTGGCTCCGTTTGTTTGATTGTCGCGTCTGAACCCTGCTGGAGGAAGAACGCTGGGGTGACATCTCGTCTGCTGTATCGAGACGAACGTCGCGGTTGTCTCTAGGTTGCTGGTGAACTGTCGAGGTTTGGAACTAGGGATTTTGCCGTGGCTCCGTTTGTTTGATTGTCGCGTTTGAACCCTGCTGGAGGAAGAACGCTGGGGTGACAACTCGTCTGCTGTATCGAGACGAACGTTGCGGTTGTCTCTAGGTTGCTGGTGAACCGTCGAGGTTTGGAACTAGGGATTTTGCCGTGGCTCCGTTTGTTTGATTTTCTCATCTGAACCCTGCTGGAGGAAGAACGCTGGGGTGATAACTCGTCTGCTGTATCGAGACGAACGTCGCGGTTGTCTCTAGGTTGCTGGTGAACCGTCGAGGTTTGGAACTAGGGATTTTGCCGTGGCTCCGTTTGTTTGATTGTCTCGTCTGAACCCTGCTGGAGGAAGAATGCTGGGGTGACAACTCGTCTGTTGTATCGAGACGAACGTCGTGGTTGTCTCTAGGTTGCTGGTGAACCGTCGAGGTTTGGAACTAGGGATTTTCCCGTGGCTCCGTTCGTTTGATGATGTTGCGTCTGCTGTGTCGAGACGAACGTCGAAGTGGTGACCATTCCGCACTGGTGTGAGATGATCTCCAGTTGTCTTTCAGGCTTTATATGACTCGCCGTTAAGACCTTGAAGCTAGGAATTTGGCTTTCGCTTCGTTTGCTTTGTCACGTCCGAATCCTGTTGGAGGAAGAACGCTGTCGTGACATCTCATCTGCTGTATCGAGACGAATGCCGAGGTGGAGCTGGGATTTTGCCGTTACTCCGCTTGTTTGACCATAGGGTCTTTCGTTGGTGTTGTATCTGCATCTTGATGGACTACGAAGGAACGACGTTGTTAACATCTCGTCTGCTGTATCGAGACGATTGTTGAGATGAAGCTAGGATTTTGCCGTCGCTTCGCTATGCTGACCATGGGGTCTTTTGTTGACGTTGCATCTGCATCCTGCTGGACTGCAAAGGAACGTCGTTGTTGACATTGCGTCTGCTGTAACGAGACGAATGCTGAGGTGGAGCTAGGATTTTGCCGTCACTCCGCATTGCTGACCATGAGGTCTTTTGTTGGCGTTGTATCTGCATCTTGATGGTGTTAGTTATATGTATGCCCTAGAGGCCATTACTATACATAGGATGTATATTGTACTGGATGCTTGGACATATATAGGGAGGACTTTCTTGCTCGACATGATAGTATGCTATCTGGTTGCTCTTTACCTTAACGTGTACACTGATTGTCTCTCTGTTACATGTTGGTAAAGCCCTTAGGATGTGTACTTGACTACCTGGACTATGATGCGGATCATACTAGTGGGGACAAGGTAGTCCATAAGTACATCCTTCAAGGTCCCTAGTCGTGGGTGTATCGAGACGGGGCATCGATATACCAGAGTAGACTAGCGTATACCTTCTCGACCCATATAAATGGGCGATGGATGATCCCATATCCATTAGTGTTTGACATCAGAGATGATATACGGGTGCTCAGTGGAGACTGGGTACACTGGACGGACTCGCCGAGAACTCCCAGATGGTACTATACCTTACGTCAGATGGCAGTTCTCTGGCGACACTGGTACAGGTTAGTCTGTAGACCCGAGATCGTCATAGAGTCTTGTGTGATTCCCACTGTGCTTTGATTTCCACCTTACCACGTCCAAGAGGGCGTGCAAAACGGTGGTTTTTGGGTACAGTCCTGAATCACATGGAGGCAATGAGCGATAGGAAGGGATTCGTCTCTCCCGGTATAGGGAGTTGATGTTGCGCTGTGTTCGATTGGCTGTAACCGGAAATCCCTGGCCAGGGTTGCTGAGATTTACTGGTAAGTGTTACTAGTAGTTTCTCGAACTGTTATAGACCTCATATCGACACGACTTATCGAGCTATTGGGGTCTGACGTTTACCACCCCTAGGCGAAATATGCGACATATCAGACGAACAGACCGGACTGTATGGTAAATGTTGCTGGTTGGATTCACAGGAGTCTGAGCGGGCTTGCTCGTTGATCTTCTGATCGCTCAATATCCGGGTGGCTGTTATGTTTAGCAGACCGCTTGCGGCTTGTGGGTGTTTGATATGATCATCACCTGCTGCCGGCGTATTGACGAGTCTTTAGAGTCCTACACAGAGGTTTCTTAGCTCAAGAGAAACGAAATAGGAGCGCATATGAGATATGTGCGGGACCGAGAATAATACCAGTATGTGATACTGTATTCTATTCTCGCGATTTGTATCATTGGACGGTTATATATGATATAGCCGAGTTACCGGATCAAGTGTTGATTCGATACATTGATACACTTAATATTAGTCGGTTATGTTAGTTGTATGTATGCCCTAGAGGCCAGTATTGTACAGATGATGTATATTATATTGGATGCTTGGACATATATAGAGATGACTTTCTTGCTCGATATGATAGTATGCTATCTGGTTACTCTTTATCTTAACATGTACACTTGTCTCTTTAAACTGTTTTATAGTTACATGTTGGTAAAGCCCTTAGGATGTGTACTTGACTACCTGGACTATGATGTAGATCATACTAGTGGGGACGTGGTAGTCCATAAGTACATCCTTCAAGGTCCCTAGTCGTGGGTGTATCGAGACGGGGCATCGATATACCAGAGTAGACTAGCGTATACGCTTCTCGACCCATGAGATGGATGATCCCATATCCATTGGTGTTTGACATCAGAGATGGTATACGGGTGCTCAGTGGAGACTGGGTACACTGGACGGACTCGCCGAGAACTCCCAGATGGAATTATACCTCACGTCAGATGGCAGTTCTCAGGTAACACTTGTACAGGTTAGTCTGTAGACCCGAGATCGTCATAGAGTCTTGTGTGATTCCCACTGTGCTTTGATCTCCACCTTACCAAGTCCATGAAGGCGTGCAAAACGGTGGTCTTTGGGTACAGTCCCGAGTCACATGGAGGCAATGAGCGATAGGAGGGGTTTCGTCTCTCCCGGTATTGGGGGTTGATGTTGCGCTGTGCTCGATTGGCCGTAACAGGGAAGTCCCTGGCCAGGGCTGATCAGAGATTTGCTGGTAAGTGTTACCAGTAGTTTCTCGATCCGTTATGAGCCTCACATCGGCACGACTTATCGGTTATTGGGGTCTGACGTTTACCACCCCTAGACTTGATATGCGACATATCAGAAGAACAGACCGGACTGTACGGTAAGTGTTACTGGTTGGATTCACTGGAGTGTGAGCGGGCTAGCTCGTCGATCTTCTGATCGCTCAATACCCGGATGGCCGTTACGTTTAGCAGACCGCTTGCGGCTTGTGGGTGCTTGATATGATCATCATCTGCTACCGGCGTATTGACGAGTCTTTAGAGTCCTACACAGAGGTTTCCTGGCTCAAGCGAAACGAAATAGGAGCGCATATGAGATATGTGCAGGACCGAGAATAATGCGTGTATGTGATACCGCATTTCATTCTCGCGATATATGTTTCGATTGGTGATATTCGATATGACCTAGTTATCGAATCATTGATTCGATAAATCGATACATTGGATTCTAGTCGGTTATGTGCGACATGACCGGATCATTGAATCAAATGTTGATTTAATGATTTAATGTATAATTATATATTTGATATATTGCATTGCATTAACTAGTAATGGTTCACTTTATATGGATTTTCTCACTTGATGTGCAAGAAGTATATGTGATATACTTTTGTGCACATATTTGTATCATGTTTGATGATACTTGATCATTTTGTTAAGTGTAAAGAATTAAAACCATGGTTAAGTGTTGATTAGGGTTTTGCATATTCATTTATTTATTTATTTATTTATTTGAAAAGGATTATGATGAGAATGGTGGCTTTCTTTGTTTTAAGTTGAAGCTTCATGAAGCTTTGACTTTTGTAACCATTCTTGTCTTCATGCTTAACCCTAACTCATCCAAGTAACCATGGTCTATTCTCTACACTTAACTATAGTTAGCTTATGATAAGTATTGAATTATTATTCATTTTAACTCAACACTTATCATATTCTTTCTTCTTCTTCATCTTCATCTTCAAGATAGAAACCTTGATGCCTTCAATGGCAACTTGAGTTCTAGTGAGAGAAATCCAATTCTAAAGTGAACCCACCTCCTATTTCTTCACCCTCTACCTCTTGCCAAGTTGTTTTGGGTGTTTTCTTCACAAGTTTCACAACTTTGTGAAGTCGGAGCTTGAACTTGTGATGCCTCGACGTAGATCGTCTTTGACACGAAGCCGACGACCTTGCTCGCCCGTTTCTCCGATGAAGCCGACGATTGAGTTCGGAATTCATGATGGACAGCGAGAGGACACCCACGTGGAGCTAAGGAAGTGGAGAACCGGATCTACAAAGGTTGTAGCATCTAACTTTTAGTTAAGTAGTTAACTAGATTATCTTTTCGCCTAAACTTCTGGTCAACGATCCGTATTAGGGTTTCTCGGCACCCATATTTTTTGAAATTGGCATGGTTGATGCCTTGTGAGACTTCATTAGAGTGCCTAGGAACCCTACAGTGGTATCAGAGCCTAGCTAGAGCCTTAGGCGAAGTCTAGACGGAGTTTGAAGTCCGAACGAACCCGAAACCCTAACCCGATAATGCTCTCTGGACTTTTTCCAAATTTGTGGTTTTTTGTCAATTAAAAATGCTTAAAAAATTCAGCAATGAAATCTAAGAATTACGGTGCAAAAAGATTCCCATGAACAGTACTTTGTGTGGCGGAACCGCGGCAGAAGCCTAGCTTCTGCGGCGGTTCCGCGGCTCTTTGGTGACGTCAGCCCTAAGTGTTTGCACAGTAATTCCTGATTAATTATTCTGAGTTTTCTGGGAATTTTTAAATTGGCTCTTAAGTTGAGTGTTCTGGGGTTAAATTGGGAAACGATGTTTCGATCGGATTATCGAACCTTGTCTAAGTGTTTTTCCGGATAATTTTTGAATATGTTAAAAAAGTCCGACCGGATATAAATACCCAAGTTTTCCCCTGCCGGAAAAATTCCAAGTGTTGGATTTTTCTGTGGTTTAAAGACGTTCTGAGTAGTGCAAGTAACGCGATGGTCCCTCTAGAAGACAACAAACCTTAACTCGATTATGTGACCGTCTTGAACTGCCCTTTGAACCTTCGGGTTTGGGGCAGTACGGCGTGCCACATGTGAGGCGTTGGCTTGACCCTTCTACGGCTGGACCGTTGGTACTGAGGCATGAAGTGAATGTCTTTGAACTTATTTCATGTGTTGATCGGTGTCGGGAAAACTTGGGTGTTCGAATGTTCGATCGGAAAGTTTGATATATTCTATTTATCCGGAATTGGATACAATAATTGGAATTCACAAACAGTTATGAGATAACTGGATGAATGTTATAAATCTAGCGGTTTAGTTTCACTTGATATCGAAAAGAGTTTTCGATAATGGGACTAAAATGCGGGGTTTATAACTGTTAGGCATGTGATGTCTAAAGAGGTTGCGGATTCCAACTGTTGTAGTTTTACACTTTCTTTTCTGTGACCGTAAGTGTAATATGTGATATCGCCGTTTTAGTTGCTATATGTCAACGACAATTAGGATGCGCATATTTACTTACGTTGATGACATGTGATGTTATGTGTTGCTGGATATGTCATATTGGATTGTCGTGTTTGAATAGCCGGGGGTTTTTATGTGAGATGAGTGTTTTTTATTTTCATTCATGTAAAAACTTGTATGTAATATTCTTTTATTTGGGGCACTTCCAGGTTGCGGAAGTTGTCACCTTTTGTATATTATTTATTTTTCCGCATTAGGATAGACCCAAGGAGGGGAGCACAAGTAACCGGGTTCTGGGGTCCAGTGGGAGACCAACTCGAGGAGTCGAGTCCGGGTCTCCTAACCCTAGAATTGGTAGGGTTGCTTGCCGCTCTCGTAGGGGTCTAGGGGTGTGGGATTGGCTATTCATCACGACCGTGGAATCCGTGTTTTATACTGGCTCGTATTGAAAACACGGACGTCCTAGTATATCCAATATTCCATATATTTCTTCTGCTGCGATATCTGTGATATGATCATGTGATGTTCTGTGATAGATACAGTATATAGTATATATGATATATTATATAGACGTTACTTATGTTTTACACCCGCACTAGCCCTGCCCTGCTCTGTCGTTAGTTACCTAACCTAACGGTGCATGAGGGGACATCGAGGCAAATGCGGATGGCATAAGTGTACGTCGTATTTATCTGCGATGTTTAGGTACTTAAATGATGGGACTTCATTAATGTGATTAATGAAAGAAAAGAAACCTAAGATGTTGTAGAATCAAATTTTAAACAAAACAGGTAGCTACAGTTCTTGCTTTGCATAGCGGTATATATGATATACCCTGCACCTTATTCGATGAGGAAAGGACCGAGATCCCTTCACCGGGAGTGACTCCTTTAGCAATAACTGGCAGATGCTACACACTCGGTTTGCTTTTGATTGTTTTTGAGTTTTGCTTTGCACAGTGATATATATGATATATCCCGCACCTCATTCGACGAGGAAAGGGCCGACGATCCCTTCACCGGGAGTGACCCCTTTAGCAAAACTAGAAAAGCCTCAAAATCACTCCATTTCAAAACTTCATTTGATTCTACAACGATATCAAGTTCATTACGCAATAGGTTTTCAGAAAAACCTGTCGTAGCCCTCCGTCATTTCAGATAAATCCTACTTAGTATTCGTGCTACGTTTGTTGACCTCCGTCAAGGCGTAGTGTACGGTAGCTAGCTAGTATTTATCTGCTTATGCATATGATGCAGATTGGATTAGGGTAGTCGTACGACCTTGTTGACCTCCGTCAAGGGTCGTGCGGGTGGGTTTGATTCAATCAAGAAATGACGGGTTGAACTTGACTTGCACCCTGTAGTTTGTTGACCTCCGTCAAGGTCATAGGATGCTTGGGGCAAAATTTTATCGGGAATTTCAAGTGTTGAAATTTGCAATGAGATTGCATACCTTCTATGAGATAGTTGGATCCCAATACCCGCTGCGAGTAAGAGTTACTCCTGGGAGAGTTTTACATATTACAATTAGCCGATCAAGTAGGTGTCTAGAAAGGTGTTAACGAGGTTACGCCTCTGGGAAAACGAGTTTTACATTAATTAGGTTCGTGCGAAAGCACGGGGGACCTCCCTCAAAGTACCGACACTGGCCTGGCTGAAAGATTGGCGAACTTGTAGTGTGTAATTAATCCCGGCTAGTCTTTCCTTTTTGGGTTTGAAGGAAGATTTGATAAAAAGCAGTGGGAGCCATCCTGATTATATAAGATAATAACCAATCTGATCTTGCACGAGCTTACGCTAAAGTGTTCTCTTCTCTCTCTCTCCAGGTAGCGACCATTTCATGCCCTAATAAAGATAATAATATAGATGTATTGACCGAACCCGCATGTTATACTGTGCTGGGGAACGTTGGTTCCGTTCTTTCCTATAAGAGTTATAGGACTGAACAGGATATAGGGGAATACCAGGATTCCCATGCCACCCGATTGAAGAAAGTACATGATGATACATTTTCTTCGGGTGTGTTCGTTACAGAGAACTGTTTCTCCATTTGCCCTACGTCCTGGGTATTAGATACCGGCTCAGGATCCCATATATGTAATCAGTTACATGGGCTTAGAAAAGGTAGAGAACTTGGAGAAGGTGATAAAGACATTAGAGTTGGAAATGGTGCAATTGTTGCAGCTAAGACTGTCGGGGAATATCACCTTGTGTTACCAACTGGTAGTATATTGGTTCTGAACGAATGCTATTACATGCCGAACCTGATATGCAACATTATATCAGTTTCTTTATTAAGTAAAGAGGGATATAATTTTGTATTACAGGACAATGTTATGAACATTTTCAGTAACCAAAAGTTGGTTGGATCAGGCACGTTGTGCAATGGCATTTATGTTCTAAATCAATCAACAGTTCTGAGCATAACAAACACACACAAGAGGAAGAGTTCTGAACTGAACGAATCCTTCTTGTGGCATTGTAGACTGGGTCACATCAATGCGACACGACTAGCTAAGTTGCATAAAGATGGATATTTAAATCCGTTTGAATTTTCATCCTATGACACTTGCCAGTCATGTCTCAAAGGCAAGATGACCAAAACTCCGTTTACGGGACACGGAGAAAGAGTTACCGAACTCTTGGGACTGATACATAGTGATGTATGCGGTCCCATGTCTACACATGCCAGGGATGGTTCTTCGTACTTCATTACATTCACTGACGATCTCTCAAGATTCGGATATGTGTTCCTGATGAAACACAAATCAGAAGCTTTTGAGAAATTTAGAGAATATAAACAAGAAGTCGAGAACCAAACCGGAAAAAGTATTAAAATCCTTCGATCTGATCGAGGAAGTGAATACTTGAGCATTGAATTCCTGGACTTCCTAAAAGAGAATGGGATTCTCTCTCAGCTAACTCCTCCATATACACCACAGCACAACGGTGTATCAGAACGAAGGAACCGCACCCTATTAGATATGGTGCGCTCTATGATGAGTGTAGCTGAGTTACCTGTTTCCTTCTGGGGATATGCACTGGAAACAGCAGCATACCTACTGAATAGGGTTCCCACCAAATCTGTGCCTACCACACCATATGAGATATGGGAAGGGAAGAGACCATATCTTAATTTCATAAAGATATGGGGTTGTCCAGCCTATGTCAAAAGACAAAAACCGGACAAACTCGAGGCAAGGTCTGTATTGTGTAAATTTGTAGGATATCCCAAACATTCGCGAGGGTATATCTTCTACCACAGTGAGGAACAAAGAGTATTTGTTGCTCAACATGCCACCTTTTTGGAAAAGGAATTTCTTGCAAAAGAGATTAGTGGCTCTGAGGTAGAACTGGAAGAGGTTCCAGCTGAACAAAACACAACAGAAGATCTAATGGAACCAGAGGATTCAGTAGTACCCGACGAACCCCAGCCTCTCCGCCGATCTAGTAGGGTTCCTCGCCAACCTGAGAGATACTACGGTTTTCTCATGGACAGTAGGAGCGAGGATTGCATCATGGAGGATGATGACCCAACTAGCTTCGAGCAGGCCATCACGAGTGGGGACTCAGTGAAATGGCTGGATGCTATGCGGTCCGAGATGGAATCCATGTACACCAACAAAGTATGGACTTTGGAAATTGCTCCTGAAGGGGTAAAACCCATTGGGAGCAAGTGGATCTTCAAGAAGAAACTTGGTGTAGATGGGAAAGTAGAGACTTTCAAAGCTAGACTTGTAGCAAAGGGTTTTCGTCAAAGACCAGGTGTGGACTATGACGAGACCTTTTCTCCAGTGGCTATGCTTAAATCCATCCGGATCATGCTTGCCATCGCTGCATATCATGATTACGAAATCTGGCAAATGGATGTTAAGACCGCCTTTCTAAATGGTGATTTAGAAGAGTGCGTGTACATGACTCAGCCAGAGGGCTTCGTAGATAGTGGGAGCAGCGGGAAGGTGTGCAAGCTGCTTAAATCCATTTATGGATTAAAGCAAGCATCGCGGAGTTGGAACATCTGCTTTGACGTCGTTATCAAAGAGTTTGATTTCGTCAAAAATCCAGATGAACCTTGTATCTACAAGAAGGTGGCAGAGAGTAAGGTTGTATTCCTCGTATTGTACGTGGACGACATACTCTTGATAGGAAATGATATTCCTATGCTGCAATCGGTCAAGCTCTTCTTATCACAAAGATTCTCAATGAAAGATCTTGGTGATGCCTCCTGCATATTGGGAATCAGGATCTATAGAGATAGATCCAAACGGATATTGGGATTGTCCCAATCCAGGTACATTGACACCATACTAAAGAGGTTTAGTATGGAAGAATCCAAGCGTGGGAACTTGCCCATGATCTCTGGACTCACTCTCTCCAAAGACAAGTCTCCCAAGACTGATTTGGAGAGAGCTCGCATGCAAGGGATATCCTATGCTTCGGCAGTAGGCTCTATCATGTATGAGATGCTATGTACCAGACCCGATGTTGCATACTCACTAAGTGTAGTGAGTCGGTATTAAGCAGATCCTGGAGAGAGTCACTGGACAGCTGTGAAGAACATTCTCAAGTACTTGCGAAGGACTAGAGATATGTTCTTGGTGTATGGTAACGGAGAACTCCAAGTGGAGTCCTTTACCGATTCGAGCTTCCAGAGTGATAAGGACGACTCTAAGTCGCAGTCGGGCTTTGTCTTTACCCTTTACGGAGGGGCGGTTAGCTGGAAGAGTTCCAAGCAGGAAACCGTGGCAGACTCGATGATGGAGGCTGAATACATCGCTGCCAACGATGCTGCCAAAGAGGCTGTCTGGATCAAGAAGTTCATTACTGAACTTGGAGTGGTTCCATCCATTGAGCATCCAATACCTTTGTATTGTGATAACAATGGAGTGGTGGCTTTGGCCAAGGAACCCAAGTCCCATCAGCGATCCAGCCATATTCTGAGGCGGTATCACCTGATCCGGGAGATAGTTGATCGCCGGGAGATCGAGGTCAGGAGGGTTGACACGAAGAACAACACGGCGGATCCACTCACGAAGGCCATTCCCCAGATACAGTTTGAGAGACTCTTCGGGATGCTCGGTATGCGATACTACAGCAGCTGGCCTTAGTGCAAGTGGGAGATTATTAGTTGTATGTATGCCCTAGAGGCCAGTATTGTACAGATGATGTATATTATATTGGATGCTTGGACATATATAGAGATGACTTTCTTGCTCGATATGATAGTATGCTATCTGGTTACTCTTTATCTTAACATGTACACTTGTCTCTTTAAACTGTCTTATAGTTACATGTTGGTAAAGCCCTTAGGATGTGTACTTGACTACCTGGACTATGATGTAGATCATACTAGTGGGGACGTGGTAGTCCATAAGTACATCCTTCAAGGTCCCTAGTCGTGGGTGTATCGAGACGGGGCATCGATATACCAGAGTAGACTAGCGTATACGCTTCTCGACCCATGAGATGGGCGATGGAAGATCCCATATCCATTGGTGTTTGACATCAGAGATGGTATACGGGTGCACAGTGGAGACTGGGTACACTGGACGGACTCGCCGAGAACTCCCAGATGGTATTATACCTCACGTCAGATGGCAGTTCTCAGGTAACACTGGTACAGGTTAGTCTGTAGACCCGAGATCGTCATAGAGTCTTGTGTGATTCCCCACTGTGCTTTGATTTCCACCTTACCACGTCCAAGAGGGCGTGCAAAACGGTGGTTTTTGGGTACAGTCCTGAATCACATGGAGGCAATGAGCGATAGGAAGGGATTCGTCTCTCCCGGTATAGGGAGTTGATGTTGCGCTGTGTTCGATTGGCTGTAACCGGAAATCCCTGGCCAGGGTTGCTGAGATTTACTGGTAAGTGTTACTAGTAGTTTCTCGAACTGTTATAGACCTCATATCGACACGACTTATCGAGCTATTGGGATCTGACGTTTACCACCCCTAGGCGAGATATGCGACATATCAGACGAACAGACCGGACTGTATGGTAAATGTTGCTGGTTGGATTCACAGGAGTCTGAGCGGGCTTGCTCGTTGATCTTCTGATCGCTCAATATCCGGGTGGCTGTTACGTTTAGCAGACCGCTTGCGGCTTGTGGGTGTTTGATATGATCATCACCTGCTGCCGGCGTATTGACGAGTCTTTAGAGTCCTACACAGAGGTTTCTTAGCTCAAGAGAAACGAAATAGGAGCGCATATGAGATATGTGCGGGACCGAGAATAATACCAGTATGTGATACTGTATTCTATTCTCGCGATTTGTATCATTGGACGGTTATATATGATATAGCCGAGTTACCGATCAAGTGTTGATTCGATACATTGATACACTTGATATTAGTCGGTTATGTTAGTTGTATGTATGCCCCTAGAGGCCAGTATTGTACAGATGATGTATATTATATTGGATGCTTGGACATATATAGAGATGACTTTCTTGCTCGATATGATAGTATGCTATCTGGTTACTCTTTATCTTAACATGTACACTTGTCTCTTTAAACTGTCTTATAGTTACATGTTGGTAAAGCCCTTAGGATGTGTACTTGACTACCTGGACTATGATGTAGATCATACTAGTGGGGACGTGGTAGTCCATAAGTACATCCTTCAAGGTCCCTAGTCGTGGGTGTATCGAGACGGGGCATCGATATACCAGAGTAGACTAGCGTATACGCTTCTCGACCCATGAGATGGGCGATGGATGATCCCATATCCATTGGTGTTTGACATCAGAGATGGTATACGGGGTGCTCAGTGGAGACTGGGTACACTGGACGGACTCGCCGAGAACTCCCAGATGGTATTATACCTCACGTCAGATGGCAGTTCTCAGGTAACACTTGTACAGGTTAGTCTGTAGACCCGAGATCGTCATAGAGTCTTGTGTGATTCCCACTGTGCTTTGATCTCCACCTTACCACGTCCATGAGGGCATGCAAAACGGTGGTCTTTGGGTACAGTCCCGAGTCACATGGAGGCAATGAGTGATAGGAGGGGTTTCGTCTCTCCCGGTATTGGGGGTTGATGTTGCGCTGTGCTCGATTGGCCATAACAGGGAAGTCCCTGGCCAGGGCTGATCAGAGATTTGCTGGTAAGTGTTACCAGTAGTTTCTCGACCCGTTATGAGCCTCACATCGGCACGACTTATCGGTTATTGGGGTCTGACGTTTACCACCCCTAGACTTGATATGCGACATATCAGAAGAACAGACCGGACTGTACGGTAAGTGTACTGGTTGGATTCACAGGAGTGTGAGCTGGCTAGCTCGTCGATCTTCTGATCGCTCAATACCCGGATGGCCGTTACGTTTAGCAGACCGCTTGCGGCTTGTGGGTGCTTGATATGATCATCATCTGCTACCGGCGTATTGACGAGTCTTTAGAGTCCTACACAGAGGTTTCCTGGCTCAAGCGAAACGAAATAGGAGCGCATATGAGATATGTGCAGGACCGAGAATAATGCGTGTATGTGATACCGCATTTCATTCTCGCGATATATGTTTCGATTGGTGATATTCGATATGACCTAGTTATCGAATCATTGATTCGATAAATCGATACATTGGATTCTAGTCGGTTATGTGCGACATGACCGGATCATTGAATCAAATGTTGATTTAATGATTTAATGTATAATTATATATTTGATATATTGCATTGCATTGACTAGTAATGGTTCACTTTATATGGATTTTCTCACTTGATGTGCAAGAAGTATATGTGATATACTTTTGTGCACATATTTGTATCATGTTTGATGATACTTGATCATTTATTAAGTGTAAAGAATTAAAACCAAGTGTTGATTAGGGTTTTGCATATTCATTTATTTATTTATTTATTTATTTGAAAAGGATTATGATGAGAATGGTGGCTTTCTTTGTTTTAAGTTGAAGCTTCATGAAGCTTTGACTTTTATAACCATTCTTGTCTTCATGCTTAACCCTAACTCATCCAAGTAACCATGGTCTATTCTCTACACTTAACTATAGTTAGCTTATGATAAGTATTGAATTATTATTCATTTTAACTCAACACTTATCATATTCTTTCTTCTTCTTCATCTTCATCTTCAAGATAGAAACCTTGATGCCTTCAATGGCAACTTGAGTTCTAGTGAGAGAAATCCAATTCTAAAGTGAACCCACCTCCTATTTCTTCACCCTCTACCTCTTGCCAAGTTGTTTTGGGTGTTTTCTTCACAAGTTTCACAACTTTGTGAAGTCGGAGCTTGAACTTGTGATGCCTCGACGTAGATCGTCTTTGACACGAAGCCGACGACCTAGCTCGCCCGTTTCTCCGATGAAGCCGACGATTGAGTTCGGGATTCATGATGGACAGCGAGAGGACACCCACGTGGAGCTAAGGAAGTGGAGAACCGGATCTACAAAGGTTGTAGCATCTAACTTTTAGTTAAGTAGTTAACTAGATTATCTTTTCGCCTAAACTTCTGGTCAACGATCCGTATTAGGGTTTCTCAGCACCCATATTTTTTGAAATTGGCATGGTTGATGCCTTGTGAGACTTCATTAGAGTGCCTAGGAACCCTACAGGTTATATGCGATATGACCGGATCATTAAATCAAGTGTTGATTTAATGATTTGATGTATAATTATATATTTGATATATTACTTTACATTAACTAGTATTTGTTCACTTAAGATGAATTTTCTCACTTGATGTGCACAAGTAGTATATGTGATATATTTTTGTGCACTAGATTATATCATGTTTGATGTCACATGCAAACTTGGGTGTGTGTATACTTTGAACATGTTTAGGTAAATGGTTAGGGTTTTAATTTATTTATTCATTTATTTATTTATTCATTTTAGCAAGAAATAAAATGGTGGCTAACTTTGGATTTTCTTTGAAGCTTCATGAAGCTTTGAAAAGTTCAACCATTTTGTTTCTTTTGCTTAACCTAACCATTTGCCTAAACCCTAGTTAATTCTCTACACTTGTTAACTCACCCATGGTTACAATATGATAAGGGTCACTTGAATTTTCTAAAAAAAAGAATTCATTTTCTTTTCTTTCTTCTTCTTCATCTTCTTCATGAAGAGAAGAAAACCTTGCTAGAAAATTCTAAGTGATGAATCCAAGTGAGAAATCAAAATCCAAAGTGAACCCACTTCCTATTTCTTCATCCTCTACCACTTGCCATGTAGTATAGGGTGTTTTCTTCACAAGTTTCATGACTTGGTGAAGTTGGAGCTTGTGTTAGAGTCGCCTCGACGTAGATCATCTTCGGCATCGAAGTCATCGACCTAGCCCGATCATTTCTTTGATAAAACCACCGCGAGAGTCCAGGATTCCGATGGTTGCAGTGGAGGGACGTCATCACGGAGCTAAAGGAGTGGTGGACCGGATCTACAAAGGTTGTATTTCCATTCACTTAGCAATAAGTTGTTTAATTGCATGTTTCGCCTTTGCCTCTAGTTAACGATCTAGCATTAGGGTTTCTCGGTAACTCGAAAAATTTGATTTTGCCATGTTTGATCAGTTGTGGAACCTCTTTAGTGTGCGTAGGAACCCTACAGTGGTATCAGAGCCTAGCTAGAGCCTTAGGCGATGAGTAGACGAAGTTAGAAACCCGATCGAACCCCGAAACCCTAGATTTCACCCTTCTCTGTACATTTTTGAAAACAGTGGATTTGTCCATATTAAAAATATCCAAAAAATACAGCAGGGTTTTCTAGGAGTTACTGTGAAGCACGTGCACCTAACTCGACTAAAGCGCCGCGGAACCGTGGCCCCACCATGGCATATGTGGCGGTTCCGCGGCCATTTAGGAGCATCTTGTCATTTTCTTTGCACAGTAATTCCTATATGTTAGTGCTGTATTTTCTGGGAATTTTTAAATTATACTAAAGAGTTGAGTTTTCTGGGTTGTATTGGGAGTTCGTAGATTCGATCGGATTGTCTAATTTTGTCTATGTGTTTTTCCGGGTAATTTTAGAATATGTTAAAAAGGTCGACGCGATATAAATACCCATTTTTTTCCCTGTCGGGAAATTTCCAAATGTTGGGTCTTTCCGTAGTTTAAGAACGTTCTAAGTAGTGCAAGTAACTCGATGGACCCTCTAGAAGACAACAAACCTTAACTCGATTATATGACCGTCTTGAACTGCCCTTTGAACCTTAGGGTTTGGGGCAGTACGACGTGCCACATGTGAGGCGTTGGCTTGACCCTTCTACGGCTGGACCGTTGGTACTGAGGCATGAAGTGAATGTTTTTAAACTTATTTCATGTGTTGAGCTGTTTCGGGAAAACTTGGGTGTTTGATTGTTCGATCTAAAAGTTTAACATTTTCCATTTATCTGGAATGTGATACAATATTTGGAATCCACAAGTAGTTATGAGATAACTGAATGAATGTTATAAACATAGCAGTTTAGTCTCACTTGATCGGTTGCCACGGGATTTTGATCTGATCAAAAGTCCGTCGCAATCGCGTAGCGTACGCGGATAATCGCCGGGTAAAATTAATAGACAGCCTCACCCTATAGCCCCGACCAAGTGACTGTAGGAGAACCCCGTCGCCGAAAGCATCCGTTCGGGTGCTCGCGGCAGCGGTGTTCCGCCTTGGTGCACTTCGTCGACGGCATCGGGGGTGCGGCCGCCTAATAAAGTTTGCGACGAGCATTCGATCAAAATGTCGGGAATCTTGTTGAATTGCCCGACTTGATATTGAAAAGTGTTTTCGATAATGAGACTAAAATGCGGGGTTTATAATTGTTAGGCATGCGATGTCTAAGGAATTCATTTGATTAGGCATGTGATGTCTATGCAAGTTGCGGATTCCAACTGTTATAGTTTTACACTTTCTTTTCTGTGACCGTAAGTGTAATATGTGATATCGCCGGTTTCGTTGCTATATGTCAACGACAATTGGGATACGCATGTTTACTTACGTTGATGACATGTGATGTTATGTGTTGCTGAATATGTTATATTGGATCGTCGTGTTTGAATAGCCGGGGGGGTTTTATGTGAGATGAGTGTTTTTCATTTTCATTCATGTAAAAACTTGTATGTAATATTCTTTTATTGGGGCACTTCCAGGTTGCGGAAGATGTCACCCTTTGTATATTATTTACTTTTCCGCACTAGGATAGACCCAAGGAGGAGGGCACAAGTAACCAGGTTCTGGAGTCCAGTGGGAGACCAACTCGAGGAGTCGAGTCCGGGTCTCCTAACTCTAGAATTGGTAGGGTTGCTTGCCGCTCTCGTAGGGGTCTAGGGGTGTGGGTATAGCTATTCATCGCGACCGTGGAATCCGTGTTTTATACTGGCTAGTATTGAAAACACGGACGTCCTAGGATATCCAAAGTTTCATATGTTTCTTCTACTGCGATATCTGTGATGTGATCATTTGATATGTTGTGATAGATACTGTATATAGTATATATGATATAGTATATAGACGTTGCTTATGTTTTACACCCGCGCTAGCCCTGCCTCGCTCTGGCGTTAGTTACCTAACCTAACGGTGCAGACGGGACATCGAGGCGGATGCGGATGGCATAAGCGTACGTTATATTTATCTGTGATGTTTAGGTGGACTTAAATGATGGGACATTCATTAATGAGATTAATGAAAGAAAATAAACCTAAAAGACGTTGTGGAATCGAATTTCAAAATAAAAACAGGTAGCTACAGTTCTTTCTTTGCATCGCGGTGTTCCTTGTAGAACATCCTGCACCTTATTCGATAAGGAAAGGACCGAGATCCCTTCACCGGGAGTGACTCCTTTAGCAATAACCGGCAGATGCTACAACCCTCGGTTTGTCTTTTGATTGCTTCTATAGTTTTTGCTTTGCACAGCGGTATATATGATATATCCTACATCTTATTCGATGAGGAAAGGGCCGACGATCCCTTCACCGGGAGTGACCTCTTTAGCAAAACTAGAAAAGCCTAAAAAAACACTCCATTTTAAAATCATTTGATTCTACAATGATATCAAGTTCATTACACAATAGGTTTTCAGAAAAACCTGTCGTAGCCCTCCGTCATTTCAGATAAGTCCTACTTAGTATTCATGCTGCGTTTGTTGACCTCCGTTAAGGCGTAGTGTGCAGTAGCTAACTAGTATTTATCTGCTTATGCATATGATGCAGATTAGATTAGAGTAGTCGTGCGACCTTATTGACCTCCGTCAAGGGTCGTGCGGGTGGGTTTGATTCAATCAAGAAATGACGGGTTGAACTTGACTAGTAGCCTATGGTTTGTTGACCTCCGTCAAGGTCATAGGGTGCTAGGGGCAAAATTATCGGGAATTTCAAGTGTTGAAATTTGCAATGAGATTGCATACCTTCTATGAGATAGTTCGATCCCGATACCCGCTGCGAGTAAGAGTTACTCCTGGGAGAGTTTTACACATTACAATTAGCCGATCTAGTAGGTGTCTAGAAAGGTGTCAACGGGGTTACGCCTCTGGGAAAACGAGGTTTACATTAATTAGGTTCGTGCGAAAGCACGAGGGACCTCCCTCAAAGTACCGACACTGGCCTGGCTGAAAGATTGGCGAACTTGTAGCGTATAATTAATCCCGGCCAGTCTTTCCTTTTAGGGTTTGAAGGAAGATTTGATAAAAAACAGTGGGAGCCATCCTGATTAGATAAAATAATAACCAATCTGATCTTGCAAGAGCATACACTGAGTGTTTTCTTCTCTCTCTCTCCAGGTAGCGACCATATCACGCCTTAATCAAGATAATAATACGGATGTATTGACCAAACCCGCTTGTTATACTGAACTGGGGAACGTTGGTCCCGCTCCAACTTATAATTGTTATAAGACAGAGCAGGAATTAGGGGAATACCAGATTTCCCGTGCCGCCCAAACGAAAAAAGTTCATGCTGATGCATCTTCTTCGGGTGTGTTCATTACATAAAATTGTTTCTCAGTATCCTTTACGTCCTGGGTATGTGATACCGGATCAGGATCCCGCAAATGTAAACTGTTACATGGGCTACAGAAAGGTAGAGAACTGAGAACGGGTGATAAGTTTCATGAGACAGAAAACGGTGCAAGCGTTGCAGCCAAGTCTGTTGGTCACTGTCACCCTGTATTACCAATACATTGATTCTGAACGAATGTTATTAGATACCGAACCTGATATACAAAATCATATCAGTCTCTTTATTAGTAAAGAAATGATAAAAGTTTGTATTGTTGGATAATGTTTTGAACATTTCCCATATCAAAAGTTGATCGGTTCAGGCACGTTATCTAAAAGCATTGATGTTCTAAATCAAACTACAGTTCTTAGTATACGGAACACACACAAGAGGAAGAGTTCAGATATGAACAAATCCTTCTTGAGGTATTGTAGACTAGGTCATATCAATGCGACCCAACTAGCTGAAGTTACATTTAGATGCATATTTAAATCAGTTTGAATTTACATCTTGTGAAACTTACCAGTCATGTCACAAAGATAAGATGACCATAGCTCTGTTTATTGGAAACAGAGAAGGAGTTAGTGAACTCTTTTGGGTTAATACATACTGATGTATGAAGGTCCCCTGTCTATACATACCAAGACCGGTCCTTTGTACTTCATTACATTTTCTGATAATCTCTCAAGATTCAGACATATGTTCCTGTTGAAACACAAGTCCGAACCTTTTGAGATATTCACAGAATATAAGTTAGAAGTAGAGAACCAATACGGGTATAAGTATTATGTCCTTTGATGAGATCAAGGAGGAGAATACTTGAGCACGGAATTCCTGGACTATTCTAAAGGAGAATGAGATTCTCTCTCAGCATTACTCCTCCGTATACACCATAGCACGTTGGTATATCGGGGTGGAGCAATAGCACCCTATGTGATATGGTGTGCTCTATGATGAGTATAACTGAGTTTCCTATTTCCTTTTGGGAGTTATGCACTTATAAAGTTGCATACCTATTGAATAGGTTCGAATCAAATCGTTGCCTACCACTTCATATGTGATATGGGAAGGGAAGAGCCCATTTCTTAAGCTAGTTAAGATTTGGGGTTGTCCGGCCTATGTCTAAAAGCAAAATCCGGACAAGCTCGAGGCAAGGTCTTTTATGTAGAACTGGAAAGGTTCCAGCTATACAAACTACAGCAGATGATTAGGTAGAACCAAAGGATTCAGTAGATACCAACGAACCTCAGCCTCTCCGCCGATCTAGTAGGGTTCCTCACCCACCTGAGAGATACTTCGGTTTCTCTATGACAGTGGGAGCAAGGATTGCATCATGAGATGATGACCTAACTAGTTTCGAGCAGGCCATCAAGAGTAGGCACTCTGTAAGAATGGCTGGATGGTTAGCAATCTGAGATGGAATCCATGTACACCAGCAAAGTATGGACTTTGGCTGCTATATCTGAAGGGTTAAATCCTCATCAGGAGCAAGTATATCTTGAGAAGATTACTTGGTGTAGATGGAAAAGTTGAGACTTTCAAAGCTAGACATGTTAAAGGTTTTCATCATCGACCAGGCATGGATAATGATGAAACCTTTTTCAGTGGCTATGCTTAAGTCCATCCAGATCCTACTTGCCACGGCTACATACCATGACTACGATATCTGGCGGTTGGGTGTCATGACTGCTTTTCTAAAATGATGTTTTAGAAGAGTGCGTCTATAAGTACACAGCCAGAGAGACTCGTAGACAGTGGGAGCAGTGGAAACGTGTGCAAAATGTTTTATGTGATAAAGCAGGCATCGCGGAGTTAGAACGTCTGTTTTGATGTGTTAGTCAAAGAGTTTGACATCATCAAAATGGTATATGAACCTTATATAAACAAAAAGGTAGTAGGGAGTATGGTGGTGATCCTCGTAGAGTACGTGGATGACATACTTTTGATAAGAAAGGAGTTTCCTATGCTACGCTCGGTCAATCTCCGCTTATCACAATGATTCTCCATATAGGATCAAAGTGATACCTACTAAATCCTAGGTTTTGGATCTATGAGATAGATCTAATTGGATGTTAGGATACTCACTAGTTGCAGTGAGATGGTATCAATCGATCCTGGGGAGAATCACTGGAAAGGTTCCAGGGTGATAAGGACGACTGAATGTCGGTCGCAGGCATTGTCTTTACCCTCAGTGGAGGGACGGTATGTTGGAAGAGTTCCAAGCTAGATACCGTGGCAAACTAGACGATAAAGGCTGGTGACATCGCTACTTAAGATGCTACCAAAGAGGCAGTCTGGGTGTATATTAGTTCATGAGATGAACTTAGTTCCTCCCATTGTGTAACAATAGAGTTGTGGCTTATGCCAAGGAACGTCCGTCCCATCAGTGATCCAGACATATTCTAAGGCAGTATCACCTGATCATGGAGATGGTTGATCTTCAAGGAGATCGAGATTAGGAGAGTAGACTCAGAGGACAGCACGGCGGATCCACTCACAAAGGCCTTTTCCCAGAGAGAGACTTTTATGGGATGGTTGAGTATGAGATACTGCAACCACTGCTTCAGATGGCCCTAGTGCAAGTGGGAGATTGTTAGTTATATGTATGCCCTAGAGGCCATTACTATACATAGGATGTATATTGTACTGGATGCTTGGACATATATAGGGAGGACTTTCTTGCTCGACATGATAGTATGCTATCTGGTTGCTCTTTACCTTAACGTGTACACTGATTGTCTCTCTATTACATGTTGGTAAAGCCCTTAGGATGTGTACTTGACTACCTGGACTATGATGCGGATCATACTAGTAGGGACAAGGTAGTCCATAAGTACATCCTTCAAGGTCCCTAGTCGTGGGTGTATCGAGACGGGGCATCGATATACCAGAGTAGACTAGCGTATACCTTCTCGACCCATATAGATGGGCGATGGATGATCCCATATCCATTGGTGTTTGACATCAGAGATGATATACGGGTGCTCAGTGGAGACTGGGTACACTGGACGGACTCGCCGAGAACTCCCAGATGGTACTATACCTTACGTCAGATGGCAGTTCTCTGGCGATATTGGTACAGGTTAGTCTGTAGACCCGAGATCGTCATAGAGTCTTGTGTGATTCCCACTGTGCTTTGATTTCCACCTTACCACGTCCAAGAGGGCGTGCAAAACGGTGGTTTTTGGGTACAGTCCCGAATCACATGGAGGCAATGAGGGATAGGAGGGGATTCGTCTCTCCCGGTATAGGGAGTTGATGTTGCGCTGTGTTCGATTGGCTATAACCAGAAATCCCTGGCCAGGGTTGCTGAGATTTACTGGTAAGTGTTACCTGTAGTTTCTCGAACTGTTATAGACCTCATATCGACACGACTTAAAGAGCTATTGGGGTCTGACGTTTACCACCCCTAGGCGAGATATGCGACATATCAGACGAACAGACCGGACTGTACGATAAGTGTTGCTGGTTGGATTCACAGGAGTCTGAGCGGGCTTGCTCGTTGATCTTTTGATCACTCAATACCCGGGTGGCCGTTACGTTTAGCAGACCGCTTGCGGCTTATGGGTGTTTGATATGATCATCATCTGCTGCCGGCGTATTGACGAGTCTTTAGAGTCCTACACAGAGGTTTCTTAGCTCAAGCGAAACGAAATAGGAGCGCATATGAGATATATGTGGGATCGAGAATAATACCAGTATGTCATACTGTATTCTATTCTCGCGATTTATATCATTGGACGGTTATATATGATATAGCCGAGTTACCGGATCAAGTGTTGATTCGATACATTGATACACTTGATATTAGTCGGTTATATGCGATATGACCGGATCATTAAATCAAGTGTTGATTTAATGATTTGATGTATAATTATATATTTGATATATTACTTTACATTAACTAGTATTTGTTCACTTAAGATGGATTTTCTCACTTGATGTGCACAAGTAGTATATGTGATATATTTTTGTGCACTAGATTGTATCATGTTTGATGATACATGCAAACTTGGGTGTGTGTATGCTTTGAACCATGTTTAGGTAAATGGTTAGGGTTTTAATTTATTTATTCATTTATTTATTTATTCATTTTAGCAAGAAATAAAATGGTGGCTAACTTTGGATTTTCTTTGAAGCTTCATGAAGCTTTGAAAAGTTCAACCATTTTGTTTCTTTTGCTTAACCTAACCATTTGCCTAAACCCTAGTTAATTCTCTACACTTGTTAACTCACCCATGGTTGCAATATGATAAGGGTCACTTGAATTTTCTAAAAAAAAGAATTCATTTTCTTTTCATTCTTCTTCTTCATCTTCTTCATGAAGAGAAGAAAACCTTGCTAGAAAATTCTAAGTGATGAATCCAAGTGAGAAATCAAAATCCAAAGTGAACCCACTTCCTATTTCTTCATCCTCTACCACTTGCCATGTAGTATAGGATATTTTCTTCACAAGTTTCATGACTTGGTGAAGTTGGAGCTCGTGTTAGAGTCGCCTCGACGTAGATCATCTTCGGCATCGAAGTCATCGACCTAGCCCGATCATTTCTTTGATGAAACCACCGCGAGAGTCCAGGATTCCGATGGTTGCAGTGGAGGGACGTCATCACGGAGCTAAAGGAGTGGTGGACCGGATCTACAAAGGTTGTATTTCCATTCACTTAGCAATAAAGTTGTTTAATTGCATGTTTCGCCTTTGCCTCTAGTTAACGATCTAGCATTAGGGTTTCTCGGCACTCGGAAAATTTGATTTTGCCATATTTGATCAGTTGTGGAACCTCTTTAGTATGCCTAGGAACCCAACAGATGGACTGCGAAGGAACGCCATTGTCAACATCTCGTCTTCTGTATCGAGACGAATGCTGAGATGGAGCTGGGATTTTGCCATCGCTCCGTTTGATGGTGTAACCTCTGTGTCATGCTGGAATGAGGAGGCCTACCGTTGTTGGTCTCCAGGCTGTAGATGTGGCCATTGAGATTTGGAACTAGGGACTTTGCCATGGTTCCGTTTCGTTGCGACTCTGAGGTCGATTGTTGACGTCACGTCTCCATCTGGTTGGAGTGCGGAGAAACGCCGTTGGTGATTTCTAAGTTGTCGATGTTGACGTCGAGACCCTAAAGCTAGGGATCTTCCTTTGCTTCATTTGTTGACGTTGTGTCTGCAATATTGCGACAAATGTCGAGATTGCCTCTAGGTTGTCTATGAACCGTCGAGATTTGGCTTCGCTTTCTGATGGAGCCTGTTGGGAAGGTATGGTTCCCTCTTTGTTTGTGCCCCTGGATTGTATGCAGGGATCAATGTGATCTCACCTGTAGGGCAGCAGTTTCATTCATTTTTCATTTTTTTATTATTATTTTCTTTCCACGATGCTCTATCATTTCAGCTTTATATCGCGAAAGTCGCGATTGCCCCATCATTTCGGCTATTTTTCGCGGTGCCCAATCATTTCGGCTATTTATTTTATTTTCACTCGCTGCTTTTTATTGCGAGTTGCCCAATCATTTCGGCTATTTTGCATGCATACACATTTTTTTTACTTGCTGATTTTTATTGCAAGTTGCTCCATCACTTCGGCTATCTCGTATGAATGTATGGCTCGCTGTTTTTTTTTTTAATCGCGAGTGTGGAACTTAGAATCTGACGCCAATCTCAGCATCAGCATTGCTACAACTGGAATATTGTCAGGAGCGAATCATCATTTGCCATGAAAGGACTTAGAATTTGACACCGGTTTAGGCATCAGCATCGCTACAACTGGGACATTGCCAGGAGCGAATCATCATTTGCCTCTGTCGATGTTGAACAAAGGTGGCTTAGCGAACAGGATTGGGATCCCGTCGACTAAGGCTTTTGACTTCATGAGCCGTAAGGGTCTCATAAAGGTATTTCTCTCTACAAGTCGTGAGGATCTCGTAGGTGTGTTTTCTCCTTAGGAATCGTGAGGATTCCTAAGTGTATGTTCCCCTGTAAGTCGTAAGGATCTCACAAAAGGGTTTTCTCCTTATAAGTCGAGAGGACTTACAAGGGTTGTTCACCGTATGTACATATCCGCAGTCACGGGTGGGACTTGGTTAGGGAAATGTTTATTCGCGCCCGTGGATTGTATTCAAGGGTCAGCATTGAGTCGCTTGTAGGGCCATATCGAAGGTTATGGGGGTTGCTTAAGAACAGGTTCAGGTCTCTGTAACTTAAGACTTTCAGATCTTATGAGCCGTGAGGGTCTCATAAGAGAGTTCTCCTTACGAGTCGTGAGGATCTCGCAAGTGTAATTTCTCTTTAGGAATCGTGAGGATCGCTAAGTGTGTTGCTCCCTTGTGAGTCGTAAGGATCTCACGTGGGTGATTTCTCCTTAAAAGGTCGAGAGGACCTTGTAAGTGTCTTTTAACGAGATTGCGCCCTTTCGGGTTTTCACAAACACTCGCCGGTAGCCCTGCTGTTTTTACTCATGGAGCCCTTTCAGGTTTTCATCCGTGCCCATTTCGCTTATGGACATACCGTCTTTTTTTTATTCTTTTTATTCTTTTTTTTTAAACGAGGTCGTGCCCTTTCGGGTTTTCACGAACACTCGCCGGTAGCCCTGCTATTTTTACTCACGGAGCCGTTTCGGGTTTTCATCCGTGCCCATTTCGCTTATGGACATACCGTCTCTTTTTTTTTGTCAGCCTGAGAATGCTGCTGTAGTAGTTTAAGGACGTTTCGGTCCTCAGCTAGTTTTAGGACGTAGTGGTCCGTCATTAGTTTAAGGACGTTTCGTTCGTCGGCTAGTTTTAGGACGTAGTGGTCCGTCATTAGTTTAAGGACGTTTCGGTCCGCCGTCGCCGTATTTGAGGCGAATCTCTAGTTTACTGACTTTTTGGTCTATGGGGCTTCCCCTATGAATGAGCATGATGCCCCCGGTATATCCATTTTTCTCGGAGCATGTGGTCGTGGCGGGCTCACCTTCCATTTTTCGGACAGCGCGAACTTGCCCTGTTGGTACTGGTCTTCAACCCAGTTTTTGAAGACGAAGTAATCTTCGATCGGATGACTTACTGCTCGATGGTAGGGGCAGTAATTAGGATCGTTGACATCGCCTGGCTGTAGCGGACGTTTCGGACTCGGCAGATTGATGAATCCGTTGCGCACTGCCAGCTCAAATAGTTTCCTCGTTTTATCCTGGGAAACGAGTAAGGACGTCCCAGTCTTTCCTCGAGGGATGGGCGTGGACGCATATTGTTTTGGCAAACAACCGGCTTTAAGTTGCTTGGCCGTTGTTGAGTATTGGTAACGAAGGTTGCTTTCCCTTTGCCCTTTTCATTCCAAGGCTCTGTCTTTGAAGGAGATGGTCTATGACCCATCTGGTCCATTTGGGCCAGCTTTTCAATCAAGGCCTGGAAGGTGGTCGGCTTGAAGAACATCATAAATTGGGAAATAATTGCTTGAGGGTCAAGAGTACCCACGAACATGCCTACCGTAGGTGCTTCTTCGATATGTTGTTCGCACTTCGACCATAAGTTTCGCCACCGTATTGCGTATTAGACCCACGTCTCGCCTGGCTTCACCCTGGCATTGATCAATGCTGTGATTGGGGTACGTTCGCTGGCACTCGCGAATCGCTGATTAAACAACAACTCCATTTCAGCGAAGGTTTTGACGGAGTCATTCGGAAGTTCGGAGTACCACTCAAATGTCGTCTCCGATAAGCTACCGATGAATTGGCGGAGCAACAATTTATCATCACCGCCGGTATTGCCGCATAAGGCCCTGAATTGAGCGACATGCTTATGCGGATTCCCTGTCCCCTTGTACACATGGAATTTAGGGATCGTATATCCCGGCGGGTAACTGATTTGGTCATAACAGCCCGGGTAGGGTCGTCCGGTTCTAACAATTTGCCCAGCCGCTTCACTCGCCTGATGAGCTCGTATTTGCTGAGCTATATAATCATCCAGGGCGGCCTTGGAGATAGTTTCCTCTTTGGCTGCTGAAAGAGCCGGAGGTGGATTAGATGTCTCCCCTCTACCGTCTTCAATAATGATCGGAGGGTCTTCAACTGGAGGGTCCGGCTGTATCATCATCCCTACCATATCTTGGAAGAGGAGCGCCATTTGTTTTATATTAACCGCTTGCTCTGCGGCTTCTTTGTCCTTCTTTTCAAGGACTCTGCGTAAGAAGTCAGCATCAGTTTCTTGTTCGTGACGCTGTTCTAACGATGCCTCCGAGATTTCTTTTAGCCCGGTAAGTGCGGCCATTGTAGTCATCATTTCCTGAAGCTTCTGCTGCTGTTCTTGAGCTTTCGTCACGGATCGGGTGAGTGGTCGGTGACCCGTCGCAGTGCGGCTGTCCTCTTTCCCAGATGCCATATAAACAGTATGCACCACCATGCCCCCAGACTTGGGGCGTTTAGCTTCAGTGTCTTTGAGATTTGCTAAAGACACAGGGATCTTCTCCGACCTCCTTCTTTTTTGAGCGGTCGAAGTTGAGGGGGCCGTTGTAGTGGGCACCCAAGTAGCTGTTGCTTTTTGTGGCTTGACAGAGTAATCCTTCTCCTACCGAACCTTCAGCTTCTTTTATCGGTGAGGATAGTCTTGATCGACCACTGACTCTCGGACTTGTCGCCAGATTTTGTAAACTTTGGAAGACGGCCGTTGAGGGGACTGCTTTGGCTTCATTTCTGTGACTGTCTCCACCGGTGGAGGAGTTCTCTTCAGCACGGCCGTCGAAGAGTTCTTGGGTACCCTCCTAAGTGGTTCAAAACTGTTCTCAGTTGGAACAGCAGCATCAATTTCCACCGTTGGAGCCGGCGGAGTCAATCTAGAAGGAGAGTTGCCCCCAGCCTTCCTTACTCGGCGCCAGTGGTATATCCCTAGTAGGAGGAGTGTTGTCTCCTGAGGGTTTTCAGCGGATTACACCCACAAAATCTTATAATAAAAGAGATATGGTGAAAGTTATATGAAGATAAGAATTATAAAAGAAAGAACTTGAAAATAAGAGTTTTCAACTATACCAGCTTTTCAGTTGCTATGAGCCCTATCTTAATGGTCATGAAAAAAAGTTAGAAATCATATTATCCCTCAATAAAACATCGCCTTTAGCTTTCATTCCTACTTTTCTTCCAAACATTGATCATATACCCCTACGTGTGTGAACTGGACATCCCTACACTCAGAGAATTCAATCAAGCAATCATACTCCTGTCCATCTACCTTGGTACTTTTTAATAGATATTTAGATGGAATTTGCTCACACATTCTTCATGCGACCGTTAATACTTCTTGAGGTACTAACCGACCGATTACTCATGTGCTTGCTAATTAGGTGTTTTTCCTCGTCTTGCACCACCTAAGGCTTAGCAGTGACTCCCGGACCAGTTGGTCTAAGGCACTAGGTGATGAAGCACCCTCGCTATATTTTTTTTATTGCTGCCTTGGCGATAACAAAACCAGTGTTCATTTTTCTTCACCATTTTATATTTTATTCATTTTTTTTTTATTTCCTTCATACTTTGGCTTTTAGACAAGAGCATTTCAATGTATCCTCTACTATCCCGAGTTTCAAGACGTGTGTAAGTGCGTATAGTAGGGTATCAACGTTCAAATGTTTGGCTTCCAGAATAAGAACTATTTTTCAGGCTTAATTTTATCTTCAGATTAGTAATTTCCTTCATCTTATTAACCCTTGGGACAACAGCTCATAACTACTTATTACTAGTTTCATTTAAGAAAACATCTAACTTTCTTGTTTTTCTTAAACTATTCCTCTCTTTCAAATATAATTTTTTCACTTTCTACTCTTTTATTATCACAATTTTTTTTGTGAGTGCTTATATATAGTATAATGCAAAGTAAGGCCTAAATAAGCACAGGAGCGCTGAAAAACGACTTCTTGGGAGCTTCTTACGATGGTAAAGGAGCGCTGAAGCTCGTTGGCGGGAGCATGGTCCCGAAGAATAGCTCAGTGGTGGCTTGAGTTACCTGCTCCACTTGCACAGGGCCTGTAGGTTACTCCTCCAGATGGGACAGAGCGAGAGTTGCTGTTGCAGTTGGTGCAGTTTGAAGCCATTGATTTCTTGAAGAGCTTGAATATTCTACCCCCTACGTCGACCTTGGTCTTTGGCATGTGCCAGTTGTTTGAGGACCGATTCCATCGGCAAAACTGCTGCTTGGGGAGCCCGTCTGTGGACGACAGACATCCTCTGGGCTTCCTCCATCGGCGTTGAGGCACCGAGGGTGGGAGGTGGGAGTATCGACCCAAAGAGAAGCCCGTTGATTTCTTGAAGAGCCGGATTGCAGAGATTTGAGCCTGCAAGTGGCCCGTACTTGACTCCACCAGATATGACAGAGCCTGTATTGCTAAGGTCGGAACAAACGCCATTCTTCATAAAGACGAAGCGCCGACTTCAGTATCCACTCCACTAAGGGCAACCACAAACATACACACCGCGATTATCTGATCACGGGAAAAACACGACACACGAAGTGTGGAGTGGAAAGAGGAAAAGGTCCCACCGGGCGTGCCAGAATCTGTTCCCCTCCGAACGGCGGCCAAGACATGGACGGCTCGCCTGCGATTCAGGGCAGATGCTATTTGGTTTTATCCGTCCACCTCTCCGAAGATGCCAAGTTGATTTATGGCACCGTGTATCGGAGGTTTAGACGGATGCGGCCGATGTAGCAGACTTCGTCAGATTCCCCCTCCCTTGAGGAGTTTTTGATTGTGGGGACGCTCTTCCCTGCAGGCGCAAGCCCCTACAGTTAATTACGCTACCGCATCGCGGTAACAACTTTCTCCTTCTCCAGAATTTCACCTCGTGTCGTGGGTGTTTGTTTTGTTTATGGTTGCCCGTGGATTGTATACGGAGACTAATTTATGTCATCGCCAGTAGGACGTGGATTAGTCCAAATCCGTATTTTCTTAGATTTGGGTTTGGGGTTTTGGTTTAAGGATCCGTTAGTCTTATTTGAGACTAAGATCAACTTAAACGTTTGTTAAGGATACGTTAGTCCAATTTGAGACTAAAATCAACTTAACGGGATCGTTTAGATCCGACAAAAGAGCATTTGGGCTCTATTGTTCCAGTTTAGAGACATAGTGGTCCAACATTCCCATTTTGGGGACGGATGTTGGTTTAAGGACGCATAAGTCCATGAGCTTAAGGACCCCACAGTCCGTATTAATGTGTGGTTGTCGGGACCTGTCACCTCTCTGATGACGTTGAAGGATTACAACGATAAATATCAGAGGAGTTCAGAGATGTACCCTTGAACCAAAGTTGGTTGAGAGATCTATAGTCCAATTTGGGACTAAAGTCTGTTTGAAGGTTTGATTTAAGGACACGTTAGCCATATTTGAGGCTAAGATCAACTTAAACGTTTGTTAAGGATACGTTAGTCCAATTTGAGACTAAGATCAACTTAACGGGATCGTTTAGATCCGACAAAAGAGCATTTGGGCTCTATTGTTCCAGTTTAGGGACATAGTGGTCCATTGCCAGTTTAGGGACATGGTGGTCCATTTAATGTATGGCCGTCGGGACCCGTCACCTCTCTGACGACGTTGAAGGATTACAACGACAGATGTCAGAGGAGTTCAGAGATGTACCCTTGAACCGGATGTAAATTGATTTAAGGGAGCAGTCGTGCTCAGTCAATTTAATTTGAGAACTTACGGCCATGATTAGGCTAAGTCCAGTTGAGAATGTTTGACGTTTTTATTTGCGTTTGGCCTGTTAGGCCTTTACTAGGGCTCTGTCCCTGTTTAATAATGCATGGCATTTTTGTTTGGTCTATTAGACCTTTATTTGGGCTCTGCCCTTTTTTAAATGATGCACAGCATCTGTTTGGGCTCTGCCCTTCTTTAAAATAATGCATTGCATTTAATTTGGCCTGTTAGGCCTTTTTTAATTGGACTTGGCCCTTCTGTAAATAATGCAGTGCATTAATTACTTGACAGTGGTTTGTCAGGCGCTTTGCGCCAATTATTGAGTGCAAGCACTTGTCGTGGTGACACGTGTCATACTTTGGTGAGCGCAAGCACAATAGCGCAGTGCGCTGCGCTGTTGTGCTACTGACACGTGGCGCGCTCTGGTGAGTTGCGCTAACTTTAAAGAGCAATGCTCTATCTTAAAAGCGCACAGCGCAAGTAGTCTTGGAGCTGACACGTGGCGCTCCCTGGTGGCTTGCGCCAACCCAGGAGCGCAAAAGTGCAGTTTTGCAAGTGCAGGGCACTGTTTTAATAACTTAATTCAATTTTGGATTTAAGAGAAAAATCTTTAAGATTCCAGAACCAATGGTTCATAAAAAAGTGCAAGGCACTGTTATTATTATATTTTTTTTTTATTGAAGATCATTGATCTTGTCCTTAGATCAATGATCTATTCAGAAGAAATTCTTTTTTTCTATAAAGGTTTTTACCTTTTTTCTTTTCTTGAGTTCTTCTCACAATTCTTCAGAGTTCTCTCTATTTCTGAGTTTTTTGTTTTCTCTCTGTTCCTGTTGTTGATCTTCATGTCTTTTTGAATTGGGGTCTAGGGGCCTTTATATAGTACTCATTAATTTGTTAAATTTGTTAAAGGGATCATTCTCTGAATGATTTGGGGATTTTTCACACCGTTGGATCTTTGATCCAAGGGCTTCTGTTTTACAGAAGACAATTTTCTTGTTTTAACAAGAACAGAAAGATCTTACTGGAATTTTAATTCTGTTTGGCGCAAACGCTCCTGCGCTTGACACGTGTCGCGCAGCGCACAGCGCAGCGCAACTGCGCTGACACGTGTCGCGCAGCGCAGAGCGCAGCGCAACTGTGCTGACACGTATCGCGCAGCGCAGAGCGCAGCGCATCTGAAGCGTTGCTTCTTTATTTTAAGATTTGATTTTTTTTATTATCTTTTAAAACAGAGCTTTGCTCTGATCGGGGGAAACAGAAGCATTGCTTCATTTCCCGCCTTGGGATTTGAACAGAGCTTTGCTCTGAAAGAGAGATTTTCTCCTTTATTATTATTATTTATTTATTTATTTATTTATTGTTATTTTATTTGAACGGGTTTTGAGCCAAAATTTTGGCGGGAACACATATACCATAGCACTACAGAGTATCGGAGAGGGGGACTTGCACCCTATTGAAAATGGTGCGCTCTATGATGAGTATTGTTGAGTTTCTTCTTTCATTTTGCGGTGCACTGGAAACAACTGCGTACTAATTGAATAAGGTTCCTTCTAAATCAGTGGCTACGATTCCATATGAGATATAGAATGGAAGGAGTCCATGTCTTAAGTTTGTTAAGATATGGGGTTATCCGGCTTATGTTGAAAGCAGCACATTTCAATAACATGCAGTTTGTGGGTTTTCCCAAGCATACGCAAGGGTTTAACTTCTACTACGTTGAGGATCAAAAGTTATTTTGTTCTCGATACGCCATCTTTTTAGAGAAGGAATTTCTTGAAAAAGAAATTAGTAGGAGTATGGTAAAACTGGAAGAGATTTCAAAACCGTAAATGGTTGCTGAAAATTTAGTAGAACCTGAAAATTCAATTGTACCCGACAAACCTTTGCCACTCCGCAGAACTAGTTGGCGACCTCAGCCACCTGAGAGATACTGCGGTTTCCTCATAGACGGTGACAGCGAGGTTTGCATCATGATTGATGATGACCCTATTAAATATCAACATGCTATAGGGAGTAGTGACTTCCGAGAGATGGCCGGATACCATAAAATCCGAGTTTGACTCCATGCACTCTAACAAGGTATAAATCTTGTTGGATGCTCCTGAAAGGGTAAAACCCATTAGGAGAAAAAAGATATTCCAAAAGAAAATAGGTGCAGATGGAAAGGTAATAACCTAATAAAGCTAGACTTGTAGCAAAAGGTTTTCATCGAAGACCCGATGTGGATTGTGATGAAACTTTTTCTAATGTGGATTGTGATGAAACTTTTTCTCAAGTTTCTATACTGAATTCCATTCGAATACAACTTGCCTTTGTGGTGTTTCATGAGGACGTTGATCAGTCATATTTATTACACATTTGTACGGTCATTTTCCCTATTATTATTAATTACTAAATGGTGTTATTTGTAAATTAAGAACATACGTAGGTTTATTTGTAAAAAGATTATTTTCATATGTTTATTAATATATAATTAATATAATTAGGGGAATATATGCATATCATATTTAAATAAAATATTCAGGAGATTATTAATTATTAAAATATGCATATCATATCATATCAAATATTCTTAACCATTAAGATATCATATCATATCATTGGTTGGAATATTATCTCAAATAAACCAAATGCTACTATCAATTTGATTTGAGATATTGTGCAGATATTATAATAAATCAGTTCAGGTCTGAAATATAAGTAGAATATCCGCATCAAATCGAATTACCAAATCAAATCTGTCGAATATTAGGAGAAAATTGAAGAATCTCACAACCGCAGAGAAAAGAATATATTTTCAAAATATTTTAATCAGAAATATCTCCTAACATCACGAGGAGATAACACGAAAAATCTGGAGACGAAACTCCACCAAAGGGCGACAGAATCGCGGCCATTAGGGGCATATGGCGGCGGAAGCGCGGTTGTCTAGTGGCCATTGGATATGAAAATTCAGGGGTTTGATCGTCTTACACCCTTCAAGATGATGTCTACGGTTTCAAGTTCCAGAGCCTATAAAAAGAACTAAGAGCAATTAGGGTTAATATAATCTATCGACTGATCTACCGATCAAGTAATCTAAAGAAAATTAGGGTTGTAATTTACTTTTTCAGTGAGCAACTTCTATAATGTAATAAGGTTATTCAATAAAATGTGGATTATTTTTTTTGTCTTGTCTCATTACTTTCTGCATTTTAATTTCTGCATTTACTTTCTGCAATTTTAATTTTTGTTTAACTTATAACTTCCGTATTCTTCCACCTTTGTTTTACTTCTTTGATGTCCATGAGCGAGTAAATTCTCGCTTGTTAGGGTTTATAGGATAGGGTAGTATAATGGATGAACAAAATCCATTAACTTCTTTTTAAGTTTTAATTTTTATAATTTTTAGCAAAATGAGTCTTAACCCTCTTATTGGGCGTGCTATCAATTCATGATAGTCACGACCACGATTTGAGATTCATTAATACTCGTTTTGTTGAGGGCTTGAGATCAATAGGGATCAATGGAAGGACAAGAGTCGGTAGAGGGAAACCTTAATCCTTCCAAGAACCCTAATCCACATTCATCGCTATTTCTCTAGTATTAAACAATTACAAGATAAAAAGAATTATTTTTAAAACTCCATCCATTAACTGCTAAATCGTATAAACTCTACAAATGCTTCTCTTATAAAAATTTTAAATCTTCCTAATATAAAACAATAAAAATCCCACATTTCTTTATTAATTCGTCTAAAACAAGATAAGTAATTCACCATTTCTCTGTGGACGACCCGTACTCACTATCGGCTTGTTATTGCGACACCGTTATTGATTGCGGTAATCAGAACACATAAAGACTCAATTTTTCACATCAATCAATTGTCAATAACGACTTTTTTAATTGAGATTTAGAAGTGAAGGTGTATATGACTCTGCAAGAGCGCTTTGTAGTCAGTGGGAGCAGCGGAAAGGTGTGCAAGTAGCTTAGGTCCATTTATGGACTAAAGCAGGTATCGTGGATATGTGGCAATCAAAGAGTTTGGCTTCATCAAAATTATAGATGAACCAAATATTTGTAAGAAGGTTGTAGGGAATGCTGTCAAATTCCTCATATTATGTGTGTGATATTCTCCTGATAGAAAATAATATTCCTATACTATAATCGGTCAAACTTTTCTAGTCATAAAAGTTTTCTGGAGAAACATTTGATAGCGGTGAAGAACATTCTCAAGTACTTGAGAAGTACTAACGAGATATTCTTAGTGTATGGTAATGGCATCCTCCAAATGGAGGCAATTATCGATTCCAGTTTCTAAGGTGACATAAATGGAAGAATGTGTGTCACGGGTTATAAGTTTACTCTCTTTTGAGAAGTAGTATATTGGATGTGTTCTAAGAAGTATACTAAGACAGACATGATGTTGTATGCTGAGTATGACTCAACCAATGATGCAGCCTGAGAAACTGTTTGGATAAAAATAAGTTTATTTCTGAACTTGGTCCCATCAAATATTCAGAAAAATTATAAGGTGGGTATTGCTTGATTAGGGAGATAGTTGATCTCTGCGAAATTAAGATAAAGAGAGAGGAAATTAGAGACATTATAGCGGATCTATTCACTAAGGTTGTTTCTCAGATACAGCCGTTGTTAGAGAAGTTGGGTATGTGATACTGCAATAATTGGCAGCGAGTGAAAATTGGAGATTGTTAAATATAGGTGCTCTAAAGGAAATTATTGTAATTGTACATAGACCTATATGGATAGAACATTCTTGCTCGAGATGATAGTATATTATCTGGTTTAGTTTATCATTCATATGTATATATTTTACTTGCTATTACATATCACTAATACATATTGATAAAGCCCTTAGGATATTTGCTTGACCGCCAGGATTATGATGTGATCATACCAGTGGGGCTTGGGTATTCCATAAGCACACCCTTAAATGTTCTTAGTCGTGAGAGTATCGAGACGGAACATCAGTACTCCAGAGTAGACTAGTGTATACATTTCTTGACCCGGTTGGAGGGCGATGGCTAGTATAGAAAGTTGATGTCGCTCTATGCATAATATAACTATAACCTCAAGTCCTTAGTTAGGGCGGTTGAGATAAACTGATAAGGGTTATCAGTTGTATCTCGTATAGTTATGAGTTTGGTATCGGCATGATTTATTAAGTTATTGGGGGTTTGATAGTTCCACCCCCCTGACCCGGTATGCGACACTTTTTGATGAAAAGACCAGATTGTATGGTAATTGTCACTGATAGGTTTTGTTGGGTGCGGATGAGTTTGTTTATCGACCTGTCTTTTGACGCATTCTTAGGCAGCCGTTACGTATAGCCGGTACCACTGACGTGCTTATAAGTTAACCCGTTAAGGGATTGATCTGAAATTGTTTTAGATTCAATCAAATATGATCCTATTAACCTACTGCCAGTGTATTGTCAAATCTTTAGAGTCCTACGCCAAAAGCGCCTGCTCATGTGAATCGATGATGTGGATTTGCATTGTTCGTACAGTCGATACATGCGGAATTTCGATTAAACACGTGTATATGATACATGTATATTAATTGGACGTTTGATAATACTAGCCGGTTTATTTATAAGCCGAATTATTAAGTTAAGTGTTGACTTAATATCGATATGGTTGTTAGTATTGTGTATATGACACACATACAAACTCTCTCTCATTTGTATATGATACAAATAAACTAATATAGTCTATATAATACACTCACTCTCTTGCATATGTATATGATAAATATGTATTAATATGTATATGATACATATTATTGTTTGTCATTTAGTAGCAAGCATGTGGAGGCATGTGAGCACTAGGGACCATTAGAGAAAATATTTAGTTATTTTCTCACCCTCTCTCTTTCTTTTATATTGTATAAAGGAGAGAGAAAATGGATGAGCTCCTCTCATTCTTCTCCCCTCTTCACTCTCGTGAGATGAGAATAATAGTGAAGAAGTTGAGAAAGAAAAAGAGAGTTTTTCCGCATCTTCTTCTAACACTTGCTTACTAGCAATTTATGCGAACTAGTAGCTTCACAAAGAAGTGTTTTTTAATGGAGTTGGAGCTTAGATGGGTTGCTTTTAAGCTGGATCATCTTCAGCGAAAAAGGTCGTAGATCAAGCTCGATCCAACACCCTAGAAGAAAAACTTGGGTCTTCGATTAGAGAGTGGACACACTACAAAAGCTGTAACCCCCTCAAACCCTTAGTATAGCTTGTGGTTGTTCTCTTGTTGTATTACAATTGCTAGTATTTAGATGATCTTAGTTTTAGTCTATGATACTATTATTTAGAAATTTATGTTCTATATTCTACCGCGGTCCACAAGTGTTACAACCTGATTGGTGAATTTTAATACATATTTTATATCCACATTTATCTTTAATTTGTCACATTTAATACTGTGCAAAGGTGTTTTGTGATATTTTCAGGTGATAGAGTTTTAATTGCAAAAAAGAAAAGAAAAGATACCAACACACGCATTTCACATAAAAAGTGTTAAAGAAGGAACAGAAGCACATGGATCATATTTACGATGTGAAGAGTTTAAAAAGATTAAATCAGCGCAACAAACATGTAGACCAAAGTGGGACGCACTTACTTCTAATAAACCGGCAGTTTAGCCTACAAAACCGACTATTTAGCCGGCCGACCTAGGCCGATTAGGTAAAATTTTATTCTCTGTATTTTTATATTTATGACAATATCGTTGGTACCCTGTATTCTAAAAAAGGCTATTTAAAGGCATCGAATACAGTGGGCTAAAATCATCCTTTCATGGGGGATATCTCATCTTCTCTTTTATTTTGGAGGCTTGGGTTTTCAAGAGCAAGATCTAGGGTTGTAAGCGATTCAACTTCTATTTTTATTTATCATGTCTTCTTTTAATTATTATTGTTTTGCTTTTATTTTCATGCATAGCTAAATTTTCTATCTAGCGTCAGATGAAATTGGATTTATGATTGGTGTTTGTTTTTATTGTTCTAGTTTTTCTTCCATGATCTTAATGATGAATATTTAATGATAAAATAAGTTCTTTGTTTGCAATTTTGATAAACTAAATAAATCGATGAGTGATTCACGACCATGAGGTTTATTTAGGAAAAAAATATGCATTGCTGATAAACTAGGTGATTTGATGATCTATTGACAACCATGAAATTTATCTAGGGAAAATAAAGTTTATATTTTTATTGTTTATATTCAATCTAGTTGATTAGGGTTGGTCTTAACTAGTCGATAAAGATAGGTAGATTTTTGCTTGACAACCATTAGGTTTGAATAGTAGAAAATTAGATCAACTTACTTCTTAATTCATTAGCAATTAACCTTTATAATAATTATCTTCTCTTTTGATTAGATATCCGTTGTAAAAGTGGAAATCAAGAGAAAGAAAACGTTTTTATTTATTATCACCATGATTAGTTTTAATGGTAAAGAAAACCCTAGGTTTTTCTTTATTCATATTTTTACCAAACTTACTTTTAATCTATTTTAATTATTTTACTTAATCTTTGCAATTTACTTTCTTAATTATTGCATTTAATTTATTAGGTTAATTATTTCAAATCGAGTTATCTTCTTTAATTCGCTTAATTCAACTAAAATCACCATTCTCTCTGTGGATCGACCCACAAGTGCTATATCGATTTACCATGTACTTGCGGTATAAATTTAAGACTAAAAAATATCATATTCAATATATTTTTATGTGTGTTGTTCATTTATCCTTTATCCTTTTATATATTTTAGAATATAGGAAACATATTATTGCATAAGCCAAGTAGATTACTCTCATCTAATCTGTTAATTGTTGATTAGATTTTTACTTTTTGCAGAAGATAGATAACTTGTTATCCTTATCTGATTCCATTTATTAATATTATTTTATTTAGTAAATTTTTTATTTGAATTTGCATTTTGTATAAAACTGATATCTTTTTTTATCTGCTGCTTTTTTTTATCCAAAATTTGTAGAGGATAGAAAGCTAGTTTTTGCATAGGCCAAAAAGATTGCCCTCATCTTGATCTTGTAATTACTAATTAAAAATCTTATTTAATTAATAAATTTTTAATTTGTATTTGATTCCGCTACTATTTAAAAACTTATTTAATTTAGTAACTTTTTATTTGAATATGTATTTTATGTTAAACCGATATCTGATATATTTTTTATCTGTTGTTTTTATTGAGAAGTTTGCATCTTATTTTAAATATCATATGATTCTTAATTTAAAATTTTAATTAATTATTTTACAAAAGATAGAAAACATGTTTTCGTATAGAACGAAAACGATTGCCTCATTTGATTTTGGTAATTAATAACTAGAATCTTATGTTGTATGGTAAATATGTTATTTGAATTTTTTTATTGTGTAAAACTGATAACTTTTTTATCTGTTATTTTATTGTATTTTTATAGTTTATTTCACAGGAACCACCTTCACATTTCACCGGTCACCAAAAACCATCAAATTTTCACTTTGTTACACAACACCCCTGTTGTTAATTATTGAAATAAGATCTAAATATCCCTCTCTTTTCTTAATAAGACTCCACCCATCTATATCACTTAATTTCCCAAAAGCGATGATTTCCAGCTCTAACGTTGATAAAAATCCATCAAAATCTACCGAAATATCGACGTTAATGATGAGTATAGAAGGCTCGATTCATGAATGAATGATAGATTCGATCTTGTTCAATGATATAATAGTGGGAGGAGAGTTAATTTCAGAATAAAAATACAAAAGGAAATCACATTCATGTGACCGATTCATTTGCTAACAACGTTAAAATCAAATGATAGGGGGTTTATGTGCAACGAGTTAAGAGTTTGAGGGATTTTGGTAATGAGTTTAAACGTGTCGGTGGTTTTGGACAATTTAGGTAAACCATAGGATGGTTAATGTTAAATAAGCTTATTTTTATTTAAAAGTTTGTTTCTTATTTAAAGGGTAAATTGGCAAAAACCCCGGACAAGATTTCCCACTGACAAAAAACAGTAGTCTAAAACGATTGTCAAAAGCCTTTGAAAAAGTTTTCAGCTGTAAAAAAAACCTTTCTAGCCATTTCCAATTCCAAATGACCATATGAGGTCTAATTATTTGGTTTTCGTTTTTTATTTTCTTTGTCCTTTTTATTTCTAATTATTTTTATTTATAATTATTTTTTTCAGGAGAACCAAAAGTATTTTTATCTTGATATAATTTTTTTTTAAAACGTCAAGCATAAAAGAATAAAATTGTTATTGGATAATCTATTTTTTACATTTGCTTATAGGAATTATTGTTGTTGCATTAAATTCAGTGCTCGGGATTAATTATTAAATAATTAATATTATGTGGTTGTTTTAATTATTTGGTTTCCAAATTTTATTTTTTCTTTTTTTTTATTTCCTTAATTTATCCTTGAATCCTACCGAAAACAATAATTTGGTATTTAATTAGAAAGAAAATTCTGGTACTTTTATTTTTCTTTCAAGAGAACCAATAGTATTTTTATTTTGATATAAATTTTGTTTAAAAAAATCAATCATAATAGAATAAAATATGTTTATTGGATAATACATTCTTTACATTTGCTTATAGAAATCATAGTTGCTTTAAAATTGATGCTAAGTTTTAATTGTTTAAATAATATCATTGTTTAAAAAAAATTTAGGCCCTTTAACAAATAATAGGCTTATTTCATGGAAACTACACTATGCGGTTTACTCGATTTTTCCAAAACCATCCTCACATTTAAACCGTTTACCAAAACCCCTCGAGCTTTTGATCCGTTAAACAACCACCCCCGCCGTTAGTTTTTTAACTTAATGACTATATTACCCCTCTTTCTCTAAATGATTTTTTCAAACCCGTTGTCCCAATATTCTTGCCACGATAAACCCTAAAAATCCCTATCTCGATTCTGGATGAAAATTTACATAACTTCATCAAAATTCCAACACGAACTCCATCAATGGCGAATACGAAAGACTTGACTCATCAATTAATGATGGATACAATCTCGTTCACGACTAGATCGAGGGAAAAGAATATAGGCTTCAAAAATTATTTATTTTCATTTTAGTGGTTAATTTGTGGGTGATGATTTTATGAATCATATGGATTTTAGTATCCGCCTATTCCAGTTATTTGAGAAGGCCTCTTGATGAAATTATTAGAACTAAATTGATGCAAATCTATAATGTCATGTATAATTGAGATCAATAAAAATTCACGCCTAGTTAAGTAACACATTTTCTCAAATCGCACTTTTAGTTACATTAAAATGAAACCTTGAAATCTCATAGCTTCATAAAAGGTTTTTTTGATATAAGCCGAGATATACTGAGAGGGGGATAATTTCGAAACAAAAATACAAAATTTAGTCACAAGATGGTTTAAATTGAATGAAAACGTTAAAAAACTAACGACAGGGGCTGCTGTTTAACGATCAAAACTTCGGGAGGTTTTGGTAACGGGTTTAAAAGTGAGGATGGTTTTGGACAAATTGGGTAAACCACAGAATGGTTTCTTTGAAATAACCAAAAATAATAATCATAATATGGATTTTTTAAAATGGAAATAATATTACTTTTTTTATTTTATTAAAATTGGGTATTAACTTTTTCTTAACAAAATGAATATATATTGCTTTTCTATTGTCTTTGTCAATTTTTCCAGAAATTTATTATGAAATGATAATTTATATTTGCAAGAAGATAGCAACCATGTGTGTGGAGTGGCATGTACAAAAAATCTTGTGATAATATAATAAAATTAACCCTTCATATTTAATGATTAAAAGTTTTGGCAAAACCTGTATATCCGTATTGAGTTTTGCCTTAACTGATTGTTATTGCTCATGAATTGGAAAAAAAAAATTAAAAATTCATCGAGCCCGCAACAGATATACGGTCATGAAAGAAAAAAAGATAAGTCCATGGATCACATCAAGCATCCCTAAATTCTCGAGCACTTCCTTTCTCCTGCTCGGTGTGTTCTATCCTATACATACCCGTAATAATTTCTCATGAATTGTGTTTCAGTAGTGCCCATTTTTTAATTTTAATATGCAAATACTCTAAAGTTCAACATGTAGGACCTTCTAAGAAATATTTTTGCACTTCGCTATTTTCTTGCTTGCAATCGGAATCGGAATTGGTGGTTCATGTAAGTTTGGTCTAAAAAAAAGTCATGATATTCATTGTAATATTCTTGAAAGTTTATGGTATTTTTGTCTAATCTAAACCTTATAAAAAAGGATAAGTTTTCATGTGCTTTGTGTGATGTTATTGTTATGGCGCTATACTTTTTTGCAAGATCTAGTTTTTTTTATAAATAATTCTAGCATCGTGTCATAAAAACAATTTACTATTGCAATATTATCTCAGTGAACTAATTAAGTCACACAAATATTATATAAATATACCTCTAATTCATACATTTCATGTGCAAGTAGCAATTGATCTGGTCTGATGATAACATATATCATATGCTTTGGAAGCAACTAATTTCATCTTAGTTTTAGAATTTGATAAAAATAATATTTTTTTATATCTGCTATATATATGCATATGTACAGAAGTTTTTGAAGTGTCTAATACTTTATTATGATTTCTAAGAAGATGAACTGTAAGATTTTGGGGATTATTAATTATATAAATCAAAAAGCAAGCATGTGAGGCATATGATAGCCCATCTCTATTATAAAGACTAGACCGGCTTATGGCTTCAGCTGATTCTCTCCGTGTTTCGCATATATACTCAGTTTACCTCTCATCCTTCCGCGAGTAAACAAAATTGTTAGTTATCATTTAAAGTCATAACATATAACATATGTATCCATGGAAGTTGATCGTATGAGACCGGACCTCATTTCTTATTTTGAGGCCAAACATTCTAACACACAACCCGCCGTGTTTTTCACACATTCGTACTGTTCATTTTGATCTACATGTTTTAGATAGGTCGTGTATAAAATTTCATGAGGTTTGAAGACCTTTAACATATCTATCGAGTATACCGAAAATTCATCAGCTTTTCGGTGAATGAAAAATACGGTCGTTTGATGGCTGTGTTAGAAATCTCCAAATCTCGTGAAATTTTATACACGGCCTATCTAAAACATGCTGATCGAAGTGAACGGTATGGATCGGTGAAAAGCAAGTCAAGTTGTGTGCTAGAAATTTTGGCCTCAAACTAAAAAATATGGTCCGGCCCGTAGGATCGGCTCCCATATATTTATTGTATGACCTAGTATATTATTGATAAGCTTGTAAATGTTTGATCCATCGCTGATGCTGTCCGAAAATTTTAAGTCCTTTATATCTGGATTCCGAATTTGTCCAAACGTCAAATTGAGCCAAGCTTGTCAAAATTGTCTGAGCAACCACCTTTCCAATAATGGGCCTATGGTGTTTGCATTTGGGTATTAGTTAATTTGTGAAAGTTTATTGAACCCCTATGCTCTTGTATTGTAAAAATTAAAACCAGCTCCATTAATTATATATATTAGGAAAATTGAAAAATGATGTGTCCTCAATCTTTATCTTTAATAGCTCATTCCAATTTTGTGTTGATAAATACTTTTGCATTTAACTCTCAGCTTCAGTGGTTGGTGTATGCTTCTTTAAGAACTAATGTTCATGGTCCTTTTGTCTTTGTGATTTATAACATGCTTTTGCGTATTTGAGATACTTAATTTATAAATAAAGTGACCTAGATTGATATGAGGGGTTATTTATTAGTATAATCATAGAATTTGTTTAAAAATTTGTAAAATGATTTGGTATGTATTTATCAATTTAATATTAAACACTGTCTTTAGCAAGGTTTTTATGGAAATGGATGTCCATTCACCAAAAATAACTTATGGTATTACAATGAAAATCGGTGTATGGTCTTCATATTACTTGAAATAAGCTTATAACTGAAAGTAACAATAATAAACGAGCTTAACATTATAAAAAAGAAAAGGGTGAAAAAGGAATAAGACAAAATAAGTATCAAAATTCAGCTTGCATTACATCCCAAAGTCCCTTATGAGGGGCGAGTGTGGATTTGGTCTAAGGTGGGGGCCAGAGGACGTGGGTGGATTGGTATTGGGCCTAGGTTATCACCCGACCCGGTCGGAATAAATCATAAACCTATCTTTTCATTAAGGGTAAATTATTAAAAAGCCCCTGGCCTGTTTCAAACTTTTGTTAAAGCTCCTGGGTTTTTTTGCTCCGGTTAAAACACCCATGGGCCCAATCAAAACCCCATGTATACGAGTTGACTGTAATATCTAAGCAGCTGCCTGTAATATCTAAATAGTTGCAGTTGCATGTACTAAGAGACCTAAATAAAATACAGTTCAAGGGTTTTTCCATAAAGATTTCGTCCAGTGCCCTTTCCAACAACAATAAGATTGATTTTCTCTTTTAGGTAAGTAAAGTACAATGTTTTTTCTCAGCATTTTTATGATATTTATAGCATACTTCCTAAAGTTTATATAAATGTTATGAACATAGTGCTTATTATCTTTAGTATTATCTTTAGTATTTTAACTAGTTTAACTAGGACTCATGGAGTATGATAAAAATTCTCTCATTTTTACTTTTAAAAAAATCCTTAAAATGGAGAAATGGCTCAAATCTTTTTCAATAGGAACGCCAATAATTAACATATTTGTAGCATGACTTATATGAACCCTAAATTAATTTTAAATAGTATCATAAGTTATTTCACATTTCATTCAAAAATAGATTGGCCATGAAAATAAAATAGCATATATTAACAGGTGAAAACACAATTTTTAATGAATATTAGATATCGTTTATTTTTAGGATTATATATATCTTATGGATTACGGAATAAATTATGAATATGTATTTCGTACTTATATTTTTATACACATATCTTGATATACACACATGCATCCCGCGTGCAAAATGCTAGTAACCGGAAGTTTGTAGATGCTGTTATTAATCAACAAAATAAAAAATAGAAAAATTGACAAAATTTCAATAGCTAAAGTTGAGCATTGCAGATGTCCATCTCATCTACCATAAAAAGACAAAAATAACTCTCTTAATCATTATATATTTTCTCTCATACTCAAAAGCCCCCCAAAAATATGACTTACAAATTTGTACATAAGTCTTTCTATTTTTGTTATTTTGCATAACTCATGAATTTCTAAATTCTAATATTATTACCATAGCCACATAATTCGCGAATTATTCGGCGAATTCGTGAATAATTCGCGAATTATGTGACTGCCGAATAAATCTGTGAATTATGCGCCATCACCGAACGTGCCGAATTATTGCCGAATTATTCACGAATAATTCCCGAATTATTCGCGAATTATTCAAAAAACGAATTATTCAAAAAACAGCAAATAATTCACGAAATCAAAATCTAGTGTCTCATATATTAATTTTATATTATTTTTTGCTTGAAATCCTTCCCGAACATTTCCCGAACACTTACCGAATCTTTCCCGAATACCTGCTGATTTTTTCCGAATAGTTCTCCGAATCCGATTTTCGACCTCGCCGAATTATTGCCGAATCAGAGAATTTGTGACTATGATTGTTACCACGTTCATTTAATTTAAATTTAAAAAAACTATAGATATCTTTAGAAATTTTCATATAATGTCGAGAATAAAAAAATTTACACATCTTCGGTATATAAGTCTTTCAAAATATACACACACGTGAATCGCTCGTGCAAAATACTGGTACGAACTAGCATAAGCATTTAATACCTTTCCTTGTGTATAATACTCATATCTTGAATGCCATGAACATAACCCGAAAGTAAGCGCGGATTACATGTTTGTTAATAAAACTATTTTATACGATGCTAGCAAGAATTCCATCCTGGAAATCAAGATATAATTATGCTAGCAATTCAAAGAGGCCGTAAAGGTTATATAGGATTCGGGTTCCTTGCTATTATCTCTGATGCTATTACATATTATATTAGATCCACCAGTGGATATTAAGGTTGAACAAGAGAGCTTATAGATTTATATTCTTTTAACGATAACATGAGAACCCGGTCCACAAAATCAAATTATACATGTGCAGAATCTGATCCACTAGTGGGTATTATATGTTGTTGGAGTAGGGGAGCAAAATAAAAGACTACAAATTTAAAAATTTGTGCTTCAAAAGGGATCTATTGCTAGATCAAGTTACAGTGATCTATCGCTAGATCAAACAGAACACTCTGTTGCTAGATTGAATAGGGGCCGATCTTTTGCTAGATCGAAAGTTAATGATCTATTCCTAGATCGATTCATTGATCTATTGCTAGATCAAACAGAACAATCTATTGCTAGATTGAATAAGGGACGATGAACTATTGATCAACAAGAAGTGATCTATTGCTAGATCAGAGAACTATTGGGTGTCCTTTAATATAGAACTTAAAGCACATTCGACTTATTCCGGTGCAAGGATCATAAAGCCGAACTACTCTCGGGAGCAACAACTGGAGTTCTGGTGTACACCAACCAACAAATCTGGATGCGGTGGACGATCCTGGCGCACAGGCTGAGCTCTGTTTAGGCTTTAACTGACTTTGGTGTTGCAATATTCTATGTTTCTGATGGGCTAGAATATTTTGCAATATTGTATATGTTATCTTCTCTATCTTATTTCTATTGTTTTTCACTAAGTTCAGCCCTTTGGTTTAAGCCCCTTATATAGAGTGTTCAGACCCAATCCAAGAGTTTCATCAGTGACAGATCTTTGTAATTGATAGATAGCCCATAGTCTTTCACACAGTCAGCTAAAACCGTCCAGTAGCCCAACAGCCCTATACATCTGCGAAGCATTCGCAGCCATGTAGACACAAACAGGCAACCAACTAGACCATGATGCCCACGTGCAAAGTGATGTGCGCTCAATGCGTCTCCGTCCGATTGGCTCGATCTTGTTCCACAGCCCACGATCCAGCCTGGACCGAGCCTGAGTACTTGCATCACTTATGAGGGAATTAATTAACTAAGGGTTTTTCTCATATCTTACCCCCGAAACTTTCATATTTCCAAATCTCACCTCTAAATCTTCGCTGTTAACTAAAAAATACCACGTTGTCTACATTCCATCCAAATTTAACTAGGTAGTTTGTTTTAATCAGAACTTAAATTATAAGCGTGTTTTCTCTTTCATTCCTCTCAAAATCCATGGGATTCCTACATTTACTTTCATCTTTAACCTCATTATGCGATATCAATCTTTTTCATAAAACCTGAAATCCAAAATCATTTTTATTTGGAGTTATCGAAATTTATTAAAAAAGAAGAAGAAGCATAGTCTAATCATTATATCTATAACTAATGAATGTGTGAAAAGAAAAGATTAGAAAAAAAGCCTCAATTTGAAATTGAAAAGAAACCCTAACCCTAACCCTAACCCTAACCCTAAAGTCCCTAACCCTAACCCTAACCCTAAAGTGAGAAGGAAGAAGATCACTTTGAAAGGTATTTTTGTCTTTTAGGTTTCCTTTAACGGTATGTTAACGAGAATACCGGAATATTCACATAAAATACTTTATAAAACTAACCAAAACTAAACAGGAGGAGATTTATAAAAAATTTAAAGGTTCTACGGATGAAATTTAGAAATAAGAATTTTTATCGGTAAAATTTAGAAATACTGATGTTTTGGGGTTGAGATATAAAAAAAAACCTTTTAACGGTATGTTAACGAGAATATCGGAATATTCACATAAGATACTTTATAAAACTAACCAACTAAACAGGGAGAGATTTATGAAAAATTTAAAGATTTTAGGGATGAAATTTATAAATAAGAAATTTTATGGGTGATATTTACAAATATTGATGTTTTGGGGTTGAGATATAAAAAACGACTTGTCGGGAAGACAAAACATTAACGAACCAACTTGACTACTAAGATTATTTATTAATAAGCAATATAAATATTTATATTATCTGCACCTATTTCACCGATGTTTTTTTTTGAAAACGCCAACAGGACCCAACATTATCTACGAATTTATAGAACACACCATTGGCGCATATGATCAAATGACTCTCAATTGAAAAGCGATACATTAATCTTATAATTTCAGAAATATCTGCACGTATTTCTGGCTATTCTATGTACCAATAATATGTGTATGGTCTCTAGTCTCAAAGTAACCCCTAAATAAAAAAAATTAAGTTTGGGAATGGATCCGGGTGGCAAACGGGCCGGTCCGGCCGGAGCCTGTCAGGCTTGGTCAGTCCTCGGGCCGGGCCTTAGGCTGTCCCGTTTTCCCAAAACCCGAGCCCAACCCGGCCTTAGGCCCAGTCTTGGGTCGGGTTGAATTCCAATTTCAATATAAATAAATTCAAAATTTTGACTTTTAGGGATATTTTTTTGCCCGAACTTTGTTTAGGTCCCGGATCAGACTTAAATATTTTATTGATTTAATTTTTTTTTTGACGGGGGACATAAGTCAGCAAATCTTATCACTCATACAATTACCAAAAAAATAAAAAATACAATTTATTAAAAAAATGTAAGTAGTGAACTTTTATCATTCTTTACTCTTCATCGGTGTCAAAATCTTCAATACTCTTAACGTGTTGTTGTCTAGATTCTGTATCGAACCAATCATTTTGGCACACCGCGACCTCCACCGCTTCATCCGACGGCCCTTCTCTCTTGTTACTCAGAACTCTGTTATCTGCACTAAAATCAGGCTCTAAAGATACTGTGGACACCGGAGTTGTTAGCAAATCACGAGCCATGGCAGAAAGCACGGGATATATGTTGGCTATAGTGCCCTCAAGTCAATTATTGGATCACAGGCACGTGATTGCAATGATTGAGGGAGGACCTATACCGGTAGAACGGTCTTATTCGAGATAATAGTATGCTATCTGATTTGTCTTTATCATCGTGTACATACTTTAGGTGACATTACAGATCACTATTATATGTTGATAGAGCCCATAGGATTCTTGCTTGACTGCCAACAGTATGATGGCGATAATATACGTGAGAGTTGGGTGGTCTATAAGCACATCTTTAAAGTGATCCTAGTCGTGGGAGTTTCGAAACCGGACATCGATACTCCGAGAGTAGACTAGTGTATACGGATCGAGACCCCGACGAGGGGCGGTGGCCGGTCTTACAAGCCATTGGTGTCGGTTGGTTCACCTAAGATGTATACAGGTGCTCATTGGGTTATGAGTACACCGGACAAACTCGCCGGGAACATGCTAGTTGGTATTATACCTATTGTCAGATAGCAGTTCCCTGGTGACATGTATACAGGTTAGTCTATCGACCTGAGATCGTCATTATCTCGTGTGAGTTTCCACTGTGCTTTGATTACTACCCTACCACGGCTCAAAGGAGTCGTGCAAACAGGTTTTAGTTGGGTACAGTCCCGAGCCACATGGAGGCAGTGAGCGGATCGTCAGGGCATTCGTCTCTCCCCGGCCGGGGTAAACGGGAATTACCGATCTAGGATCGATAGTTTCTCAGTTGGTGATAGGCTTCATACCGACACTAAATGTCAAGTTATTAGGGGTCTGACTTTATCCACCCCCTAGACTTGATATGCGATATTCATAGACGAACGGACCGGACTGTACGGATATTGTTACTGTCATGCTCAGTAGGGTTTCAGGATAAGTTCGCTCGTCGGCCTCCTTTTCGCTCAATACCTGGGCAGCCGTTATGTACAGCTAGTGCCACTGACGTACTTGTGGTTAAACCCACTGCCAAAGTATTGATGAGTCTTTAGAGTCCCACACAGAGGGTTTTCCTGGTTTGGACGAAACGTTGTAGAGGCCGTATGGTATGATGGCAGGGTTCGATCATATACATGCACTTGTGCACGGATCATGATCGGACGGATAATACTAGTGGGTGTGTACCGCTGAAAACAGAGACGAAACCGCGTAGGTCGTCTTGCCGGAATTTTGGGGCAGATGCTATTTGGATTTATCCGTCCACCTCTCTGAAGATACCAAGCTGGTTTATGGCACCGTGCATCGGAGGTTTGAGCGGATGAGGCCATTGTAGCAGACTTCGTCAGATTCCCCCTCATTGGCGAGGGGTTATTGATTGTGGGGATGCTCTTCCATGCAGGCGCAAGCCCCTGCAGTTAATTACGTTACCGCGCAGCGATAACCACTTTCTCCTGCTCCATATGTTCACTTCGTGTCGTGTATATTTGTTTTATTTTTTGGTTGCCCGTGGATTGTATACGAAGACTAATTTATGTTGTCGCCCGTAGGACGTGGATTAGTCCAAATCCGTATTCTCTTAGATTTGGTTTTGGTTGATTTAAGGCTCGTTAACCTCGTTTGAGATTAAGATCAACTTAAATGTTTGTTAAGGGTACGTTAGTCTAATTTTAGACTAATATCTACTTAATAAGTTTTTAGGATCATTTAGATCCAACAAAAGAGCATTTGGGCTCTATTGCTTTAGTTTAAGAACGTTTCGGTCCGTTGAGTTTAAGGACATCACAGTCCGTAGGGTTTAAGGACATCAAAGTCCATAGAGTTTAGTTTAGGGACGTTGCGGTCCAAAGGGTCTAGTTTATAGATGTTACGGTCATGGAATTTATTTTAGGGACATTACGGTCCGAAGTTTAAGGACCATCATAGTTCGTGGAATTTAGTTTTTTGGGACGTTGCAGTCCGCAATTTAGTTTTAAGGACGTTGTGGTCCAAAGGGTTTAGTTTTAAGGATGTTGCGGTCCACAATTTAGTTTTAAGGATGTTGCGGTTCAAAGGGTTTAGTTTTAAGGACGTTGCGGTCCACAATTTAGTTTTAAGGACGTTGAGGTCCAAAGGGTTTAGTTTTAAGGACGTTACGGTCCACAATTCAGTTTTAAGAACGTTGCGGTTCAAAGAGTTTATGGTTTGTTGGTTTGGGGGTATTCCCAGAGCTATTGGTTATTGGGACCCTCCACCGCTCAGAAGACGTTGAAGAATTACGACGACATGTATCAGAGGTGTGGAGAGATGTACCCTTGAACCAATGGATATTCTCAAAAGATCGTTGGTCTTGTTTGGGACTAAGACCAGTTTGGAAAAATAAAGAGCACATGGGATCGGTTGATTAGGAACTTGACTAACTTGGGCTCAGCCCGCTGAGTCTCTGTCGTTTCCTATTTCAATAAAGTGTTAGACACTTATTAGGACACAGTCCTTTCTCTGTGCACATAATGCTAAACATTTATGTGAGTACTGACACTCACACTTTGCTTCGCTTTTCCCACTTTCTTTTAGTTCTTTTTACATGAGCGTTGAACACTCTTTATGGCACTAGGCTCTTCTTGAGGAGTGTAGAGCGCTCAATGTTAAGTAGCGCCCACGTGAGAGGCACGTAGAATGCTTGGCACTGAGCGCCGATCATTAAGTACTAAGCACTTTTTATTGAGTAGCGCCCACGTGAGTGGCACGTGGGGCGCTGAGTGCCAGCATTTGAGTGTTAAGCACTTCTTATTTTAAGCAACACCTACGTGAGGGGCACGTGGAGCGCTTGGCGCTGAGCGCCGGCATTGAGTGCTAAGCGCTCCTTTTTTAGCAACGCCCATGTGAGGGGACGTGGAGCGCTTGGCGCTGAACGCCAGCATTTGAGTGCTGAGCGCTCTTTATTGAGCAGCGCCCACGTGAGGGGCACGTGAGGCGCTTGGCGCTGAGCGCCTGCATTGAGTGCTAAGCACTCTCTTTTATTGAGTAGCGCTTGGCGCTGAGCGCCAACCATTGAGTGCTAAGCACTCATTTATTGAGTAGCGCTTGGCGCTGGGTTTTTCTTGTGTATTATTTTCTGAAGAGTTCAATTCTCTGTTCTTTCTTGGATCTTCGAGCCCTAAGAACAAATTCATCCTCGTAAGAACTGAATTCTCATTTGGGAGAGACTTGTCTCATGGATCTCAGATCCGAGGAATGAACTATATTCTTTTTATGAGGGTTAGACCCTTAAGATGCTATGATCTTTATTTTATTTACCTTGAAGAAAATTCTTCTTCTTAAAGCTTTCTCTTCTTCTTCTTCTTTTTTGCTCTTCTCTTTGAGATCGAAGTTTTTTGGGGGGGTTTCTTCTGTACAAGACTTGAAGTCTTAGGTCCTTTATATAAGGGAGGATGATTTGTTGATTCAGTTAAGAAAATCTCTCATTGAGAGATTTCTTAATTGATGTGGGGAATTTATCCACCGTCGGATCTTTGATTCAAGGACTTCTGTTCTACAGAAAACATTTTTCTTGTTTTTAACAAGATTGGAAAATATTTTCCCATACAGAACTTATTCTTTATCTTGGTGATTTTTTAATCATCATTGGATCTTTTGATCTAACGGTGCTCTGATTTACAGAGCGCAATCTTTCTTGTTAGAAAGATTTGAGGAGTATTTCCCCAACAGAATTTAATTCTGTAGTTTGATGATTTATCATCTTCGTTGGATTTTTGATCCAAGGGTGGAGAAATTTTAGTTCTGGCATCGGCGCTCTTGTGCTTTGCACGTGAGGCGCTGCCTCAGAGTCCTTGACTCTTGGCGTTGGCGCTTTTGGCGCTGGCGTTCTCGTGCATTCCACGTGAGGCGCTGCCTCAGAATCTTTGATTCATGGCGCTGGCGCACTTATGCTTTGCGCGTGAGACGCTGCCTCAGAGTCTTTGACTCATGGCACTGGCGCTCTTGGCGCTCGCGCTCTCGTGCTTTACACGTGAGGCGCTGTCTCAGTTTAAATTTCAAATTTTGAAAAGAGCTTTGCTATATGATTGGGGGAAACAGATGCCCTCCCCCCCCGCCGTTGCGCTCACATGGCTTACATGTGAGTGCAGCAGTAGCAACCTTTCCACCGTTAGATCAACTTGGAAGTTGGATCGACTTCCAGCGCCTATAAATAGGGACTCTGGCCCTTGAGAAGACTTCTGTTCATCTTCTCCCTTTCATGTTTTTTCTGAGAATTTAATTCTTTCTTCAGAGCATAGATCTCTACCCCAGGAACTTCCTTTAAGTTAGAACTTTATTCAAATATTTAGTAAGAATCATATTCGACTCTATTATACAGAGTTTTTCTTTTCTCAGATCACAGATCTTAAAGATGTGTTTTAGGGTTTCTTAACCGGTTAAATGAAAACAGAGCTTTACTCTTCTTAGATCATAGATCAAAAAAATCTTCTTTTAGGGTTTCTTAACCCATTAATGAAGAACTCTTAGAGTTCGTTTTGCAGATCTTAAAGATCTCGGAGTTTTTAACTCAGTAAAAGCTTTGCTTTTTAGGGTTTTGATGGATTATTCCATCGTTTTCACAGAGCATAACTCTTAGAATTTTTAGGGAATTTTATTCCCCTCATAATTAGAGTTGACAGATGTCACTCCTGTTTACAGAGCGTTGCTCTCGAAGGAGTTTAACTCCTTGGCCCGAGGAGTCTCTCATTAAATGAGGATATTTTTTAGGATTTCTTCATTAATGAGTGGCTGTCTCATCAATGATGAGCCTTCACCTTGATTTTGTGGGTCTCCCTTGGTCCCTTTCCACCGCATTGCAGTGTGGTACAAATTTAAAGTACCAAGTATCAGAATTGGGACTGTAGCATTGGCGGCTAATTCTCGTTCCTTTTCACGCAGGTACTATGTCTTTCGACACTTCCTTCCCGTTTGTTCGCCTGGAGAGTGCCTATGCAGGCGCGCCCGTGGATCGGGAAGTTTTCGTACTGATTAAAAATCATGACCCGGAGCAGAAATCTCTTCATTTATGGGGGTTGTGGTACAACCAAATTATTCGGGGTCGGCGCAGCTTCTCTTGTGCGGCGCCTTAAGAGCCAATTTCCGCCATTAATTATGCTGACTCACTCCAGGTGAATTATGCGGTGGAGAAGGTTAACTGGATTACGGATGGATGCCTCCAGTCGTCGATGGGTTCGATACCAGTACAGCCGTCGATGGCTTTAGATATTCTGGGGCGGCGCATATGTCAAGGCGAGTCGCATCCTTGGGGACAAGCGTACATGATTGGGTTGACTCCTCACCATTCAGCCGGATATCTGTAGTGGGCTCGATACATCTTGTCGGCCAAGAAATCGCTGCTGCTGAAACTCAGGTTGTACCCCGTGATTTATGCATCGCTTTTCCAGTATTCCGCGCCCCCTGTATGGTGGGTCAAAGCTTTCTTGGAACAATAGAATTTCCCGACTCACACCTTTCTTCTATCAGATCGGGAAGTTTCAATCTCCTTGGAGGAGTTCGCGGAGATCTCCGGCTTACCCGTCAGAGAGGAACATTACGAGGAAATACTTCCTCCTGACGAGTACATCTTCGCCATCAAATCAGTGGTGATGGGTCTTACTTCGGAGAATGCTATTCAACATCGATTCCCGAGTCTAATCAAGATGTTGAATATTTTTGAGGGTCTATTTCTCGAATCCGGAAGGCATGGGATCAGTTTCGCAGATTTCATCGCCCGCTTTCTTCGCCCGGAAGTCTTGTCAAAACAAGCTGCGTGAAGTTTGCTAAGCTTGACGATCCTTTTGGTTTTGGCTTGGACAGCCAGCCGACAGCAGAAGCAGATCAAAAGAATTTCTTCCTCCCAGATACCGCGGTCGTCCCCTTTGCAGAGCTCGCAGCTTCAGACATCGACGAAGAGGCGTTCTTTTTGGGGTTCCTTGGTCTATGGTTAAGCTGGTTTGTGCTCCCAATGCACCCTCGCCATATGAGGGCATCTATCTTCTATCCGGCTCATCGAATGGTTGCCGGGACGCGAGTGGCCGTCGAGATCGCTGGGCTGGCTCACTTGTATCATGGCCTCAACTTAGCGGCAGACACCACGTAGCTGGGGATGCAGCCCGTAAACCTCCCACTGCATTATTTTACGTCGTGGATCGAGCTTCATGTGCTTGGCGCTTTCGGAGTCCATAAACGGCCCCGTTTCTACGACAGTTACAATTTTCCTCGGGTCATGTTCCTAATTGACACTTCTGCTTTAGATCTATCACAGCGATAGGCTTGGGGCCTGGTCCTTCACCTGCATATGGTCGGGGATGGCATGACCTTTGTCGATAAGGTTCTAACTATTGGTAAGGAATCCACTAAAACGGTGCAGCCGCTGCGCGACACCTTCAAAGACGGGGCCCTATATTGAAGGCTCAGGAGATTCTACATCTGTACTCAATCAGACTGGGCTTTTTAGTGTTCAGGCAGAACGACTCGGCGCTGTTCATGAGGTACAACCCGCACCATTTCGCTCAACAGTCGGGCTACGATCAGGGTGTCCCTCTAGAGGCCTTTTTAGTTGAGCCGGTTGCTATAGAAGAGGGTATCCGTAGCGCGCTGCACCATTTCATGCGACTAAACACCGGGTCCAACTTTTTTATCAGTGAGCCGGGCTGCGTCCCGAAAGCCTCGAACGCATACATGGCATGGTACCAACATGCGACGGGTGCTGCTATTAAAGAAGAAAAGTGGTTACTGCTCGATCGCAAGGGTGCAGCCCCTGCTGGTAATCCAGCAGTCCCCTTAAAGCGACAGACCATTGTTCGTCCGCCCTTAAAAGAAGCTACCGCGGTTGCGGTTCCACTCGTAGTTCCCGAGAAGCCTCTACCTCGTGTTCCTGTAGAAACGGTAGCTGCATCGTCCTCTGAGTCAGGCGTGGGTACGGAGATCAGGACTCGTCGCCCAAAATTTCCTGCCAAGCGCAAGCTCCTGTCATCGGCTGCCGGTGCTCGCTCACAGAAAAAGAAGAAATCGCTCTTTTCTGCTGACGTTGTACTCGGCCAGGAGCCCCATGCTCCCTACAGCGAAGGTTTATGTGAGTACGGGACCAATGAGGGTCTATTCATCGCGTCTGCGGATGATACTGATCTCCAGGCTGCTCTTCTGGCCTCCGAGCGATTGGCTCGCGAAGAAGCGGCGCTAATCACCATTGCGAAGTCAGGTATACTTCAATTGTATTTTTCCGTGTTCATTCCTTCTTTATTATTATGCTTTTAGTAATGCCCTCTTTTTCAACAGGTATTTCTGCCAAAGAGGCTCTCGTGGCTTCCATCAAGACTTTCGAAGAGGAAGAGAGGCTCTGCGCTTTTTTGGGTCTTGGTATAATTCAGCTCATTATGACTTTATTCCTTTTTTTTTAATTCGTCCTCTCCTTTATTTTATTGCAGGGGCTACCTTAACTCGGGTTATTCCGAGTGCGGTGCCGATCCCGAGCGGTGGTGCAGCGACACTTCCAAAGCCAGCTATTGTGGCCCCATCTCCCCCAACATTACCGCAGGCGGCGTTGCTAAAGCAGCAGATGACAGACGCTGTAACGGCTCCGGAGGCAGAGATTGGATCGGACGACGACGTCCCTTTGTCAGAGGTCTTGAGGAGATCAGCTCTTACGTCCCAAACTGAAAGGAAACGCAGGAAGCGCGCAGCGAAGGAACGTGATGCCGCCTTGGCTGTAGGTGCAGGCTCAAGCACGACTCCATCTGTCGCTATTTCTTCAGAAGGTGCTCCAGCTGTCCTGTCTACCGCCCATAGATAGCTTGCACGCGCGGCTCGGGAGGAAGCTGAGAATTTATTGCAAGGTAATGTAATGCCCGGTCTTTTTATTAGAACTTGATCTTCGAATTTTGACACATGCAATTTTTTGCAGGGCCAAGTCTTGGCGATAGGATGACAGGCAAGGCGGTGGCGACCACAGAGCCCGAAGTGGCTACTCTCTCTCGGGAGTCTGGGTGTCACGACCCGAAAGTACGGAACGTGACTGGCACTTAGATTACGAGACTTCTAAAGGCGTAACGTAACCTAAGTCAGTCAAAGCCCAGAAAAATCTAAACCAAAATCAAAAGAGTGAAGGAAACCTTACATGAAAACGATTTTCAAATCAATTACGTTGCATTAACCCCCATTTTAAAAACATCAAAAATTTCCGAAAATTTCGGCAGAGTCTCCTTTGTAAATTCTATCCCCCAAAATGGGTACAACAAGATATATAAGCTGTAATCACAAAATGGCATCCCCAAGCGGGAGCTAGCTCTTCGCCCAAGACGGATCACAACCACACGCAATATATATATGTAATCTCAAGAAAAAGAGCATAAAGAAATGCGAAATGTAAGAAAATACAACGTCGGCTCAAGTGAGCTCGACCCAAAAGAACCCACATATACACAAATCTCTCAGTCTCATCACTAGGTCGAATATACAAATAAGAAGTGGTAGATGAAGAATACTAGATACAAAAATGGTATAAAAAGAGATAATAGGGCTTTCACAACCCACCTACAAGCAATGTCGCGAGTTTGAGCAAAAGAAGGGACTAATAAGATAAGCCGCCGCTACTAGGCTGATGAGTCCGACCTACAAGACACTGTGGCACAACGGGGGTGAGTTACCAGCTCGTGAGTAGAATATAACATCTAGTAAGGCTATCGTAAGAATGCACGCAAATGCGTCACAGCATGTATGTCCAGATGTGATGTAATATCTCTAGTATGCATGCACATGTATGCACTGTCAATACTAAATCTTTAAGTGTTTTAAATGCTATGAGTTCTGCGTTCTTAATTTTAGAAAAAAGAATATCTGTATAATAGCTAAATATCATCAAGAAATCATCTGAAACCCGTGTCAAGCATCGACACCAAATATGAAAACACATCTGTCTCAATGTCTCACTGTATCAATGTCTCAATACATCGGGCTCCGTCAGTCCGGATCGGCCCATATCATCAAATCTCACGACAACGGTCGGTATCCTCTGGATATCCGCCGCGCCAGACATCACCGGTAGGTAGTCTTCCCCTGCCAGGCTCATCGTCTACAACTCGATCTTCTTACCCCGGGGTACCATACCGGGCCCACCATGTACCCGAGACGGTTCATCCACTCCTCGAATCGGGTCTCGAAATCCAACAGAAAATATGAAAACACATGGTGGACGACACATACATCACGAGAAAACCGCAACTTTGTTTTAAAAAAATGATAATTATAAGCTTTTATTAAATTCTTGCGGTTTTCCCCAAAATCCAGAAATCGCAGCAATCCTGAAATCCTCAAGAAATCATAATACTCAACATGTTGTATATGATAAATGTCTATGATATCAAGGTATGCGATGCAATTTGTTGCTAGAAATCTATGTAAGTATGATGATGATGCGAGGTATATACGTGCTATGCGATTTCGTATATCATGTATGATGCAATTGGTGACACTAAGCTAAACAGGTTCTATGGTGCTCGTGGCATGGCAATTACCAAAGGCGTGTGTGTCACATGAATAGTGCGTGTGCAACAGGAGCCAATGGTAATGGTGTTTTTGGTCCTACGAAGTAATATCGCACATGTGTATATGAATATCCATGCAATCTAGCAGACGATTAGCTATAAGGGTATGAAATGTGAATGGGGGGGTTAGGTAACTAACAATGCAAATCTTGCAAGAAATAAAGTAATCCTAACTAGGGGGCGCCTCGCTCCATCCAGACGATTCCCCCATAGATGAATACATCTACTCACCTGAAAGCCCCGCTAATCCGATCCGACCACCGCCTTGCCTTTGCGTGCCGCATCCGATATTTCCGCGACCGATCCTAGAATTGCATAACACACAATATAAGATTACAGATTTCTGAAATGACGCAACTCACACTATGAAAAGATCGACGCTCTCGAATTAATCACAACGTGCACTCGGTACGCGGAAAATACACGAAAATCGCTAAAACCTTAACTAAAATCGCCGTTTCGGGGCAATTGTCAAAACTAAAACCCGACTAGACAAAACTCCGCATTCACACACCCTAATAGTCATATAAGATGCTAATTATATCGCCAAAATAACACAATTAGATCACCTCCTAAAATTTTAGAAAAACTAGTAAGCAATTAGCATGCCGATTTCAAAGCAAACATCGCGAATTAATGATATCGCGATCGCAACATCGCACAAATATCCAACCTAATACACTAGATGGCCATAATACTAACCTAAACACACTTATTCAACTTCAAACCCTAACTACAATATCACCTCTTTTCTTGAAATTTCAAAAACAAGAATTTATAACTAAAATTCACACTTGAACTATTAATTCTAGCAAATTAAGCAACTAGATTAGGATTTATACCTTACAAGAGTTGATTCCAAACTTACACTAGCCTCCAAGACACCTCTTTTCTTCACTTTTCAAACAAATTAGGGTTAGGGAAGGGATGGATTTGGGTTTTGGTTTGAATTTGAGAAGGAAAAGTGTGTATTTTTTTTATAGAATTTGTTGATTTTTGCAAGAATTAAAGCAAGAGGAGTGAGGGAAAAAAAAGGAAGGGGGCAGCAGCAAGCTCGACCTGAGGTAGAGGAGGGTGTGTGTGTGTGTGAATGGTGTAGAAAATTCTACACAAAATGCCTTTCCCAAGCTCAATTAATGACTATCACATCAATTTTTACACAAAAAACCCCATTTTAAGCCATTTTTTAATAAAATTTTAAACCATAGAACAAAAACTTTGAAAAGTCTTGATAAAATTTTATTAACACTAAATTTTAGTTTATAATGTTTCTTAAGTGTGTAATTTACCTAATTAAATTTGTATTTATCACTAATTTAATGTATTTTTAAAAGCTTAAAATAATATTAAAAATAATTAATTAAGGAATTTTTTTTAATTAACTAGAAAATTTTAAGTGACATTTTAGTGACCAATTTATAGTAATATCTTATCTAAATTTTGTATAATTAGGTCTATAATGAAAAATACCTATTTTGACTTTTTACGGAAAAGGCTGCTAATTTAGCCGATTACCGAAAAACTGCCTAAACGATTTTCGAAGCGTTACACTGGGACTGTCCAAACCGTCGCTCTTTCCTTTTGCGGCTTCTTTGTATCGGCGGGCGTCGCAAGTGTCACGATGGCCCTTGTCGAATCAGGGGATGAAGCCACGGGCGCAGAAACTATTCCACTGAAGGAGAGCGAAGAAGCCGCTGCACCTGGTGATGCTTCCATCACGGTTTTGGCTGATGACTCATCAGGTAGGTCTTGGGTCACTGTTTTCTTTTTATTTCTCAATCTCATTAAGCCCCCCTCTGATGATATTTTATTTGTAGGTGTAGTGAACGCCGAGATTGTGCCATCTGAAGCATCTCCGGTCGCTGCCATGACGGTTGTTGTTCCCTCACCTTCTCCTATGTCCTTCGAAATGCTGGAAGGTATAGCTTTGCGATTTGTTTAGTTTAATTGTGGAAATCATCTTCCTTGTATTGACAGTATATTGTCGTAACTCTGCAGGATTCCTTTTCAACCATCTATACCAGGTGTTGAACCCGCATTTCTCCTTCCAGTCGGAAGTCATTCCGCCTGCTGGTACTGGTTAGTATATCTTTCAGCTATTGTCTCCTTCCTTCTTTTATGAATAGCTGTATCGTTGCTAAGCCTTCCTTGTATTGATCGCAGTGTTATGGATCAGAGAAGGGAACGAGAGAATAGCCGCGCCTCCAGTACTCCCAATTTTGCCACCTGCCACAACTGGTATAGTAGACTCCAATGCTCTTATATTTTCTTTATCTTCCGAGTCGATATTTGATCATAATTTGTTTTGCAGCAATCGCACCAGCTCTAGCTCCTTTTGAGTCTCGCATCCCAATGCCGGCAGGGCCCTTTGCTAGACGCACATCTTCCAGGGGCGCTGCGACTAGCCTGCGAATGTTGAGCGAATTCGTCGAAGATCTTGACGCCGAGGTCCTCGCATTCGCTGTAGATTTTGCTGCTGAGATTAATCCTATGCTGGCAACGCTCGTGAACTTCCATGACGAAGGTGTCGTCGATTCTTGGGTTAATTACTGCAGAAAGATCGAGGCCTTCCTGCATGAGATTGAGCTCAAGCGTCCCGCTCCTGAAGTATCAGCTTTGAACTCCCAACGAGCTGCATGGGTCGAGAGCAGTGTTCCTTTCAACCGCAATTTTGACCATGAGGCGACCCTGAGGCGAAAGAAACATGAAGTAGCTTCAACCGAATCTGCCCAGTTGCATGCCCAGGTTGAAGCGAATGCTGCACGGTTGATATAAGTCCACGTTACCTGTCCCGGTTCTTTCGGGATTGCGGAAATGGTGAAAAACAATTTTTCATGAAAGGGTAACATGGACTATAAAACCCGGATCTTTGCTAAACTACACACTAGCAACTAACAAGAGTTTTACCTACTCGGTTAGGGGGTTATACCTTAACTTGAACTCCTTCTCTTCTTCTCCTTGGAATGGGTTGGATGGTTCTCCTCGTCGCCTTCTCTTGACGAAGATGGATCCACCCGAGGGCCTCTACCTTGAGCTCCTTCCTCGAACTTGAGGCAACTAAAGTATTAGGCTTGCTAGACCTTCAACCTTAAGATGAGTAGAGATGAGTTTTGGTGTTTTATCTCCAAGGCAAATGGTTCTCAACACATGAGGGGTTTTGCCTTGAGCTAGAGAAAGAGGGAGAGCAAAGGATGAGAGAGAATGAGAATGAGAGAATGATATGAAAAATAACAACCATATCACATATATGTGAATTAATAATTAACAATATTAATCAAAATGAAAAGGCTAATGGTTGGTTTGATATGACCATTATCATTTCACATTTAATGTGTTTTGCAAAGATCAAAGAGCATCTTTTCTTGAAATGATGATGGTCAAAGTTTTAACCTTGGTCAACAAGTCAACCTTGGTAAAAAAGTCAACAACCCTAACTATAACTCAATTTCCTTTTAATTAACATTATTAATCATAATTCACATGTTCATTAGGGTTTGGAAAATGACAACCGTCATCAACCCTAATGAGGATCCTCTGCCTCTTCCTCAGTCAACTGTGTATACACACCCGCATTCGTGTTCCGAGGAACACGAATACAATGAGATAAAACTAACCCCAAAATATATACTAGGATCTGGCTTAAACCAGAGCCCGCTAGTAATGACTGTCCAGACACCAAACGTGCACAAGTGCGCGGATGTGAACGAACCCTGTCGCAAAACCATGCGACCTCTACTCTGTTTTGCCCAAAGGCGAATAACCCTCTGTGTGGGACTCTAAAGACTCGACACTACGCTGGCAGTGGATTTAACCACAGACCGCAAGCGGCACTAGCTGTACGTAACGGTCCCCAGGTAGATGCCGATAAGAAGACTGATGAGATGAACCCATCCGAACTCCTACTGAGCCTGTATGTGACAATCTGCGTACAGTCCGGTCTGTTCATCTGAGAATATTGCATGGCGGGCCTAGGGGGTGGTAAACGTCAGTCCCCTAATAGCGGTACAAGTCGTGTCGGAGTGTAGCCCAGAACACCCTGAGATAACACTAAAAACCTACCAGTGTATCTCGCTTGCCCTGGCCAGGGACGACTATGTGTAATGGCTCTCCTAGACACAGCGCGATATCAACCCCCAATACCGGGAGAGACGAATCCTATCTAACCGTCACTGCCTCCAAGTGCTTCGGGACTGCACCCAACTACTACCTGTTTGCACGACTCCTTTAAGCCGTGGTAGGGTAGTAATCAAAGTACAGTGGGAACACACTCGAGGCGAAGTGACAGTGTCAAGTCAGCGGACTAAGCTGTACTCATGTCACCTGGGAACTGATAACTGATGATAGGTATAGTACCAACCAACAGTTCCCGACGAGTCCTGTCCAGTGTACTCGTAACCTAACGAGGCACCCGCATACTATCTCAAGTACGACGTACTGACGGCTGTGGGACAGACCGTCTCCCCTGCTGGGATGAGAAGCGCATACGCTAGTCTACTCCGGAGTATCGATGCCCCGTCTCGATAATCCTACGACTAGGGACCTGTATAAGGATGTGCTTGTAGATTACCCAGCCCCCACTAGTGTGACTGCCATCACAACGCTGGTAATCAAGCAAAGATCCTAAGGGCTCCACTAATGTGTATAGGCGATATGCTAAAAGAAACACATGCACACATTAAAGCAGAGACAAACCAAGTCGCATACTACCATTTCGAGCAAGATTGTCTATACAAATGTGAATATCCCAAGCTTCCATCAAGTAATATACAAACTAGTATGATACAGTAATGGCCTCTAGGGCATATACACTAACAATCTCCCACTTGCACTAAGGCCATGTACTGGCGTATCGAAGACCTATCATCTCGATCAGCCGCTCGAACTGAGTCTGGGGTAAGGCCTTCGTGAATGGATCTGCAGTGTTATCTTTTGAAGCAACCCTCCAAACCTCGATCTCTTGGCGATCCACGATCTCCCTGATCAGGTGATACCGCCTTAAGATGTGTCTGGATTTCTGATGGGACCTGGGTTCCTTCGCTAAAGCTATAGCCCTGTTGTTGTCGCAATATAGAGGTATTGGATCAACAATGGACGGAACCACCTGAAGTTCTTTCAAGAACTTCCTTATCCAGACGGCTTCTTTTGCGGCATCAGATGCAGCGATATATTCCGCTTCCATCGTCGAGTCAGCAACGGTTTCCTGTTTGGAACTCTTCCAACACATCGCCCCTCCATTGAGGGTAAAGACAAAACCCGACATGGACTTGGAATCATCCTTGTCACTCTGGAAGCTGGAGTCGGCAAAGGCCTCCATCTGGAGGTCTTTTCCGCCATACACCAAGAACATCTCCTTAGTCATTCTCAGGTACTTGAGAATGTTCTTTACCGCTATCCAGTGCTTCTCCCCAGGGTTTGACTGATACCGGCTTACCACTCTCAGTGCATAAGCTACATCTAGTCTGGTACACAACATCGCATACATTATAGAGCCTACAGCAGAAGCGTAGGGTATAATAGACATGCGATCCCTTTCCAAATCAGTCTTGGGAGACATCTCTTTGGAGAGGGTGATCCCATGACAAGCCGGTAGATTACCGCGCTTGGAATCTTCCATACTGAATCTTTTCAGTATGGTGTCGATGTACCTGGACTGTGAAAGTCCTAATATCCTCTTGGATCTATCACGATGGATCCGGATCCCCAGAATGTAAGAGGCATCACCCAGGTCTTTCATGGAGAACCAGTGTGACAAGAACCCTTTGACAGATTGTAGCATAGGAATGTCATTTCCTATCAAGAGAATGTCATCCACGTATAAAACGAGGAATACGACAGTTCGTGCTACAAATCTACTATAGATGCATGGTTCATCTGGATTTTTGATAAAGCCAAAATATTTGACCGTCTCATCAAAACAGATGTTCCAACTCCGCGATGCCTGCTTTAGTCCATAAATGGACTTAAGCAACTTGCACACCTTTCCGCTGCTCCCACTCTGAATGAAACCCTCTGGCTGGTCCATATAGACACACTCCTCTAAATTTCCATTTAGAAAAGCGGTCTTTACGTCCATCTGCCAAATCTCATAATCGTGGAAGGCAGCAATGGTAAGAAGGATCCGAATGGATTTCAGCATAGCCACTGAAGAAAAGGTTTCGTCATAGTCCAAACCAGGTCTTTGATGAAAACCCTTTGCAACAAGTCTAGCCTTATAGGTCTCAACCTGTCCATCTACACCAATCTTCTTCTTGAAGATCCACTTGCATCCTACGGGTTTTACCCCATCTGGAGAAACGTCCAAAGTCCATACTTTGTTGGTGTACATGGACTCCATTTCGGTCCGCATTGCATCCAGCCATTTTACCGAGTCAACACTCTGAATGGCCTGCTGGAAGCTAGTCGGCTCATCACTATCAATGATGCAATCCTCTCTATCCCCGTCTATGAGAAAACCATAGTATCTCTCGGGCGGATGAGACTGCCTACTACTCCTGCGGAGCGGCGTAGGAATGTCCTGTTCTTTCGAACCCTCTGGTTCTACTAAGCTTTCAGTAATAGCTCGTGGTTCTGGAATTTCTTCCGGCTCTATTGCGCTCCCACTTATCTGATTTTCCAAAAATTCAGTTTCCAAGAAGTGGGCATGACGAGAAACAAAAACCTTTTGTTCTTCTTCGCAATAGAAGAAATATCCCTTGGAGTTCTTTGGATATCCCACAAACTTGCATTGTACTGAGCGTGCCTCGAGCTTGTCCGCATGCTGCTTTTTGACAAAAGCTAGACATCCCCATGTCTTAATGTGCTTAAGATAAGGTTTCTTCCCACACCACATCTGATATGGTGTAGCAGGCACAGTCTTAGTTGGAACTCGGTTCAAAAGGTATGCAGCTGATTCTAGTGCATATCCCCAGAATGATCACGGCAACTCAGCGATACTCATCATGGAACGTACCATATCCAATAGGGTTCGGTTCCGTCTCTCTGATACACCGTTATGTTGCGGAGTGTATGGAGGAGTAAGCTGAGAGAGAATTCCATTCTCTTTTAAGTAATTCAGGAACTCGGCACTTAAGTATTCACCATCTCGATCAGATCTTAGTGTCTTGATACTTTTGCCTGTTTGTTTTTCTACTTCATTCTTGTATTCCTGGAACTTTTCAAAGGCTTCAGATTTATGTTTCATTAAGAAGACATATCCGTACCTTGAAAAGTCATCCGTAAAAGTAATGAAGTAAGAATAACCGCTTCGCGCATGTGTAGACATTGGACCGCACACGTCACTGTGTACGAGCCCCAAGAGCTCGCTCGCTCTTACTCCGTGTCCAGTGAACGGAGTCTTTGTCATCTTTCCTTTGAGACAGGATTGACAAGTTGCATATGATTGATATTCGAACGGATCCAAATATCCTTCTGTATGTAACTTCGTCAACCTTCTCTCATTGATGTGACCCAGTCTACAATGCCATAAGAAAGCATGATTGATTTCTGGAGACTTTCTTTTGTGTGTATTCTGGACATTGAAAATCTGTGGTTGGTTTAATACGTATATACCATTACTTAATGTATCTGACCCAATCAAAACTTGATTAAGGTGAATGTTTACAACATTGCTTACAAATGCAAATTCATAACCTTCTTTAGATAATAAAGATAAAGATATGATATTACAAGTTGCATTGGGTACAAAATAACAATCACACAAAACCAAAACATCCCCATCTGACAATCCCAGGTGATAGTCCCCCACGGACTCAGCATCCATGCCAGCTTCGTTTGCAACTCTGAGGGTCATATCACCTGCCTTCAAAACCCTATGCCTACTCAGTGCCTGCAAAGAATTACAGATATGAGATCCTGATCCGGTATCCAATACCCAGGATGTAGAGTTTATTGATAGATAATTTTCAATAACATACACACCTGAAGCCAAAGCCGCAACTTGCTTCGGATCCTGGTTTCTGGCCTTCCAAGCCCTGCAATCCCTTTTCCAGTGTCCACTCTTGTGACAGTAAAAGCATTCTTCTTTTCCCACAAGCTTTTCCACTATCTTTGTTGCCTTTGTCTTTCCCTTCGTATCCACTTTACTAACACCGCCCCTTGGTTTGGCGGGGGCTTTCTTCTTCTTTCCCTTGGCTTTCACCTTGGACTTAGAAGAGGAAGATCCTCCTACAAACAAAGTGGATGTTTCTCTACCTTTCTGTAGGGTGCCTTCTGCACTCCTCAACATGTTGAGGAGCTCCGGAAGTTCAACTTCTTTTCCTTGCAAGTTGAAGTTCAGGATAAACTGGGTGTAAGTGGAAGGAAGAGACTGGAGAATCAAGTCCGTATAGAGCTCGTTCTTTAACGTGGTCCCAAGGTCCGCGAGCTCTTCAATGAAGCCAATCATCTTAAGCACGTGTTCCGCTACCGATGATCCGATGGCCAATCTCGTCGAAAACAACTTTTTCGAGACTTCGTATCTGGCGATACGGGATTGCTCTCCATACAGTTCTTTTGTATGAAGAAATATGGATTCCAGGTCCATATTCTCGTGCCTCCTCTGATGTTCATTGTCCATAGAGGCAAGTACGAGGCACTTGGCCTTCGCGCAGTCGATCTTCCATGTCTTACGGATTTCTATATTCCCGACGCTGGAGGTGGGACCTGGGACAGGGGGAGCTTTGGTGGTAAGGAGATACCCCAACTTGTCATAAGTGATTGCCATTTTGACATTCCTGAGCCAATCTTTGTAGTTTGGCCCTGTCAGTATGTTTTTATCTAATAGTAACTTAAGTCCGGTCATGTCGATTGGTCGCTGCAATTAGGAGAGAGAGAAGAAACACTTTAGCATGATGCTCTTGCAAGTTTAGAGTGGTTTTTAGTTTGTCTAAACAGGATGGCTCCCACTGTCTTTCGAATCCCTCCTCAAACCAAAAAGGAAGAATTAGTCGGGATCAATCTCACCGTATAATACTTGCTTAACCATTCAGCCAGGCCAGTGTCGGTACTTCGAGGGAGGTTTTCCAACACTTTCGCGAAGTTCCTTAATTAAATAACCTCTTTTCCTTGGGGGCGTAGCCCCACTAACACCTTTCTAGACACCTACTCGGTTTATAGCATTGATCGTTAAGTGAGAAATTTCTCGAGGAGTAGCATATACTCACAGTAGGATCGGGATCCAAATATCATCGCGTGACAAAACTGAAGGAATCCTACCAGAATCATCACACTCCAAATGGTATGCAGCGCTAGCAAGTTTCAGTTTCTTTAGAAACTCCCGATGTGGATTTTTGCCCCATGCTCTTATGACCTTGACTTTGGCCAACAAATCATAAGTCACATGTCAAGTTCTACCCGTCATTCTCCAGGTTAATTTGAACCCACCCGTACCTACCCTTGACTTTGGCCAACAAGGCAGTACGACTGTCCCAAACCAACGCATCTATCTATGCTGCATATGAATACCCAATAGCTACCGAACACTGTGCCTTGACTTTGGCCAACAAACACAGCTTGAATACTATTGACTATCCATATGAAATGACGGAGGGCTACGAATGGTTTTGGCGAAACCGTGAACGTAGTGAACTTGATATAATCGATGGAACGAGATAGCTTTTAAAAAGGAGTGGTTCAAGCTCCGCATTTAAAAGTTGGTTTTTGAAAAGAACCGAGTGGTTTTAAAAGTGTTCCAACGACTTTACTTGGTTTATTTTCTTGCATTAATTTTAATGCATCCCATCATTTAATCCTACCATTGCAGAAAACAACGAAAATATGACGTACGCTTATGCCATCCGCATTCGCCACGGGGTCCCGTCATCACCCGTTAGGTTACTTAACTAACGACAGAGCGGGGGCTGGACTAGCGCGGATGCAAAACATAAGCAACGCCTAAATAGATATCATATATAGATATATACATTCGTCAGATGTAATGATAGCCATTCCAGATCACAGATGAACACATTGGATATACTAGGAATCCGCGTTTCGTACGAGCATGTAACGAAAAGCGGATTACACGGTCGCGATGAATAGCCAATACCCCACCCTAGACCCCTACGGGTGCGGCAAACTACCCGCCAAGTACCCGAATCGAAGCAACCTCCCTCAACAATGTGAGTAGGCCACTTGGCACTTCGAGATACCCGGTAGTTTGTGCACCCCCTCCTTGGGTCTATCCTAGGAGCAAAAACAGTAAAAAGAAATTATACAATGGTGGCTACAACCTCATCCCGGATGTGCGGCCATACAAATAATATTACATCAAATTACATATTACATGAATAGAAAGATAAACAAAACTCTCATCTCACACCCCCCGGCTATTCATCCGCGACAATCCAACGAGTTCATATACACAAACCATCAACATTACAGAACACAGATATGTATTACCCCCACTAATCGACGTATAGCGATTAGCAGACGTTCAATACATATAAAACATCACAGATATAACCCATTAGCTAAAGTCTACAGAAATTCGATCAAAATATGGATTTGTAACCACCCGAAAAACAAATTTGTTCTCTGGAAATTCTGGGCAGAAACAAACCATCCTAAAAATCACAAGACACCAATATAAGAACACTGCAAGGAAAATGACCCACGGCCGAGTCAACTCGGCCGCGGATCCACGGTGAGTTGGTCGACTCACTGGATCGTTTTTCTTGTCTGTTCTTTAAAAACCCTGAGCTGATTTTTAGTACATGATTTATTATTTTTTGAGCAGAAATAAAAATCGGCAGAAAGTTGATATTTTTGACGTGTTTTGCGGTTTTTTGTCCGATCGAAATTCTAGATACTTTGCTAACATGCTAGAGTGTGTTTAGCTAGGCTCTGATACCACTGTAAGTCCACGTTACCTGTACCGGTTCTTTCGGGGTTGCGGAAATGGTGAAAAACCATTTTTCATGAAAGGGTAACGTGGACTATAAAACCCGGATCTTTGCTAAACTACACACTAGCAACTAACAAGAGCTTTATCTACTCGGTTAGGGGGTTATACCTTAACTTGAACTCCTTCTCTTCTTCTCCTTGGAGTGGGTTGGATGGCTCTCCTCGTCGCTTTCTCTTGCCGAAGATGGATCCACCCGAGGGCCTCTACCTTAAGCTCCTTCCTCGAACTTGAGGCAACTAAAGTATTAGGCTTGCTAGACCTTCAACCTTAGGATAAGTAGAGATGAGTTTTGGTGTTTTATCTCCAAGACAAATGGTTCTCAACACATGAGGGGTTTTGCCTTGAGCTAGAGGAAGAAGGAGAGCAAAGGATTAGAGAGAATGATATGAAAAATAACAACCATATCACATATATGTGAATTAATAATTAACAATATTAATCAAAATGAAAAAGGTGATGGTTGGTTTGATATGACCATTATCATTTCACATTTAATGTGTTTTGCAAAGATCAAAGAGCATCTTTGCTTGAAATGATGATGGTCAAAGTTTCAACCTTGGTCAACAAGTCGACCTTGGTCAAAATGTCAACAACCCTAACCATAACTCAATTTCCTTTTAATTAACATTATTAATCATAATTCACATGTTCATTAGGGTTTGGAAAATGACAACCGTTATCAACCCTAATGAGGATCCTCTGCCTCTTCCTCAGTCAACTGTGCATACACACCCGCATTCGTATTCCGAGGAACACGAATACAATGAGATAAAACTAACCCCAAAATATATACTAGGATCTGGCTCAAACCAGAGCCCGCTAGTAATGACTGTCTGGACACCAAACGTGCACAAGTGCGCGGATGTGAACGAACCCTGTTACAAAACCATGCAACTTCTACTCTGTTTTGCCCAAAAGAGAATAACCCTCTGTGTGGGACTCTAAAGACTCGACACTACGCAAGCGGCACTAGCTGTACGTAACGGTCCCCAGGTAGATGCCGATAAGAAGACTGATGAGGTGAACCCATTCGAACTCCTACTGAGCCTGTATGTGACAATCTGCGTACAGTCCAGTCTGTTCGTCTAAGAATATCGCATGGCGGGCCTAGGGGGGTGGTAAAGGTCAGTCCCCTAATAGCGGTACAAGTCGTGTCGGAGTGTAGCCCAGAACACCCTGAGAAAACACTGAAAACCTACCAGTGTATCTCGCTTTCCTTGGCCAGGGACGACTATGTGTAATGGCTCTTCTCGACACAGCGCGATATCAACCCCCAATACCGGGAGAGACGAATCCTATCTAACCATCACTGCCTCCAAGTGCTTCAGGACTGCACCCAACTACTACCTGTTTGCACGACTCCTTTGAGCCGTGGTAGGGTAGTAATCAAAGTACAGTGGGAACACACTCGAGACGAAGTGACAGTGTCAAGTCAGCGGACTAAGCTGTACTCATGTCACCTGGGAACTGATAACTGACGATAGGTATAGTACCAACCAACAGTTCCCGACGAGTCCTGTCCAGTGTACTTGTAACCTAACGAGCATCCGCATACTATCTCAAGTAAGACATACTGACGGCTGTGGGACAGACCGTCTCCCCTGCTGGGATGAGAAGCGCATACGCTAGTCTACTCCGGAGTATCGATGCCCCGTCTCGATAATCCTACGACTAGGGACCTGTATAAGGATGTGCTTGTAGATTACCCAGCCCCCACTAGTGTGACTACCATCACAACGCTGGTAATCAAGCAAAGATCCTAAGGGCTCCACTAATGTGTATAGGCGATATGCTAAAAGAAACACATGCACATATTAAAGCAGAGACAAACCAAGTAGCATACTACCATTTCGAGCAAGATTGTCTATACAAATATGAATATCCCAAGCTTCCATCAAGTAATATACAAACTAGTATGATACAGTAATGGCCTCTAGGGCATATACACTAACAGTTGAAAGCTGTCTTTGACAATCTCCAGCGATGCATTTCGAATGGGTTGACGCTGAGACAGGCGCTTTACTCTGCTGAGCGGGTCGTGCAGGACTGCGAAGCTGTCATGCCGGGAACCGATGAAAAGCTTTCGTCTTGTTTGCAACAGCGGGCCCAAGTCGAAGCAGAGCTGGCCGCGGCGGCCGATTGTGAGAAAGGATTGAGAGGAGTGCGCGAGCAGCTGGCTGATTTGTTGAAAACGCCTCCTCCTCAATAATTGTCTTTGTATCGACTGAAAATTTGTAATCTATGAATAACATGTATTCATTTCATTTTTTTATTCTTTTATATGATGTATCTTGTATTCAATTGAATTCATGAATAAAAGACACATTTTTTATCTCCTACTGTCGCTTTCTTTTCTCTGCTGTGTTGTTGGCATGTTACTCTAGCAAGTGTATCCTGTAGATGATAGATAACATTTCATCTTGAACTCTTTATAGGGTAGCGATGGCTTAGGAACCAGGTTCAAGTCTGTTGTCTAAGACTTTTTAACTTTATGAGCCGTGATGGTCTCATAAAGACTTTTCTCCCTACGAGTCGAGAGGATCTCGTAGATGTATTTTCTTCTTAGGAATCGTGAGGATTCCTAAGTGCGTTTTCTCTTGAGAGTCGTAAGGATCTCACAAGAGAATTTTCTTCCTTACAAATCGAGAGGACTCGTAAGTGGTTGGTGAGTTGACTTGTTTCCGAGTCGAAGCATTGCTCCGACGGGGAGGTCGTTGGCTGACTTGTTTCCGAGACGGAGGTCATTGGCTGACGTGTTTCCGAGACGGAGGTCATTGGCTGACTTGTTTCCGAGACGGAGATCATTGGCTGAAGTGTTTCCGAGACGGAGGTCACTGGTGTTTCCCCCAATCAGAGCAAAGCTCTGTTCAAATTTTGAAATTTGAAATGAAGCAATGCTTCATAAAAGCACTCGTGCCAGGAGCGCCAGCACTAAGAGTTAAAGACTCTGAGGCAGCGCTCACGTGCAAAGCACGAGAGCGCTAGCGCCAAGTGCGCCGGCGCTAAGAGTCAAAGACTCTGAGCCAGCGCTCACGTGCAAAGCATGAGAGCGCTAGTGTAGGAACTAAAATGTTCCCCACAGTTGGATCAAAGATCCAACAAAGATGATTAAAAATCATTAGAAGGAAAGTTCTGTTGAGAAAATACTCCTCAAATCTTTCCAAACAGGAAAGATTGTCCTCTGAAAATCGGAGCATCGTTGGATCAAAGATCCAATGGTGATTAAAAATCACCAAGATACAGAATAAGTTATGTATGGAAAAATATTTCCCCAATCTTGTTAAGTAACAAGAAAGATGTCTTCTGTAAAACAGAAGCCCTAGGATCAAAAATCCAACGGTGGAAAACATTCCAAAATCAATTAGAGAAAAGATCTCCTTAACTGATTCAACAAATCAGCCTCCACTATATAAAGGCCCCAAGACTTCAAGTCTTAAAAAGGAGGAACCCCTCTAAACTTCAAAAAGAAAAAGAGAAGAGCAAGCTCTGAAAAGAAGAATTTCTTCAAGGTAAATAAAACAGAGAGATCAAAGCATCTCATAAAAAAAAGAACTTAGTTCTTTTTCTAGATCATAGATCTACAAAGACAGAAGTCTTTCATAAGAGTAGGAGAGATTGGAGCATCTCACCATAAAAAAGGAGGGAGAAGAACTTAGTTCTTTTTAGATCACAGATTTATAAGACAAAGACAAAGTCTTTCACAAAAAGGAAGGGGTTATAGCATCTCCTATTAAAATAAAAACTTAGTTCTTAGATCCACGAGATAAGGTCTCTTATAAACGAGAACTTAATTCTCAGAGCACAGAATAAATCAAGAGCGATTTGTACTCATTGTCTGGCGCTCAGCGCCAAGCGCGCCACGTGCTCCTCACGTTTGTGCTATTTCATAAAGAGCGCTCTGCACTCCATGTCTGGCGCTCAGCGCCAAGCGCGCCATGTGCTCCTCACGTGTGTGCTATTTCATAAGAAGTGTCTTAGCGCTCCAAGTCTGGCGCTCAGCGCCAAGCGCGCCACATGCTCCTCACGTGCGTGCTATTTCATAAGGAACGCCTTAGCGCTTCAGGTTTGGCGCTCAGCGCCAATCGAGCCACGTGCTCCTCATGTGTGCGCTATTTCAGAAGGGCCTCAGCGCTCCAAATCTAGCGCTCAACGCCAAGTGCTATGTACATAAAGCGCTCTGCGCTACAAAGAGTGTTCAACACTCAATAAAAGACAAAAGAGGAAGGGGTGTCAGAACCCAAAATTAATGCTCTGCATTATAGAACAGAAAAGGGTCTGAGCCCAAACAAATATTAACATTTTATTCAAAAATGAATGGACTGAGTCCAAATAAGTGTTCAAACTCTTTAACTGAATGGGCTGAGCCCAAGTAGGCCATAAATCCCCCCAATTCAGATTAACTGAGCCCATGTGGTCCTAATATTTTTAATTGGTCTTAGTCCCAAACCTGACTATAGATCTCCCAATCAACATTGGTTCAAGAGTACATCTCTTCATTCCTCTGATATATGTCGTTGTAATTGTAACATTTCAGAAAATAAAATATTAGTTTTGGGAAAATTTTACAATTAAATAATAGATATATTGAATATTTTAATATTGCGGTATAATTAAATACCGATAAATTGGGAAAAATTTGGAAAATTATGGAAATTACTGAAATGAATGTGTTTTATGTGATTTATGCAAATTATAAGATTTTATGATTAATTATACGCTATTTAGTGCTAATCGCGATTAAAAATCGCTAATCGCGCATTAAGCTTGTTTTGTGCAAAACATGCACCATGTCATTTTAACACTTTTTATATTTTTATCATGGCTTTTTCTCATTTTTCATGCATGGTTGTGTTTAAATAAGAAGAGAAAAGAAAAGAAATGAAAAGAAAAAGAAAATGAATAAAGAAATAAAGCATGGGCAAGTGAGAGAGTGTGGGGGGTCAAGAGAGAACCATAACCATTTGTCCCCATCATTTTCTTCATCTCTTTCTCTCTCCCATTCACTCCATGGCTGCTACCCTCTCCCTCCACCACCTCCTACACCTCACTTCACCCCCAAATCAACATCAAAACACATACTTCCCTTCACAAAAAACTTGCACAAGCTCACATGCTACACTTTGGACCAAGAAAGTTTGCACTTTGGTGCCCTAGGGGATTCATGGGTGCCAAATAAGGTAAATTCTGAACCATTAGTGTGGAATTTGGTTTACTTTAGCTTCCATGCATGTTTAGAAGTGATTAGGCGATATTTAGTGAGGTTTGGAAATTTCTAGTTAGGGTTTGAGGAATTCTTGAGTGGTGAAATGTGATTGAGCGTAGTAAAGGCCACACAACCCCCCTAGTGCTAGAATTCAGTCCCAAACCTGAGACTTAAGCCCCTTTTAGCGAACTTAGAAATCCCCGATATCCGTATTTTTGTGGAATTCTATAGGGAATATGAAATCTGCTAACACTCGGGGACCTGAAAATTTATTTAGCAAACACTGAGAGATAAGCAGGTATCCAGGAAGCTTTACCCAATACCCTAGCCCCTACACCCTCACCTGGGCCGCAGATTTATTCTATCTGGCCGCAATTTGCAGCCAGGGTGGGTTGGAATTGTCTCGTGTTTGTTCTGTGGCTCCAGTATCTATAACCTAGACCCTCAACATATGCAAAATTGGCTAATTTCAGTTAGGGTAAAATCTGGGACCATATTCATGAGTTGTTGTTTTGAATCGAGGTTATATTTTCGTATTTTGGATTCTGGATTTTAGTATTTTTGTTTTACCTCGATCACTTGACGTTTGTACGACAATATCGAGGGTTATTTGGTGGTTTTGAAGGCGTAGTCCATAGGTTCTAACCTATAGGCTTTTAGCGTGTCGTTTTGGTTTTGAATTGGGTTTAATGCGGCACGATACATTATGATGTGTAGGTACCCCCGCGAGGACTTCGAGACGACAAGCAAGCGCGTTGCGACGTCGGCAACGGCAAGCGAAGAGCAAGGTGAGTAGATTTATATCTACGGGAGAAGTCGGGTGGATGGCGTATAGCACCTCTGCAGTTCGTAGTGTAATTGTTGATATGATATATATTTACATATGTGTTGTGAAATTGGAAGATAGTGTCGTGATTGATTTCTTAGTCGTGAACCATAGAATAGGTTTGCACACACGCACACATACACCTTTGCATGCATTATTATTATTACTACTTGTGCGTATATGGGGATACGTATATATATACACACATAGGTATAGGACTAGGTATATATATATATGTACACCTATACATGGATAATGAGGATAGTGGATGATATTTGGAGATGAGTCGATGAGATTGGGCATGATGCCACGAGATCGGTGATATGTTTTGGTTCGTATTTGAGACACGACATGAGATTTTAGCGGGTCTTTAGGCGTGTGTTTTCATACACGCATATATATATGCAGATGGTATCAGTTTGTACTAGACTTAGATCAGTATCCCCAGTTCATGAGATATGATGATAATGGATACCAGATGAATAATGAGATAAATGTGATATTTGACCCGTACCCAGATTTGGGATGCCATACGACGGATTTATGTACGAGCTATATATTGATGATAGATCCACACTCTTGACTCGAGGATGTCATATTGTATATTGTATCGTATGTGATACTATTGAGGCGGGATCACCGACTATTATATTTATATATATATCAACTCAGATTTAAGTGGTTTCTCTTACCCTTTCGGTTAGACTGTTCGTTTAGTCCTGTAGTACTTATAGATGTTAGACTAGACTCGAGTCATACCTATTTCAAAACTAACGAATCGTGAGTATTTTAAAGACAGGCCAAGGGATTCTACGGATATTTTCAAAAGACACATCTTTTCTTAAAAACACCGTAGCCCTTATTTTTCTAAACACCACGATTCGTCTTATTTCAATGGCAAAACTATATGACATTTATGTATTGATGTAGATTCTTCACTGTTGTGTTTATTATTCATTTTCCGCATATTCTTGCTATTCGCATCGCGTTGCATGTTTAAATGTGTTTATTATTATATTAAACCCATGTTGTCAGGACACCAGCACCATTATCGATGATGCGTATGTTCCACGTACACCTGCTTGCCGGCTTACACATTTCATCATCGATAATTGCCATGTCACTACAAAGTAGGATTGTTGCATCAGGATATGACTCCTTGCATGACATACTTGCATACATACGTATTTGCACGTACATAGATGATTCTGGCTTAATTTTGGAGATTTGGGAACCACAAGATATATTTTAAAACTGGATTCATTTTATAAGAGCGGTTTTCCCTCGATATGTGCATATTACTGTTCCAGGTTGCATGATATACGGATATACTTACATTCTGTTATATGCCGCATACATCATGTTTATGATTATACGCATTGAGATATGTTGTTTCCATGATATTTATGGATTTGAGAACCGTGGGTATTTCAAAGGAAAGTATGTACTGTTTAAAAAAAACCCGGTTTCTCTTGATATGATATTTCAGTAACCACCATGAGTTTTATTGGTTCTGATATATATATACCCCATGCGAGGAGGAGCCGTGGGCCGTGTGTGGGTACATGGTGGGGCCCGGTATGGTATCCCGGGGCAAGAAAGGGATGCTGTGTATACAGACGGTGAGTCTGGCAGAGGGACTACTGCCTATCGGTGATTGTATTTGGGCTCGGCGGATATCCGGAGGATACCGACCGGAGTTGAGAGATGATATGGGCCGATCCGGACTGACGGAGCCCGTGGGCCGATCCGGGCTGACGGAGCCCGATATATGAGGATTTACGTGCCGATGCTGGGCACAGCTTTCATGATGTTTTCGAGTGTCGATGCTAGACACTCAGGTTCCATGATTTTGATGTGTCGCGAGGGACACACATTGATTTATATCCTCATACTTTTATGTATATGCTTTATGATATTTACATGCATGATGTTTTATGGCATTGGTTGACCCGTGGACGAGATCCACATACTTACAGGCATTGATTTCATTGTTGGATGATATCCACAGACTTATAGACTTCATGATATAGTTGACACTGATTTCATGTTGATTACATTGATCATACCTCATATTTATGATATGTTGCTACTTGAGGCACTGACACGAGCACTTAGTATTACACTTGGTATTACACTTGGTTGAGGATATATATATTACTGATCGTTTGACCTAGGATTGAGTCATACATACGATTTCTGCTCTGTGATATTTTCTACTCACGAGTTGGCAACTCACCCCCGTTGTGCCGCAGTTTCTTGCAGGTTTTGCCGTACAGGTTTCATTGCGATTTTGCTGGCACACTGTTTCCATTCTGGGTGATTTGCTTTGGTAGGTGGGTTCACTTGCATCGTGACCACCATTGTACTCATTTATTTTCAGTTGTATCTAGTAAAATTCCATCAACCAGACTTGTATTTATTTCAGACTTAGAAAACCAGTTGTATATTCTTTCGACCTTAGAGTCACGCGTTGTATTAGTATGGTTTTCTTGTTGACTTTGAGTTTTTCCTTTTGAGTTTTGATCCTCGCCCTTCGGCGTTATATATTATTTTACTTGCGTGGTTGTGACCGTCGATTGACGAAGAGTTAGCTCCCGCTTGGGGATGCCTTTTATCATTGTGCATATATTATTCATGTTGTACCCCGTTTGGGGCCAGTATTTACAAAGGAAACTCTGCCGAAATTTTCTGAAAAGACTTGAGATTTTAAAATGCAAATTCGGCTTATGTTATTTAAAAACCCCTTGTTTTAAAAACATATTTTCTTCACTTCTTTCTTTAAATGGTTTAGATTTCTGGAATTTCTTGGCTTACCTGAATTAGATGGGGTCCTATAGACTTCATGTGATTCAAGTGCCAGTCGCGTACCATTTCGGGTCGTGACAATAATTCTTCAACGTCTTCAGAGAGGTGACGGGTCCCGACAACCAGACACTCTATGGACTATGATATTCTTAAACTTATGGACCGCAACGTCCCTAAACTAAACCCCACAGACTATGACGTTTTTAAACTCCATGGACTATGATATCCTTAAACTCCATAGAATATGATGTCCTTAAACCCAATGGACCGCAATGTCTCTAAACTAAGATGATAGAGTCCAAATACTCTTTCGTTGGATCTAAATGATCCCAAAATCTTGTTGAGTAAATCTTAGTTTAAAATTAGACTAACGTATCCTCAACAAACGTTTAAGTAGATTTTAATCTCAATGAAATTAACGATCCTTAAACCCAACCCAAACCCAAATCTAAGGAAATACGGATTTGGACCAATCCACATCCTACGGGCGACAACATAAATTAGTCTCCGTATACAATCCACGGGCAACCAAAAATAAAAATAAACACACACGACACGAAGTGACCATCTGGAGAAGAAGAAAGTTGTTACCGTGATGCGGTAGCGTAATTAACTGCAGGGGCTTGCGCCTGTAAGGAAGAGCGTCCCCACAATCAAAAACCCCTCAAATGAGGGGGAATCTGACGAAGTCTGCTACAACAGCCGTATCCGTCTAAACCTCCGATACACGGTGCCATAAATCAACTTGGCATCTTCGAAGAGGTGGACGGATAAAACCAAATAGCGTCTACCCCCAAATTCAGGCGAGACGAACCTACTTGGTCCCGTCTCCCGTTTTCGGCGGCGAACAGATTTTGGCATGCCCGGTTGGACCTTTTCCTCTTTCCACTCCACACTTCGTGTGTCGTGTTCACGAACTAATCGCGGTTTAATGTGGTTTCCCCTGGATTCGAGGTACTAAGATTTGGTGTCTTGCTCCCGTGCAGAGAAAATGGCTTCCAACTGCACTAGCTGAAACAACAACTCCCACTCCGTCCTCGCCGGAGGAGTGAATTATGGGCGCCAAGCGGCCTCCATCTTTGCCATGCCAGTGGAACAGGTGACTCGGGCCACCACTGGACTGTTCTTCGGGACCATGCTCCCACCACCCCAGTGCCATCACAAGAAACTCTAAAGAAGTCGATCTTTGATCGGCTTGCAACTATCGCGGCCCCTCTCAACGGGTCGCCCAAATCCAACGCTTCGGTCTTTAACAGACTGGGCCAAAACTCCAATGGGTTCGTGAAGAAGCTCGCGATACCTGAGGGGGTTATCCCGAAATGGATAGCCATCCCTGTTCCAGTAAATGAAATCATCGAAGAGGCTTCTCCTGCTAAGGGGTTGGTCTTCACAAGACTGGCCGTGCCAACTCCCGCTCCAGGTGAAGTCACCAAAGCCGTTACTGTAGGGTTCCTAGGCACACTAGTGAGGTCTCACAAGGCATCGAACATGCCAAATTCAAAATGAATCTAGGTGCCGAGAGACCCGACTACGGATCGTTTGCTAGAAAACTAGGCGAAAAAGCTAACTAGTTAACACTTAACTATGAGAATCGGAAATACAACCTTTGTAGATCCGGTGCTCCACCTCCATAGCTCCGCAACGAAGTCCTCTCCGCTGTCCAAAAAGAATCCGGGCTCTAGCGTCGACTTCATCGGAGAATAAGCGAGCTAGGTCGTCGATGTCCATACCGAAGATGATCTACGTCGAAGCATCGCAAGATCAAGCTCTCACTTCACCAAGTCAAGAAACTTGTGAAGGAAACACACTCTACTACTTGGCAAGAGGTAGAGGATGAAGAAATAGGAAGTGGGTAGACTTTAGAATTGGATTTCTCACTCAAATCATCAATCCACCATTGATGACCTCAAGCTTCTTCAAAGAAGAAGATGAAGAAGAAGAAGAAGAAAGTTCTTATGATAAGTTATTTTAAAATCAATAGAAAATCAAAACTTATTATAATGTTAACTATAGTCAAGTGTAGAGAATGAATCATGGTTAGTGGGAATGGTTAGGGTTAAGGATGAGATAAGAATGGTTGACTTGATCAAAGCTTCATGAAGCTTCAACTAAACTCCAAATAAAGCCACCATTCTTTTCTCATTTCCATTTAATTTCCAAAATGAAATGGATAAATAAATAAGTGAATAAAACAAAACCCTAACCATAATCATGTAACCATGGTTTGATCTTTACACAAAAACCCTAGCATAACATGTATCATCAAACATGATACAATCAAGTGCACAAAAGTATATCACATATACAATGTGTGCAATCCGAGTGAGAAAATCCATTTAAAGTGAACCAATACTAGTTAATGCAAAGTAATATATCAAATACATAATTATACATTAAATCATTAAATCAACACTTGATTCAATGATCCGGTCATGTCGCACACAACCGACTAGTATTCAATGTATCGGCTTATCGAATCAATACTTGATTCGATAACTAGGTTATATCGCATACAACCATTCGATACATTCATCGCGAGAATGGAATACGGTATCACATACACGTATTATTCTCGGTCCCGCACATATCTCATATGCGCTCCTATTTCGTTTCGCTTGAGCCAGGAAACCTCTGTGTAGGACTCTAAAGACTCGTCAATACGCCGGCAGCAGATGATGATCATATCAAACATCCACAAGCCGCAAGCGGTCTGCTAAACATAACGGCCACCCGGGTATTGAGCGATCTGAAGATCGACGAGCAAGCTCGCTCACACTCCAGTGAATCCAACCAGTAACACTACCGTACAGTCCGGTCTGATCGTCTGATATGTCGCATATCTTGCCTAGGGGTGGTAAACGTCAGACCCCAATAGCTCGATAAGTCATGTCGATATGAGGTCTATAACTATTCGAGAAACTACTGGTAACACTTACCAGTAAATCTCAGCAACCCTGGCCAGGGATTTCCTGTTATAGCCAATCGAACACAGCGCAACATCAACTCCCTATACCGGGAGAGACGAATCCCCTCCTATCGCTCATTGCCTCCATGTGACTCGGGACTGTACCCAAAAACCACCGTTTTGTACGCCCTCTTGGACGTGGTAAGATGGAAATCAAAGCACAGTGGGAACCACACAAGACTCTATGACGATCTCGGGTCAACAGACTACTCTGTACCAGTGTCACCAGAGAACTGCCATCTGACGTGAGGTATAATACCATCTGGAAGTTCTCGGCGAGTCCGTCCAGTGTACCCAGTCTCTACTGAGCACCCGTATATCATCTCTGATGTCAAACACCAATGGATATGGGATCATCCATCGCCCATCTGTATGGGTCGAGAAGGTACACGCTAGTCTACTCTGGTATATCGATGCCCCGTCTCGATACACCCTCGACTAGGGACTTTGAAGGATGTACTTATGGACTACCATGTCCCCACTAGTATGATCCGCATCATAGTCCAGGTAGTCAAGTACAGATCCTAAGGGCTTTACCAACATGTAACAGGGAGACAATCAGTGTACACGTTAAGGTAAAGAGCAACCAGATAGCATACTATCATGTCGAGCAAGAAAGTCCTCCTTATATATGTCCCAGCATCCACTACAATATACATCCTATGTATAGTAATGGCCTCTAGGGCATACATATAACTAACAATCTCCCACTTGCACTAGGGCCATCTGTAGCAGTGGTTGCAGTATCTCATACTCAACCATCCCATAAAAAAATCTCTCTTTGGGAACAGGCCTTTGTGAGTGGATCCGCTGTGTTGTCCTCAGAATCTACTCTCCTTATCTTGATCCCCTGGAGATCAACCATCTCCATGATCAGGTGATACTGCCTTAGAATATGTCTGGATCATTGATGGGACCGGCGTTCCTTGGCATAAGCCACAATTCCATTGTCACACAATGGGAGGAACATAGTTCATCTCATGAACCAATATACATCCAAACAGCCTCTTTGGTAGCATCTTAAGTAGCGATGTATGCTGCCTTCATCGTCTAGTATGTCACGGTATCTAGCTTGGAACTCTTCCAACATACCGTCCCTTTACTGAGGGTAAAGACAATGCCTGTGACTGACATTCAGTCGTCTTTATCACCCTGGAACACTTCCAGTGATTCTCCCCAGGGTCGATTGATACCTTCTCACTACAACTAGTGAGATTCCTAACATCCAATTAGATCTATCTCATAGGTCCAAAACCCAGGATTTAGGAGGTATCACTTTCATCCTATATGGAGAATCATTGTGATAAGCGGAGATTGATCGAGCGTAGCATAAGAAACTCCTTTCTTATCAAGAGTATGTCATCCACGTACTCTACGAGGATCACCACCATACTCCCTACTACCTTTTTGTTTATACAAGGTTCATCTACCATTTTGATGATGTCAAACTCTTTGACTACCACATCAAAATAGATGTTCCAACTCCGCGATGCCTGCTTTATTACATAAAACATCTTGTTCACGTTTCCGCTGCTCCCACTGTTTACGAAGCCCTCTGGCTGTGTACTTACAGACGTTCTATTCTAAATCAATATTTAGAAAAGCAGTCATGACACCCAACCACCAGATATCGTAGTCATGGTATGTAGCCGTGATAAGTAGGATCTGGATGGACTTAAGCATAGCCACTTGAGAAGGTTTCATCATTGTCCACGCCTGGTCGATGACGAAAACCTTTAACAAGTCTAGCTTTGAAAGTCTCAACTTTTCCATGTACACCAAGTAATCTTCTCAAGATATACTTGCTCCTGATGGGGATTTAACCCTTCAGATATAGCAACCAAAGTCCATACTTTGTTGGTGTATAAGGATTCCATCTCAGATCGCTAAACATCCAGCCATTCTTACAGAGTCTCACTCCTGATGGCCAGCTCGAAACTAGTTGGGTCATCATCTCATGATGTAATCCTCGCTCCCACTGTCATAGAGAAACCGAAGTATCTCTCAGGTGGGTGAGGAACCCTACTAGATCGGCGGAGAGGCTGAGGTTCGTTGGTTTCTACTGAATCCTCTGGTTGTACCAAATCATCTGCTGTAGTTTGTATAGCTGGAACACTTCCAGTTCTACATAACAGACCTTGCCTCGAGCTTGTCCGGATTTTGCTTTTAGACATAGGCCGGATAACCCCAAATCTTAACTAGCTTAAGACATGGCCTCTTCCCTTTCCATATCACATATGAAGTGGTAGGAAACTGATTTGATTTGAACCCTATTCAATAGGTATGCAGCTTCTCAAGTGCATAACTCCCAAGAAGGAAATAGGTAACTCAGCAGTACTCATCATAGAGCACACCTTATCATATAGGGTGTGATTGCTCCGCCCCGATATACCATCGTGCCATGGTGTATAAGGAGGAGTAATGCTGAGAGAGAATCTCATTCTCCTTTAGAATAGTTCAGGATTTCCGTGCTCAAGTATTCTCCTCCTTGATCTCATCATAGGACATAATACTTATACCCATATTTTGGTTCTCTACTTCTAACTTATATTCTGTGAATATCTCAAAAGGTTCGGACTTGTGTTTCAACAGGAACATAGGTCTGAATCTCGAAAGATCATCAGAGAATGTAATGAAGTATAAAGAACCAGTCCTGGCATGTGTAGACAGGGGACCTACATACATCAACATGTATCATCCCAAGAGTTCATTAACTCTTTCTCTGTTTCCAGTAAACGGAGCTATGGTCATCTTATCTTTGTGACATGACTGGCGAGTTTCACAAGATGTAAATTCAAACTGATTTAAATATGCATCTATATGTAACTATAGCTGGTCGGGTCACATTGATCTGACCTAGTCTACAATGCCTCAAGAAGAATTCGTTCATTTCTGAACTCTTCCTCTTGTGTGTGTTCCATATACTAAGAACTGTAGTTTGATTTAGAACATCAATGCTTTTAGATAACGTGCCTGAACCGATCAACCTTTGATATAGGAAATGTTCAAAACATTATCCAACTATACAAAATTTTATCATTTCTTTACTAATAAAGAGACTGATATGATTTTGTATATCAGGTTCGGTATCTAATAACATTCGTTCAGAATCAATGTATTGTAATACAGGGTGACAGTGACCAACAGACTTGGCTGCAACTCTTGCCCCGTTTTCTGCCTCATGAAACTTATCACCCGTTCTCAGTTCTCTACCTATCTGTAGCCCTATGTAACATATTACATATCTGGGATCCTGATCCGGTATCATATACCCAGGACGTAAAGGATACTGAGAAACAGTTCTATATAATGAACACACCCGAAGATGATGCATCAGCATGCACTCTCTTCATTTGGGCGGCACGGGAATTCTGGTAATCCCCTATTTCCTACTCTGTCTTATAACAATTATAAGTTGGAGCGGGACCAGCGTTCCCCAGCTCAGTATAACAAGCGGGTTCGGTCAATAATCCGTTTTATTATCTTGATTAAGGCGTGACATGGTCGCTACCTGGAGAGAGAGAGAAGAAAACACTCAGCATGCGCTCAGTCAAGAATAGATTGGTTATTATTTTATCTAATCAGGATGGCTCCCACTGCTTTTTATCAAATCTTCCTTCAAACCCTAAAAGGAAAGACTAGCCGGGATTAATTACACACTACAAGTTCGCCAATCTTTCAGCCAGGCCAGTGTCGGTACTTTGAGGGAGGTCCCCCGTGCTTTCGCACGAACCTAATTAATGTAAACCTCGTTTTCCCAGAGGCTGACACCTTTCTAGACACCTACTTGATCGGCTAATTGTAATGTATAAAACTCTCCCAGGAGTAACAATTACTCGCAACGGGTATCGGGATCCAACTATCTCATAGAAGGTATGCAATCTCATTGCAAATTTCAACACTTGAAATTCCCGATAATATTTTGCCCCGAACGATCTATGACCTTGACAAGGTCAACAAACCATAGACCGCAAGTCAAGTTCAACCCGTCATTTCTTGATTGAATCAAACCCACCCGCACGACCCTTGACAAGGTCAACAAGGCCGCACGACTACCCTAACCCAATCTGCATCATATGCATAAGCAGATAAATACTGGTTAGCTACCGCACACTGCGCCTTGACAAGGTCAACAAACGCAGCACGAATACTAAACAGGATTTATCTGAAATGACGGAGGGCTACGACAGGTTTTTCTGAAAACCTATTGCGTAATGAACTTGATATCGTTGTAGGATCGAATGAATTTTGAAATGGAGTGTTTTTGAGGCTTTTCTAGTTTTGCTAAAGGAGTCACTCCCGGTGAAGGGATCGTCGGTCCTTTCCTCGTCGAATGAGGTGCGGGATATATCATATATATCACTGTGCAAAGCAAAAACTCTTAAAAGCAATCAAAAGACAAACCGAGTGTGTAGCATCTGCCAGTTATTGCTAAAGGAGTCACTCCCGGTGAAGGGATCTCGGTCCTTTCCTTATCGAATAAGGTGCAGGATATATCACATATACCACTATGCAAAGCAAGAACTGTAGCTACCTGTTTTATTTTGAAATTCGATTCTACAACATCTTAGGTTTCTTTTATTTCATTAATCACATTAATGAAGTCCCATCATTTATGTACCTAAACATCACAGATAAATACGACGTACACTTATGCCATCCGCATTCGCCTCGATGTCCCCTCGTGCACCGTTAGGTTAGGTAACTAACGGCAGAGCGGGGCAGGGCTAGCGCGGGTGTAAAACATAAGTAACATCTATATAATATATCATATATACAATATACTGTATCTATCAAAGAACATCACATGATCACATCACAGATATCGCAGCAGAAGAAACATATGAAATATTGGATATACTAGGACGTCCGTGTTTTCAATACGAGCCAGTATAAAACACGGATTCCACGGTCGTGATGAATAGCCAAACCCACACCCCTAGACCCCTACGAGAGCGGCAAGCAACCCTACCAATTCTAGAGTTAGGAGACCCGGACTCGACTCCTCGAGTTGGTCTCCCACTGGACTCCAGAACCCGGTTACTTGTGCCCTCCTCCTTGGGTCTATCCTAGTGCGGAAAAGTAAATAATATACATCAACGGTGACAACTTCCGCAACCTGGAAGCGCCCCAATAAAAGAATATTACATACAAGTTTTTACATGAATGAAAATAAAAAACACTCATCTCACATAAAAACCCCCGGCTATTCAAACACGACGCTCCAATATAACATATCCAGCAACACATAACATCACATGTCATCAACGTAAGTAAATATGCGCATCCCAATTGTCGTTGACATATAGCAACGAAACCGGCGATATCACATATTACACTTACGGTCACAGAAAAGAAAGTGTAAAACTACAACAGTTGGAATCCGCAACCACCTCAGACATCGCATGCCTGACCAAATGAATTACTTAGACATCGCATGCCTAATAATTATAAACCCCGCATTTTAGTCTCAAAATCGAAAACTCTTTTCAATATCAAGTCGGGCAATTCAACAAGATTCCCGACATCCTGATCGAATACTTGTCGCAAACTTCAGTAGGCGGCCGCACCCCCGATACCGTCGACGAAGTGCACCAAGGCGGAACACCGCTGCCGCGAGCACCCGAACGGATGCTTTCGGCGGCGGGGTTCTCCTACAGTCACTTGGTCGGGGCTATGGAGTGAGCCTGTCTATTAAGTTTACTCGGCGAGTATCCGCGTACGCTACGTGATTGCGACGGACTTTTGATCACATCAAAATTTCGTGGCAACCGATCAAGTGAGACTAAACTGCTATGTTTATAACATTCATTTAGTTATCTCATAACTTATTGTGAATTCCAATTATTGTATCCCATTCCGGATAAATAGAAAATGTCAAACTTTCCGATCGAACAGTCGAACACCCAAGTTTTCCCGATACAGATCAACACATGAAATAAGTCTAACAACATTCAGTTCGTGCCTCAGTACCGACGGTCCAGCCGTAGAAGGGTCAAGCCAACGCCTCACATGTGGCACGCCGTACTGCCCCAAACCCGAAGGTTCAAAGGGCAGTTCAAGACGGTCACATAATCGAGTTAAGGTTTGTTGTCTTCTAGAGGGTCCATCGAGTTACTTGCACTACTTAGAACGTCGTTAAACTACAGAAAAATCCAACACTTGGAAATTTCCCGACAGGGGAAAAATTGGGTATTTATATCCGGTCGAACTTTTTAACATATTCTAAAATTTATCCGGAAAGCCACACAGACAAAATTTGATACTCCGATCGAAACACCGAATCCCCAAAAACACAGCAGAAAAATTCAACTCTTGAATAAATATTAAAAATTTCCAGAAAACTCAGCTCTTTGAACTAGGAATTACTGTGCAAAGGAACAGGGCTGACGTCATCAAGGGGCCGCTGATCCGCCGCAGAAGCCATGCTTCTGCCGCGGATCCGCCGCGAAATTTACTGTTCACCAGAAACTTTTTGCACCGTAATTCTTATTTTTCCCTGCTGAATTTTTTAGCAATTTTTAATTTGGAAAAATCTACGATTTTAGAAAATTTCCAGAGAGCAATTTTGATTTGGGGTTTCGGGTTCGATCGGGTTTTAAATTCCGTCTAGACTTCGCCTAAGGCTCTAGCTAGGCTCTGATACCACTGTAGGGTTCCTAGGCACACTAGTGAGGTCTCACAAGGCATCGAACATGCCAAATTCAAAATGAATCTAGGTGCCGAGAGACCCGACTACGGATCGTTTGCTAGAAAACTAGGCGAAAAAGCTAACTAGTTAACACTTAACTATGAGAATCGGAAATACAACCTTTGTAGATCCGGTGCTCCACCTCCATAGCTCCGCAACGAAGTCCTCTCCGCTGTCCAAAAAGAATCCGGGCTCTAGCGTCGACTTCATCGGAGAATAAGCGAGCTAGGTCGTCGATGTCCATGCCGAAGATGATCTACGTCGAAGCATCGCAAGATCAAGCTCTCACTTCACCAAGTCAAGAAACTTGTGAAGGAAACACACTCTACTACTTGGCAAGAGGTAGAGGATGAAGAAATAGGAAGTGGGTAGACTTTAGAATTGGATTTCTCACTCAAATCATCAATCCACCATTGATGACCTCAAGCTTCTTCAAAGAAGAAGATGAAGAAGAAGAAGAAGAAAGTTCTTATGATAAGTTATTTTAAAATCAATAGAAAAGCAAAACTTATCATAATGTTAACTATAGTCAAGTTTAGAGAATGAATCATGGTTAGTGGGAATGGTTAGGGTTAAGGATGAGATAAGAATGGTTGACTTGATCAAAGCTTCATGAAGCTTCAACTAAACTCCAAATAAAGCCACCATTCTTTTCTCATTTCCATTTAATTTCCAAAATGAAATGGATAAATAAATAAGTGAATAAAACAAAACCCTAACCATAATCATGTAACCATGGTTTGATCTTTACACAAAAACCCTAGCATAACATGTATCATCAAACATGATACAATCAAGTGCACAAAAGTATATCACATATACAATGTGTACAATCCGAGTGAGAAAATCCATTTAAAGTGAACCAATACTAGTTAATGCAAAGTAATATATCAAATACATAATTATACATTAAATCATTAAATCAACACTTGATTCAATGATCCGGTCATGTCGCACACAACCGACTAGTATTCAATGTATCGGCTTATCGAATCAATACTTGATTCGATAACTAGGTTATATCGCATACAACCATTCGATACATTCATCGCGAGAATGGAATACGGTATCACATACACGTATTATTCTCGGTCCCGCACATATCTCATATGCGCTCCTATTTCGTTTCGCTTGAGCCAGGAAACCTCTGTGTAGGACTCTAAAGACTCGTCAATACGCCGGCAGCAGATGATGATCATATCAAACATCCACAAGCCGCAAGCGGTCTGCTAAACGTAACGGCCACCCGGGTATTGAGCGATCTGAAGATCGACGAGCAAGCCCGCTCACACTCCAGTGAATCCAACCAGTAACACTACCGTACAGTCCGGTCTGATCGTCTGATATGTCGCATATCTTGCCTAGGGGTGGTAAACGTCAGACCCCAATAGCTCGATAAGTCGTGTCGATATGAGGTCTATAACTATTCGAGAAACTACTAGTAACACTTACCAGTAAATCTCAGCAACCCTGGCCAGGGATTTCCTGTTATAGCCAATCGAATACAGCGCAACATCAACTCCCTATACCGGGAGAGACGAATCCCCTCCTATCGCTCATTGCCTCCATGTGACTCGGGACTGTACCCAAAAACCACCGTTTTGCACGCCCTCTTGGACGTGGTAAGATGGAAATCAAAGCACAGTGGGAACCACACAAGACTCTATGACGATCTCGGGTCAACAGACTACTCTGTACCAGTGTCACCAGAGAACTGCCATCTGACGTGAGGTATAATACCATCTGGGAGTTCTCGGCGAGTCCGTCCAGTGTACCCAGTCTCTACTGAGCACCCGTATATCATCTCTGATGTCAAACACCAATGGATATGGGATCATCCATCGTCCATCTGTATGGGTCCAGAAGGTACACGCTAGTCTACTCTGGTATATCGATGCCCCGTCTCGATACACCCTCGACTAGGGACTTTGAAGGATGTACTTATGGACTACCATGTCCCCACTAGTATGATCCGCATCATAGTCCAGGTAGTCAAGTACAGATCCTAAGGGCTTTACCAACATGTAACAGGGAGACAATCAGTGTACACGTTAAGGTAAAGAGCAACCAGATAGCATACTATCATGTCGAGCAAGAAAGTCCTCCCTATATATGTCCCAGCATCCACTACAATATACATACTATGTATAGTAATGGCCTCTAGGGCATACATATAACTAACAGTTACCTCTGCTCGAAAGTCTGCCTTCGACAGGTTGACCATCCCCTCTCAACAGACGTCAGTCTTTGACAGGCTAACACCAACAGCGGTCTCTCATCAAAGCATGAAGCACGATACAACTACCCCAACAGCAGAGGTGGTCCCAGCCGCTCAACATGCTCGACGTCGCCCCTGGTGCCGAGTTAGGAAAGCTGGAGGCAGTTCCCCTTCTGGACTTACCCCACCAGCTCCAACGATGGAAGTTGATACTGCTATTCCAACTGCGAACAGCTTTGAATCACTTAACAGGGTATGCAGGAATTCGCCAATTGCCATGCTGAAAAAGTCTCCTCTGCCTGCTGAAAAGATCACAAAGGCGAAGCCGGAGTATCCCCCTCAGCGGCTGTCCTCTAAAATCCAGAGGGTCTGGCGAAAGGTCCAAAAATCTGTGATTAACCAAGACTACTCCCGCCAACCAAGGAAAACGAAGGTTCGGCAAGAGAAGGACCATCCTGTCATACTACAAAAGGTATCATCTACTTGGGTGCCCGCTGTAACGGCCCCCTCGACTTCGACCGCCCACAAAAGAAGAAGGCCGGAGAAAATCCCGGTGTCCACGACAAAACTCAGAGGCACTGAATCCAAACACCCCAAGTCTGGAGGCATGGTGGTGCACACCATTTACATGGCTTCCAGGAAAGAGGATAGCCGAATCTCCATGGGACATCGACCACTCACGCGGTCAGTAACTAAGGCTCAGGAGCAACAACAACAAAAGCTCCAAGAGATGCTGACAGCCATGGCCGCGCTCACTGGGCCAAAAGAAAGCCCGGAAACATCGTCGGAGCAGCTTCAGGAACAGGAAACTGATGCCGAATTCTTCCGAAGAATGCTCGAGAGGAAAGATAAAGAGGCCGCGGAACAAGTAGCCAACATAAAACAAATGGCGCATTTATTCCAAGATATGGTCGGAATGATAATACGGCCAGATCTTCCAGCTGAAGACCCTCCGACTGTCCTTGAAGACGACAGAGGGGAGACATCGAACCCTCTTCCTGCTTGTTCAGCAGTCAAGAAGGAGACCATCTCCAAAGCCGCCCTTGACGACTATATAGCTCAACAAATACGAGCTCATCAGGCGAGCCAAGCGGCTGGCCAAATCGTCAAGACTGGACGACCCTATCCGGGTTGGCACGACCAAATAAAGTACCCGCCGGGATACACGATCCCTTAGTTCCATGTGTATAAAGGGACGGGTAATCCACACCAGCACGTTGCTCAATTCAGAGCCCTGTGCGGTAATACAGAGGGTGACGACAAATTACTACTTCGCCGGTTTGTTGGCAGGTTGTCAGAGACAGCGTTTGAATGGTACTCTGAGCTTCCGAATGACTCTGTTAAGATATTTGCAGAAATGGAGCTACTGTTTACACAAAGATTCGCAAGCGCCAGCAAACGCAACCCAATCACGGCGTTGATCAATGCCAGGGTGAAGCCGGGAGAAACATGGGTTCAGTATGCAATCCGGTGGCGGAACCTATGGTCGAAATGCGAACAACGCAATGAAGAAGCTCCTGCTGTAGGTGATCAATCGAAAATATTGCATTTTTAACACAGCAGTTTCCTTACTATTTGTAATCATCTAAAGGTGTTTGGTATAAATATAGCACATATTAGCAATTTGTCTGCAAAAATACCAAATAACATGTATTATACATTATAACCAGTATTATGAGGAAAATTGTGTGTTTATTATTGCATACGTGATCTTTTATATATCAAACACTTGTCTCGAGATTGTGTGCAGGAAATTCTCCAGGTAAAAGAGCCGGAACTGCTAAAAGTGCTGATAAAATACGTCAAGTCCAAGACTTGTGATCTGGCAGTAAATAAGAAAGTATAAAAATATTCCAGACATCAGAAAAGTGCCATAAAGCCAACACAAATCAACACTGGAATTTTCATGCACCAAGCCCACCAAACGGCCGCAGATCCGCGGCCGAGTCAGGCCGATCCGCCGCGGATCTACGGCCGTTCTGACTCATCGGCGGTTGGTAATTTTCACCGAGGCTTCTTTTCAACAGCAAAACTTCTTCAAGACGCTTCAGTTCCTAGAGTTCTCCAGAAGCATCCTTTTTAACAGCCAAGATTCTTGTGCAAGTTTAATACCTACCAAGCTTCTCATGCAAGCTAGCTAACTACCTTAATCTAGAAACTTCTACATAACTACCTAGCTTCCTATGCAAGCTTCATAACAACCAAGCTTCCAAGGGAAGCTAGACCTAGATTCTAGGGGAAGCTTGAGGGAAAACTATAAAAAGGCACCTAGGGCATCATTACAAAGGTTGTTGGTTGTTGTCCATCAATTAAGGTAAAATTTCTAGCAAAATCCAAATCAATTCAAATCAAGTGAGGTGACACACTTGGAGCCAAATCAAGATTCATCGAGTACCAAATCAAGCAAGCATTCAACGAGCCCTTTGAAGCAACGCCGGTCTTCATCCGAGCAAGAGATCCATGACGATCCGCGACTCAAGAAGACCGAAGCGAAGCTAATTTCAACGATTTAGTTCTTCCTCAAATCTTGTAATCTTTGAGTGAATTGTACCTAAACGGTGATAAATAAAAGGTGAAAATTCTTAATCTTGCTTTTCTTTACATTCTTGCATTATGAAAGGTTATTGATTCTTGATTCTTTTCTTTTTCATGATATTTGAGTGAAAACTCTGCTTGTAGCGGAATCGAGAAAATAGGTAGATGATGATGATTAAATTCTTGAACGATTCTAAAGGCTTATGAGTTTTTTAAACTTTAGGAAATTGAATTATCGAAAACCTAATTTGAGCGAGATCGCTTTCTTGAATGTTTTCGCTCAAAATTAGAGATTAACGATCAGTGATTTAATTTGCTAGATGTTAAAAGTTGAATGATAATCAATGAAAGGACAAGGGATAATGATGGAGAAACCCTAGTTTCTTCAATAGATCCCTAAAGCTCATTGATTGTCATCGATTTAGCAACAAATCTTCAATCGATAAGAATTTGTAATCATTAGTATTCATCATCACTATCAATTGGATCGATTCCGATAAGGCTCTTTACAAATCTTGATAATTCAAACTATTTGGACATTTTCTTGATCTCTATCATTTCTTGATTTTAGATCTAATTCTTGATGATTCTTGGAACTAAATTTCATAAATATTGAATTATTTTCTTATATCTTTTAATTTTCAACTCAACTAAAATGATAACGAACAAATCACACTTTCTCAGTGGACGATCCGTTCTCATTTACGAAACTACAATAGACACCGTCAATTGATTGCGGTATAAATTTCTTTGGTTGTCAAACATTTTTACTTAACACGTCAAGAAACTATCAATCAAATGGCGCCGTTGCCGGGGATCGTGTGCTAATTTATTCGTTTTTGTAATTTGAGTTGGAAAATTTATTATTCCATCAGAATTTTAGATCAAAATTCGCATCAAGCGCTTAATGATTTGTTGTGATTTTTGCGAGAGAATGTGGAATCATCGGAGCAAAGGGAAAAATATTCAGATCATTTCAGGAAGTCCAGTGGAGTAAAAGAAGCATCTGTACCAAATTTTGTGCAGAGATCTCGTCAATGCACCGTGGAACCGCGGCCATATTAAGCATTTCGCGGCGGATCCGCGGTGATCTTGAAGCTTCAGAATTCTATTTCTCTGTGGTAACTTCTATACTTTCTTATCTTCTCCCTACTCTATCCATTAACCAATTTCTACAGGATTCTTTGCAAAAATTCGCAGCGCCGCAAAAAGAAAAATTGTTGCGTGTTTGATCTTGGTTGTTTGCATTTTTAACATGGAAATTAAGGGGTAAAGACCAAATTCAGATTAGGTGGGGATTTCATTACCCTTCCTAAGCCCCAAAAATCACAAACTTGCATCCGCATCACCCTCATTAACTAAAAAATATCTAGACATGACTCTAAGGACCGTCGCGCTCACTTAGGACAGAAGGAGGTCGTGGGTAATCTATTGCTTATCCGCATTTCTTTTGTGGTGTCTAAGGCAAGTGTGTCTAAGGCAAGTGGTTACTTAATTAGGCCCATTACTTACGTACTGGAGAACCTCCCACTTACCTGGCACTTACCTGGCCACAGGAGGGGCAAAGAGGCAGTAGAGGATCTATCTTGCGACTTGTCTTCTGGAAGTCTAGGAGCGGTCTAGAGCCTTGACCTAGGTGACCACTAAACTTAGGGTTGCTTGTGCATTGTTTATGTGATTTTTCAAAAATCCGTATTTTTTCAAACCAAACACCAAACTCATCTTTTCCTTAATTATCACAACGCTGCCACTTGTGCTAAACCATTTAGTGCATGCTCGGCTGGACACGGGATTCTAGTGCCCGTCTTGTCCGCGTTCCTCCTATCGACTCCGAAATCAGTAATTCTACGTCTACTTTCTCTTCACCCACTATCACACCCACTTCGATGAACAATTCTCCATCGAACTTCTTTAACACTACTCTGCCACCGCCCGCAGGTGCGCAGAATCAGCCCCGCATCTCTCTCCAAGAGAGATGTTATCCTATGCGAGGTCCTCTTTCGACCTGTCTCACCATTCCACCAGCCAATGGGGACAATTTTGAAATTAAACCACAATACATCAATCTTCTACCGAAATATCACGGTCTCGAGTCTGAAGACCCATACGTCTTTATTACCAAATTTGAAAATGTATGCGCTATGATGGGTACTTCACAGCTTTCTGTGGATACTATGAGGTTGCGTCTTCTCCCATTCACTTTGTGCGATATAGCCGAGAAGTGGCTTTATAACACAGCCGCACATTCTATTTCGAACTGGGGAGAATTCGTAACAGCTTTCCTAAAGAAATTCTACCCTAATCATAAGACAGCTCGAGTCCGTAGCGAAATAAATCAATTTACCCAGCTTCCAAATGAACCATTCTCGAAGTGTTTTGAACGCTTCAAGAATCTGTTAGTTCAATATCCTCATCACGGAATTCCTAGATGGGATCTGTGCAGAATCATATATGAGGGCATTAATCCTACAACAAAATAGACTCTTGAATCCATGTGTCAAGGCACCTTCATGAATAAAGATGATGGTGAAGCCTGGAGATTTTTAGAAGATTTCGCTGAAAAATCTTTACAGTGGGAGAGTGTAAACCAATCATCGTCTTGGGGTGGTAACCACCAATCTGATGTTTCCATAGGAGTTAGAGCTGAAATGGCAGCAATGCAAAAGAAACTTGAAGCTATGGAACATAAATTTTTAGCAGCCTCTCTAAATCAGATGTCACTCTCCAAAACTGTCTGTGGATGCTGTTCTGATCCATCTCATCTTACGGAAGAATGTCCATTGAATTCTCCATTTCAAGGTCAAGAGCATACCAATGCTGCTTTCCAACAAAGACCTAGAAACGATCCGTATTCTTCCAGTTATAATCAGGGTTGGAGAAATCACCCTAATTTTGCTTGGAACCAATCACAAACTTAAAACACGGTTCCAAACCAAAATAATTTTCAAAGGGGTTCTCCACCACAACAGCAACCACTTCAAATAAGTCAGCACCCCTACCAATCGCAAAATTTTCAAAATCCGGTCAATACGCCTGCACCATATAACAATTCTTTGCAAGTGACCGGTACTGATAACTCCTCTCCACTCCAACAAACCATGAATTTGCTTCTGACAAATATCATGCAAGTTTCAGCTGAGATGAAGTCTTCCGTCGATAAAATCCAGAAAAACTCTGACTCCCAAAGTTAGATTATTAAATCGATGGAAGCACAAATTGCCCGTATAAATGCCGAATTGAGTGCTAGAGAGAAAGTGTAACGTTTTAGAAATCGTTATGAGAATTTTTCCGTTTTAGGGTTAAATTGTCGGTATTTTCCGTTTTAACCCGACTGTGATCAAACGTCCATATAGACTTGCCAGCACCTAGTTTAGCTAAAATAAAGCTAGTGCGCAAGCTTTGGGGGTATATGGGACGTTTTGGTTCAATTAGAATTTTTCCCAATTTTAATATTATTTTAATGCGGTATTCACATTTTGGGAAATTTCTCTTAAGTCATCTTTTCAACAAATTAAGTTTGAGTTAATAAAACCCTTCACATAGTATCTAGATATTTGTTGTGCAAATGAATTAAGTTTTAAAAGATAAGAAAAAGAATGCAAGAGGTGGCTTCATGCATGAATGTGCATGTGAATGCATTAAATTGCATTTATTGCTAGAATGAGGTAGAAAACCCTACACAATTCATCATATCTCCTCCCTTGGCCGAATTCCTGTTCTTCTTTCTACCCTTGATCTTTCTTCTACACTTTTCAACAATCCTAGCACAATAAATCTCCAAAATTCCAAAATATATCACAAAATTTACATCAAGTCTTGGTTTTTGCTTCTTGATCACTTGGAGCTAGGAAAGCTTGGATCTTAGGAGCAAGGGTTGTTAGGTATAATCCATAATCTGTTGATTAAGAGTTTTTATGTTGCGTAGAACACTTAAAGTAATCGATTTGTGAAATATCGTATTTTTAGTGTCTTTTTGAAGTAATCGATTTGTGAAATATCGTATTTTTAGTGTTTTTTTGAACCTCTGAGAACTGCTGTGACCTGGACTTTTTATAGAAAAATCAAACAAAATTGTAATGATATACTAGTGACCCTGGAGCACCACCTGAGACACGAGCACCACCCCACCGGCCATGGCCGGCGACCCAAGGCGAAATTCCGGCGACGCCCGCTACTGAGGGAAGTTCTGGGGTTTGGTTTTTGTGGGTAGTTGTCTGCTGTTGGTTAGGGGTGTTTGGTACTGTTTACTTTTTTACTAATTGCAGTATGAAAAAACTGGAATCGTTTAACTATAATCTCGTATTTTGAGTCCGCGTGTTACGTTTTGCGACACGAATCGTGACCTTGTGCAGCTGCTGTATTTAGATTGGTTTAGTGGTATCGTTACGCACGTTAACCACTAGACGGACACTCGTGAGTTAGTTTAGTATTGGTGCGTCGTTTAAAACGTAGTTTTACGTTATATTGGTCGATTTCTGAGATGTTTGTACTATTTGTGTGTTTGTGAAATTATAGCGTCGCAAGCGGGGACTTCGGACGCTGCGAACAAAGGGAAGCAGGTGGTCGGATTTTCATAGCTCGAGACCATTGGTGAGTAGATTTAACATCTACGGGGAAATCGCCTGTATGGTGCTAAGCGTCAGGGTTAGATATAATATGATATTAGCCGTATGTTTATGTGCTCATATAGAGATATTACATGATTTTCATTGCATATAGTTACTTGTTGTGCCTGATACTGTATCTATTATACATTGCACTATTATTGACAGTCCATGTTGCACGAGCACCAATGATATGCTATACACACTGTCGGTAATTGCCATGATACGCACAACACAAATATTCCTTGATATACCTTACTATTGGTTAGCGACATTGAAACAGTTATTCTTGTGCGATAGCGCATATGACATATAGCATACCTGTTTACCTACATGCTCATACATATGCCATACTATACCTACATGTTCGCACATATACTTTGCTATTGTTACATGATCAGTTTTTGTAACATATATATCGGTGGAATGGGACGCTGTATATATATATATTTTGGAATTGGATTTTGGGAACTGCGAGATATAGATGCATTTAAATAGCGGATTTTTCCTGTGATATGCTCATATTGATGTTTTATGTTGCATATGCTATTTTACATGGATTTACGCATTTGAGATATGTTTTCATGCGATATGGGAATTTCAAGTGTCGATGTTAGGCACTTATATTCTGAGAGATATATGGATTTTGAAAGACTGATACGTGGAACACAAGTGTCGAGATGGGATACTTGGGTTTCGAGGAACGTATGGATATCAGAAAGACCGATACGTGGAACACAAGTGTCGAGATGAGATACTTGGGTTTCGAGGAACGTATGGATACGAGTATTTATGTGTCGATGTTAGGCACTGGCTTTCATGATGTTTTAGAGTATCGATGTTTGACACTCAGCTTCCATGAGACTTATAGGATTTGAGGGCCGATCTGAGTATTATTTTGGGATTTGGGTATTGTTGAGTTACACTGTGTTTTTCCAGGCTTATGATTTGTGTATGAGATTATTTATTATCCCGCACTCAGTACTCAGTTGATATGCATTTATTCATGTAGATATAGTACCTGGTGGTGTACCTTGATCATGATAGTCGTATATTTATATTGTCATACTCATGCTACCAGCTTACATGCTATTGATCGTTGCTGTTAGTGCATGCTTGCAATTTCAGTATGATGTTATTTACTATTCACGAGTTGGCAACTCACCCCCGTTGTGCCACAGTGTTTTGCAGGACTTACCCTCAGAGTAGTCACGGCAGGGCGTCTTATCATCTCTACTTTTGCGGATACCGCTACGTTTGGCTGTGAGGCCGTTGCTTTTAGGTGGGTTTGCGGTTATCTGTCTGTACATTGTATATCTTTTGTTGGATCTAGTATTCTCCATCTACCACTTCTTGTATGTGACTTAGAGACGATATGTGAGGATTCTGTGTTGTATATTTTGGTGACTTTGGGTGCCGTGCTCGTGGGAGCCGGTTATGTTGAAAAGTTTTACCTCTTTATGCAGTTTTCCTTTATATTCTTCGCTTTGGCGTCGTATTTATATCTTGTGGTGGTTGTTTCCGCCGTTGGGCGTGATTTGCTCCCGTTTGGGATGCTTTATATATTATCTGTGTTGTACCCGTTTTTGGGGCTAGTTTTTACAAAGGAGGTGCTGCCGAAATTTTTAAGAAAGAAAACTAGAGTTAGAGATTTTACTTGTGATTTTCTAAACGTTTAAAAACTATTTTTTTCTCCGTTGATCCAGTTTTGGGTGGTTTAGATTTCTGGGTTTCGGCTTATTTAAGCTGCGTACGCCTGTAGACGTTACGTAGTTTAAGTGCCGGTTACGGGCCAAATTTTGGGTCGTGACAAAGTTGGTATCAGAGCGCTAGGTTTTTACCTTTCGGAGTGTAGGATGATCTTGGTATGATGGAGTAGGTAGCTTAAGCAGAGTGACGTAGCGTGTGTATGTTCCGCGGCTTACTTACGACACGGTACTCCGCCTAAGTGACCTTAGGACTTATCGATTGATATTCCTCTGTGATGATATATATCTTTGTTATTCGATTCATATATATCTTTGTTATACGATTCATGTTTCCTTATCAAATCTTGTTTCAATTTCCAGCCTATATGCCGCCGAAGACTACGAGGGCATAGAGAGCGGCCACGAGGGCCGAGGTCAGAGTTGACTCGTCTGAGGCGAGGACTGACCAGGACGGTACGCCTGTTGTACCGGAGCATATTGCTATGATTAGGGATGGTATGCAGGGCCTGCGCCAGATGATGGGGACTTTAGTAGAGGCCATTCGAGCGTAGGGGCAGGCAGTTGTTCCACCCGCTGCAGGGACCACGATGGTGCCTACAGTTCCGGCAGTCGCAGTTACAGCTCCGGAGGTTATTACCGTGTCACTGACGGAGTTCATGAGGCTGAGGCCTCCGGTGTTCACTGGCACAGATACTACTGAGGATCCGCAGTCGTTTATCGACCGGATGGCCAGGATTTGTCGTTCACTTCGATGCTCCGACGAGAGATGGGTGGAATTCGCGAGTTTTTGTCTGGAGGGTCTGGCCCAGAAGTGGTGTGAGCCGTTGGAGAGAGGCAGAGCCGCGGGTCTTTCTCCTATGACATGGGCCGAGTTTGTGACTGTGTTTCTCGCCCGTTTTCTTCCACCGAGCGTCAGGGATGAGCGAGCGCGCCGATTTGAGTCGTTACATCAGACTCCGGAGATAACGGTGTCTGAGTATGTTGTACTGTTTACCGAGCTGTCTGTGTATGCTCCGTACTTAGTGGCGACTGAGGAGATGAGGGTGAAGAGATTTGTTCGAGGCCTGCTTACCCAGTTGTTCCTAGCCATTAGCATTCAGCATTGCGACACATATGCGGCAGCGGTGGATGAAGCCCTATTGGTAGAGGAGCGTCTTTCTGAGTCGTCAGTTGCTCCGGAACCGAAGAGGGTTTGTACTGGTGATCCGGCAGCGAGGCGGGCATTTAGACGTCGTGACAGTTCCCGTTCAGATAGTGGAGGTTCGCGACGAGGTTGGATTTTCAGCTCTTACCCTCAGGAGGGCCGGCAGTTTGTGTCTAGATGTTACCGGTGCAGGAGTATGGGTCATCGGGTTCGAGATTGTGCTGAGCCACGTGTGAGAGAGGCAGCTGTACCACAGGTTACCTTACCACCTTCTCCACCTCAGAGGGCGTTGCCCCTTATGCCGGTTGTTGCTCCGCGTCAGACTCTTGTGCAGAGAGGTCGGGGTCGCGGGGGTTTTGTACCGAGAGGGCGGGGTGGTAGAGGCGGAGGTCAGCCAGTTGCCGGTAGAAGGCAGGCTCGGGTGTTTGCCTTGACTCACCAGGACGCTCAGGCGTCCAATGCTGTGGTTTCAGGTACCCTTTCTGTATGTTCTTATGATGCACATGTTCTTTTTGATCCGGGATCTACGCATTCGTATGTTTCTACGCACTTCGTGCCGAGGTTAGGCCGAGAGTCGTGTTGGCTAGATCAGCCGCTGGTCGTGGCTACTCCTTTGGGAGAGTCGTTTGTTGCACGACACGTGTTTCGGTCTTGTGCTGTCCGTATAAGGGACAGAGTTTTGCCCGTCGACTTGATCCTTCTTGAGATGTTGGACTTCGACGTTCTGCTGGGAATGGACTGGCTAGCTACTTGCTACGCGTCCGTGGACTGCCGTGAGAAGACAGTTAGGTTTTGTTTTCCCGGCGAGTCAGTGTTTGTTGTGCAGGGGGACCGTGGTGCCCCCCCTCACAGTTTGATTTCTGTCCTTTGCGCTAGTCGGCTTTTGAGGAGTGGATGTCGGGGATTCTTGGCTTTCATTCATGATACTGGAGCCACAGTGGAGTCGTTGGACCAGGTTTCTACCGTGCGAGAGTTTACCAACGTCTTTCCCGATGAGTTACCTGGGTTGCCGCCAGAGCGCGATATTGAGTTCTGCATTGATCTGATTCCTAGCACGGAACCTATTTCTATACCGCCTTATCGGATGGCTCCGGCAGAGCTTAGAGAGCTTAAAGATCAATTGCAAGAGTTGCTTGATATGGGACTTGTGCGTCCGAGAGTTTCGCCGTGGGGAGCTCCTGTTCTGTTTGTCAAGAAGAAGGACGGCAGTTTGAGGCTGTGTGTGGATTATCGTCTATTGAACCGAGTTACGGTGCGGAACAGGTATTCTTTACCTCGCATTGACGATTTATTTGATCAGCTCCAGGGTGCGAAACATTTTTTCTAAGATTGATTTGCGTTCGGGTTATCATCAGTTGCGGGTTGGGAATGATGACATTCCGAAGACTGCTTTTCGTACGTGCTATGGGCACTATGAGTTTTTGGTGATGTCGTTCGGACTCACCAATGCGCCAGCAGCGTTCATGGATCTGATGAACCGGATTTTCAGGTCGTTCCTTGACCAGTTTATTATAGTGTTTATTGATGACATACTGGTCTACTCTAGGAGTCGTGAGGAGCATGAGCAGCACTTGAGGATTACTTTGCAGATATTGAGAGAGCACCAGCTGTATACTAAATTCTCAAAGTGCACGTTTTGGCTTGATAGAGTTGACTTCCTGGGTCATGTGGTGACTGGTGATGGTATTCTTGTGGACCCGAGGAAGATCGAGGCTGTACAGCTTTGGCCCAGACCTGTATCGGTGACTGAGGTCCGCAGCTTTTTGGGCTTAGCTGGTTATTATCGCCGTTTTGTGCAGGATTTCTCGAGTATCGCTGCACCGCTGACTGGACTGACCTGGAAGGGAGTTCCTTTTCTTTGGACTGATGCGTGCGAGCAGAGTTTTCAGCAGTTGAAGACTCGGTTGACGACAGCACCAGTTCTATCTTTACCTTCTGGATCGGGCGGCTATGTTGTTTATTGTGATGCTTCTCGAGTAGGGCTCGGCTGTGTTTTGATGCAGCATGATAGAGTGATTGCGTATGCTTCTAGGCAGCTGAAGAAGCACGAGCAGAATTACCCCACTCACGATCTTGAGATGGCCGCGATGGTCTTTGCGTTGAAGATTTGGAGACACTACTTGTACGGAGAGTCGTGTCAGATCTTCACGGATCACAAGAGCTTGAAGTACATCTTCCAGCAGCGGGATCTGAATCTGAAACAGTGCCGTTGGATGGAGCTAGTGAAGGATTATGATTGTGAGATCTTTTATCACCCGGGCAAGACGAATGTGGTAGCTGATGTCTTGAGTCGTAGGCCCGGAGGTAGCTTGTCCCAGTTGAGCGCAGTTCAGCATCAGTCTTCCGCAGATTGGCAGCTCTTATGTGATGGTAGAGTGCAGTTCGAGTTCACTTCCACTGGGGGACAGTTTGCTCATGTCTGCGCCCGTCCACTACTACTTGATCGTATCCGTGAGGTGCAACCCAGTGATGCCCGTTTGTCCGAGATTCTTGAGCTTGTTCGACAGGGTACAGTTTCGGAGTTCATGATTGATGACCAGGGTGTGCTACGATGCGGGACTCACTTGTGTGTACCAAATACTGATGGGTTGAGACGCGAGATCCTACAGCAGGCACATCAGTCGGCCTTTAGCGTTCATCCAGGTTCCACTAAGATGTACCGTGATTTGAGAGACTTTTACTGGTGGGAAGGGATGAAACGCGATATTTCGGACTTCGTTTCGAGGTGCCTGACTTGTCAGCAAGTCAAGGCTGAGCATCAGAGACCGGCTGGAGAGTTGCAGCCTTTATCCATTCCAGAGTGGAAATGGGAGCAAATTTCCATAAACTTCATTATGGGTCCACCCAGGACCAGTAGGGGGTATGACTCCATTTGGGTGATTGTTGACCGGTTGACGAAAGCGGCCCACTTCCTTCCAGTGAAGACCACTTTCGGTTATGCTCAGTATGCTCAGTTGTACATAGATGAGATTGTGCGTTTGCACGGTGTTCCCACATGCATAATATCCGACAGAGGCACCCAGTTTACTAGCCGTCTTTGGCAGAAGCTTCAGGAAGCTTTGGGTACCCGGTTGAGTTTTAGCACCGCTTTTCATCCACAGACCTATGGTCAGTCGGAGCGGACTATACAAACTCTGGAGGATATGCTCCGTGCATGTGTGCTGGATTTTGGTGGCAGTTCAGATCGTCACTTGCCGTTGATTGAGTTCTCCTACAACAACAGCTTTCAGGAGACTATTCAGATGGCACCTTTTGAGGCTTTGTACGGTAGGAAGTGTCGATCGCCAGTCTGTTAGACCGAACTCGGTGAGAGTAGAGTGTTGGGACCCCAGCTAGTTCAGGAGACTACGGAGAAGATCCAGTTGATTCAGGACAGGATGAGAGCAGCCCAGTGCAGGCAGAAGTCTTATGCCGACCATCGTCGTCGCAGGCTTGAGTTCGCAGTGGGGGATCATGTATTCCTGAGGATTTCTCCGATGAAGGGCGTTATGCGATTTGGGAAGAGGGGGAAGCTCAGTCCCAGATTTGTAGGTCCTTTCGAGATCCTTGAGCGAGTGGGTTTCGTTGCTTATCGTTTAGCGCTCCCGCCCAGTTTTCCGGGTGTTCACCATGTTTTTCATGTGTCGATGCTTCGTAGATACCTTCATGATCCTTCTCACATGATTCAGCACAAGACCGTTCAGCTTGAACGCGACCTTTCGTTCACCGAGCAGTCGGTAGTTATTTTGGATCGGCAGGTGAAGAAACTTCGGTCAAGGGTCTTGCCGTCTGTGAAGGTTCTTTGGCGTAGCCCTACTAGTGAGGAGATCACTTGGGAGGCCGAGAGTGAGATGCGGAAAAAATTCTCTCATCTCTTTGAAGGTACGCTTAGTAGTTAATTTTAATTCGCGGAGTAAAAAACTATAAGGAGGGAGATTGCAACGTTTTAGAAATCGTTATGAGAATTTTTCCGTTTTAGGGTTAAATTGTCGGTATTTTCCGTTTTAACCCGACTGTGATCAAGCGTCCATATAGACTTGCCATCACCTAGTTTAGCTAAAATAAAGCTAGTGCGCAAGCTTTGGGGGTATATGGGACGTTTTGGTTCAATTGGAATTTTTCCCAATTTTAATATTATTTTAATACGGTATTCACATTTTGGGAAATTTCTCTTAAGTCATCTTTTCAACAAATTAAGTTTGAGTTAATAAAACCCTTCACATAGTATCTAGATATTTGTTGTGCAAATGAATTAAGTTTTAAAAGATAAGAAAAAGAATGCAAGAGGTGGCTTCATGCATGAATGTGCATGTGAATGCATTAAATTGCATTTATTGCTAGAATGAGCTAGAAAACCCTACACAATTCATCATATCTCCGCCCTTGGCTGAATTCCTCTTCTTCTTTCTACCCTTGATCTTTCTTCTACACTTTTCAACAATCCTAGCACAATAAATCTCCAAAATTCCAAAATGTATCACAAAATTTACATCAAGTCTTGGTTTTTGCTTCTTGATCACTTGGAGCTAGGAAAGCTTGGATCTTGGGAGCAAGGGTTGTTAGGTATAATCCATAATCTGTTAATTAAGAATTTTTATGTTGTGTAGCTCGTTGGTTGTAGCGTAGAACACTTAAAGTAATCGATTTGTGAAATATCGTATTTTTAGTGTCTTTTTGAACCTCTGAGAACTGCCATGACCTGGACTTTTTACAGAAAAATCAAACAAAATTATAGTGATGTACTGGTGACCCTGGAGCACCACCTGAGACACGAGCACCACCCCATCGGCCATGGCCGGCGACCCAAGGCGAAATTCCGGCGACGCCGGCTACTGAGGGAAGTTCTGGGGTTTGGTTTTTGTGGGAAGTTGTCTGCTGTTGGTTAGGAGTGTTTGGTACTGTTTATTTTTTTAGTAATTGCAGTATGAAAAATCTGGAATCGTTTAACTATAATCTCGTGTTTTGAGTCCGCGTGTTACGTTTTGCGACACGAATCGTGACCTTGTGCAACTGCTGTACTTAGATTGGTTTAGTGGTATCGTTACACACGTTAACCACTAGACGGACACTCGTGAGTTAGTTTAGTGTTGGTGCGTCGTTTAAAACGTAGTTTTACGTTATATTGGTCGATTTCTGAGATGTTTGCACTATTTGTGTGTTTGTGAAATTATAGCGTCACAAGCGGGGACTTCGGACGCTGCGAACAAAGGGAAGCAGGTGGTCGGATTTTCATAGCTCGAGACCATCGTTGAGTAGATTTAACATTTACGGGGAAATCATCCGTATGGTGCTAAGCGTCAAGGCTAGATATGATATGATATTAGGCGTATGTTTATGTGCTCATATAGAGATATTGCATGATTTTCATTGCATATAGTTACTTGTTGTGCCTGATACTGTATCTATTGTACACTGCACTATTATTGACAGTCCATGTTGCACGAGCACCAATGATATGCTACACACACACTGTCGGTAATTGCCATGATACACACAACACAAATATTCCTTGATATACCTTGCTATTGGTTAGCGACACTGAAACAGTTATTCTTGTGCGATAGAGCATATGACATATAGCATACCTGTTTACCTACATGCTCATACATATGCCATACTATACCTACATATTCGCACATATACTTTGCTATTGTTACATGATCAGTTTTTAGAACATATATATCTGTGGAATGGGACGCTGTATATATATGTATTTTGGAATTGGATTTTGGGAACCGTGAGATATATTTAATGACTTGATGCATTTAAATAGCATATTTTTCTCGTGATATGCTCATATTGATATTTTATGTTGCATATGCTATTTTACATGGATTTACGCATTTGAGATATGTTTTCATGCGATATGGGAATTTCAAGCGTCGATGTTAGGCACTTATATTCCGAGAGATATATGGATTTTGAAAGACCGATACGTGGAACACAAGTGTCGATATGGAATACTTGGGTTTCGAGGAACGTATAGATATCAGAAAGACCGATATGTGGAACACAAGTGTCGAGATGGGATACTTGGGTTTCGAGGAACATATGGATACGAGTATTTACGTGTCGATGTTAGGCACTGGCTTTCATGTTGTTTTAGAGTGTCGATATTTGACACTCAGGTTCCATGAGACTTACAGGATTTGAGAGCCGATCTGAGGGCCGATCTGAGTATTATTTTGGGATTTGGGTGTTGTTGAGTTACACCATGTTTTTCCATGCTTATGATTTGTGCATGAGATTATTTATTATCCCGCACTCAGCACTCAGTTGATATGCACTTATTCATGTAGATATAGTACCTGGTGGTGTACCTTGATCATGATAGTCGCATATTTATATTATCATACTCATGCTACCAGCTTATATGCTATTGATCGTTGCTGTTAGTGCATACTTGCGATTTCAGTATGATGTTATTTACTATTCACGAGTTGGCGACTCACCCCCTTTGTGCCACAGTGTTTTGCAGGACTTACCCTCAAAGTAGTCGCGGCAGGGCGTCTTATCATCTCTACTTTTGCAGATACCGCTACGTTTGGCTGTGAGGCCGTTGCTTTTAGGTGGGTTTGCAGTTATCTGTCTGTACATTGTATATCTTTTGTTGGATCTAGTATTCTCCATCTACCACTTCTTGTATGTGACTTAGAGACGATATGAAAGGATTCTGTGTTGTATATTTTGGTGACTTTAGGTGCCGTGCTCGTGGGAGCCGGTTATGTTGAAAAGTTTTACCTCTTTATGCAGTTTTCCTTTATATTCTTCGCTTCGGCGTCGTATTTATATCTTGTGGTGGTTATCTCCGCCGTTGGGCGTGATTTGCTCCCGTTTGGGATGCTTTATATATTATCTGTGTTGTACCCGTTTTCGGGGCTAGTTTTTACAAATAAGGTACTGCCGAAATTTTTAAGAAAGAAAACTAGAGTTAGAGATTTTACTTATGATTTTCTAAACGTTTAAAAACTATGTTTTTCTTCGTTGATCCAGTTTTGGGTGGTTTAGATTTCTGGATTTCGGCTTATTTAAGCTGCGTACGCCTGTAGACGTTACGTAGTTTAAGTGCCGGTTACGGGCCAAATTTTGGGTCGTGACAGAAAGGGAAACTTCCAGCTCAACCCCTACCAAATCCTGGCTATTCACATCATGTGAACGCTATCACCATGTTGAGATCTGGAAGAGTGCTTGACAACCATGTCGGTGAAGAGATTGATAATAATGAAGAATCAATCGATGATACCCCGGCTGAGACTTTTCCTTCCACTTCCACTTCTACTTCTGACCCCAGTTCTTCTAACCCACCATTTTCTCCCGAGCCTATTCTTCGTTTTCCTCAAGGCTCGACACCTCAGCATACCTCTTCTAGTCCACCAAAGACGACCCCCACTCCTATTCTGGGATCTTTCCTACCCACACGATCTTCTCCAATATTGGACCCCGCTCTTATAGCTAAAGCTCCTTATCCGAATCGGTTAAAGGGAAACAGACCAAGTCCGTAAATGGAGAAGATCACTGAAATCTTTAAACAGGTTAACATCAATATTCCTCTCTTAGATGCTATACAACAAGTCCTAGCTTATGCGAAAATTCTCAAGGACTTATGCACTAGGAAGAGGAAGACTCAAGTGCCAAAAAAGGTGTTCATGTTGAGTACTGTAGACACAGCTTTTCCCCAATAATTACCTAGAAAACGTAAGGATCCTGGCTGTCTTACAATTTCTATTTCTATTGGGAATAAACACATTAACCGTGCTCTACTTGATCTTGGCGCAAGTGTTAACCTGCTTCCTTACTTGGTTTATGAGCAGTTAGGGATTGGAGAGTTGAAACCATCTCACTGCACTCTCCAGATGGCCGACCGATCAATCACCAAACCTAGGGGTGAGCTGGAGGATGTGTTAATAAAAATCGGGGAATTTGTATTCCTTGTGGACTTTATTGTTCTTCATACACAGACTGTAGTGAACCCACGGAATCAAATTCCGGTGATCCCTGGTCGCCCCTTTTTAGCCACTTCCAATGCTATAATCAACTGTCATAACGGTTCTATGACCCTATCCTTCGGGAAGATGTCAATTGAGCTAAAAATTTACAAGTTGGGAAGTGTACCCTCTGAACCTTCTGCTCAGGTCTGTTCTGTCGAATTAATGGATGTCGACAGCAGCGAATTTGATCAGCCTCATGATACTGATCTAGACTCTTTTCATATGTTGTTGTTTAACCCAACTATGTATTATACACATACGGACTCTTCCACCGAGTTGTCCGGGTCAACAACTAACACTGATTATGAACCGTTTTTGGAGTCTGAAGATCACCCCGCGTTTTTTGATGACATTATTTTTCGAGGTATCGATGAGAGTTTTGAGGAAATTTTCGCTGATGAACTCGCATTTTTAAAAGACACGGGTGTTGAGAAGAATCCACCTCAATACAAAGAAATTGAACCTCCACCCCTTCTTCTGGAATATAAAGAGAATGCGAACAATCCATCACAATCACTATGTCGTCTCTTCAAAACGAGACGCAAACACATTCTATTCCACCACTTACCTTTTCCCCACTTCTTCCTGGCTCCTTATAACATGTTCTTCCACCAACCGGTGCACTATACTGATAAAATCCTTGAATGGTTGATGTTGACTTTCGGTCTTTGCAAAGCTGGGCATTGACCAGTAATTATGACCCCCTCTTGTGATTTTCAAAGCTTAACATTGTCTAACTCAAGTTTGGGGGGGGGCTATAATCTGGCTCTTGAAAATAAATTTTTTTACTTAAGATTGTGAGCCAAAAATAAGTTTAGGGGAGGATTTTCATGATCATATTTATTGCCCCCGTTAATAAATTTCCTCATAAGCTTACAGGTTTTTGGGATCCAGCGGATGACAACAGTGGGGACACTGTTGAAAACAAGTTTGGGGGAGGTTTGTGCTTATTTGCGCATCATTTGTATCATACTTTGCATAAGCACAAAACATTAAAAAAAATCCAAAAGATAAAAATATTTAATATTTAATAATAAAAGATTAGATAGTGAAAAATTACATCCAAAAGATTGGAAAAATTTAAGGAAACCAAGAAAATTAGAAGTTTTCTTAAACGAACTAGTTATAAGTAGTTATGAGCCGTTGTCCCAAGGGTTAGTAAGATGAAAGAAGTCACTAATCTGAGAATAAAAATAAGTCTAAAAAATAGTTCCTATTCTGGAAGTCAAACATTTGAACGTTGATACCCTACTATACGCACTTACACAAGTCTTAAAACTCGGGATAGTAGAGGATACATTGAAATGCTCTTGTCTAAAAACCAAAGTATGAAGGAAATAATAAATGAATAAAAAATAAAATGGTGTATAAAAATGAACACTGGTTTTGTTATCACCAAGGCAGCAATAAAAAAATTTAGCGAGGGTGCTTCATCACCTAGTGCCTTAGACCAACTGGTTTGGGAGTCACTGCTAAGGCTTAGGTGGAGCAAGACGAGGAAAATGCTATTACACCTAATAAGCAAGCACATGAGTAATCGGTCGGTTAGTACCTCAAGTAGTATTAACGGTCACATGAAAAATGTGTGAGCAAATCAATCTAAATATTCATCAATTAAAAAGTACTGTGGTAGATGGACAAGAGTATGATAGCTTGAATTGAATTCTCCGGGTGTAGGGATGTTTTTTTACACACACACGTAGGGGTATATGATCGATGTTTGGAAGAAACGTAGGAATGAAGAATAAAGACGATGTTTTATTGAGAGATGATGTGATTTATAACATTTTTTCGTGACTATTAAGATAGGGCTCATGACAACCGAAAAGGTAGTGTAGTTGGAAACTCTAATTTTCAAAGTCTTTCTTTTATAATTCTTATATTTACATGTAACTTTCACGGTCTTCCTTTTATTATGGGATTTTGTGGGTGCAATCAGCTGAAAACCCTCAGAAGACAACACTCCTCCTACTAGCGACACCTAGAGGTTTAAAGGCTTGTTGCACGTGCTCAGTGCAATCGTGATGCCTATGAAAGTGTGCTAGTTAGTTTTTCTTTTTCTTATATTTTCTCCGTCTCTTGAATAAAACAAGTTTGCTCGAGACGACCAAAATTAAGTTTGGGGGAATTTGATCGGTCGAAAATATTGCATTTTTAACACAGCAATTTCCCTACTATTTGTAATCATCTAAAGGTGTTTGGTATAAATATAGCACATATTAGCAATTTGTCTACAAAAATACCAAATAACATGTGTTATACATTATAACCAGCATTATGAGGGAAATTGTGTGTTTTTTATTGCATACGTGATCTTTTGTATATCAAACACTTGTCTCGAGATTATGTGCAGGAAATTCTCCAGGTAAAAGAGTCAAAACTGCTAAAAGTGCTGATAAAATACGTCAAGTCCAAGACTTGTGATCTGGCAGTAAACAAGAAAATATAAAAATATTCCAGACATCAGAAAAGTGCCATAAAGCCAACACAAATCAACACTGGAATTTTCATGCACCAAGCCCACCAAATGGTCGCGGATCCAAGGCCGAGTCAGGCCGATCCGCTGCGGATCCGCGGCCGAGTCAGGCCGATCGGCCGCAGATCCGCGGCCGTTCTGACTCATCGGCGGTTGGTAATTTTCACCAAGGCTTCTTTTCAACACCAAAACTTCTTCAAGACGCTTCAGTCCCTAGAGTTCTCCAGAAGCTTCCCTTCTAACAGCCAAGCTTCTTGTGCAAGCTTAATACCTACCAAGCTTTTCATGCAAGCTAGCTAACTACCTTAATCTAGAAACTTCTACATAACTACATAGCTTCCTATGCAAGCTTCATAACAACCAAGCTTCCAAGGGAAGCTAGACCTAGCTTCTAGGGGAAGCTTGAGGGAAAACTATAAAAAAGCACTTAGGGCATCATTATAAAGGTTGTTGGTTGTTGTTCATCAATTAGGGTAAAAATTCTAGCAAAATCTAAATCAATTCAAATCAAGTGAGGTGACACACTTGGAGCCAAATCAAGATTCATCGAGTACTAAATCAAGCAAGTATTCAACGAGCCCTTTGAAGCAACGCCGGTTTTCATCCGAGTAAGAGATCTACGACGATCCGTGACTCAAGAAGACCGAAGCAAAGCTAGTTTCGACGATTTAGTTCTTCCTCAAATCTTGTAATCTTTGAGTGAATTGTACCTAAACGTTGATAAATAAAAGGTGAAAATTCTTAATATTACTTTTCTTTACATTCTTGCATTATGAAGAGTTATAGATTCTTGATTCTTTTTTTTTTCATGATGTTTGAGTGAAAACTCCGTTTGTAGCGGAATCGAGAAAATAGGTAGATGATGATGATTAAATTCTTGAACGATTCTTAAGTATTATGAGTTTTGTAAACTTTAGGAAATTGAATCATCGAAAACCTAATTTAAACGAGATCGCTTTCTTGAATGTTTTCGCTCCAAATTAGAGATTAACGATCAGTGATTTAATTTGCTAGAGGCTAGAAGTTGAATGATAATCAATGAAAGGACAAGGGATAATAATGGAGAAACCCTACTTTCTTCAATAGATCCCTAAACCTCATTGATTGTCATCGATCTAGCAACAAATCTTCAATAGATAAGAATTTGTAATCATTAATATTCATCATCACTATCAATTGGATCGAATCCGACAAGCCTATTTAAAAATCTTGATAATTCAAACTATTTGGACGTTTTCTTGATCTCTATCATTTCTTGATTTGAGGTCTAATTCTTGATGATTCTTGAAACTAAATTTCAAAAATATTGAATCATTTTCTTATATCTTTTAATTTTCAACTCAACTAAAACGATAACGAATAAATCACACTTTCTCAGTTGACGATCCGTTCTTATTGACGAAACTACAATAGACACCGTCAATTGATTGCGGTATAAATTTCTTTGGTTGTGAAACATTTTTACTTAACACGTCAAGAAACTATCAATCAGTAGGCATGTTCATGGGTACCCTTGATCCGTAGACGACCATATCCCAGTTCATGATGTTAGAAGCCGACTACCTTCCAGGCCTTGATTGACAAGCTGGCCCCAATTGATCAAATGAGCCATAGACCGTCTTCCTCGAAAATGGAGCGTCGAAATGAAAATGGGAAAGGGAAAGAGACCTTCATCGCCAGTGCTCAGCAGCAGCCCAATGGCCCAAAACTAGCTGATCGCCAAAATGATAGACATTGATTCTTCAACGAGAAGCTAAAACGCCCTTATTCGTTTCCCCGGGATAAAACGAGGAGACTGTTCGAGCTGGCGGTGCTCAACATGCTCATTGATTTGCCAGATCCAAGACGTCCACTGCAGCCCGGCGATGCCAACAATCCTAATTACTGCCTCTACCACCGAGCAGTAGGCCATCCAATCGAAGATTGCTTTGTCTTCAAAGGCTGGATTGAGGACCGATACCAACAGGGAAAATTCGCGCTGTCTGAGAATTGGAAGGTAAGCCTGCCCCAGCCACACGCTCCTAAGAAGGTAAACACGCCGGGGGCATCGTGCTCTTTTATAGAAGAAGCTCCATGGGAGGTCGCTCTTTCAGCCAAAATGAAAAGAATGCTGAAAGATCTCCAAGCATGTCCGGCGATTAGGTGGAAGAGCCCGCTGGAACCCGAGATTATTGAAGGGATGCTGAAGCCGCGTCCAACGCTGAAAGTTGGTGAAGGTGGACAAAACGTTTAGGCCAAGCCTTTAAAGAAAAAGAAGAAGGCCAAAAAGCCCGTCCAACCCGAAGACAGCCGTACAGGTCTGCAGAAATATATCGATGCACTAGAAGAATATAACCAGAAGGCTCGGACCCCAATCATGTTGGATGAATTCTTTAAGCCAGTTCTTGAGAATGAAGCCGATGACACTGATGAAGGAGACAATTCTTCAAAAGAGCCCGAGAATTACGTGGCAAGCTGCCACGTGATCTCCCACTCATCAATAAATGACAAAGAAGCTCCTGATACCGAGAAATCGGGGGCAAATCCAGAACCGGAATTAAAATCTCTGGAGCCATCGGACGAATTGATTGACAGATTGCTGAGCGAAGCTCTTCAGAAAAGAAAATCTGACCAAGAGCGTGAAACGGCCATATATGAAAGGGCCAGACATTGGCGTCGTATTGAAGAAGCTCCGGTATTGAGAAGTCAAAGAGTACCCCAACCAGATAGAACTGCTTCTGCCGCCAGTAAAAGCAAGTTTAAGACAAGGAAGCAGTTCGCCAAAGCCATGTCGGTGGGAATGAAGTTGCCACCTTTCAAAGAAGACACTTCAGAAAATACGTTCCCTGACAAACTAGATGCACATTCAAACTACTGCTTATACCATCGAAGGATCACACACCCTACCGAGAAATGTGTGGCCTTTAAAAATTGGTGGCAGGGATACGTTGCTCATCGACAACATTTCAAGCGGATGAAGCGCAAAACTCGTCGAGAGCAGAGAAGCACGACAGAGGAGCGCAGAAGAACTGCTGGCGACTGTCACATGGTTAATTCCGGGGAATCGCAAGTCCTCGCCTTCGGGAGCGATTCTGATGAAGAAATAGCCCTTGGCCCTCTCTTCAAGGAATCCATCTCCGAAATAGAAGAGGTGAAGACCAGTAAAAACATTCAGCTGCGTAATCGCACGTTACCCGAAAAGAATCTCGGACCCACAAGCAAGGGAGCGAACAAAAAAGATAAGGGGAAAGAAAAAGTCCCTGAAGATATCGCCCTCAATGACCGAGTCGTCGAAGAGCTGGCAGCCAAGAACCCGCCAAAGAAAAACAAGGTGGATTACAACGTTCTGGCACACCTGAGGAAGATACCCTCGCAGCTAAGCATTCTCGATGCCCTTCTGCTATCTAAAGAGGCAAGAGATTCATTGATCAAGGCACTACAAGAGCCCGAGCAGTTTCAAGCCTTCCTTTCCAAAGAAAAGATGAAGGACGAGCTGGAAGAAGTGCACACAGCTGACATCACTTTTGGCGATGAAGATCTCCTCCTCGGAACATGCGAGCACAACCGTCCCTTGTATGTCACCGGATACTGCCACGACATCAAGATAGGGAAGATCTTAGTTGACAATGGGTCCTCTGTCAACCTCCTAAATGTGAGAGTGCTAAAAGAAATCTGCATGAGCGTTCAACACCTCGCTCGGGATAAAATCACTATCTCCGGGTTTGACTCCCAGTCATCATGGACGCTCAGGTCTGTGATACTGACATTATGCTTTGGGCTGCTCATCACTGACATCAAGTTTTATGTCATTGACGCCAAGACTTGCTACAACGCTTTGCTCGGCAGGCCTTGGTTACACGAATACAACATCATACCTTCTACACAAAATCAGTGTATGAAGTACTTCAAAGATGGTCTCGAGTATACCGTGACAGGGGAGCCGAACCTATTCTCCGTGAATGAAGTCCGAAAGTACGAAGATGCAAAGTATTTCTTACCAGACTTTGAAGACATAGAAAGATGCCATAAGCCGGAGAATAAGCAGAAAGCTATCACCACTATTCCGGTCTTTGGAAGCGATACCGAAGAGGAGGAAGAGATATTCTATTCAGGACTGACCCCATACAACAAGCCCGGACCGTCTACCCCTATGTTGATCTTCGGCAGCGATTCTGAGGATGAGGTCAATGCAGTATTTTCTGTTCAGCCATCAATACAAGCCCTCATTGGAGATGATCGGAGTTTGAAAATCGCCATGGTTCCGCAAAAACAATACAAAGAGCTCGACGCACTTAATACCTATAGTGTGCAAGAACTGCAGACGCTCTACGTCCCTCCCAGGCAAAAAGATGACAAGGCGATCCTCTTTTATCGATCCGCGGAAACCAAAATGGAGAATGAAATCTGGCAGGGTGCCGATTCTACGCTTGACAGGCTCCAGCCCATCCGTCTGCCCAAATACTACACAGAAAGATTAAAAAGGCTGTTGAGGCGCCAGGACGTACCCTTCAAACAGACTGCTCGACAAGCTCAGTTCTACAACAGGATCTGGAACATCCTCGGAACTCAGCGAAAATTGCACAACGGGAGAATGGAAACGATTGGGCTTGGATATGTTCAATCCAAGAAACGGGAGCGATTCCATGGCTGCTGCGTTATACATGATTTCGATGAAGAAGGAGATGCTCTGTTAGAAGACACTGCAATTGAATCAAAGCGAGATCTCGCTGTAAAAATGCCAAGTCCGTCGTTTGAAGAACAGATGGACAAGCTAATCAGGGAAGCGGGTCAAAATGCCCGAGATGACCACAACCGTGAAATGGCTATTTACGAGAAATCCAGGACGCAGTGCCTCCTTCAGCAGGCTACGGAGAATGACGATGCCCTTCGTCACCAGCCCGTCATACGGAAGACCCGACGCGGAGGAAAAAACAAACTAAAGAACGGAAAAAAAAACGTTCGACAGTGGCAAAGCGGGTCCGAGAAGCCTCGCGATCGAGAAAAGGCCGGCCGGAATCCATCGCTGATGAAAAAGATGGATCGGGAATATTCCTTCCCTCAAGACAAGACAAGGAAGATATTCGACCTCGTCGTGAAACATCAGATGATTACCCTCCCGGAATCCAAACACCCCGAACAAGCATGTGAGGTTCATCACCCAGACTATTGCTCCTATCACCAAGCGATAGGACATCCACTCGAAAACTGCTTAACATTCAAAAACTGGGTTGAAGACCAATATCAACAAGGCAGGTTCGCTTTATCCAGCAGTTGGAGGGTAACCCTACCACAGAAGCATGTTCCAAAAGCAACGTACATAGAGAGGGTAGAACCAGATCAACATCGGTCTTGAAAACGATCTCGTACATGTCACGCGATAACGCTGTCAGAAGAAGGAGTACGTGAGGATGTAGATGACCTCTCCTGGTGCTTCGAAAATGAGGATGAAGAGGAATTGATCTCAGAACTTCCACCGGTGCCAAAAGAGCTAGAAGATGGAATATATACTACTGCGAACAACCTAAGGAAAATTGACTTGGGGACGGCAAACGACCCGAGGCCTACGTTCGTCAGTGAGCTGATGTCCGAAGAACAGGTAGCTACGCTAAGAGACGTGCTCATGCAGTATAAAGACTGCTTCGTATGGAACTACTCCGAGATGCTGGGGCTAGATCCGGAAATAGCTGTGCATAAATTGGCGATATCCCCGGACGTCAAGCCAGTCAAACAAGCACCGAGGAGAATGCGGTTCGAACTTGAAATGAGCATCAACGCTGAAGTCAAGAAGCTAATCGACTCCGGCTTTTTCCAAGAAATTCAGTACCCTGACTGGATCGCCAACACTGTCCCAGTAATGAATAAAAATGGGACGGTGCGTATTTGCGTAAACTTTCGGGACCTCAACAAAGCTTGCCCGAATGATGATTTTCCCGTACCGGTTACCGAGCTGATGATAGACAACATGTCCACTCACGAAGTCTTCTCCTTCATGGACGGATCATCGGGGTACAATCAAATAAAGATGCATCCCGAAGATTAGAAGCATACCGCTTTCCGGACTCCTCGGGGCATATTCTGCTACAAAGTGATGCCTTTCGGCTTGAAGAATGCCGGCGCTACCTATCAGAGGGCCATGACAAAAATTTTCAATGACCTCATACATGAAATCGTCGAATGCTATATCGATGACCTCGAGGTGAAAAGCAAGTCGTGCGAGGAGCATTGGGAGCATCTGAAGATCGTGTTTCAGCGCCTTCGGAAATACAACCTGAAGATGAACCCTCTGAAATGCGCGTTCGGGGTTTCCTCGGACAAATTCCTAGGATTTATTGTACGACACCGGGGCATCGAGATAGACACGTCGAAAATCAAGGCGATCATGGAAATGCCTGCTCCAAGGACTCTAAAGCAACTGCGGTCTCTCCAAGGAAAGCTCGCATATATCCGACGGTTTATAGCCAACCTCTCCAGCAAATACCGCCCCTACTGTCATTTAATGAAGAAGGGGACCCCTTCCGTCTGGGATCATAAATGCCATAGTTCACTAGACGAAATCAAGCAATACCTGCAGAATCCTCCGGTGCTGACCGCTCCAGTCAAGGGAAAGTCTCTCATCTTATACACAACCGCCCTTGAAGGTTTCTTAGGCGTACTATGGGCATAGGAAAATGGCCAAGGGAAAGAGAGAGCCCTCTACTATTTGAGTCGGGTTCTCCTGGGGGCAGAAAATAACTACTCCCCCATCGAAAACACTGCCTGGCGCTAATCTTCGCGATAACGAAGCTTCGGCACTATGCATTGGCGCATGAGGTCCACCTCATATCAAAAGTGGACCCTCTCAAATATTTGATGTCAAGAGACATACTAACAGGACGGCTCGCTAAATGGGCCCTCCTCTTGATGAAGTTCTCGATAACATACCGACCTCTCAAGGCAGTGAAGGATCAGGCCATCGCCGACTTCCTTGCTGAGCATCCGATGCCTGCCGATTCACCCCTAAATTGTGAATTGCCGGACGAACACACGTTTGACACGATCGACAGGGAGAAAGGAGAGAGTGACACCCGATGGGAACTCTACTATGAAGGGGCATCTTCCATGAAGAAGCGACAACACAACACCCCTATAATCAAATCGGGGATAGGCCTTATCTTCGTGACTCCACAAGGAGGGATAATACGCTTTGCCTTTTCCTTAACAGAGACGAGGACAAACAATGAAGCCGAATATGAAGCTTTGATAGCAGGTCTTGAGATCGCTGTCGACATTGGAATCGAAAACCTCCTCATATACGGAGACTCCCAGCTGGTCGCTAGCCAAGTAAATGGTGATTATCAGCCGTGCAAACCAGAGTTGGTAAAATACGGCGAAAGAGTACAGCAACTGCTGACTCAAATTCCCTCCTACGCCTTAGAAAGCATACCACGTACAGAAAATAGCAAAGCGGACGCATTAGCCAAACTCGCTAAAGAACTGGCTGACGTAAGGATCGTTGTGCAAAGCCATCGGGTTCTTGCACCAGCGGAAATATCTCCAAAGTCGTCTGAAGAAAAGAAAGCGACCAAGCAAACGGCCCTACAAATATAGGACCAGAAAAAGGCCAAGGATTGGAGAGAAGTCTTTATAGACTACTTCAAATCCCGTCGAACACCTGAAGATGCATCCTCGAGACATCAGCTCATGAAACGAGCTCTGTCTTTTGCCTTCGTCAATGACACGCTGTATAACAGATCGTTCGACTCTCTATGGCTGAGATGCCTGGGACCAGAAGAAGCAAGGAGAGTCGTCCAAGAAACTCACGACGGACCTTACGGTTCTCATCAAGCCGGGCCAAAGATGAAGCTGAAGCTCAAAAGAATGGGCTACTATTGGCCCACGATGATTCAGGACTGCCTTGAATATGCGAAGCAATGCCATTCGTGCTAGATTCATGGAGACTTCATCCACCAGCATCCAAACCCGCTACACCCAACAGTGGCTAGCTGGCCGTTCGAAATGTGGGGAATCGACATAATTGGGCCCATAGAACCAGCATCGTCCAGAGGACATCGGTTCATATTGGCGACAACCGATTACTTCTCTAAGTGGGAAGAAGCAGTACCGCTAAGAGAAGTGAAGACAGAGAATATCCTCCATTTCTTCAAGACACACGTCATCTATCGGTTCGGTACTCCGCGACGGATTATCTCCGATAATGGACCAGCCTACAGAAGTCACAAAATCAGCCGCTTCGCACAGCAGCATAATATAGACCGGAGATACTCTTCGGTCTATAATCCCCGAGCTAATGGTCTAGCTGAGGCTTTCAACAAGACTTTGACGAAGATCATAAAAAAGACAGTGTCTAAAAATAAGAGGGACTGGCACGAGAGACTACATGAAGCTCTCTGGGCTTATCGGACCACGTTCAAAACAGCCACAAACACAACGCCATATGCATTGGTATTCGGCACAGAAGCCGTACTCTCCTTGGAGATAGAGCTACCCTCGCTACGAGTGGCGGTTCATTATGAGCTGACAGACGAAGACAATGCTCATCTCCGGCTTGAGGAGCTCGATGCCCTCGATGAAACTCGTTTCATGGCGTAACAAAACCTAGTAGCTTACAAAGCAAAGATGACGCGCTCATATGAGAAATTGACTAGGCCGAGGACATTTCGCCAAGGCGAACTCATGCTAGTGGTCAAGAGACCTATGATCCCCAATCGTCCCAAACGTGGGAAGTTCGAGCCGAATTATGAGGGCCCGTAAATCATAGACAAGGTCTACTAAGGTGGGGTTTACTTGCTCATGAATATGCATGGCGAAAGACCTTCCAGGCCAATAAACGGTCGGTTCTTAAAAAAATACTACGCTTGACCGAAACATCTTTAAACTACTACAAACCCGCAGCATCCTTGGGCTGACGCGTTAAAAAAACGGTACGTCCATAAGCAAAATGGGCACGGATGAAAACCCGAAAGGGCTTCGTGAGTAAAAACAGCAGGGCTACCGGCGAGTTTGTGAAAACCCAAAAGGGCGCAGACTCGTAAAAAAAGGGTACGTCCACAAGCAAAATGGGCAAGGATGAAAACCCGAAAGGGCTCCATGAGTAAAAACAGCAGGGCTACCGGCGAGTTTGTGAAAACCCGAAAGGGCGTAATCTCGTTAAAAGACACTTGCAAGGTCCTCTCGACCTTGTAAGGAGAAAACTACCTGCATAAGATCCTTACGACTCACAAAGGAGCGATACACTTAGAAATCCTCACGATTCCTAAGAAGAAATTACACTTACGAGATCCTCAAGACTCGTAAGGAGAACCCTCTTATAAGACCCTTATAGCTCATAAGATTCAAAAGCCTTAAAGTACAGGGATTTGAACCTGTTCTTAAGCCATCACCTTTCCCAGATTGCCTTACAAGCGGTTTAATACTGACCCTTGTATACAACCACGGGTACAAATAATCTTTTCCTTGCCGAGTCCCACCAACGACGAGGAATGCCCTCATTTGATGAACAAACACTTGTAGGTCCTCTCGATTTACAAGGAGAAAACACCCTTGCAAGATCCTTACGACTTACTATAGAACATACACTTAGGAATCCTCATGATTCCTAAGGAGAAAAGACACCTACGAGATCCTCACGACTTGTAGGGAGAAACACCTTTATGAGACCCTTACGGCTCATGAAGTCAAAAGTCTTAGTCGACAGGATCTTAACCCTGTTTGCTAAGCCACCTTTGTTCGAACCGACAAAGGCAGATGATGATTTGCTCATGGCAATATCCCAGTTGTAGTGATGCTGATGCCTAAATCGGTATCAAATTCCTAGTCCTTTCATGGCAAATGATGATTCGCTCCTGGCAACATTCCAGTCGCGGCGATACTGATGCAAGATTGGTATCAAACCATGAGTTCCATACTCGAAAAAAAATGCGTATGAAATAGCCGAAATGTTTGGGCAACTCGCAATAAAAATCAGTGAGTAAAATATATGCATACAAACATAGCCGAAATGATTGGGCAACTCGCAATAAAAAAACAGCGAGTAAAAAGAAAAAAACAGCCGAAATGATTGGGCAATCACGACTTTCGCGATATAAAAAGCTGAAATGATAGAGTATCACGGAAAGAAATAAAAAAATGAAATGAAACTTTTTGCCCTGCAGGTAAGTCTATACTGACCCCTGTATATAATCCATAGGCATAAACGAAAAGGGAACCACATGTTCCAACAAACTCTATCGAAGGGAGAGTCGGGTCTCAGCGGCAATATCTGCATCCCAGAAAACCAGCAACGACGTTCCTCCTCATGCCAGCAGGACTCGAACGCGACACTACCAATTGGAGCCACGGCAAAGCCCCCAGTTCCAAGACTCTGCGGTTCACAGACAACCTAGAGTCGATCCCGACACCGTAGAAAATGGAGAATGTCAACCCCTGACCTCCTTGTCGTAAAGCAACGCTTCGACTCGGATACATGTCAACCTCTGACCTCCTTGTCGTAAAGCAACGTTTCGACTCGGATACATGTCAATCCTGACCTCCTTGTCGTCAAGCAACGCTTCGACTCGGATACATGTCAAATCCTGACCTCCTGGTCGTCAAGCAAAGCTTCGACTCGGATACATGTCAACTCCTGACCTCCCTGTCGTCAAGCAACACTTCGACTCGGATACATGTCAACCCTGACCTCCTTATCGTAAAGCAATGCTTCGACTCGGATACATGTCAACTCCTGTCCTCCTTGTTGTAAAACAACTCTTCGACTCGGATACATGTCAACCCATGACCTCCTTGTCGTAAAGTAACGCTTCGACTCGGATACATGTCAACTCCTGACCTCCTTGTCGTCAAGCAACGCTTCGACACGGATACATGTCAACCCCTGACCTCCTTGTCGTAAAGCAATGCTTCGACTCGGATACATGTCAATCCTGACCTCTTTGTCGTCAAGCAACGCTTCAACTCGGATACATGTCAACTCCTAGCCTCCCTGTCATCAAGCAACGCTTTGACTCGGATACATGTCAACCCTGACCTCCTTGTCGTAAAGCAATGCTTCGACTCGGATACATGTCAACTCCTGACCTCCTTATTGTAAAGCAATGCTTCGACTCGGATACATGTCAACCCCTGACCTCCTTGTCGTAAAGCAACGTTTCGACTCGGATACATGTCAACCTTTGACCTCCTTGTCGTCAAGCAACGCTTTGACTTAGATACATGTCAACTCCTGACCTCCTTGTCGTCAAGCAACGCTTAGATATGGATACATGCCAACCCCTGACCTCCTTGTCGTAAAGCAACGCTTCGACTCGGATACATGTCAACCCCTGACCTCCCTGTCATCAAGCAACGCTTCGACACGGATACATGTCAACCCCTGATCTCCCTGTCGTAAAGCAATGCTTCGACTCGGGAACCAGTCAACTCATCAACCACTTACGGGTCCTCTCGACTTGTAAGGGAGAAAATTCTCTTGCGAGATCCTTAAGACTCTCAAGAGAAACCACACTTAGGAATCCTCACAATTCTTAAGGAGAAAATACACCTACGGGATCCTCTCGACTCGTAAGGAGAAAAGTCTTTATGAGACCCTCACGGCTCATAAAGTTGAAAAGTCTTAGGCAGCAGACTTGAACATGTTTCCTAAGCCATCGCTACTCTACAAAGAGCTTAAGATGGACTGCTATCTATTATCTACAAGCCACACTTGCCAAAATTACATGCCGTCGAAATCGAGGTGCTGCTCAAGAGTACGAAAACCGCTTTGCGCCAAGTCAAAACAAAAAGGCATAACCCACGGACGTCAATCACATATTATGCAAGGCAATAAGAAGAATATTTGATTTACATCCAATTGAGCATCCGATGCGTACCCACTCATGTATGTGCGAAAAGGATAAAATAAACGCATGGAAAGGAAAAATTTGTTATGCATACCTCAGAAAGTTCTTACATTGATAAAAATAGTAAACAAAAGCATCATTAAAATGTTTATAATGGCAAAACATTGAATCCGGGACACGGATTAAGAAATTTAAAAGTGAGGCCGTCTAAAATGTTTTTGGCCTTTCTGACCATTCTTGTGTGCATCCTCTCATGATCACAAGCATTAGGATCTTCGCTGATATCCTCCACTCTCTGATAAGCAGCGATTATTGTCGTCTGTTGAAAAATTTGATGTAAGATATCAATGAGATTATCTCACCGCTTCTTCGAGATCAGGCCCGTCAGATACACTGAGTGCACCTTATCTTCAGTGTCATCCAGTGCATTAAGCAACATGGCTTCATAAAATCCAGGAAGTGCTCCCCAAATTACTCTCACTATAATCTTTAAGAGAGCGGAGCGACGATGAAGTAGTCGACCGTTGTGTGTATTGAAACGATTCATAATTTCAGCGCATTGGGCGTTTGTAAACTCCTGGTTTTGACAACGGCCTTATGCGCGAATGTCCTCATAAGAAATGATTTTATTAAGACAGTACAGATGAGCGACCATAGCGCCTGAAAATGAAAATCAGTGAGAGTTTAGTGGACGGATTGATCAAGAAAATTCTTATTGAAACGGACATAGGGATTTAAACAACTCTTGATATCCGCATGAAGAAGACAAGTGTTAATTAAGATACCCAAAAAATTAAAATTTGTGCAATTAAGGAGGGAATCTTAAAAGGATTCTCATTTAATGAAAGATTTCTCGAGAGCAACGTTCTGCAGATAAGAGTGACATTTGTCAACTTTAATTATGAGAGAATAAAAATTCCCCCAAAAATTCTGAAGAACCATGCTCTGCAAGGAAGACGGAACAATCCATCAAAAACCCTAAAAGCAAAGCTTTTAATGAATTAAAAAAAATTCCAAGATCTTCAAGATCTATAAGCAAACTCTAGGAGTTCTTCATGGGAGATGAACAGATCTATGATCTGAGAAGAGCAAAGCTCTGTTAATGCGTAAAACCCTAAAACATCTTGTAGATCTATGATCTGAAAAGAGCAAAGCTCTGTTAATGGGTAAAACCCTAAAAAACTTTTTAAGATCTGTGATCTAAGAAGAGCAAAGCTCCGTTAATAAGTTTAATTCTTACCAAAGTTGGGCAGAGTTTTGACTCTTAAGAAGTTTCTTAAGGCAGAGAGCTTGGCTCTGAAGGAGAATTAATTCTCAAGAGAAAACAAGAAGATGAACAAGTAGTCATCTCAAGGGCCAAAGGCCCTATTTATAGGCGCTGAAAGTCGATCCAACTTCCAAGACAATCTAACAGTGGAGAGGCTGCCACCGCTGCACTCACGTGTAAGCCATGTGAGCGCAACGGTGGGTGGGGGGGATTTGTTTCCCTCAATCAGAGCAAAGATCTGTTCAAATTTTGAAATTTGAAATGAAGCAACGCTTCATAAAAGCGCTAGAGCCAGGAGCGCCAGCACAAAGAGTCAAAAACTCTGAGGCAATGCTCACGTGCAAAGCACGAGAACGCTAGCGCCAAGTGCGCCGGCGCTAAGAGTCAAAGACTCTGAGGCAGCGCTCACGTGCAAAGCACGAGAGTGCTAGCGCTAAGTGCGCTAGCACCAGGAGTCAAAGACTCTGATGCAGCGCTCACGTGCAAAGCACGAGAGCGCTGGTGTTGAAACTAAAATGTTCCCCACCCTTGGGTCAAAGATCCAACAAAGATGATTAAAAATCATCAGAAAGAAAGTTCTGTTGAGGAAATACTTCTCAAATCTTTCCAAACAGGAAAGATTGTCCTCTGAAAATCAGAGCACCGTTGGATCAAAAATCCAATGGTGATTAAAAATCACCAAGATACAGAATAAGTTCTGTATAGGAAAATATTTCCCCAATCTTGTTAAGTAACAAGAAAGATGTCTTCTGTAAAACAGAAGCCCTAGGATCAAAGATCCAACGGTAGGAAACATCCCCAAATCAATTAGAGAAAAGATCTCCATAACTGATTCAACAAATCAGCCTCCACTATATAAAGGCCCCAAGACTTTAAGTCTTAAAAAGGAGGAACCCCCCTCCCTAAACTTCAAAACGAAAAAGAGAAGTGCAAGCTCTGAAAAGAAGAATTTTTTCAAGGTAAATAAAACAGAGAGATCAAATTATCTTATAAAAAAGAAGAACTTAGTTCTTTTTCTAGATCATAGATCTATAAAGACAGAAGTCTTCATAAGAGTAGGAGAGATTGGAGCATCTCATCATAAAAAAGGAGAGAGAAGAACTAAGTTCTCTTTAGATCACAGATCTATAAGACAAAGACAAAGTCTTTCAAAAAAACGGAAGAGATCATAGCATCTTCTATTAAAATAAGATCTTAGTTCTTAGATCTACGAGACAAGGTCTCTTATAAACGAGAATTTAATTCTCAGAGCACAGAATAAATCAAGAGCGCTTTGCACTCATTGTCTAACGCTCAGTGCCAAGCACGCCACGTGCTCCTCACGTGTGCGCTATTTCATAAAGAGCGCTCTGCACTCCAAGTCTGGCGCTCAGCGCCAAGCGCGCCACGTGCTCCTCACGTGTGCGCTATTTCATAAGAAGTACCATAGCGCTCCAAGTCTGGCGCTCAGCGCCAAGCGTGCCATGTGCTCCTCACTTGTGCGCTATTTCATAAGAAACGCCTTAACGTTTCAGGTTTGGCGCTCAGCGCCAAGCGCGCCACGTGCTCCTCACGTGTGCGCTATTTCATAAGAAGTGCATCAGCGCTCCAAGTCTGGCGCTCAACGCCAAGTGCTCATACATAAAGGCTTTGTACATAAAGCGCTCTGCGCTACAAATAGTGTTCAACACTCAATAAAAGACAGAAGAGGAATGGGTGTCAGAACCCAAAATTAATGCTCTGCATTATTGAACAAAAAAGGGCCTGAGCCCAAACAAATGTTAACATTTTGTTCAAAAATGAATGGACTAAGTCCAAATAAGTGTTCAAACACTTTAACTGAATGGGCTGAGCCCAAGTAGGCCATAAATCCCCCCAATTCAGATTAACTGAGCCTATGTGCTCCCAATATTTTTAATTGGTCTTAGTCTCAAACCTGATTATAGATCCCCCAACCAACATTGGTTCAAGGGTACATCTCTTCATTCCTCTGATATGTGTCGTTGTAATTTTTCAACGTCTTCAGAGAGGTGACGGGTCCCGACAATCAGACACTCCATGGACTATGATGTCCTTAAACTTATGGACCGCAACGTCCCTAAACTAAACCCCACAGACTATGACGTCTTTAAACTCCATGGACTATGATGTCCTTAAACTTTATGGACTATGATGTCCTTAAATCTCATGGACCGCAATGTCCCTAAACTAAGACGATAGAGTCCAAATACTCTTTCGTTGGATCTAAATGATCCCAAAATCTTGTTGAGTAGATCTTAGTTTAAAATTAGACCAACGTATCCTCAACAAACGTTTAAGTAAATCTTAATCTCAATAAGATTAACGATCCTTAAACCCAACCCAAACCCAAATCTAAGAAAATACTGATTTGGACCAATCCACGCCCTATGGGCGACAACATAAATTAGTCTCCGTATACAATCCATGGGCAACCAAAAATAAAAATAAACACACACGACATGAAGTGACCATCTGGAGAAGAAGAAAGTTGTTACCGCGATGCAGTAGCGTAATTAACTGCAGGGGCTTGCGCCTGCAGGGAAGAGCGTCCCTACAATCAAAAACCCCTCAAATGAGGGGGAATCTGACGAAATCTGCTACAATGGCCGCATCCGTCTAAACCTCTGATACACGGTGCTATAAATCAACTTGGCATCTTCGGAGAGGTGGACAGATAAAACCAAATAGTATCTGCCCCCAAATTCAGGCGAGACGAACCTAAGCGGTCCCGTCTTCCGTTTTCGGCGGCGAACAACTGGCTGACTTGTTTCCAAGACGGAGGTCATTGGCTGACTTGTCTCCAGGACAGAGGTCATTGGATGACGTGTTTCTGAGACGGAAGTCATTGGCTGACTTGTTTCCGAGACGGAGGTCATTGGTTGACTTGTTTCCGAGACGGAGGTCATTGGCTGACTTGTTTCCGAGATGGAGGTCATTGGCTGACTTGTTTCCGTTTCCGAGACGGAGGTCATTGGCTGACTTGTTTCCGAGACGGAGGTCATTGGCTGACATGTTTCCGAGACGGAGGTCATTGGCTGACTTGTTTCCGAGACGGAGGTCATTGGCTACCGTGTTTCCGAGACGGAGGTCATTGGCTGACTTGTTTCCAAGACGGAGGTCATTGGCTAACTTGTTTCCAAGACGGAGGTCATTGGCTGACGTGTTTTCAAGACGGAGGTCATTGGCTGACTTGTTTCAAAGACGGAGGTCATTGGCTGACTTGTTTCCGAGACGGAGGTCATTGGCTGACGTGTTTCTGAGACGGAGGTCATTGGCTGACTCTAGGTTGTCTGTGAACCGTAGAGTCTTGGAACTGTGGACTTTGCCATGGCTCCGATTGGTGGTGTCGCGTCCGTGTCCTGCTGGAATGAGGAGGAACGCCATTGTTGGTCTCCTGGGATGCAGATGTTGTCGTCGAGATCTGACTCCTCCTTTGACAGAGCCTGTCAGGAAATGTGGTTCCCCTTTTCGTTTATGCCCATGGATTGTATACAGGGGTCAGTATGGACTTGCTTGCAGGGCAAAAGTTTCATTCTTTCCTTCATTTTTCTATTTTTTTCCGCGATGCTCTATCATTTCAGCTTTTTATATCGCGAAAGTCGCGATTGCCCAATCATTTCGGCTATTTTTCGTGGTGCCCAATCATTTCAGCTATTTTTCTTTTTACTCACTGCTTTTTATTGCGAGTATGGACTTAGAATCTGATACCGATTTAGGCATCAGCACCGCTATAACTGGGATATTGCCATGAGCGAATCATCATTTGCCTTTGTCGATTCGAACAAAGGTGGCTTAATAGACAGGGTTAAGATCCTGTCGACTAAGGCTTTTTGATTTTATGAGCCGTAAAGGTCTCATAAAGGTGTTTCTCCTTATGAGTCGTGAGGATCCCGTAAGTGCGTTTTCTCCCTAAGAATCGTGAGGATTCTCAAGTGTATGGTATCTTATAAGTCGTAAGGATCTTACAAGAGTGTTTTCTCCTTATAAGTCGAGAGGATTTACAAGTGTCGCTCACCATTTGAGAACATTTCACGCCATTGGCGGAACTTGGTGGGGGAGACGTTTATTTGTGCCCGTGGATTGTATACAAGGGTCAATATTGACTGTATGTAGGGCAAATTGGGGTGTATGACGGCTTAAGAACAGGTTTAAATCCCTGTAGCTTAAGGCTTTTCGAATCCTATGAGCCGTGAGGGTCTCATAGGGGAGTTCTCCTTACGAGTCATGGGGATCTCGTAAGTGCATCTTCTCTATAGGAATCGTGGGGATTCTCATGTATGTTGCTCCTTCGTGAGTCGTAAGGATCTCACTCAGGTATTTTCTCCTCATAAGGTCGAGAGGACCTTATGAGTTCTCGTGACCATTTTTTTACGAGATTGCGCCCTTTTGGGTTTTCACAAACTTGCCAGCAGTCCTATTGTTTTTACTCCCGGCGCCCTTTCGGGTTTTCATCCGTGTCCATTCTGCTTGTGGATGTATCTTTTTTTTGCCGCATAGAGATGCTGCGGTTTATAGTAGTTTTAAGGACGTTTCGGTCCGTAACTAGTTTTAAGGACATTGCGGTCCATTATTAGTTTAGGGACATTTCGGACCGTTATTAGTTTAGGGACATTTCGGTCCGTGGGAGTTTTGAGGCGAGATTTCGCCGGATACTACTTATAGAGTTTAGACTCGGAAAGATAGCGAGTGGACATAGGCATCGTCAATTATCATTGATCCGGGCCGTGACTCGTCAGGCGTAGTATTTCTTAAGGAACCGGCCGTTTATTGGCCGAAAGGGACTTTCACCATGCATATCCATAAGCAAGTAAGCACCACCTTGGTAGACTTTGTCTATGATGTATAGGCCCTCATAGTTTGGCTCGAATTTCTCCCATTTGGCACGATTGGAAATCATTGGCCTTTTTACGACTAGTACGAGTTCGCCTTAGCGGAATGTTCTCGGCCTAGTCAATCTTTCGTATGAGCGCGTCATCCTCGCTTTATAAGCTTCTAGATTTTGCTGCGCCATGACACGAGATTCATCGAGGGCGTCGAGTTTCTCGAGCCGAAGATGAGCATTCTCTTCATCTGTTAGATCGTAATGAACCACCACTCATAGAGAGGGTAGTTCTATCTCCAAGGGAGTACTGCTTCTGTGCCGAATACCAACGTGAATGGCGTTGTATTTGTGGCTGTTTTGAACGTAATTCGATACGCCCAGAGAGCTTCATGCAGTCTCTCGTGCCAGTCCTTTTTTATTTTTGGACACCGTCTTCTTTATGATCTTTGTCAAGGTTTTGTTGAAAGCCTCAGCTAGACCGTTAGCTCGGAAATTATAGACCGAAGAGTATCTCCAGTCTAAGTTATGCTGCTGTGCAAAGTCGCTGATTCTATGACTTTTGTAGGCCGGCCTATTATCGGAGATAATCCATCGCGGAGTTCCAAACCGATAGATGACGTGCGTCTTGAAGAAATGAAGAATATTCTTCGTCTTCACTTCTCTTAGCGGTACTGCTTCTTCCCACTTAGAGAAGTAACCAATTGTCGCCAATATGAACCGATGTCCTTTGGACGATATTGGTTCGATGGGCCCAATTATATCGGTTCCCCACATTTCAAACGGCCAGCTAGCCACTGTTGGGTGAAGCGGGTTTGGATGCTGGTGGATGAAGTCTCCATAAATTTGGCACGAGTAGCACTGCTTCGTGTATTCGAGACAGTCCTTAATCATCGTTGGCCAATAGTAGCCCATCCTTTTGATCTTCAGCTTCATCTTCGGCCCGGCTTGATGAGAACCGCATAGTCCGTCATGAGTTTCTTAAATGACTCTTCTTGCTTCTTCCGGTCCCAAGCATCTCAGCCACAAAGAGTCGAACGACCTCTTATATAGAGTATCATTGACGAAGGCGAAGGACAGAGCTCGTTTCATGAGCTGATGTTTTGAGGATGCAGCTTCCGGTGTTTGACGGGATTTGAAGTAGTCTATAAAGACTTCTCTCCAATCCTTAGCCCTTTCTTGGTCCTCTGTTTGTAGGGCTATTTGCTTGGTCGCTTCCTTTTCTTCAGACGACTCTGGAGATATTTCTACTGGTGCAAAAACCCGACGGCTTTGGACAATGATCCTCACGTCATCGAGGTTTTCGTCAGCCAGTTCTTTAGCGAGTTTAGCTAATGCGTCCGCTTTGCTATTTTCTGTACGTGGTATGCTTTCTAGGGCGTAGGAGGGAATTTGAGTCAGCAGTTGCTGTACTCTTTCTCCGTATTTTACCAACTCTGGTTTGCACATCTGATAGTCACCATTTACTTGGCTAGCGACCAGCTGGGAGTCTCCGTATATGAGGAGGTTTTCGATTCCCATGTCGACAGCGATCTCAAGACCTGCTATCAAAGCCTCATATTCTACTTCATTGTTTGTCCTCGGTTCTGTTAAGAAAAAGGAAAAGCGCACTATCCCTCTTTGTGGAGCCACGAAGATGAGGCCTACCCCAGATTTGATTATGGGGGAGTTGTGCTTTCTCTTCTTCATGGAAGATGCCCCATCGAAGTAGAGTTACCATCGGGTATCACTCCCTCCTCTCTCCCCGTCGATTGTGTCAAACGTGTGCTCGTCTGGCAATTTGCAATTTAGGGGTGAATCGGCAGGTATCGGATGCTCGGTGAGAAAGTCGGCGATGGCCTGGCCTTTCACTGCCTTGAGCGGTCGGTATGTTATCGAGAATTCCATTAAGAGTAGGGCCCATTTAGCGAGCCGTCCCATTAGTATGGCTCTTGACATCAAATATTTGAGAGGATCTACTTTTGATATGAAATGGACCTCATGCGCCAAAGCATAATGCCGAAGCTTTGTTATTGCGAAGATTAACGCCAGGCAGTGTTTTTCGATAGGGGAGTAGTTGTTTTTTGCCCTCAGGAGAACTCGACTCAAATAGTAGAGGGCTCTCTCTTTTCCTTGGTCGTTCTCCTGCGCCCATAGCGCGCCTAACGAACCTTCGAAGGCTGTTGTGTACAGGATGAGGGGCTTTCCCTTAATTGGAGCGGTCAGTACTGGAGGATTCTGCAGGTATTGCTTGATTTCATCCAATGCGCTTTGGCATTTACGATCCCAAACGAACGGGGTTTCTTTCTTCATCAGGTGACTGTAGGGACGGCATTTTCCAGAGAGCTTGGCTATGAACCGTCGGATATACGTAAGCTTCCCTTGTAGAGACCGCAATTGTTTTAAAGTTCTTGGAGTAGGAAATTCCATAATCGCCTTGATCTTCAATGGATCTATTTCGATGCCCCGGTGTCGTATGCTGAACCCTAGAAATTTGCCTGAGGAGACTGCGAACGCGCATTTCAGAGGGTTCATCTTCAGGTTGTATTTCAGAAGGCGCTGAAACACTATTTTCAGATGCTCCCAATACTCCTCGTGCGATTTGCTTTTCACCACGAGGTCGTCAATATAACATTCGACGATTTCATATATAAGGTCATTGAAAATCTTCGTCATGGCCCTCTGATAGGTAGCACCGGCGTTCTTCAGACCGAAAGGCATCACTTTATAGCAGAATATGCCCAGAGGAGTCCAGAAAGCGGTATGCTTCTGGTTTTCGGGATGCATCTTTATTTGATTGTACCCCGATGATCCGTCCATGAAGGAGAAGACATCATGAGTGGACGTGTTATCTATCATCAGCTCGGTAACCGGTATGGGAAAGTCATCCTTCGGACAGGCTTTGTTGAGGTCCCGAAAGTCCATGCAGATGCGCACCGTCCTATTTTTCTTCATCACTGGGACAATGTTGGCGATCCAGTCGGGGTATTGAACTTCTTGGATGAAGCCGGAGTCGATTAGCTTCTTGAATTCGGCGTTGATGCTCATTTCAAGTTCGAGCCGCATTCTTCTTGGTGCTTGTTTGACTGGCTTGACGTCCGAAGATATCGCCAACTTATGCACAGCTATTTCTGGATCTAGCCCTGGCATCTCGGAATAGTTCCATATGAAGCAGTCTTTATACTGCATGAGCACGTCTTTTAGCGTAGCCACCTATTCTTTAGCCAGCAGCTCACTGACGAATGTTGGCCGTGGGTCATTTCCCGTCCCCAAGTCGATTTTCCTTAGGTTGTCCGCAGTGGTATGTATTCCATCTTCCAACTCTTTTGGCGCCGGTGGAAATTCTGAGATCAGCTCATCTTCATCCTCATTTTCGAAGCACCAGGAGAGGTCATCCATATTCTCGTGCATTCCTTCTTCCGACGGCGTTATCACGTGACAGGTACGAGCTCATTTCCAAGACCGATATTGATATGGTTCTACTCTCGCCATATACGTTGCTTTTGGCACATGCCTTTGCAGTGGGGCTACCCTTCAACTGTAGGATAAAGCGAACCTGCCGAGTTGATATTGGTCTTCAACCCAGTTTTTGAAGGTGAAGCAGTCTTCAAGAGGATATCCTACTGCTCGATGATAGGAGCAATAATTCAGCTGATAGAACTCGTTTACTTGTTCGAGGTGTTTGGACTTCGGGAGTGTAATCATTTGATACTTCATGACGAGGTCGAATATCTTCCCTGTCTTGTCTCGAGGGAAAGAATATGCTCGACTCATCTTTTTCATAAGAGACGGATTCCGGCTGACATTTTCTCGATCGCGTGGCCTTTTGGATCCGTTTTGCTGCTGTCGAACGATTTTTCCGTTCATTAACTTGTTTTTGCCTTCGCGTCAGGCCTTTTTCTTATCTTGGGAGCCCATGGCGGGCTGACGGTGGAAGGCATTATCATCCTCCGTAGCCTGCTGAAGGAGGCACTGCGTCTTAGCTTTTTTGTAAATGGTCATTCGCAGCTGTGGTCGTTCCGAACCTTTTGACTCGCTTCCCTTACTAGCCTGTCCATTTGTTCTTCAAACGACAGGCTCGGCATTTTTCTGGCAGGACCACATTCTAGTTCAGCGTCAGCGTCTTTTAAAAGAGCATCCTCTTCTTCATCAAGGTCCTTTATGACAAGGCAGCCATGGAACTGCTTCCGTTTCTTGGACTGGACATATCCAAGCCCAATCATTTCCATTTTTCCGTTAGGCAATTTTCGCTGAGTTCCGGGGACGTTCCAGATCCTGTTGAAGAACAGAGCTTGTCGAGGAGTCTGATTGAAAGGTACTCTTTGGCATCTTAATAACCTTCTCAATCCCTCCGCATAGTATCTGGGCAGACGGATTGGTTGGGGCTTGTTAAGCGCAGGTTCGGCACCATGCCAGACTTCTCTCTCGACTTTGGTTTCCTCGGATCGATAGAATAGGATCGCCCTTTCACCACTTCGCCTGGGAGGGACGTAGAATGTCTGCAGCTCTTACACACTATATGTCTCAAGAGCATCAAGCTCTTTGTAGTGCTGTCGTGGGACCATGGCGATTTGCAAACTCTGATCATCTCCAGTAAAGGTCTGCATTGATGGATGGGCCGAGAACACTGCGTTGACTTCGTCTTCAGAGTCACTGCCAAAGACCAGAATAGGGGTAGATGGTCCCGAGTTGTGGCATTGGGGCGGCCCCAAATAGGCTATCTCTTCTTCCTCCTCGGTATCACTCCCGAAGACCGGAATAGTGGTGATAACTTTTTGCTTGTTCTCCGGTTTATGGCACATTTTCGTGTCTTCAAAATCTGGCAGGAAATACTTTGCATCTTCGTATTTTCGGACTTCATTTATAGAGAATGGGTTTAGTTCCCCCGTCACATTATACTCGAGACCATCCTTGAAATACTTCATACACTGATGCTGTGTAGAAGGGATGATGTTGTATTCGTGTAACCAAGGCCTGCCGAGCAAAGCGTTGTAGCAGGTCTTGGCGTCAATGACATGAAATTTGATGTCAGTGACGAGCAGCCCGAAGTGTAACGTTGGTATTACAGACCCGAGCGTCCGTGATGACTGGGAGTCGAACCCAGAGATGGTGATTTTATCCCGAGCAAAATGCTGAACGCTCATGCAGATTTCTTTTAACACCCTTATATTTAGGAGATTGACATAGGACCCGTTGTCAACTAAGATCTTCCCTATCTTGATGTCATGGCAGTACTCAGTGACATACAGGGGACAATTGTGCTCGCACGTTCCGAGGAGGAGATCTTCATCGCCGAAAGTGATGTCAGCTGTGTGCACTTCTTCCAGATCGTCCTTCATCTTTTCTTCGGCAAAGAAAGCTTGAAACTGTTCGGGCTCTTGTAATGCCCTGATTAGGGAATCTCGTGCCTCTTTAGACAAGAGAAGGGCATCCAAGATACTCAATTATGAGGGTATCTTCCTCAGGTGTGCCAGGACATTGTAATCCACCTTGTTTTTCTTGGGCGGGTCCTTGGCTGCCAACTCTTCGATGTCTCGATCGTCGAGGGCGATATCCTCAGGGACTTTTTCCTTCCCCTTATCCTTTTTGTTTGACCCCTTGTCTGTGGGTCCGAGATTCTTTTCGGACAACGTACGATTGCGCCACTGAATACTCTCACAGTTCTTTATCTCTTCCTCTTTCCCTGAGGTGGATTCTTTGAAGAGAGGACCGAGGACTATTTCTTCATCGGAATCGCTTCCGAAGGTGAGAACTTGCGATCCCCTGGTATCAACCACGTGACAGTTGCCGGCTGTTCTTTTATGCTCATCTGTCGTGCTGCTTTGCTCCCGAAGAGTTTTATGCTTCATCCGCTTGGAATGTTGTCGGTGAGCAACGTATGCTTGCCACCACTTTTTAAAGGCATTGCATTCTTCAGTAGGGTGTGCAATCTTCTGATGGTATAAGCAGTAGTTAGGATGTACATCCGCTTCGTTAAGGTGTATACCGCCAGGAGTATTTTCTTTGAAAGATGGCAGCTTCATCCCTATTGACAGGGCTTTAGTGAACCGTTTCCCTGTCTTAAGCATGTTTTTGTCTGCCACGGGTGTGCTTCAATCTGGTTGAAGTGCTTTGCGACTCATCCCTACCATGACTTTTTCAGCTTGATGTCGACGCCTGGCCCTTTCGAATATGGTCGTTTCACGCTCTTGATCAGCTTTACTCTTCTGACGGACTTTGTTCAGCAGCATGTCAATCATCTCGTCTTACGGTTCCAGGGATTTTGGTATCTGTTTATACCATAATTTTGCATTCTTATATTCCCTATTCTTATTCATTTTATAAATAAACAGGTGCATTTGACCCATGTCTGCTACATAGTTGCAGGTTACAGGTTCTCGGAACAAAAACAGTGAAAACGATGAAAAGACGATACAAAAGTGAGACTACGACCAACAAAAAGCATGTCTCTTCTTGTGCCTCATTTCATCTATCTAAATTCAAATCTGTAAATTTCTGTAAAGAAGGAAGAGAGCATCAAATAAAAATTATGAGTAAGTTTTCTTTTCATTGCCCTACTTAAATTTTATTTCCATGCCCTAAGTAATTTCTTATCTGCCCTAGTTAGATCTTTTATTCTCTGCCCTAATTAGATAGTGTAGAAAATGTTTTTCAATTCCCTAATGAGTGAGTAGTCTCCTCGCTTGTTAGGGTTAGATTTGGGGAAGGCTTGAGAGATGAAGATCTCTCACCCCTTTCTTGCCCATCACACGTTTTTATAGGACTCCTTGCATACATGCACACACTGCTCCCTACGGCACCCTATTCCACGAGGTAGCGGTGATACCGTAGTATAAAAGACCGGTTGAGCGTGTTTTCCATGGAGGTTAGGGTAAGAATTAAGAAAGGAAGGACAAGAACCTAGAGGAAGAAACACCGTTTCTTCCCGATGGTACTAATCCACTTTATTAATTATTACCATAACACCTCATAGATCTTAATTTGGGCATAGAAAGCGGTGAGGAATATTGACTTTCCAAACCTAACCTAAAACTAACTCTAGCAAGATTTAGGTTTAGATCAACTTAGTTTTTAGATTTAATCAATCCGACAACAATCGGAATTAACTCGTTAGAACAATTAGGAGATACACAAAATCCCTGTGGACCAACCCGTACTCACCGGCTAGCTACCAAGCGACGCCGTTCTTGATTGCGGTTATAAATATTTTTGATTCATCTTTTAAAAGCGCATACGCTAAATCATTCAATCAGTATCAATCCTGCCCCCAGGCCCTCTCTACTATCTTTTGATGTCGAGTGAGCTTCTTCATCATTTATTGGTGAATGAAAAATCATGTGACAACTTTCCACATAATCATCGGGCTCTTCTAACGAGTCTTCTCCCTCATCATTGTCATTATCTCCACTCTCAAGGATATGGTTGAGAAACTCTTGAAGTGTGACCGGGGTTCGCGCCTTCTGGTTATATTCTTCCAGCGCGTCAATATGCTTTTGCAGGTCCGTGCGTTTGTCGGCAGACTGTGCAGGCTTTCTGGTCTTCTTCTTTTTCGAAGACTTCGACGGTTGGGCTTGGGTATTTTTCCCATCGCTACTAACTCTCGGTGTTGGACGCGGTTTCAGCATTACCTCAGTGATCTCTGGCTCCATAGGGCTTTTCCATCTAATTGCCGGACATGCTTGAAGGACTTTCAGCATTCTTTTAGTCTTGTTCGAAAGAACAACTTCCCATGGAGCTTCTTCTATAAATGAGCATAATGCCCCCGGCGTGTCCAACTTTTTAGGAGCATGCGGTTGTGGCGGGTTCACCCTCCAGTTTTCAAACAGCTCAAATTTGCCTTGTTGGTACTGATCCTCAATCCAGTTTTTGAAGACGAAGCAATCTTCGATTGGGTGGCCCACTATTCGGTGGTAGGGGCAGTAATTGGGATTGTTAACGTCGCCCGGTTGCAGCGGGCGTCTCGGCTCTGGTAAAGTGATAAGCATGTTGTGCACCGCCAGTTCGAACAGTCTTTTCGTTTTATCCCGAGGGAATGAGTAAGGACGTCTCAGCTTTTCTCCGAGTGTCCGCTGTTTATCGTTTTGGCAAGCAGTTGGTTTCAGATCACTCGGTTGTTGCTGAGTGTTGGCGACAAAGGTCGCTTTTCCTTTACCCTTTTCATTTCGAAACTCCGTTTTCGAGGAGGGCGGTCTATGGCCCATCTGGTCCATTTGGGCTAGCTTGTCGATCAAGGCCTGGAAGGTGGACGGCTTGAAAAACATCATGAATTGGGTATAATCGCCTGCGGATCGAGGATTCCCACGAACATGCCCACGGAGGAGCATCTTCTATGCGTTGTTCGCATCTCGACCACAGGTTCTGCCACCAAATTGCATACTGAACCCATGTCGCTCCTGGCTTCACCCTGGCATTGATCAATGCCGTGATCGAGGTGCGTTCGCTGGCGCTTGCGAAACGCTGGGTGAATAGCAACTCCATTTCTGTAAACGTTTTGATGGAGTCGTTCGGAAGCTTTGGGTACCATTCAAAAGCTGTCTCCGCTAAACTACCGACGAACTGGCGAAGTAGCAATTTTTCGTCACCTCCAATATTGCCGCAGAGAGCCCTGAACTGAATGACGTGCTAATGAGGGTTGCCTGTCCCCTTGTACATGTGAAATTTAGGGATCGTATATCCCGGTGGGTACTTAATTTGATCGTACCAGCCTAAATAGGGTCTCCCAGTTCTGACGATTTGGCCAGTTGTTTCACTTGTCTGATGATCTCGTATTTGCTGAGCTATGTAGTCATCAAGCGCAGCTTTCGAAATCGTCTCCTCCCTGGCTGCTGATAAAGCCGGGAGAGGGTTTGATGTCTCCCCTCTATCGTCTTCAATGATTATTGGGGGATCTTCGGCTGGAGGGTCCGGCTAGATCATCATCCCCACCATATCTTGGAACAGGAGCACCATTTGTTTTATATTAGCTGCTTGTTCCGCGGCTTCTTTATCTTTCTTTTCGAGCATTCTTCGGAGGAACTCAGCGTCGGTTTCCTGTTCCTGGCGTTGATCCGACGATATTTCCGGACTTTCCTTCTGCCCAGTGAGCGCGGCCATCTTTGTCAGTATATCCTGGAGTTTCTGTTGTTGCTCCTGAGCCTTTGTTACTGATCGTGTAAGTGGTCGATGACCCCCAGAAGCACGGCTTTCCTCTTTTCCGGAAGCCATGTAGATGGTGTGCACTACCATGCCCCCAGACTTGGGACGTTTGGGTTCAGTACCCTTGAGATTTGTCGTAAGCACGGGGATTTTCTCCGGCCTTCTCCTTTTATGGGTGGTCGAAGTTGAGGGGGCTGTTGCAGACGATACTTTCCGTGGTACGACGGCGGGATGATCCTCCTCTTGTCAGGCCTTCATTTTCTTCGATCTACGGGAGTAGTCTTTGTCGATTACAGAGTCTTGGACTCTTCGCCAAACCCTGTGGATTTTGGGGGACAGCCGCTGAGAGGGCTGTTCCAAGTTTGCCTCTGTAATGTTCTCCACAGGTGGAGGAGATCTCTTCAATACAGCAGTTGGAGAGTTCTTACGCACCTTCCTGAGCGGCTCAAAGTTGTTCCCAGTTGGAACAGCAGTATCAATTTCCACCATTGGAGATGGTGGGGTAAGTCCAGAAGGGGAACTGCCCCCAGCTTTCCTCACCCGGTACCAGTGACGACGTTGAGTATGTCATGTAACCGGGATCACCTCTGTTATCGGGGTAGCTTTGTCATGCCCCCTAATCTGATGAGAAGTTGTCAGCGTCAGCCTATCGAAGACAGACGTCCGCTGAGGGGGAATAGTCAATCTCGTGAAGGCCGACTTTTGGGCTAGGGAAGTAGTTTGGACGACTTCATCTGCAGCAGGATTTAGGATGGCCTTCTCCGGTATTGCGAGCCTCTTCGTGGGCCTATTTGAACTTAGGCTCAGCCTGTCGAAGACTGAGGCAGTGGACTTAGACGACCCGTTGAGAGGGGCCGCGGTAGTTGCAAGCCGATCGAAGACCGACTTCTTTGGAGTTTCCTGTGATGGCACTGGGGCGTTGAAACTCGTTGGTGGGAGCATGGCCCCGAAAAACAATCCAGTGATGGCTTGTGTCACCTGTTCCACTGGCATTGCGAAGATGGAGGCCGCTTGAGGCCAGTAAGTTACTCCTCCAGACGGGGCGGAGCGGGAGTTGTTGCTTCAATTTGAGCAGTTAGAAGCCATTGACGTCATCTTCTTTTCTGCATGGAGCAAGACACCAAATCTTAGTACCTCGAATCCACAGGCAACCATAGCAGACCGCGATTTGTTCGCGAAACACGATACATGAAGTGTGGAGTGGAAAGAGGAAAAGGTCCAATCGGGCGTGCCAGAATCTGTGTACCGCCGAAAACAGAGACGAAACCGCGTAGGTCTTCTTGCCTGAATTTAGGAGCAGATGCTATTTGGATTTATTCGTCCACCTCTCCGAAGATACCAAGCTGATTTATGGCACCGTGCATCGGAGGTTTAGGCGGATGCGGCCGTTGTAGCAGACTTTGTCAGATTCCTCCTCATTGGCGGGGATTTTTTTTATTGTGGGGACGCTCTTCCCTGCAGGCGCAAGCCCCTGCAGTTAATTACGTTACTGCGCAGCGATAACCACTTTCTCGTGCTCCAGATGTTCACTTCGTGTCATGTGTGTTTGTTTTATTTTTTTGGTTGCCTGTGGATTGTATATGGAGACTAATTTATGTTGTCACCCGTAGGACATGGATTGGTCCAAATCCGTATTCTCTTAAATTTGGGTTTGGTTGATTTAAGGCTCGTTGGCCTCGTTTAAGATTAAGATCAACTTAAATGTTTGTTAAGGGTACGTTAGTCTAATTTTAGACCAAGATCTACTTAATAAGGTTTTAGGATCATTTAGATCCAACAAAAGAGCATTTGGGCTCTATTGCTTTAGTTTAGGGACGTTTCGGTCTGTTGAGTTTAAGAACATCATAGTCCATAGGGTTTAAGGACATCATAGTCCATAGGGTTTAAGGACATCATAGTCCATAGAGTTTAGTTTAGGGACGTTGCGGTCCAAAGGGTTTAGTTTAAAGACATTACGGTCATGGAATTTAGTTTAGGGACATTACGGTCCGAAGTTTAAGGACATCATAGTCCATGGAATTTAGTTTTTGGGGACGTTGCGGTCCGCAATTTAGTTTTAAGGACGTTGCGGTCCAAAGGGTTTAGTTTTAAGGACGTTGCGGTCCACAATTTAGTTTTAAGGACGTTGTGATCCAAAGGGTTTAGTTTTAAGGACGTTGCGGTCCACAATTTAGTTTTAAGGACGTTGGTTTGGGGGTATACCCAGAGCTATTGGTTATTGGGACCCTCCACCTCTCTGAAGACGTTGAAGAATTACAACGACATGTATCAGAGGTGTGGAGAGATGTACCCTTGAACCAATGGATATTCGTCATAAGATCGGTGGTCTTGTTTGGGACTAAGGCCAATTTGGAAAAATGTAACAACCCTAAACTTTCTGTACTAACTTTCTGTAGAATTTTTTCAAAAATACAGAAAGGGGTATTTTTGCATGAGCACAAGTTATAAACCTGTTTTGCTTTTTAAATTACAAGATGGAGCTTGTAGCTCATTGGTAATACCTTGCACTGCTAAACCAAGCCACCAGAGTTCAAATCCCATACCCCACATTATTTTTAATATTGTTTTATTTTGAATTTTTAGAATAACAAGGGTTTACACGTGCATAACTCACAAAAACCCCACTACACCCTAAAAACAAACTGGACCAGAGGGATAATGAAACGGTGAGGAGCCCCGACCACCCCCGACTCGGCCGGGACCGGCCGAATCGGCCGGCGACGCGGCCGGACCGCCGAGTCGTCAACTTGAAAAAGTTGCTTTTTGGACTTCCTGCACACCTGCATACTTTAAATTCTTGGACCAGTACCCGAGCCTCTTTAAAACCCTAATTACCCCATTTTAATACAATTTAATACAATTTATCACATTTTTTATTTAACCTTTCACCTACACTAACCCTAGCCTTAACCTATAAATACAACCCCTAAACACACCCCCCTCACTCCAAAATTCTGATCAAAACTCTCAAGAAATTTGCTAGAACCTTAGTGTACTTTTGAAGTAGCGAAAGGCGAAGCTCCGGTGATTTTTCCGGCGACAACCCTAGGAGTTCCCGGCTAAGAAACGACGCATCGGCGAAATCTACCATTCTCTCTTCCTCTCCTCTAAGTTTGAAACCCGTAATTCCCACTTCCCCCTTTCTCTACTCTTTTCTAAAATACGTATTTCTAAAACCCGACGGAATTGGAGCAAATCCGATTTCCGATTCGGTTCTTCCTAAAACTCTCACTTTTCTTTAATACAATCATGTTAAACCATTACATGTTGACTATTAAACATTAACAAACATGTTGAATAACTTTCATGACAATATATTTCATTTTGTAACTTTTACCGCTCTTTTTCATTAAAATACCATGTAGTTTCATTTCGACATTTAAACCATCACAAACTTGCTATATGTTTAAGTAGATCACGAGGTAATGACCTACCTCCTCACAACACTCAAAAGCAACATAGCACAATATCTTTCGGGACATAAAATACGGGAAAACGAAACATTTCAAATAAATACCATGAATTAATAAAACCATTTTCTAGAAGATTAAGTATTTTACAAATCTTTGCAAAGTGCCGCTATAACCCATTTGGGGAACCCGTTCGGGATGGTGCAGATTATCGCACATCCTCGGGCTTAGTAGTGCGAGATGCAGACCTCCGCAAGGAGCATTCGGTCTCGAAAGATTTAAAATACAAATATCTAAAGAAAATGAGATTTCTAGAAATATAATATATATATTAAAAATTATTTTTATATAAATATATATATGTAACATCAAAATATCTATTTTATGATATTATAAATATTCCAACCTTTCCAAATCAAAGAATCACTTTACATTGAAATACCATGAATTAAATACAAGTTCAATATTACAATTTAATACCATGTATTATGAAAAATAGGTTTATTCACTAGAAATATCACAAATATAAAATCTACATTCATGATAACTCTAAAGACGATAACTAAATATTTGGGGTGTATATTGAAAATTATACAAAAGTATTTTTACATAAAACCCCCTCAAGTTCTATAAATTACCCTAAGGATCCTAGGAAACATAGGTTTAAGCGGGACCAATCTCTTGAGCCTCGGGGAGCAGGAGAAGTGGGTGCTTGCCTATTTAAGGTAGACAACTTAACAACGGTGTTATCAACACGGTAATCGTCTTTAAAAAAGACACAAATCCTGCTGCCCATGTGCAGCGGTTACCGATAATATCAAAACAATCAGGACTTCAATTTACTTTTCTAATTGTCTGACTCAGATTGAGTCTCATTATAATAATCTGACTTGAATGTGATTCAAGTACAATATTACAAAACTACAATTCAACATGAATCCATGAATACATCTATTCAATCTATATTGACTGAACCGAACCATGGATATACTTCCATTTACATGATTCTCCAGTTACATCCATTTACTGATATCATGGTTTCGGCAAGTCATCTATACAATTCAATTTACAAGACAATACAATTCAATACATTACCATCAGCACAATCATTACTATCAATACAATAAATACACACGGTATTGGGGTAGTTCATTCGTAAATCCAATAGAATCTCAAGGGTCCCCCTAAATCATGAATCCATATCTACTAACACAAGCAAGCAATCATGAGGGCCCGTGTTTCCATGCTCCTGGATTACAGCCTGTTGAGTTTGGAATACTTCGACAACGGTCGAAGTCCCATTACTATTATTTGATTCGGGCTCGTGGTTCCCTACCCCTGGATTACAGCCTGTTGGGTTTGAGAACACTCTTGAGATTGGTTGACATTCACCTTTGAACTTATGATAACAACAGCTTTAACACTAAATATAACAATATAACAAAATAACAACTTTAAAAACTATACTCTCTCTCTCTCTCTCTTACTCTATGTTTATTCTATTTCTCCCTTATCTTTGGGACGTACCGAGCGATTTGTTCGCTGATGACGTTCTCTTTCTTTCTTCTTGAATGTCGTCAGGTGATACGGATCTTCCAGAGATCGAGCCTACCAGCGAGGACTTGGACCAGCTTGCAGAGCTCTAGCTACATTGTACACTTTTTATTTCAGTACTTTTCCTTTTCTGTTATGCCACTGTTTAGGCATTGCTTTCTTCCAGATGTATTTACTTTTCCATGTATTGTACAAAAAGAATGTGAATAAATAAAGTTGCTATTTTATTATATCTTGTCTCTTGTGCGTTTATTTTTATATTGCTTAGATACGCTTAGCGTATTTACTTCAGAGTAAATACGTAGCGGCCTCGTCGTGTCCCCTTCGCCATATACCGGGAAGTGGGGCGTGACAGGTTTTGTTGGCGGCCCATGCAGGTCAGAGCTATATGGAACACTACCATGCAGTTCTGTTCTGCGTGAACAAGCTAAGCAATATAACACAAGAACTAGCAACTAAAACATTCTTTACAATTCATATTCCTTAAATCTTACAATTTCATATTCCTTAAATCATATACTTTGAATCCGTCCTAACCCAAAATTCCCTCACCTCTTTTACAATCTTACCAAAACCTTCGCATTTTTTCGTTCTTTCACATATTTTTCATACACTACCAATAATTCTATCACCAAACTTTCCTTGAATCTGTTACACTTTTCTTTTACAAATTTCGAGCACGAAATTTTTATAAGGAGGGTAGAATGTAACAACCCTAAACTTTCTGTACTAAATTTCTGTACAATTTTTTCAAAAATACAGAAAGGGGTATTTTTTCCTGAGCACAAGTTATAAGCCTGTTTTGCTCTTTAAATTACAAGAAAGAGCTTGTAGCTTATTGGTAATACCTTGCACTGCTGAACCAAGCCACTAGAGTTCAAATCCCATACCCCACATTATTTTTAATATTGTTTTATGTTGAATTTTTAGAATACCAAGGGTTTACACTTGCATAACTCACCAAAACCCCACTACACCTTAAAAACAAACTGGACCAGAGGGATAATGAAATGGCAAGGAGCCCCGACTACCCCAGACTCGGCCGGGATCGGCCGAATCGGTCGGCAACGCGGCCGACTCGGGCCGGCGCCGCCGGCCGGGCTCGGCCGGACCCCCGAGTCGTCAACTTGAAAAAGTTGCCTTTTGGACTTCCCTGCACACCTGCATACTTTAGATTCTTGGACCAGTACCCGAACCTCTTTAAAACCCTAATTACCTTATTTTAATATAATTTAATACAATTTATCACAGTTTTTTATTTAACCTTTTACCTACCCTAACACTAGCCTTACCCTATAAATACAACCCCTAAACATACACCCCTCACTCCAAAATTCTGAAAAAACTCTCAAGAAATTTCCTAGAATCTTAGTGTAATTTTGAAGTAGCGAAAGGCGAAGCTCCGGCGATTTTTCCGGCGACAACCCTACGAGTTCCCGGCTAAGAAACGGCGCACCGGCGAAGTCTACCGTTCTCTCTTCCTCTCCTCTAAGTTTGAAACCCGTAAGTCCCACTTCCCCCTTTCTCCACTCTTTTCTAAAATACGTATTTCTAAATCCCGACGAAATCAGAGCAAATCCGATTTCCGATTCGGTTCTTCCTAAAACTCTCACTTTTCTTTAATACAATCATGTTAAACCATTACATGTTGACTATTAAATATTAACAAACATGTTGAACAAGTTTCATGACAATATATTTCATTTTGTAACTTTTACCGCTCTTTTTCATTAAAATACCATTTAGTTTCATTTCGAGATTTAAACCATCACAAACTTGCTATACCTTTAAGTAGATCACGAGATAACGACCTACCTCCTCACAACACTCATATGAAACATAGCACAATACCTTTCGGAAACATAGAATACGGGAAAACGAAACATTTCAAATAAATACCATGAATTAATAAAACCATTTTCTAAAAGATTAAGTATTTTACAAATCTTTGCAAAGCGCCGCTACAACCCATTTGGGAAACCCGTTCGAGATGCTGCGGATTATTGCACATTCTCAGGCTCAGTAGTGCGAGATGCAGACCTCCGCAAGGAGCATTCGGTCTCGAAAGATTTAAAATACAAATATCTAAAGAAAATGAGATTTCTAGAAATATAATATATATATTAAAAATTATTTTTATATAAATATATATATATAACATCAAAATATCTATTTTATGATATTATAAATATTCCAACCTTTCCAAATCAAAGAATCACTTTACATTGAAGTACAATGAATTCAATACAAGTTCAATATTACAATTTAATACCATGTATTATAAAAAATAGGTTTATTCACTAGAAATATCACAAATATAAAATCTACATTCATGATAAATCTAAAGACGATAATTAAATACTTGGGGTGTATTTTGAAAATTATACAAAAGTATTTTTACATAAAACCCTCTCAAGTTCTATAAATTACCCTAAGGATCCTAGTAAACATAGGTTTAAGCGGGACCAATCTCTTGAGCCTTGGGAAGCTGGAGAAGTGGGTGCTTGCTTATTTAAGGTAGACAACTTAACAACGGTGTTATCAACACAGTAATCGTCTTTGAAAAAGACACAAATCTTGCCGCCCATGTGCAGCGGTTACCGATAATATCAAAACAATCAGGACTTCAATTTACTTTTCTAATTGTCTGACTCAGACTGAGTCTCATTATAATATCTGACTTGAATGTGATTCAAGTACAATATTACAAAACTACAATTCAACATAAATCCATGAATACATCTATTCAATCTATATTGACTGAACCGTTCCATTTACATGATTTTCCAGTTACATCCATGATTCTCCAATTATATCCATTTACTGATATCATGGTTTCGGCAAGTCATCTATACAATTCAATTTAAAAGACAATACAATTCAATACATTACCATCAGTACAATCCTTACTATCAATACAATAAATACACGGGGTATTGGGGTAGTTCATTCGTGAATCCAACAGAATCTCAAGAGTCCTTCTAGATCATGAATTCATGTCTACTAACACAAGCAAGCAATCATGAGGTCCCGTGTTTTCATGCTCCTGGATTACAGCCTGTTGATTTTGGAATACTTCAACGACGGTTGAAGTCCCGTTACTAACATTTGATTCGGGCCCATGGTTCCCTACCCCTGGATTACAGCCTGTTGGGTTTGAGAACACTCTTGAGATTGGTTGACATTCACCTTTGAACTTATGATAACAACAGCTTTAACACTAAATATAACAATATAACAGAATAATACAACTTTAAAAGCTACACTATCTTTCTCTTACTCTCTTCCTATTCTATTTTTCCCTTATCTTTGGGACTTACCGAGCGATTTGTTCACTGACGTCATTCTCTTTCTTTCTTCTTGAATGTCGTCAGGTGATACGGATCTTCCAGAGATCGAGCCTACCAGCGAGGACTTGGACCAGCTTGCAGAGCTCTAGCTATATTGTACACTTTTTATTTCAGTACTTTTCCTTTTCTGTTATGCCACTGTTTAGGCATTGTTTTCTTCCAGATGTATTTACTTTTCCATGCATTGTACAAAAAGAATGTGAATAAATAAAGTTGTTGTTTTATTATATCTTGTCTCTTATGCATTTATTTTTATATTGCTTAGATACGCTTAGCGTATTTACTTCAGAATAAATACGTAGCGGCCTCGTCGTGTCCCCTTCGCCGTATACCGGGAAGTGGGGCGTGACAAAAAATAAAGTGCACATGGGCTCGATTGATTAGGAATTTGGCTAACTTGGGCTCAGCCCACTGAGTCTCTGTCGTTTCCTATTTCAATAAAGTGTTAGACATTTACTAGGACACAATCATTTCTCTGTGCACATAATGCTAAACATTTATGTGAGTACTGACACTCACACTTAGCTTCGCTTTTTCCACTTTCTTTTGTTTTGTTTTTTACATGAGTGTTGAACACTCTTTATAGCGCTAGGCTCTTCTTGAAGAGTGTAGAGCGCTCAATGTTAAGTAGCGACCATGTGAGGGGCACGTGGAGCGCTTGGCGCTGAGCGTCGACCATTAAGTGCTAAGCACTTTTTATTGAGTAGAGCCCACGTGAGTGGCATGTGAGGCGCTTGGCGCTGAGCACCAGCATTTAAGTACTAAGCACTTCTTATTTTAAGCAGCGCCCACGTGAGGGGCACGTGAGGTGCTTGGCGCTGAGCGCCAGCATTGAGTGCTAGGCGCTCATTTTTTAGCAACACCCACATGAGGGGCACGTGGAGCGCTTGGTGATAAAGAGTTTTTGCGTGTGCGTTTTGAAATCAAAGTTAAGAATACCGCAATCAATAACGGTGTCACTTGGTAGCTAGCCGGTTGAGTACGGGTCGGTCCACAGGGAGATGGATTCCTTTTCTTTATGTTCTAACGCGTTAATCCGATCAAGTCGGGATTTGTTTTACGATCTAAGAATGAGATTAAATTGATTAAAAGTCTTGCTAGGGTTAGGATTAGGTTAGTTTGGAAAATGAATTCTACCCACTGCTTCCAATGCTCTAATGAAGAATATAGGTGTTAGGGTAATAGTCAACAAAGGGGATTAGCACGATTAGGAAGAAACTTAGTTTCTTCCTTTTAGTCCGTGTCCGTCCTTTGTTAACTCTTAGCCCTAAGCTCTATTTAAATCAACCACAACCGGTCTAACTAGGGAATCACCGCTATCTTGAAAGACAGGGTGCCGTAGTGAGCGGTATGTGATTAATTTAAAAAGAGTCCTATTATAAAAATTATATGGGCAAAGAAAGGAGAGAGAGAGATTTACTTCTCTCAAACCTTCCCAATCCTAACCCTAACAAGTGAGAAATTACTCACTCATTAGGGAAGTTATGATAAAATTCATTTTTATAATTTTAAAAGACTATCTAAGCTGCAGATAATAAAAGACAGATAAAAATTCAGGAATTAAATTCAGATAAAAGAATGCACGATAAAAAAAATACTTTTATTGATGACCTCTTGACGATACAAGGAAATTAAAATTTAATCTAGAAATTAAAAAGAGGCATCTCAAAAGAGGCACCCTAGAAGAGGCACCTCAAAAGAGGCATCCTAGAAGAGGCACACCTTTATTTGGGTTTGAGCCCTCCTATTTATAGATAGAAAAAACCCTAGGTTTACATTCTGATCCATACATGAAATTACAAAACAAACTCAAAGACCGAGTCAAAGCACCGACACCCCACCGACACATGCATTGCACGGCCGCGGAACCGCGGCAGAATAGCCTGTTTGGCCGTGGATCCGCGGCCATTTGGTGGGCTCATGGACCCAATTCTTTAGGGTTTCTTCAAGTTGCTTTTATCTTCTGTTTTCTTCACTTGGTCTCTCAGAATCTCTTCAATTCTCTTCCAGATTTCCACCAGTGCAAAATTTGTGGACTTTTACCGTAAGCTTCGCGTTGAAGTCTTGAATTTTGTGCTGCTCTTGAACTTTGTGCATTGAACTGTATAATGATTTTCAGTTGTTCCTTAAAAGGGCTTTCTTTTGCTCGGGGGCTAGAGAGGCCGATATGATAACAGGAAGGGTCTCATTCTCACCTAAGTAGGCATATTTAAGGTGAGATGGCAATAGCTTGAGTTCAAGTTTTGGAGGCGAAACAATTGAAGGTAAAATTGGTGAAACTGTCTCAAACTCGAAGGATTCCAATAGAGGTTCAAAGCGAGTGTAAGCAACCGAGTCGGATGGTTCAGCTAACTCATCCGAAAATTCAAAGGACTCAAACTCGGGTGGTGATTCTTCAAAATCGTTCGAAAAGGTGAAACACTCATAATCATTATCGGGTGTGAAAATTGTGTCAGATTCAAAGAGGAACGCACTAGTGGCGTCAAAACTGCTGTGATCGAAAAGAAATTTTTCGAGCTCACGGTCCTCCTGAGTGATCTCTTGGATCGAGCAAACATCAAGTATATTAGCATTAGGCTCGGAGGGCTGATTCCCCAACTTAAAAATGTTGAGCTCAATTGTCATGTTTCCAAAAGATAGGTTCATCGAACCATTTCGACAATTGATCACCGCATTAGAAGTTGCAAGGAATGGTCGACCGAGTATCACCGGAATTTGACTCCGGGGGTTAGCTAAAGGCTGTGTGTCCATAACAATGAAATCAACGGGAAATATGAAGTTCCTTACTTTAACTAACACATCCTCTAACTCACCCCTAGGAATGGTGATGGATCGGTCGGCCATTTGGAGAGTACAATGTGTGGGTTTCAGCTCTCCAACGCCTAATTGTTCATATACTGAATAGGGAAGCAAATTAATACTGGCACCAAGATCTAAAAGTGCGCGATTGATGTTCTTATCCCCAATAGTTATTGAAATTGTAGGACAGCCAGGGTCCTTGCGTTTTTGGGGTAAAGGTTGGGTAAGAGCATCACTTACTGCACTAGCCAAGAAAACTTTCTTAGGTACCTGCGATTTCCTCTTTTTGGTGTATAAGTCCTTCAAGATTTTAGCGTAAGAAGGGACTTGTTGGATTGCATCCAAGAGAGGTATGTTAATACTAACCTGTTTGAATAACTCCACAATCTTCTCTATTTGTGGAGTAGGTTTATTGGATCTCAACCTGTTTGGAAATGGAATATTTTGAAAATTTGTTGAGTCCAATATTTATGGAGTTGATTGCGGAGTTGGAACGGATCCCAGTGTTGGTGTTTTCGTGGAGTGAGATGTGGGTCCATTCGAATTAGAAGAAGAAGTAGAGCCTTGTGAAGAATGAAGATCAGGCTCTGAAGAAGAAGAAGAAGATGAGGAGGAGGAGGAAGAGGAAGAAGAGGAAGAAGAAGAGCGGCCGGGGTGTCATTATTGCCAACATTGTTGTGCAATAACTTTCCAGATCTCAATGTGGTCACGGCACTCACATTATGATTTTGTTGTTCATGAGCAACATATGTATTTTGTGTGTAACCGGGATTCGGCAGTGGTTGAGATGGAAGTTTCTCCTTCTCTCTCTCGCTTAACGCAGCATTCAGTTGTGCAATTTAGGATTCAATTGTTTTGATACTCTGATCATGTGAAGCAGTGTGTTGCACCAAAGACTGAATGGAAGATTGGATGCTGGTTGAGGATTACGTAGATTGTTTTAAAAACACATCCAGACTTCGTTCTAGCGAGAAAACATTATCGTTATTTGGTTGAACAAAATTATTTTGAGGAAAAGAGTTGTTTGGTGCAAAATTATTCATTTGATTTTGGTAAGGTTGGGGTTGGAAAGGTTGCTGATATTGAGTTTGTTGAGGGGGCTTGTTGTTGTGGAGGAGGCCTCTGGAAATTGTTATTGCCTTGGAATTGTTGTTGATTTTGATTCCAAACAAAATTTGGGCGGCTCCTCCAACCAGGATTATAAGTTGAAGAGTATGGATCATTTCTTTGTCTTTGCTGAAAGGCAGCATTGACTTGATCTTGTCCTTGAACAGGCGGATTGTAAGGACACTCTTCGGTTAAATGGGACGGATCCGAACAACAAGCGCAAATAGTGTGTGGGGGTAAAGCTGGGGCAGGAGAAGGCGATGAGAATTTACTCTCAATTGCTTCTAGTTTTTTCGTGAGTGCAGCCATTTCGGTCTTCATTGCAATCGACATATCAAGTTGATGTATGCCTGCCCTAGACTGACCTGATGAAGTAGATGAAGTTGTCTTAGTGCTTTCCCACTGAAGTGTTTGTTCAGCAAGATCATCGAGAAATTGCCAAGCTTCCTCGCTTGATTTTGTAAGAAAGTGACCTTGACAAATGGTTTCCAACAACTGCTTAGTTGCTGGGTTCAGTCCTTCGTATAAAGTTTAGCAAAGTTGCCATCTCTCGATACCATGGTGAGCGCACTGAACAAGAAGGTCCTTAAATCGTTCGAAACACTTCCAAAAAGGCTCGGAAGGAAGCTAGCAAAATTGATTAATTCCATTTTTAATTCTCCCAGTCTTGTAATGTGGGTAAAACTTTTTAAGAAAAGCCTTAACAAACTCTTCTCAATTTTTTATGGAATGAGATGCTGTGCTATATAACCACTTTTCAGGTAGGTCACATAAAGTGAATGGAATGACACGTAGCCTTATAGCATCATCAGAAAGTTGGGTGGTCTTCATCATTGTGCAAACATTCTGGATTTTGTTAATGAAGATGTAGGCATCTTCGGATTCCAGCCCGTGAAATTTGGGCAACATATTGATGAAGTGGGGTTTAATTTCGAAGTTATCCCCATTAGCCGGTGGAAGTGAAAGACAAGTAGGAAGTGCGGTGCGGGTTGGATAGAAAAGATCCTGGAGCGCGATTCGTTGGGGCGCTTCAATAGGAGGGTGTGGTGGGTTATTCGCACTCAGTTGAGGTGGAATCAGTCCCGAAGTAGGTAAGGGGTTGTTAGGATTGAATCCCGATATCTCCTTAGAAGATGATGAATTTGAAGATGAAGGTAAAGAAGTGGAGGGAATTTCGACTTCGGAGTCGAACGCGTCGTCAGTAGGCACTAACGAGACACGGACTAAACGGGCGCTAGTGTCCCTAGTCCAACCGGACATACACTAACGAGGTGTAGTGTAGTCAAAAAGAAAAATAGAAGGTGGGGGTAAGAAAACGTCGACGAGAGAATGTGGTGCAAATTGGGCGCAATGGATTTCTAGCGACAAAATGACAAGTTTTTGTAAAAAATTTGTTTTGTGGTTTTTTTTTATATGGAGTTTTGCAAAAGATTTTTTATATAAGGAACTACGACACACTTTCAAGCAATCACAATATGCATAATCAAGCCTAGAGCTAAGGTCTCCTAAGTCAACTAGACTGCTCCTAACTGTTCCAAAGGGAAAGTTGTGAGATGTCTCTCGAACCGCCTCTTCACCGCCAATTATGACCAGGTAAGCACAAGTAAAGAAAGGAGGGATCCGCTCACGAATCACCATGAGACGGGCCTTTTAAAATTACCTTTCCCACTTGTCTAGCCTAGGCTCCACAAAGTCAGGTTTAGATAAACGACCGATTGCCCACAACCTTCCTTTGTCCTAATGAGCGTGACAGTCCTTATTGGCTGAGTCTAAATATTTTTTAATTAACTCGAGAGTTGATGCAAATGCTTTTTGTGATTTTTGGGGTCTTAGGAAGGGTAATGAAATCCCCACCCAATCTGGATTGGTGTTATAGCCCCTTAAAAGTCCGTTTTTAAAAATGCAAAGTAGTAAACACACAAAAATCCAAAACACTTGCTAAAAAAAATTATTTTATTTTCGGCGCAAAGAACCCTGCAGGAAAATTTTTCAGAGGAGATCAGGGGGTTACAGAGAAGACAAGAAATACTCACAGAGGTTTCTGAAGTGCTGGCGTCAGCAAGTAGCCGCGGATCCGCGGTCAAATGCACCAAAATGCGGCGGTTCCGCGGTCAATTCGTTGGGTGAATCCTCCAAAATTCTTCTGTTATCTGTTGTGTTTTTTCTCTGTCTGTTCAGATCTTCTGTTTCTGGATTTGTTCACCGAGCTTGCTCCAGATCTGAATCTGTTTGTCTTTCCGTTCCTGCACAATTCGCACAAAAACCCTTCAAAAAATAACAAGATGATAATTTTTTTGTTTTTATATTTTTCAGTTTTTATGATTTTTTTTTAATTTTTACTTAACCCGAAATTACAAAAAGAAAATAATTACCGTTATCCCCGGCAACGGCGCCATTTGATTGGAAGAGTTTTTGCGTGTGCATTTTGAAATCAAAGTTAAGAATATCGCAATCAATAACGGTGTCGCTTGGTAGCTAGCCGGTTGAGTACGGGTCGGTCCACAGGGAGATGGATTCCTTTTCTTTATGTTCTAACGAGTTAATCCGATCAAGTCGGGATTTGTTTTACGATCTAAGAATGAGATTAAATTGATTAAAAGTCTTGCTAGGGTTAGGATTAGGTTAGTTTAGAAAAAGGATTCTACCCACTGCTTTCAATGCCCTAATGAAGAATATAGGTGTTAGGGTAATAGTCAACAAAGGGGATTAGCACGACTAGGAAGAAACTTAGTTTCTTCCTTTTGGTCCTTGTCCGTCCTTTCTTAACTCTTAGCCCTAACTTCTATTTAAATCAACCACAACCGGTCTAACTAGGGAATCACCACTATCTTGAAGGACAGGGTGCCGTAGTGAGCGGTGTGTGGTTAATTTAAATAGAGTCCTATTATAAAAATTATATGGGCAAAAGAAGGAGAGAGAGAGAGATTTACTTCTCTCAAACCTTCCCAATCCTAAACCTAACAAGTGAGGAATTACCCACTCATTAGGGAAGTTATGATAATATTCATTTTTATAATTTTAAAAGACTATCTAAGTTGCAGATAATAAAAGACAGATAAAAATTCAAGAATTAAATTCAGATAAAAGAATGCACGATAAAAAAAATACCTTTATTGATGACCTCTTGACGATTACAAGGAAATTAAAATTTAATTTAGAAATTAAAAAGAGGCATCTCAAAAGAGGCACCCTAGAAGAGGCACACCTTTATTTGGCTTTGAGCTCTCCTATTTATAAATAAGAAAAACCCTAGGTTTACATTCTGATCCATACATGAAATTACAAAACAACCCCAAAGACTGAGTCAAAGCACCGACACCCCACCGACACGTGCATTGCACGACCGCGGAACCGCGGCAGAATAGCCTGTTTGGCCGCGGATCCGCGGCTATTTTGTGGGCTCATGGGCCCAATTCTTTAGGGTTTCTTCAAGTTGCTTTTATCTTCTGTTTTCTTCACTTGGTCTCTCAGAATCTCTTCAATTCTCTTCCAGATTTCCAACAGTGCAGAATTTGTGGACTTTTATCATAAGTATCGCGTTAAAGTCTTGAATTTTGTGCTGCCCTTGAACTTTGTGCATTGAACTGTCCTCTTGACGATTACAAGGAAATTAAAATTTAATCTAGAAATTAAAAAGAGGCATCTCAAAAGAGCCACCTTAAAAGAGGCACCCTAGAAGAGGCACGCCTTTATTTGGCTTTGAGCCCTCCTATTTATAGATAGGAAAAACCCTAGGTTTACATTCTGATCCATACATGAAATTACAAAACAACCCCAAAGACCGAGTCAAAGCACCGACACCCCACCGACACGTGCATTGCATGGCCACGAAACCGCGGCAGAATAGCCTGTTTGACCGTGGATCCGCGACCATTTGGTGGGCTCATGGGCCCAATTCTTTAGGGTTTTTTCAAGTTGCTTTTATCTTCTGATTTCTTCACTTGGTCTCTCAGAATCTCTTCAATTCTCTTCCAGATTTCCAACGGTGCGGAATTTATGGACTTTTACCGTAAGTTTCACGTTGAAGTCTTGAATTTTGTGCTGCCCTTGAACTTTGTGCATTGAATTGTCTAATGATTTTCAGCTGTTCCTTGAAATGGTGGGCGGCATCATACGGATTCATCTATTGTTGGTCGTAGTCTCACATTTGTAGTGTATTTTCATGAATTTCACTGTAATGATCTGAGAACCTGTAACCTACAACTATTTAGCAGACATGGATCAAAAGCACCTATTTATTTGTAATATGATTAAGAATGGGGAATATAATAATGCAAAATTCTGATATGAACACTTGGCGCTGAGCGCTAACATTTGAGTGCTGAGCGCTCATTAATGAACAGCGTCCACGTAAGGGGCACGTGAGGCGCTTGGCGCTGAGCGCCAGCATTGAGTGCTAAGCACTCTCTTTTATTGAGTAGCGCTTGGCGCTTGGTGCTGAGTACCAACCATTGAGTGCTAAGCACTCTTTTATTGAGTAGCGCTTGGCGGTGGGGTTTTCTTGTGTATTATTTTCTGAAGAGTTCAATTCTCTGTTCTTTCTTGGATCTTCGAGCCCCAAGTACAAATTCATCCTCGTAAGAACTGAATTCTCATTTGGGGGAGACTTGTCTCATGGATCTCAGATCCGAGGAAAGAACTATGTTCTTTTATGAGGGTTAGACCCTTGAGATGCTCTGATCTTTATTTTATTTACCTTGAAGAAAATTCTTCTTCTTAAAGCTTTCTCTTCTTCTTCTTTTTTTTTTGCTCTTGTCTTTGAGATCGAAGTTTATGGGGGGTTCTTCTGTACAAAACTTGAAGTCTTGGGTCCTTTATATTGGGGAGGCTGATTTGTTGATTCAGTTAAGTAAATCTCTCGTTGAGAGATTTCTTAATTGATGTGGGGAATTTATCCACCGTCGGATCTTTGATCCAAGGAATTCTGTTCTACGGAAGACATTTTCTTGTTTTTAACAAGATTGGAAAATATTTTCCCATACAGAACTTATTCTGTATCTTGGTGATTTTTTAATCACCATTGGATTTTTGATCCAACGGTGCTCTGATTTACAGAGCACAATCTTTCTTGTTAGAAAGATTTGAGGAGTATTTCCCCAACAGAATTTAATTCTATAGTTTGATGATTTATCATCTTCGTTGGATCTTTGATCTAAGGGTGGAGAACTTTTAGTTCTGGCACCGACGCTCTCGTGCTTTGCACGTGAGGCGCTGCCTCAGAGTCTTTGACACTTTGCGCTGGTGCTTTTGGTGCTGGTGCTCTCATGCTTTGCACGTGAGGCGATGCCTCAGAGTCTTTGACTCTTGGCGCTGGCGCTCTCGTGCTTTACACGTGAGATGCTGCCTCAGAGTCTTTGACTTATGGTGCTGGGGCTCTTAGCACTGGTGCTCTCGTGCTTTGCACGTGAGGTGCTGCCTCAGTTTAAATTTCAAATTTTGAACAGAGCTTTGCTCTCTGATTGGGGAAAACAATGGGCTTTGGTTTAAACCGGTTCCTGATATTATATTGTTGGATTACTTTCGTCTCGTTGTATTCGTATTCAGTCGGAATACGGATGTGGGTATGTATATACGGATGAGAGGTATTCTTTTAATCCGTTACAAGTTTATTCTAAAGTTGTCATTTTCTTTTCTTCTAATTTAAACATTTAGTTTAATGTTTAAATGTGAGGTGGAAAGTGTGAGCATAGGTCTTGGCTTGTGGCATTTATTGATGAGGCATGGACCATGCTTGTTTCATTTATTGAGTATGAGATATTTTTTGTGAGCACTAATTGTGGCAAGGTGTGAGAGTTTTGGATGGGGATGGGCTGCTGTTCTTTTTGGTGTGCAGGAGGGAATTTCGTGGCTGATAATTTGGAGAGGGGTTTTTGGTGGCTGGTTGTTTTTTAGTGCTAGAAAAGTCTTCTTTAGTTGCTCATTTTATTTCTCACTATATTACATCTATACACTCACTTCAAAAACCACAGCCACTTCAAAAACCACAGCCACTTCAAAAACCACAGCCACTTCTTTTTGATTTTCAAGTCTTGGCCAATTTTTCATGTGCTCACATTTTTTCTCACTTGGCAACTTCTTCACCTCCACCCATTCTATCTCATGTGTTGAGAATCATTGGGTGTATTGAGACAAAGTAATCACACATAATCTCTACTTCATTTTGGGTATCTAGGCTAGCAAACTGGATGCCCGAGTTGCTTCGGTTTTGAAGCGGGATCCCGTATTACTAATCCTAGACGTGGATCGTCTTCGACGAGGAAGACCGGAGACCAAACTTGATCGAGAAAGCCGCGAGGAGCTTGGGACAAAGGTTGAAGACCGAAGGACACGGATCGATCGGTATAACCTCTCTAAACTCCTTTTACAGTTAACTAGTATAGGGTTAATGGTTTGATCCGGGAATCGGATTCCGTTAGCGCCGGGTTTTAAAAAGTTTTTGTTCCGTGTTTGGCCACGGATTGATGGCCAGGGCGCTAGCGTAACCTTACATGGTATCAGAGCCAACCCATTAACCGCATACTAGTTGGTTTAGACAATATTAAAGTATCGAAACCGAAACAACCCCAAACAATACCCAATGCATTCTAGTTTCTGTCAAATTTTATATGGTCTTCAAAAATTATTTTAGCAACTGCAGAAGATTACTTTGGTGACCACTAGACTGCACCCCAAATACGAGACCATTCTGAGAAATTTGGGCCGAGAACATTGCTCATTTTTCCGAGATGGCCGGTTTTCTGGAAGCTTCTGTGTTTGATATTTGAAGTGTAGTTTAGTCTCTGGAATGTTAGTTTAGTGGTATTATTTATTTAGCCCAGTTTGGATATGGTTTTATCTTAAGTTTTGGGGGCTATTCGGGGTTATTTCGAAGTCGATATTTCTAACATTGTTTAAAGTTTACAGTACATGCATTACTATCTGTGATCGTGAATGTTATTAGAGTGGTACAACTTGTCTAATTGCTATAGTTCTTTTAGATGGGTTTGTGAACGTGACATTCACGTTTATGTTCTGTGTTGTGCTGTGTTGTTGCGGATTGTCGTGGTGGATAGTTTGGGTGCAATTTTAGTACAGTTTAGTTTTATTTGTACATTTGATATAGTGGGGCAAGCGTCCGACATGTGGACTGTCGTCACTGCCTGTTTGTATATTATTTGTTTGGGGCACGACCGGGTTGAGGTCGATATCACCGTTGTACATATTTTCCTTTCTGTATTAGGATTACCCCGCGATGGAGTGCACGGATAGCCGGGTTCTGTAGGGCAACAGGTCCACATCTCATGGCATTGAGAAGAAGGGGGCCTCACTCTAGAACTGGTGGGCTATTCACCGCACTCGTAGGGGTCTAGGTTTTCATTGCACAGACTATCCACACGACCAGGGGAACGTCGGGTTTCACTTGCGGCTCAAAGGAAACCCGGGGCTCACAGATTATCTGTATTGTTCTATGATGCTTATTACTTACCTGTGATGTTGTATTTATCACGCCTGGAGCGATTATTATATATTGTTATATATACTAGTAGATGTTGTATATATTTTACACCCGCGCTAGTCCAGTCCCTGCTCTGTCGTTAGTTAAGTAACCTAACGGGTGATGACGGGACCCAGTGGCGAATGCAGATGGCATATACGTACATCATATTTTTGTTCTTTTCTGGTGTGATTAATTGATGGGACTGCGTTGATTCAGATCAATGCAAAGAAAACAGACTTATTCTGATGTTGTTGGAACAATTTTCAAAAAGCTGTTATTATAAGGACGTTTTCTTTTGTTTTGCACAGCGGTATTCGGTTATGAATATCCAGCACCTCATTCGACGAGGCAAGGGCCAAGATCCCTTCATCAGGAGTGACCCCTTGGGCAGACGTTTGCGTCAGGGTAATAACTTCACTATAGTCGATTGCTTTTTGCTTTGCATCGCGGTATTCAGTTAGAATATCCTGCACTTCATTCCACGAGGAAAGAGTCGAGATCCCTTCACCAGGAGTGACCTCTTTAGCAAAGTTTTTCGCCACTTTATATTTGTAAAAATCTATCCGGTTCCTTCAACGATATCAAGTTCATTACATTAAAGGTTTTTCGCCAAAAACCATTTGTAGCCCTCCGTCATTTCAGACGGGTAGCACTTAGTATTCATGCTATGTTTGTTGGCCTTCGTCATGGCATAATATATGGTAGCTATTTGTTAATTTTCTGTTACATAAATAGATGCGTTGGCTTGGAACAGTCGTACTACTATTTTGGCCTTCGTCAAAGGTATGTACAGGTGGGTTCAAATTAACCTGGACAATGACTTGTAGAACTTGACATGTAACTTATAATATGTTGGCCTTCGTCAAGGTCATAAAAGCATGGGGTAGAAATCACATCGGGAGTTTCAAACATACAGGAAACTTGCCAGGCATGCGCATACCTTCTGGAGTGTGATATCTTGAGTGGATTCCATCAGGTTATCATGCAATGATAGTTGGATCCCAATACCCACTGATGAGTTGGTTTACTTCTCGGGTGATTTTAGATGATACCGGCTAATTCTTCTTTCAGGTTTGGAGGAGAATTTGAGGATACAGTGGGAGACATCCTGATTAGATAAAGTGAATTGACCATTCTAATCTAGGTTAGAGTGCACGCTGAGTGATTCTTGTAGGGTTCCTAGGCACACTAATGAGGTCTCACAAGGCATCAACCATGCCAATTTCAAATTTTACAAGTGCCGAGAAACCCTAATACGGATCGTTAACTAGGTATTTAGGCGAAACATGCAACTAGTTAACAACTTAACTAAAAGAACGGAAATACAACCTTTGTAGATCCGGTCCTCCACCTCCATAGCTCCGTGTAGAAGTCCCTCCGCTGTACAAATCGGATCTTGGACTCTAGTGTCGGCTTCATCGGAGAAATAGGCGGGCTAGGTCATCGACTACGATGCCGAAGATGATCTACGTCGAGGCATCACAAGATCAAGCTCCAACTTCACCAAGTCAAGAAACTTATGAAGAAAACACCCTATACTACTTGGCAAGAAGTAGAGGATGAAGAAATAGGAAGTGGGTTCACTTTGGAATTGGATTTCTCACTTAATTTCTTCACTTGCCATTGATGAGGCAAGCTTTTCTTCTTTGTAAAAATGAAGAAGAAGAAGAAGATGAATATGATAAGTTTTTTTAAAAAATGCAAAAGAAATGAATACTTATCATAATATGAACCATGGTTAGGTGTAGAGAATTGACTAAGGTTAGATGAATGGTTAGGGTTAAGCATGAAGACAAAATGGTCACTTTGGTCAAAGCTTCATGAAGCTTCAACAAGCTTCAAGAAAGAAAGCAACCATATTGTTTTCTTTTGCAATTTCTTTTTAATCCAAATTAAAAAGATAAATGAATGAATAAATAAAAACCCTAACCATTTACTTAACCAAGGTTTAATTCTTTACACTTAACCAAATGAGCAAGTATCATCAAACATGATACAAACATGTGCACAAAAGTATATCACATATACAACTTGCACATCAAGTGAGAAAATCCATTTAAAGTGAACCAATACTAGTTAATGCAAAGTAATATATCAAATATATAATTATACATTAAATCATTAAATCAACACTTGATTTAACGATCCGGTCATATCGCATATAACCGACTAATATCCAATGTATCGGCTTATCGAATCAATCCTTGATTCGATAACTAGGTTATATCGTATACAACCTTATCGATACATTCATCGCGAGAATAGAATACGGTATCACATACACGCATTATTCTCGGTCCCGCACATATCTCATATGCGCTCCTATTTCGTTTCGCTTGAGCCAGGAAACCTCTGTGTAGGACTCTAAAGACTCGTCAATACGCCGGCAGCAGGTGATGATCATATCAAACACCCACAAGCCGCAAGCGGTCTGCTAAACGTAACGGCCACCCGGGTATTGAGCGATCAGAAGATCGATGAGCAAGCCCGCTCACACTCCTGTGAATCCAACCAGTAACACTTACCGTACAGTCCGGTCTGATCGTCTGATCTGTCGCATATCTCGCCTACGGGTGGTAAACGTCAGACCCCAATAACTCGATAAGTCGTGTCGATATGAGGTCTATAACAATTCGAGAAACTACAGGTAACACTTACCAGTAAATCTCAGCAACCCTGGCCAGGGATTTCCGATTATAGCCAATCGAACACAGCGCAACATCAACTCCCTATACCGGGAGAGACGAATCCCCTCCTATCGCTCATTGCCTCCATGTGATTCGGGACTGTACCCAAAAGCCACCGTTTTGCACGCCCTCTTGGACGTGGTAAGGTGGAAATCAAAGCACAGTGGGAACCACACAAGACTCTATGACGATCTCGGGTCAACAGACTACTCTGTACCAGTGTCACCAGAGAACTGCCATCTGACGTAAGGTATAATACCATCTGGGAGTTCTCGGCGAGTCCGTCCAGTGTACCCAGTCTCTACTGAGCACCCGTATATCATCTCTGATGTCAAACACCAATGGATATGGGATCATCCATCGCCCATCTGTATGGGTCGAGAAGGTATACGCTAGTCTACTCTGGTATATCGATGCCCCGTCTCGATATACCCATGACTAGGGACCTTGAAGGATGTACTTATGGACTACCATGTCCCCACTAGTATGATCCGCATCATAGTCCTGGTAGTCAAGTACTCATCCTAAGGGCTTTACCAACATGTAACAGAGAGACAATCAGTGTACACGTTAAGGTAAAGTGCAACCAGATAGCATACTATCATGTCGAGCAAGAAAGTCCTCCCTATATATGTCCAAGCATCCACTACAATATACATCTTATGTATAGTAATGGCCTCTAGGGCATACATATAACTAACAATCTCCCACTTGCTCTAGGGCCATCTGATAGCAGTGGTTGTAGTATCTCATACTCAACCATCCCATAAAAGTCTCTCTCTGGGAAAAGGCCTTTGTGAGTGGATCCGCCGTGTTGTCCTCTGAGTCTACTCTCCTAACCTCGATCACCCTGGAGATCAACTATCTCCATGATCAGGTGATGCTGCCTCAGAATATGTCTGGATCACTGATGGGACGGACGTACCTTGGCATAAGCCACAACTCCATTGTCACACAATGGGAGGAACTAAGTTCATCTCATGAACAAATATACATCCAGACTGCCTCTTTGGTAGCATCTTAAGTAGCGATGTATCGAGCCTTTATCGTCTAGTATGCCACGGTATCTAGCTTGGAACTCTTCCAACATACCGTCCCTTTACTGAGGGTAAAGACAATGCCTGCGACTGACTTTCAGTCGTCCTTATCACCCTGGAACCCTTCCAGTGATTCTCCCCAGGATTGATTGATACCATCTCACTACAACTAGTGAGAATCCTAACATCTAATTAGATCTATCTCATAGATCCAAAACCCAGGATTTAGGAGGTATCACTTTGATCCTATATGGAGAATCCTTGTGATAAGCGGAGATTGACCGAGCGTAGCATAGGAAACTCCTTCCCTATCAAGAGTATGTCATCCACGTACTATACGAGGATCGTCACTATACTCCCTACTACCTTTTTGTTTATACAAGGTTCATCTACCATTTTGATGATGTCAAACTCTTTGACTAAGACATCAAAACAGATGTTCCAACTCCGCGATACCTGCTTTATCCTATAAAGCATCTTGTACACGTTTCCGCTGCTCCCACTTTCTACGAAGCCCTCTGGCTGTGTACTTATTAGACGTTCTCTTCTAAAACATCATTTAGAAAAGCAGTCATGGCACCCAACCTCCAGATATCGTAGTCATGGTATGTAGCCGTGGCAAGTAGGATCTGGATGGACTTAAGCATAGCCGCTTGAAAAGGTTTCATCATCATCCACGCCTGGTCGATGACGAAAAGCTTTAACAAGTCTAGCTTTGAAAGTCTCAACTTTTCCATCTACACCAAGTAATCTTCTCAAGATATACTTGCTCCTGATGGGGATTTAACCCTTCAGATATAGCAACCAAAGTCCATACTTTGTTGGTGTACATGGATTTCATCTCAGATCGCTAAGCATCCAGCCATTCTTACAGAGTCTCACTCCTGATGGCCAGCTCGAAACTAGTTGGGTCATCATCTCATGATGCAATCCTCGCTCCCACTGTCATAGAGTAACCGAAGTATCTCTCAGGCGGGTGAGGAACCTCACTAGATCGGCGGAGAGGCTGAGGTTCGTTGGTAACTATTGAATCCTTTGGTTCTATCAAATCATCAGCCGTAGGTTGTATAGCTGGAACATTTCCAGTTCTACATAACTGACCTTGCCTCGAGCTTGTCCGGATTTTTCTTTTAGACATAGCCCGGACAACCCCAAATCTTAACCAACTTAAGATATGGGCTCTTCCTTTATCATATCACATATGAAATGGTAGGCAACTGATTTGATTTGAACCCTATTTAATAGGTATGTAGCTTCTCAAGTGCATAACTCCCAAAAAGGAAATAGGTATCTCAGTAGTACTCATAATAGAGCACACCATATCGAATAGGGTGCAATTGCTCCGCCCCGATATACCATCGTGCTATGGTGTATACGAAGGAGTAATGCTGAGAGAGAATCTCATTCTCCTTTAGAAAAGTCCAAGAATTTCGTGCTCAAGTATTCTCCTCCTTGATCTCATCATAGGACATAATACTTATACCCATATTTTGGTTCTCTACTTCTAACTTATATTCTGTGAATATCTCAAAAGGTTCGGACTTGTGTTTCAACAAGAACATATGTCTGAATCTAAAGAGATTATCAGAGAATGTAATGAAGTACTAGGAACCGGTCTTGGCATGTGTAGACAGGGGACCTTACATACATCAACATGTATCATCCCAAGAGTTCACTAACTCTTTCTCTGTTTCCAGTAAACGGAGCTATGGTCATTTTATCTCTGTGACATGACTGGCAAGTTTCACAAGATGTAAATTCAAACTGATTTTAATATGCATCTAAAATGTAACTTCAGCCAGTCGGATCGCATTGATATGACCTAGTCTACAATGCCTCAAGAAGGATTCGTTCATTTCTGAACTCTTCCTCTTGTGTGTGTTCTGTATACTAAGAACTATAGTTTGATTTAGAACATCAACGCTTTTAGATAACGTGCCTGATCCGATCAACTTTTGATATAGGAAATGTTCAAAACATTATCCAACAATACAAAATTTTATCATTTCTTTACTAATAAAGAGACTGATATGATTTTGTATACCAGGTTCGGTATCTAATAGCATTTGTTCAGAATCAATGTATTTGTAATACAAGGTGACAGTGACCAACAGACTTGGCTGCAACACTTACCCCGTTTTCTGCCTCATGAAACTTATCACCCGTTCTCAGTTCTCTACCTTTCTGTAGCCCTATGTAACAGATTACATATCTGGGATCCTGATCTGGTATCACATACCCAGGACGTAAAGGATACTGAGAAACAGTTCTCTGTAGTGAACACACCCGAAGATGATGCATCAACATGCACTCTCTTCGTTTGGGCGGCACAGGAAATCTGGTATTCCCCAATTTCCTGCTCTGTCTTATAACAATTATAAGTTGGAGCGGGACCAACGTTCCCCAGCTCAGTATAACAATCGGGTTCGGTCAATATTCCGTATTATTATCTTGATTAAGGCGTGACATGGTCGCTACCTGGAGAGAGAGAAAAGAAAACACTCTGCGTATGCTCTTGCAAGAATAGATTGGTTATTATTTTATCTAATCAGGATGGCTCCCACTATTTTTATCAAATCTTCCTTCAAACCCTAAAAGGAAAGACTAGCCGGGATTAATTACAAACTACAAGTTCGCCAATCTTTCAGCCAGGCCAGTGTCGGTACTTTGAGGGAGGTCCCCCGTGTTTTCGCACGAACCTAATTAATGTAAACCTCGTTTTCCCAGAGGCGTAACCTCGTTAACACCTTTCTAGACACCTACTTGATCGGCTAATTGTAATGTGTAAAACTCTCCCAGGAGTAACTCTTACTCGCAGCGGGTATCGGGATCCAACTATCTCATAGAAGGTATGCAATCTCATTGCAAATTTCAACACTTGAAATTCCCGATAATTTTGCCCCTAGCGTCCTATGACCTTGACGCAGGCCAACAAACCATAGTGCGCTAGTCAAGTTCAACCCGTCATTTCCTGATTGAATTAAACCCACCCGCACGACCCTTGACGCAGGCCAACAAAGTCGCACGACTACCCTAATCCAATCTGCATCATATGCATAAGCAGATAAATACTAGTTAGCTACCGCACACTACACCTTGACGCAGGCCAACAAACGTAGCACGAATACTAACTACCACTTATCTGAAATGACGGAGGGCTACGACAGGTTTTTTCTGAAAACCTATTGCGTAATAAACTTGATATCGTTGTAGAATCAAATGATTTTGAAATGGAGTGTTTTTGAAGCTTTTCTAGTTCTGCTAAAGGAGTCACTCCCGGTGAAGGGATCGTCGGTCCTTTCCTCGTCGAATGAGGTGCAGGATATATCATATATACCTCTGTGCAAAGCAAGAACTCTTAAAAGCAATCAAAAGACAAACCGAGTGTGTAGTATCTGCCAGTTATTGCTAAAGGAGTCACTCCCGGTGAAGGGATCTCGGTCCTTTCCTCATCGAATAAGGTGCAGGATATATCACATATACCTCTGTGCAAAGCAAGAACTGTAGCTACCTTTTTATTTTGAAATTAGATTCTACAACATCTTAGGTTTCTTTTATTTTCATTAATCACATTAATGAAGTCCCATCATTTAAGTAACTAAACATCACAGATAAATACGACGTACACTTATGCCATCCGCACTCGCCTCGATGTCCCCTCGTGCACCGTTAGGTTAGGTAACTAACGGCAGAGTAGGGCAGGGCTAGCGCGGGTGTAAAACATAAGTAACGTCTATATAATATATCATATATACTATATACAGTATCTATCACAGAACATCACATGATCACATCACAGATATCGCAGCAGAAGAATCATATGAAATATTGGATATACTAGGACGTCCGTGTTTTCAATACGAGCCAGTATAAAACACGGATTCCACGGTCGTGATGAATAGCCAAACCCACACCCCTAGACCCCTACGAGAGCAGCAAGCAACCCTACCAATTCTAGAGTTAGGAGACCCGGACTCGACTCCTCGAGTTGGTCTCCCACTGGACTCCAGAACCCGGTTACTTGTGCCCTCCTCCTTGGGTCTATCCTAGTGCGGAAAAGTAAATAATATACAAAGGGTGACATCTTCCGCAACCTGGAAGTGTCCCAATAAAAGAATATTACATACAAGTTTTTACATGAATGAAAATGAAAAACACACATCTCACATAAAAAAAACCCGGCTATTCAAACACGACGATCCAATATAACATATCCAGCAACACATAACATCACATGTCATCAACGTAAGTAAATATGCGCATCCCAATTGTCGTTGACATATAGCAACGAAACCGGCGATATCACATATTACACTTACGGTCACAGAAAAGAAAGTGTAAAACTACAACAGTTGGAATCCGCAACCTACATAGACATCGCATGCCTAATCAAATGAATTTCTTAGACATCGCATGCCTAACAATTATAAACCTCGCATTTTAGTCTCAAAATCGAAAACACTTTTCAATATTACGTCGGGCAATTCAACAGGATTCCCGACATACTGATAGAATGCTCGTCGCAAACTTTAGTAGACGGCCGCACCCCCGATACCGTCGACGAAGTGCACCAAGGCAGAACACCGCTGCCGCGAGCACCCGAACGGATGCTTTCGGCGACGGGGTTCTCCTACAGTCACTTGGTCGGGGCTAAGGGGTGTAGCTGTCTATTAAGTTTATCCGGCGAGTATCCGCGTACGCTACGTAATTGCGACGGACTTTGGATCACATCAAAATTCCGTGGCAACCGATCAAGTGAGACTAAAGTGCTATGTTTATAACATTCATTCAGTTATCTCATAACTTCTTGTGAATTCCAATTATTGTATCACATTCCGGATAAATAGAAAATGTTAAACTTTCCGATCGAACAATCGAACACCCAAGTTTTCCCAAAGCAAATCAACACATGAAATTAGCTTAAAAACATTCATTTCGTGCCTCAGTAGCAACGGTCCAGCCGTAGAAGGGTCAAGCCAACGCCTCATATGTGGCACGCCGCACTGCCCCAAACCCGAAGGTTCAAAGGGCAGTTCAAGACGGTCACATAATCGAGTTAAGGTTTGTTGTCTTCTAGAGGGACCATCGCGTTACTTGCACTACTTAGAACGTCGTTAAACTACGGAAAGATCCAACACTTGGAAATTTCCCGACAGGGGAAAAATTGGGTATTTATATCCGGTCGAACTTTTTAACGTATTCAATAATTATCCGGAAAAGCCACAAAGACAAAATCTGATAATCCGATCGAATCATCTAAGCTCCAAAACACCCTGGAATATTCAACTCTTGAATAAATATTAAAAAAATTCCCAGAAAATCCAGCACCTGAAGTGACAAATTACTGTGCAAAAATGGAGGGCTGACGTCATCATATGGCCGCGGAACCGCCGCACAAGGCATGCTTGTGCCGCGGTTCCGCCGTGCTTTAGATGAGTTAGCCCCTCGAATTTCACAGTAATTCAACTAAGACCCTGCTGAATTTTTTAGCAATTTTTAATCTGGAAAAAACCCAGTTTTTGAAAAAAGTCCAGAGAGCATTTTGGAAATGGGATTTCGGTTCGATCGGACTTCAAACTCCGTCAACGCCTCGCCTAAGGCTCTAGCTAGGCTCTGATACCACTGTAGGGTTCCTAGGCATACTAATGAGGTCTCACAAGGCATCAACCATGCCAATTTCAAATTTTACAAGTGCCGAGAAACCCTAATACGGATCGTTAACTAGATATTTAGGCGAAACATGCAACTAGTTAACAACTTAACTAAAAGAACGGAAATACAACCTTTGTAGATCCGGTCCTCCACCTCCATAGCTCCGTGTAGACGTCCCTCCGCTGTACAAATCGGATCTTGGACTCTAGTGTCGGCTTCATCGGAGAAATAGACGGGCTAGGTCATCGACTACGATGCCGAAGATGATCTACGTCGAGGCATCACAAGATCAAGCTCCAACTTCACCAAGTCAAGAAACTTGTGAAGAAAACACCCTATACTACTTGGCAAGAGGTAGAGGATGAAGAAATAGGAAGTGGGTTCACTTTGGAATTGGATTTCTCACTTAATTTCTTCACTTGCCATTGATGAGGCAAGCTTTTTTTCTTTGTAAAAATGAAGAAGAAGAAGAAGAAGATGAATATGATAGGTTTTTTTTTTTAAAATGCAAAAGAAATGAATACTTATCATAATATGAACCATGGTTAGGTGTAGAGAATTGACTAAGGTTAGATGAATGGTTAGGGTTAAGCATGAAGACAAAATGGTCACTTTGGTCAAAGCTTCATGAAGCTTCAACAAGCTTCAAGAAAGAAAGCAACCATATTGTTTTCTTTTGCAATTTCTTTTTAATCCAAATTAAAAAGATAAATGAATGAATAAATAAAAACCCTAACCATTTACTTAACCAAGGTTTAATTCTTTACACTTAACCAAATGAGCAAGTATCATCAAACATGATACAAACATGTGCACAAAAGTATATCACATATACAACTTGCACATCAAGTGAGAAAATCCATTTAAAGTGAACCAATACTAGTTAATGCAAAGTAATATATCAAATATATAATTATACATTAAATCATTAAATCAACACTTATTTAACGATCCGGTCATATCGCATATAACCGACTAATATCCAATGTATCGGCTTATCGAATCAATCCTTGATTCGATAACTAGGTTATATCGCATACAACCTTATCGATACATTCATCGCGAGAATAGAATACGGTATCACATACACGCATTATTCTCGGTCCCGCACATATCTCATATGCGCTCCTATTTCGTTTCACTTGAGCCAGGAAACCTCTGTGTAGGACTCTAAAGACTCGTCAATACGCCGGCAGCAGGTGATGATCATATCAAACACCCACAAGCCGCAAGCGGTCTGCTAAACGTAACGGCCACCCGGGTATTGAGCGATCAGAAGATCGATGAGCAAGCCCGCTCACACTCCTGTGAATCCAACCAGTAACACTTACCGTACAGTCCGGTCTGATCGTCTGATCTGTCGCATATCTCGCCTACGGGTGGTAAACGTCAGACCCCAATAGCTCGATAAGTCGTGTCGATATGAGGTCTATAACAATTCGAGAAACTACAGGTAACACTTACCAGTAAATCTCAGCAACCCTGGCCAGGGATTTCCGGTTATAGCCAATCGAACACAGCGCAACATCAACTCCCTATACCGGGAGAGACGAATCCCCTCCTATCGCTCATTGCCTCCATGTGATTCGGGACTGTACCCAAAAGCCACCGTTTTACACGCCCTCTTGGACGTGGTAAGGTGGAAATCAAAGCACAGTGGGAACCACACAAGACTCTATGACGATCTCGGGTCAACAGACTACTATGTACCAGTGTCACCAGAGAACTGCCATCTGACGTAAGGTATAATACCATCTGGGAGTTCTCGGCGAGTCCGTCCAGTATACCCAGTCTCTACTGAGCACCCGTATATCATCTCTGATGTCAAACACCAATGGATATGGGATCATCCATCGCCATCTGTATGGGTCGAGAAGGTATACGCTAGTCTACTCTGGTATATCGATGCCCCGTCTCGATATACCCACGACTAGGGACCTTGAAGGATGTACTTATGGACTACCATGTCCCCACTAGTATGATCCGCATCATAGTCCTGGTAGTCAAGTACTCATCCTAAGGGCTTTACCAACATGTAACAGAGAGACAATCAGTGTACACGTTAAGGTAAAGTGCAACCAGATAGCATACTATCATGTCGAGCAAGAAAGTCCTCCCTATATATGTCCAAGCATCCACTACAATATACATCCTATGTATAGTAATGGCCTCTAGGGCATACATATAACTAACATTTCTTTTCTCTCTCTCTCTCTCTCTTTGGCAGCGACCTTGACCCGACCCTAAAATATAACTCAGTAACCAAGTTAACCGGACCTTCTTAAAACATTGACTTTTGGATTGTCAAGTTTCATATATCATTACCACTCCTACTTTTACCCTTTGATTTTCTCCGGAATATTCCGTATCACTACGAACATCCATTTCCATTGGATAAATCTATCGTATAGTTACATACAAACTCGAAGGAACTTTTTCCAGATTCGAGAATGGATTCCGGTTCTGGAGAAATTGAATAAGACTATTCAGTTGACTTTTCCTTTTACTTTCTCTCAGGTTGTGAGGGCACCTAAGATTAGGAGAGGGTACACCTATTGCGCTTATTGGATAGTCTTCTTCCAAACCATAGGCAGGTGCCGAGAGGTAGGGAAGGAAGAAAACCAATTAGCCTAAGTGTGGTGTACAGAATGTAATAAGTAAAGACAAATAAATGGATTAGAAAGAGGGCAAAGTAAAACGCGACTGCTATCATTCACGACCAAACCGCGTAGTTCATCGCCGCTCCTACTTCACCTTTGCATTTCTCCGGTTCAAGAGAAATAGAATAAGGTTTATTCAGTTGTCTTTTATCTTCACCTTCTCTCAGGTTGCGAGGGCTCCTAAGATTAGGAGAGTACACCTATTACGCTTATTGGACAGTCGTCTTCCAAACCATAGGCTGCTGCCGAACGGTAGGTAAGGAAGAAAACCATTTAGCCTAAGGATGGTATACAGAAGGTAATGAGTAAAGACAAATAAAGAGATTTGGAGAGATGGCAAAGAAATATACGGTTACAGTCATGAATCTGAATAGTGGAAGAGGCATTACTAGGAATACCCGGATACCCCTTCGAAACATTTTTGTGTTTCAGTTTCACTATGCGTTGTTAAAAGAAAACTGATTTCCCAATTAGATCTTTACTCCAGGGTATATATTTACCAGACATGATTCTCACATCTGTATGGTTTTACAGATGATGAATGGGAGTAAGTTATTGGAAATTAGGTGATCATATCCTCATTATATCGGAATTCGTTGTAATTGGTGATATTTGAGAAAATCATCTGGGGTTTTGCCTGACGGCAGATATTTGGTTTTGAATATCCGTTGTTATGCACCAATTTCAAACTGATATATCTGTACGTTTATTTTATAAAGTGAGATATAACTTTTTGAAATTATGTCCATGACATTTACCTATATCAATTGATGGTTGGGTAAGGAGAATTAAACAGCGGTGTAATTCTTCTTAATCATAGTACAGTTTTCAACCTACGACGCACATGGTATGAGTTATTAAACTCAGGGGACTTATACAAACTATTGTATGTTGTCCAGTGTCCATTAGGACAGAGGGGTTGGTACTTGTTGAATATAGTGCCCTCAAGTCAATTATTGGATCACAGGCACGTGATTTCAATGATTGAGGGAGGACCTATACCGGTAGGACAGTCTTACTCGAGATGATAGTATGCTATCTGGTTTATCTTTGTCATCGTGTACATACTTTAGGTGATATTACAGATCATTATTACACGTTGATAGAGCCCTTAGGATTCTTGCTTGACTACCAGCAGTATGATGGCGATCATATACGTGAGAGTTAGGTAGTCTATAAGCACATCTTTAAAGTGGTCTCTAGTCGTGGGAGTTTCGAGACTGGGTATCGATACTCCATTAGTAGACTAGTGTATACAGTCGAGACCCCGACGAGGGGCGGTGGCCGGTCTCACAAGCCATTGGTGTCAGTTAGTTCACCTAAGATGTATACAGGTGCTCATTGGGTTATGAGTACACCGGACAGGACTCGCCGGGAACCTGCTAGTTGGTATTATACCTAGTGTCAGATAGCAGTTCCCTGGTGACATGTGTACAGGTTAGTTCATCGACCTGAGATCATCATTTGTCTCGTGTGAGTTCCCACTGTGCTTTGATTACTACCCTACCACAGCTCAAAAGAGTCGTGCAAACAGATTTTAGTTGGGTATAGTCCCGAGCCACATGGAGACAGTGAGTGGATCGGCAGGGGTTTCGTCTCTCCCGATATTGGGGGTGAGATCGCGCTGTGTCAGGAGAGCCATTACACGAAGTCCTTGGCCAAGGCAAGTGAGATTTACTGGTAGGTATTCCAGTAGTATCTCAAGGTGTTCTGGGCTACACTCCGACACGACTTGTACCGCTTTTGGGGGTCTGACGTTTACCAGACCCCTAGGCCCGACATGCGATACTCATAGACGAACGGACCGGACTGTACGGATATTGTCACTGACAGGCTCAGTAGGGTTTCTGGATGAGTTCGCTCATCAGCTTTCCTTTTGGTTAATACAAGGGTAGCCGTTACATACAGCTACTACCAATGACGTGCTTGTGGTTAAACCCACTGCCAGCGTATTGACGAGTCTTTAGAGTCCCCCACAGAAAGTTTTCCCAAGTTCGGGCGAAACGTTGTAGAGGCCGTATGGTATTATGGCAGGGTTCGATCATATACGTGCAGTCGTGCACGGATCATGATCGGACGGATCATACTAGTGGGTTTTGGTTTAAGCCGGATCCTAGTATTAGATTTGTTGGATTACTTTAGTCTCATTGTATTCGTATTCAGTCGGAATGTGGATACAGGTATGTATATACAGGTGAGGGGTATCCTTATGATCCGTCACGAGTTTACTTTAGTTGATGCCATATCTTTTTGTTGGATTAAACATTTTGGTTTAAATGTTTAATTAGGTGGAAATTGTGAGCTTAAGTCATCATCAAGAGCATTAAATGTGGCATGTGCTTTGTTGATGAGTCATGGTGTTATTTTTTGTGCCATGTCTAATCTCTTGGTTAATTATTGTGTGGAAATGATGTGTGAGGAGAGAGGGGGCAGCCACATATAGTGTGGGCTTGGTCTTGAGAAAAAGAACTCACACAATATCATCTCACACAATAAGCAAAAGCTCTTCTTCTTCTTTCTTCTCTTGAGCTCACAAGTTCCTCTCCAATGGCTTCTTCTTTAACCTCTACTCATTCCATCTCATGTGTTGAGAATCATTGAGTGTAAGAGACAAAGTTATCACACACATTATCTACTTCACCTTGGACATGTCGGCTAGCAAACTTCATGTCCGAGTTGCTTCGGTTTGAAGCGGAAGCCCGTAAAAAGACTTCTTAATGTGGTGCCTTTTCGACGAGGAGACCAGAGATCGAGCAGGATCGGAGATGCCGCGAGGAGCTAAAGATGGTGGTTAAAGACCGAAGGACATGGATCGATCGGTATAGCCATTCTATCATTTTAGTATTTTTCTAGTTTAGTGTTAATGGTACGATCCGGGTAAAAGTCTGCGTTAGCGCCAGTTTCATAAAAAGTTTTTGTTTCCTTGTTTGGCCTCGGATTGACCGCCGGGGCGCTGCCGTAGACTTACATGGTATCAGAGCCACGCCATTAACCCTTTGCTAGCTTGTTTAGACAATGTTGCATTTATCACGCCTGGAGCGATTATTATATATTGATATATATACTAGTAGATGTTGTATATGTTTTACACCCGCGCTAGTCCTGTCCCCGCTCTGTCGTTAGTTAAGTAACCTAACGGGTGATAACGGGACCCAGTGGCGAATGCGGATGGCATATACGTACATCATATTTTTGTTCTTTTCTGGTGTGATCAATTGATGAGACTGCATTGATTCGGATCAATGCAAACTAAATAGACCTGTTTGATGTTGTTGGAACATTTTTCAAAAAGCTGTTATTATAAGGACGTTTTCTTTTGTTTTGCACAGTGGTATTCGGTTATGAATATCCAGCACCTCATTCGACGAGGCAAGGGCCGAGATCCCTTCACCGGGAGTAACCCCTTGGACAGAAGTTTGCGTCAGGATAATAACTTCTCTATAGTCGATTACATTTTGCTTTGCATCGTGGTATTCAGTTGGAATATCCTGCACCTCATTCTACGGGGAAAGAGCCGAGATCCCTTCACCGGGAGTGACCTCTTTAGCAAAGGTTTTCGCCACTATATTTTTGTAAAAAGCTATCCGGTTTCTTCAACGATATCAAGTTCATTACGTTAAAGGTTTTTCGCCAAAAACCATTCGTAGCCCTCCGTCATTCAGACAGGTGGCACTTAGTATTCATGCTATGTATGTTGGCCTTCGTCAAGGCATAGTGTATGGTGGCTATTTGTTACTTTTCTGTTGCATAGATAGAAGCGTTGGTTTGGGACAGTCATACTACTATTTTGGCCTTCGTCAAGGGTATGTACGGGTGGGTTCAAATTAACCTAGATAATGACGGGTAGAATTTGGCATGTAATTTATGATATGTTGGCCTTTGTCAAGGTCATAAGAGCATGGGGTAAAAATCACATCGGGAGTTTCTAAGGAAACTGAAACTTGTCAGGTATGCCCATACCTTCTAGAGTGTGATAACGTGAGTGGATTCCATCACGTTATCATGCGATGATAGTTGGATCCCGATTCCCACTGATGAGTTGGTTTACTCCTCGGGTGATCCCGACTAATTCTTCTTTCAGGTTTGGAGGAGAATTTGAGGATACAGTGGGAGACTTCCTGATTGGATAAATTGATAACCATTCTGATCTAGATTAGAGTGCATGCTGAGTGTTTCTTTTCTCTCTCTCTTTGGCAGCGACCATAACCCGACCCTTGACTATGACTCAGTGACCAAGTTAACCGAACTTTCTTAAAACACTGGCTTTTGGATTGTCTGAGTTACATACATCATTGTCACTCCTTCTTTTACCCTTTGCATTTCTCCATAACACCCCGTATTACTACGAATATCCACTTCCATTGGATAAATCTATCATATGGTTATATACGAACTCAAAAGAACTTGTTCCAGATTCGAGAATGGATTCTGGTTCTGGGGAGATTGAATAGGACTATTCAGTTGTCTTTTCCTTTTACCTTCTCTCAGATAGTAAGGGCTCCTAGGATTAAGAGAAGGGTACACCTATTACGCTTATTGGATAGTCTTCTTCCAAACCATAGGCAGGTGCCGAAAGGTAGGGAATGAAGAAAACCAATTAGCCTAAGTGTGGTGTACAGAAGGTATTAAGTAAAGACAAATAAAGGGATCAGAAAGAGGGCAAAGTAAATTGCAACTGCTATCATTCACGACCAAACCACGTATTTCATCGCCACTCCTACTTCACCTTTATATTTCTCCAGAACACCCCGTATCACTACGAAGATCCACAGTTATTGGATACTCCATCGTATGGTTATATACGAACTCGAAGGAACTTGTTCCAGTTCGAGGATGGATTCTGGCTCAGGAGAAATAGGAATAAGGTTTATTTAGTTGTCTTTTATCATTACCTTCTCTCAGATTGCGAGTACTCCTAGGATTAGGAGAGTACATCTATTATACTTATTGGATAGTCTTCTTCCAAACCATAGGCTGGTGCCGAACGGTAGAGAAGGAAGAAAACTATTTAGCCTAAAGGGGTGTACAGAAGGTAATGAGTAAAGACAAATAAAGGGATTTGGAGAGATGAAAAAAAATATACGGTTACAGTTGTGAATCTGATAATGGAAGAGGCATTACTAGGAATACCCGGATACCCTTTCGAAACATTTTCATGTTTCAGTTTCACTGTGCATTGTTAATAGAAAACTGATTTCCCAAATAAACCTTGCTCCAGGGTATGTATTTACCAGATTTGATTCTCACATCTGTATGGTTTTACAGATGATGAGTGGGAGTAAGTTATTGGGAATTAGGTGATTATCCTCATTATATCGGAATTCGTTGTAATTGGTGATATTTGAGGAAATCCCCTGGGTTTTTGCCGGACGGCAAATATTTGGTTTTGAATATCCATTGTTATGCACCAATTTCAAACTGATTTATCTGTACGTTTATTTTATAAAGTGAGATATAACTTTTTGAAATTATGTCCATGACATTTACCTATATCAGTTGATGGTTAGGTAAGGAGCATTAAACAGCGGTGTAATTCGTCTTAACCATAGTACAGTTTTCAACCTACGATGTACAGGGTTTGAGTATTCAACTCAGGGGACTTATACAGAGTATTGTATATTGTCCAGTGTCCATTAGGATAGAGGGGTTGGTTCTCGTACTATATTCTGTTTTCTTATGATTTCTCTAGTTTTTAGACAAGTGTTTCATAGAAATACAAGGTCTAGGTTTTGATAAGTTATAGGTACAAGAATAAAGTAGAGAACCAGGTGTCGCAAGTATCAGGATTCTTCAAGGTGATTGAAGATGTAGATACTTGTGTTTGGTATTCAGTTGATAGTAATGGTTTTGAGAAACTTGTTTCTCTTTCAGGTTACTCATGTTTGGATGCACTCCTAAGTTGAGTAATGCTGATCGGCCTCTCTCCATTTAGTTGACATGCACTAGAGACAGCTGCATGATTTGAATCTGGTTCCAATTAAATCAGTGTCTCTGTTTCTATATTAGATATAGAATGGATCATATCTTAATGATGTTAAGGTATATGGAGTTATCCGGCTTATGCTTAAAACCAGACTCTGGATAACTCAAGGCACGTTTCTGTAATGGATGTTTGTGGGTTGACCCAGGTTATGACGAGGGTTGATTTTCTACCATCTGGAAGATCAATAGCAATATTATTCTTGACTCGCCACAGTTTTATTAAAATGGATTTTTTCAGAAAACAGTAGTGGGAGTATGGTAGAACTGGGAGTGATTCCAGAACCGCAAACGATTACTGAAAATTTAATAGGACCTAAACATTCAATCTGGATTGATATTCCATTAGCCACTCCGCAGATATGGAGGGTAACCTCAAACACCCGAGAGGTACTCCGGTAGCCTCAAGGACGGTGACAGCGAGGTTCTTGTTTACCCAGACTTGCCATTACTGCTGTTCCAGACTATGAGACCCGGCAGGAGGATGAGTATAGCGTCGTTCTAAAATAGCTTTAGAAGTGCATGTGTATATGATTCTACCATAGGGTTGTTGTAGTCAGTGGGAGCAGCGGAAGCATAGTGGACAAGTAGCTTATGTCTATTTATAGACTAAAGCAGATATAGCGGAGATAGATCATCTATTTCTGATGTGACAGTCATAGGTTTGACTTCATCAGAATAGGGGATGGATCTGTTAAGAAGGTAGTAGGGTGTAATGTCATGGTATTTGGATGACATACACATAGTAGGAAGTGAAATTCCTATACTATGATCGGTTATACTTTAGTTGTCATACAGTGGTTTCTCCACATAGGGTTTGGATATTATATCAAACATTCTGGTTACTAGATCTATGGTTTTAGATCTAGATTTGGGTAGTTTCCCAATCTGGGTACTTAGACAGCACTCTAAAAGTGTTTTAGAATGGACAACTCCTGGCACGGTAGTATACTTGCAGGTGATGGAGTCACCCTTTCTAAAGGTGTCTTACAGACTAAAAGGAAGAGGGATGTGCATGGTTGGCATATCACTTGCTTAAGCAATTGAGTCGATCATGAGACGTCAAGTACCACACCAGATGTTGTTTTTGCACTAGATGCAATAAGTTGATGTTAATCCAATCCTGAAGAAACGTTCGGAAGCAGTTTATGAACATAAGCAGATGTTCTAGGGATATGGTAACAACGGCCTATTTTGGGAGACGGTTATCATTCCAGGCTTCCAAGGTGACCTGGATGACAGAGTGACTGTCAGAGTTATAGTTTTCCCTCTGACGAGGGGCAGTAGTTTAGACAGGTGGTCCAAGCGGATACTGAGGGAGGCATGGCGCAGGATACTGATTAAATTCAGTTGACGATACAGTCTAAGAAGTTTTTTGGATTTGGAGTTCGTTTGTGAACTGGGTCCCATCAGATATCCAGATATATTCTAAGACAGGTATTGCTCATTTCGGGAGATGGCTTTCTCCGCGAACATGAGGTAAAGAGAGACATAGAAAGAAACATCAGAGCGGATCCACTCACTGAGGCTATTTCTCGAAAGCAATAGTTTTACAAACGAGCTTTGTGAAACTGAATAGTAGAGGAATAGGGTGTTCGGTATCACACGGGCTGTGAATATGCGACATCGCAATAATTGGCCTTAAGTGCAAGTGGGAGATTGTTGGATATAGTGCTCTCAAGTCAATTATTGGATCGCAGGCACGTGATTTCAATAATTGAGGGAGGACCTATACCGGTAGGACGGTCTTACTCGAGATGATAGTATGCTATCTGGTTTATCTTTTTCATCGTGTACATGCTTTAGGTGATATTACAGATCACTATTACACGTTGATAGAGCCCTTAGGATTCTTGCTTGACTACCAGCAGTATGATGGCGATCATATACATGAGAGTTAGGTAGTCTATAAGCACATTCTTAAAGTGGTCCCTAGTCGTGGGAGTTTCGAGACTGGGCATCGATACTCCATTAGTAGACTAGTGTATATAGTCGAGACCCCGACGAGGGGCGGTGGCCGGTCTCACAAGCCATTGGTGTCAGTTGGTTCACCTAAGATGTATACAGGTGCTCATTGGGTTATGAGTACACCGGACAGGACTCGCCGGGAACCTGCTAGTTGGTATTATACCTAGCGTCAGATAGCAGTTCCCTGGTGACATGTGTACAGGTTAGTTCATCGACCTGAGATCATCATTTGTCTCGTGTGAGTTCCAACTGTGCTTTGATTACTACCCTACCACAGCTCAAAGGAGTTGTGCAAACAGGTTTTAGTTGGGTACAGTCCCGAGCCACATGGAGGCAGTGAGCGGATCGGCAGGGGTTTCGTCTCTCCCGGTATTGGGGGTGAGATCGTGCTGTGTCAGGAGAGCCATTACACGAAGTCCTTGGCCAAGGCAAGTGAGATTTACTGGTAGGTATTCCAGTAGTATCTCAGCGTGTTCTGGGCTACACTCCAACACGACTTATACCGCTTTTGGGGGTCTGACGTTTACCAGCCCCCTAGGCCCGACATGCGATACTCATAGACGAACGGACCGGACTGTACGGATATTGTCACTGACAGGCTCAGTAGGGTTTCTGGATGAGTTCGCTCATCTGCTTCCCTTTTGGTCAATACAAGGGTAGCCGTTACGTACAGCTACTACCACTGACGTGCTTGTGGTTAAACCCACTGCCAGCGTATTGACGAGTCTTTAGAGTCCCCCACAGAAAGTTTTCCCAAGTTCGGGCGAAACGTTGTAGAGGCCGTATAGTATTATGGCAGGGTTCGATCATATACGTGCAGTCGTGCATGGATCATGATCGGACGGATCATACTAGTGGGCTTTGGTTTAAGCCGGATCCTAATATTAAATTTGTTGGATTACTTTAGTCTCATTGCATTCGTATTCAGTCGGAATGCAGATGCAGGTATGTATATACAGGTGAGGGGTATCCTTGTGATCCGTCACGAGTTTACTTTAGTTGATGCCATATCTTTTTGTTGGATTAAACATTTTGGTTTAAATATATAATTAGGTGGAAATTGTGAGCTTAAGTCATCATCAAGAGCATTAAATGTGGCATGTGCTTTGTTGATGAGTTATGGTGTTATTTTTTGTGCCATGTCTAATCTCTTGGTTAATTATTGTGTGGAAATTATGTGTGAGGAGAGAGAAGGCAGCCACATATAGTGTGGGCTTGGTCTTGAGAAAAAGAACTCACACATTATCATCTCACACAATAAGCAAAAGCTCTTCTTCTTCTTTCTTCTCTTCAGCTCACAAGTTCCTCTCCAATGGCTTCTTCTTTAACCTCCACTCATTCCATCTCATGTGTTGAGAATCATTGAGTGTAAGAGACAAAGTTATCACACACATTCTCTATTTCACCTTGGACATGTCGGCTAGCAAACTTCATGTCCAAGTTGCTTTGGTTTGAAGCGGGAGCCCGTAAAAATACTTCTTGATGTGGTGCCTTTTCGACGAGGAGACCGGAGATCGAGCGGGATCGGAGATACCGCGAGGAGCTAAAGATGGTGGCTAAAGACCGAAGGACACGGATCGATCTGTATAGCCATTCTATCATTTTAGTATTTTGCTAGTTTCGTGTTAATGGTACGATCCGGGTAAAAGTCTGCGTTAGCGCCAGTTTCATAAAAAGTTTTTGTTTCCGCGTTTGGCCTCGGATTGACGGCGGGGTCGCTACCGTAGACTTACAGTACTCATATTATATTCTGTTTACTTGCGACTTCTCAAGTTTTAGACAAGTGAAATATAAGGTCCAAGTTTTGAGAAGTTGTAGGTACAAGATTAAAGTAGAGAACCAGGTGTTGCAAATATCAGGATTTTTCAAGATGATCGAAAATGTAGATACTTGTGTTTGGTATTCAGTTGATAGTAATGGTTTTGAGAACTTGCTTCTTTTTCAGGTTACTCATATCTGGATGCACTCCTAGTTGAGTAATGCTGATCGGCCTCTCTCCATTTAGTTGACATGCACTGGAGATAGCTGCATAATTTGAATCTGGTTCCAATTAAATCAGTGCCTCTGTTTCTATATTATATATAGAATGGTTCATATCTTAACGATGTTAAGGTATATGGATTTGTCCGGCTTATTCTTAAAACCAGACTCTGCATGACTCAAGCCACGTTTCTGTAATGGCAGTTTGTGGGTTATCCCGGGCTATGACGAGGGTTAACTTTCTACCATCTGGAAGATCAATAGTGATATTGTTCTTGACCCGCCACAGTTTTTGCAAAATGAACTTTTTCAGAAAACAGTAGTGAGAGTATGGTAGAACTGGAAGCGATTCCATAACAACAAACGATTACTGAAAATTTAATAGAACCTAAAGATTCAATCGGGTTTGACATTCCATTAGCCACTCCGCATATATGGTGTGTAACCTCAAGCGCCCGAGAGGTACTTCGGTATCCTCAAAGACGGTGACAAGGAGGTTCTTGTTACCCAGACTTGTCATTACTGTTGTTCTAGATTATGAGACCCGGCAGGAGGATGAGTATAGCGTCATTCTAAACCAGCTTTAGAAGTGCACGTGTATATGACTCTGCTAGAAGATTGTTGTAATCAGAGGAAGCAGCGGAAGCATAGTGGACACGTTGCTTATGTCTATTTATAGACTAAACGAGGTATAGCGGAGATAGATCATCTATTTTTAATGTAACAGTCATAGGCTTTGACTTCATCAGAATAGAAGATGGATCTGTTAAGAAGGTAGTAGGGTGTGATGTCCGGATATTTGGATGACATACACTTTATAAGAAGTGAAATTCCTACTACAATCGGTTATACTTTAGTTGTCACACAGTGGTTTCTCCACATAGGATATGGATATTATATCTGGCATTCTGGTTACTAGATCTATGGTTTTAGATCTAGATTTGGATAGTTTCCTAATCCGGGTACTTAGACGGTATTCTAAATGTGTTTTATAATGGACGACTCCTGGCATGGTAGTGTTCTTACAAGCGATGGAGTCGCCCTCTCTAAAGGTGTCTTACAGACTGAAGGGGAGAGGGATATGCATGATTGACATATCACTTGCTTAGGCAATTGAGTCAATCATGAGATGTCAAGTACTACACCAGATGTTGTTTTTGCACTAGATACAATAAGTTGATATATTAATCCAATCCCGGAGAAACGTTCGGAAGTAGTTTATGAACATAAGTGGATGTTCTAGGGATATAGTAACGGCAGCCTCCTTCGGGAGACGGTTATCATTCCAGGCTTCCAAGATGACCTGGATGATAGAGTGACTGTCAGAGTTATAGTTTTCCCTCTGACGAGGGGCAGTAATTTAGACAGGTAGTCCAAGCGGATACTGAGGGAGGCATGGCGCAGGATACTAATTAAATTCAGTTGACGATACAGTCTAGGAAGTTTACTGGATTTTGAGTTCATTTGTGAACTAGGTCCCATCAGATATCCAGACATATTCTAAGACAGGTATTGCTTATTTCGGGAGATGGCTTTCTCCGCGAACTAGAGATAAAGAGAGATATAGAAAGAAACATTGGAGCGGATCCACTCACTGAGGCTATTTCTCGAACGCAATAGTTTTACAAACGAGTTTTGTGAGACTGATTAATAGAGAAGTTGGGTGTTCGGTATCACACGGGCTGTGAGTATGCGACACCGCAATAATTAGCCTTAAGTGCAAGTGGGAGATTGTTGGCTATAGTGCCCTCAAGTCAATTATTGGATGACAGGCACGCGATTGCAATGATTGAAGGAGGACCTATACCGGTAGAACAGTCTTACTCGAGATAATAGTATGCTATCTGGTTTGTCTTTATCATCGTGTACATACTTCAGGTGACATTACAGATCATGTTGATAGAGCCCATAGGATTCTTGCTTGACTACCAGCAGTATAATGGCGATAATATACGTGAGAGTTGGGTGATCTATAAGCACATCCTTAAAGTGTCCCTAGTCATGGGAGTTTCGAGACCGGGTATCGATACTCCGAGAGTAGACTGGTGTATACGGATCGAGACCCCGACGAGGGGCGGTGGTCGGTCTCACAAGCCATTGGTGTTGGTTGGTTCACCTAAGATGTATACATATGCTCATTGGGTTATGAGTACACCGGACGGACTCGCCGAGAACATGCTAGTTGGTATTATACCTATTATCAGGTAGCAGTTCCCTGATGACATGTGTATATGTTAGTCTATCGACCTGAGATCGTCATTTATCTCGTGTGAGTTCCCACTGTGCTTTGATTACTACCCTACAACGGCTAAAAGGAGTCGTGCAAATAGGTTTTAGTTGGGTACAGTCCCGAACTACATGGAGGTAGTGAGCGGATCGTCAGGGGAATCGTCTCTCGCGGTATTAGAGGTTGATGTCGCGGAGTGCACGGGTGGCCATCACCAGAAATCCTCGGCCGGGGTAGACGAGAATTACCGATCTAGGATCGATAGTTTCTCAGTTGGTGATAAGCTTCATACCGACACTAAATGTCAAGTTATTAGGGGTCTGACTTTATCCACCTTCTAGACTCGATATGCGATATTCATAGACGAACGGACCGGACTGTACGGATATTGTCACTATCAGGCTCAGTGGGGTTTCAGGATGAGTTCGCTCGTCGGTCTCCCTTTCGCTCAATACCTGGGCAGCCATTATGTACAGTTAGTGCCACTGACGTGCTTGTGGTTAAACTCACTGCCAGAGTATTGACGGGTCTTTAGAGTCATACACAAAGGGTTTTCCTGGTCCGGGCGAAACGTTGTAGAGGTCGTATGGTATTACGGCAGGGTTCGATCATATACGTGCACTTGTGCACGGATCAAGATCGAACGGATAATACTGGTGGGTTTTGGTTTAAGCCGGATCCTAGTATTATATTGTTAGATTACTTTCGTCTCGTTGTATTCGTATTCAGTCGGAATACGGATGCGGGTATGTATATACGGATGAGGGGTATTTTTGTATCCGTTACAAGTTTATTTTAGAGTTGCCATTTTATTTTCTTCCAATTTAAACATTTAGTTTAATGTTTAAATGTGAGGTGGAAGATGTGAGCATGGGTCTTAGCTTGTGGCATTTATTGATGAGGCATGGACCATGCTTGTTTCATTTATTGAGTATGAGATATTTTTTGTGAGCACTAATTGTGGCAAGGGGTGGGAGTTTTGGATGGGGATGGGCTGCTATTCTTTTTTGGTGTGCAGGAGGGAATTTCGTGGCTGATAATTTGGTGAGGGGTTTTTTGTGGCTGGTTGTTTTTTAGTGCTGGAAAAGTCTTCTTTAGTTGCTCATTTTATTTCTCACTATATTATATCTAAACACTCACTTCAAAAACCACAGCCACTTCAAAAACCAGCAGCCACTTCTTTTTTATTTTCAAGTCTTGGCCAATTTTTCATGTGCTCACATTTTTTCTCACTTGGCAACTTCTTAACCTCCACCCATTCCATCTCATGTGTTGAGAATTATTGGATGTATTGAGACAAAATAATCACACACAATCTCTATTTCATTTTGGGTATCTATGCTAGCAAACTGGATTCCCGAGTTGCTTTGGTTTTGAAGCAGGGGACCGTATTATTAATTCTCGACGTGGATCGTCTTTGACGAGGGAGACCGGAGACCGAACTTGATCGAGGAAGCCGCAAGGAGCTTGGGATAGAGGTTGAAGACCGAAGGACACGGATCGATCGGTATAAACTCTTTAAACTCCTTTTACAGTTAACTAGTATAGGGTTAATGGTTCGATCCGGGAATCGGGTTCCGTTAGCGCCGGATTTTAAAAAGTTTTTGTTCCGCGTTTGGCCACGGATTGATGGCCGGGGAGCTAGCGCAACCTTACAATACATGTGTTCATGTGTTTTCCACCAATCCAAAATTTCAAAATTATCTATTTGTTCAGAAGTGAGAAAACTATTGAAATCAGTTTGTAAATACATTGTAAGTTCATTAGAAGAAGTAGAAACAATGGTTCTTTATATCTTTTTACTTAAAAATTCAAAAATTACCAGTTTAGAAGTTTGATGTGAAAAGGAAGATGAAGAACTTCTGTTTTGACCTGTGCGTCATATATAGTATACATATCTTGCAAATAAGAATTTAAAATATTTTTATAATTTTCTATATCAGTACCAAGTTATCATGGTTTTATTCCAGGATAATAAATTGTAGCTAAACAAAACAATACAGAAACTTTTCCCCCAATATTTATTCAATTTGAAAACCATGCTATTTAATATTCAGTAAATGCATTTTCAAGGTCAAGTATATGTTCATTAATAACTTTACTAATATAAAATAATTGGTCTATCGCTAAATACATAGTTGGATAATAAATACCAGATAAAGTTTTAGTTGCATTATAAAATATTTCTAAAAATTCCATAACATATCCACAAACAAACCAATCAAATTCCTCTAAATCATTGGTGGGCGTTTTGTTCTTGATAAAATAAAATAATGGGAACCTTATATTTTAAAATACATTTCAGCATTTCATAAATATAATTCCACCTAATTAGAATGTTGAATTTGAAATATCTAAATCATAAATTTAATCGGGTGCAAGTTTGCTTAAAAGTTTGTTTTCTGGATCCAGAGATTTCAATAAATATCATTGCATATCTAAGTTTTGATAAATGAGGATCAATAATTCTACGACTGTCTTGTACAATTAAATTTAAAATATGGCATGCACGTCTTTGATTAAATAATGCTCCATTTAAAATAGGTTCTAAATTATTTTTTAAAAATTGCTATAGCAGAAATATTATTAATAGTATTATCAAAACTAATTGAAAATATTTTATTTTGAATATCATATTCACGTACATTGATCAAAATACAATTATTTATATTATTTCGAGTATGTGGATGTTCCATTTTCGAAAAACCAATAATTCTTATCAATAAAATGTGCAGTAACACAGATATAATCAATGCCCCATTTTGCTGTCCAAAGATTAGAAGTTAATACAATTTTATCTTTAAGATTTGCAAAAATATTAAGTAAATCAGCTTTCGCTTCATAAAAAAATTTAATAGTATCACTACTAAGTGTATTTCTTGGTACTCTTTGAAATGCATGATTACATACAGTTTTTACTAATCTATCAAATTTTTCGTTTTCAGCAGAATCAAATAGTTGTTCAGCATGTATAACATATCCAGCAAGTTCTATTCTATCAGTCTCTTAAGAATAAGAAAAACCAGTTAAAGAGTTAGATATCATACTTAGAGTCGTCTGCCGAGAATCTGTTTTTTGATGTTTGTTTAGATGAGTGGTTCTATCTTTTGTGGCACAAGTAAAATATGATATGTAAGTCTTACAAACAGCCCGCATGTGTTTACCTTCAACTACTTCTTTTGTAAAATGTTTCCAAACTTCAGAAGTTCCAATACTTTCGGGTCCGTGAGCAGAAGCACTAGCTTCAGGAATATTAGTAGCGGGAACTTCTTCATGGGTGTGACTTTATTGCGTAGGCATTTCAAAATTAGCATGCATCTCAAAATTACCAGAATCAAAATTAAAAGAATAAGAAACAGTTATTGGTATCATATTGCTTAATCTAATTGCATCTTGCATATTAAAATCAATTTGAAAAGAACGTCTAAGTAAAGATGTACTGGCGGTCATATTTTTTAATCTAATTAACCCTTGTGAGTTCGAATCAAGCTGAAGAGAACGTCTATGTAACGATGAAGCACCGTTGCTGCCTTGGCATGATGATAAATCGGCCATACTTATTAAAAAAAATAGTAAAAGAGAAAGAGAGATGATAAAAAAAAATTAGATGAGAAAAATTGTTAACCAGTACCAAAAAAAAACTGATTCCAAATAGCAGAATCAAATTACCGGAGACTGAAGTAAAGATTAAGATAGCAGAAATAGAGATTGCTTGATTCCAAATTTTAACGGTAAACTTTTCGGAAACTAAAGAGAGAGATGTGGAGATTGAAGATTATATTGTTATGAATTGTAATGAAAATGAGAAATGTAGAAAGATATTTATAGACTTTTGGATGATGGGAAATGGTGTTGTAGAATTTTGAATAAGGGATTTTAGAAAAATTTCAAATTTTGGCTGTTGCCCAATGCCGAAAATTTGAAAATTCTCAAACACTCCTTGAAATTCCCCCCAACCAATAAAAAAAGGCAATTGAGTTGCTTTTAAACCACCCCAACCCCCCGCCCCCATAATTCTCACGGCCTCCCCCATTAATTTAAATTTTTTGAATCCCCCCTAGAAATTCCCACCGGCCCCACTCCCTCTTTTAATTTAAAATTGACTTGAGAAACCCACCCTCAATAATTCCCTCCCCCAAGGCCTGTTGGCCCTATTCGAAAAAAAATTATTTCAGGTTTGGACCGGGCTGAATCGGGCTAGGGCTTAGTTGGGCCGGTCCGGGCCCATCACATGGCAGCCGGCCAAGGCAAATGGACCCATTTGCCAACCTGCATGGAGCTCGGTTTAGAACCGAGGTTTACAAAACTCCAATCCAGCCAAAATTTGATAAACTCGAAAATTTATAAAATCAACATTTTTTTTTGGAGTATACCTATCGCAAGCATTACACCAGCTTATCGCCAGCCTCGTTGAGCCTCACGTGCATAACGAGCTAGATAACACCAAATCAATATTTTGTAATTCAGGCCAAACTAGATTTAACATCATCTCAGCATATGACCACTAATAAAAAATAAACTCTGGTTATCCCATCTCCATTCCATAAACAGGATCATACTCAATCCTCCCAATATTTGGTTTTTTTTCATTTTTAACGAATTACTAGATAATTGAGGTAAGTTTGTTTATTGCCCTAATTCAAACATAAGAACAATTGGGAAAAAGAACAAGAAGAAAAAAGAATTGCTAATAAACCAAAAACAATCAGGGCATGTTTGGGTACATATATGCCCCTGGATTAAAAACTCAGATCCCATTTTTCCTCCGGATTGGAACAATCCTAAAATTTAGCTTGGATGACTTTTTGTGGATATAGCTCAAAGCTAATTTTTTTAATCCTGAATATTCTCCCCAACCCCCTCCCCCCCGCCTTTGATTAAAATTCTAGTATTTACTTTAATTTGCCTATAACCTCAATTTCAACCTCTCTCTCTCTCTCTAAAAAAATACGCTTCTTCGTTTCTTTTTGTTTCCTCAAAGAATTTTCTACACGTCATTGACTATATTGGTCGTGATGATGATCGGCGATCAAGAAGGGACAAACGAGGAGACCGAGAAAGGTTTCAAGGTAAAATTGATCTAAAGTTGAAGGCGATGAACATTGAAGATGTATTTTCCTTCAAGAAATAACCACAGCCGATTAAAATTTTCTGCTTAGCTAAATTGATGGTGATGGTGATCGACGATGAAGAAGTGACCAATGAGGAAACCGGGCAAGGCTTCACGACAAAAGAGATCTAAAATTGAAGGCGATGGATATTGACGATACGTTTGTGTTTGAGAAATGACCATGAATTAATTAAATGTACTCATAGAAAGAGAAATAAAGATTCAAGACGAAGAAAAATAAAAGTTACAGACAATGAGAGGACATGTGGAAAGGATTAAAATAAGATGTATTTTATTATTTAAATAATAATAAATTGAATCAACCAAGGAATAAGTATTTAATGCAAATTTCTTATCTCAAGTTATGCAAACATACACGTAAGATTTAAAAATTTCTCTAGGAATGTTGTCTTGGAAATGCATATGCATTCCAAGATATTATAATCCCAAAATAAATACATTGAATTTTAATCCTAACTATGAAAACAAATCACGTCTTTTCTTTTCTTCTCTTAGATATCGGTTGATCACATCTCAATCTCAAAAATAAATAAAATAAAATAATTAATAAATCTCACAATAATACACTACCAATCATCATCATACAGATGGCATACCCATAATTAGAGCCAGCACGCAGGGGCAAAACCGTAACTTAGTCAGTACCTACACCTCGTGATCCTTGAGCAGCCGCGAGAGTAAGGGTTCGCCTGAGCCCCAGGGCGGCAGTTATAGTACGAGGCTCCTCGCCTCGAGCAGGGCACACTGTCCCTCCTCAGCGCACCGTAGCTGATGTACCGATGCGCCGCTAATATGCGCCTGCTCCACTCCGACCCGAGTCCGAACTCCTCTTCGTCGGCGCCGATGCACTCCTCTCTCGTCCCTCCGCAGATCGTCCCGGCGCCGGAGAGCCAGCCGAGGGAGTCGGAGCCGCCGCCGCCGGCAATGGAGGCGGAGAGAGAGGGGAGGAGGAGGAGGAGCACGAAGACATGGATCCTCGCCATTGATGAGGAATCTCTCTCTCTCTCTCTCTTTGTGGGGGAATTTTTTTGGGGGAATTTTGGTCGATTTATGAGGGACTGGGGATTTGGGGTGATATAAATGGAGAGGATGAGAAGGAATTGACGCAAATGGTCCTGAGAGTTAGAGGGAATTACGAAAGTGGCATTTGCGTAAAGAGGAAAGTGATTTTATTACTGCGGGTAGGGTTGCGTGAAGTGTGGAGGAAGTCCTGCTCAGATTATTTTGGTCAAAATTATCCAAAGAGCATAAAATTATTTTTGTTGAGTGAAGTTCCCGAGAATCCCGTTGGATGAAAAAAATGTTGGTTTTTAATGATTTATTGTGAATCAAAGTTTTAAAACTTTCATGGAGTTTAAAGTTTAGTTGATGGATTTCATATGTTTTGACTTTAGAGAAGAAAGCCCTTTTCTATCAGTCCCACGTTAGAAATGGGGTTGGTATTTCATGCGGTTATATATGAAATCTCTATCCTTTATATTAAGCGTGTGATTAGAAGCAGTGTTGTCTCGCGGGCGCACAAGCCGAGCCCAAGGCCAAGGGAAATATGAGCGAGCTTATCTAAAACCCTTTTAGATTTTGTTCTTTAAGGTTTTGCTGAGCCGAGCCATGTCTGTTCCGAGCTTAAGAGGCGGTCGGTTCAACTAATTGAGTTCCACCTCATCGGTTCCCGAGCTTCGCTGTGTGTGAGCTCATGAGGCTCTTACTCGGGCTCGAGCCCTATATGATTCTGTTCTGATGGTTTGCAGATTTTGTGGTGAAATATCTACTGTGAACGTGGATTCCTGAGTGGGCAAAAAATCCTTTGTACATTATGTTCCTTTTCCAATGTATTGGAGCTACGTAAGGCTCGTGTTTGACAGAGAAAAAGACCTAGAGGAAACATAGAGAACCATGCATTATTCCTATGCTTTTCCTTCCACCGAATGTCCACTACTTTTGCTATGATTTTCTCTGTGTTCTTGAGCAAGGCTGTGATTGTATCAACCGCTAGGATCGTCGAGTGGACGACGTGAAGACTTACCTTGATGGGGGTTTCGTTGTATCTTGTGAATAGGCAACCGTTAATCCGGGAGTATCATTGAGAAGGCCGAAATCTACTCTAAGTACAGCGTTGCTTGACGCATCTCGATATTTGTGCTGTATTGTCTTGTTTGAATATTTGTTTTCAGGTTTTCTGTATTTTTTTTATTTGATTCAGTTAGTGGCCATTGTCTCGTATTGCAACCAACAAAAAATACATAAAACTCACACTGTGCTTTCTATGTTCTATGTTAACAACTGTTGATCTTTGGCTTGTTAAGTTGTTATGTGGGTTTTTTTTTCCAAAAATACTTCGCAATGAAAATATGAATCATGAAGCGTTGATTAAATAATGGCTTGATAGATTTTATTAGATTTCGAATTCTGATGTAATAAGAGAACAAGGAATTAATTTTAAAGAAAATAATAAAGTTGTTACTATTAAAGGGCAAAGGTTTGTGTACTTCAGATATCGAACGGTAACCTTGCATATTATTTTCTATACCAATAACATTTTTCTCGGAGTTGCATATGTTTTTCTTATAGTAATTCCTTTTTAAATTATTTCTTAATATATACTTTGATTCTTTTGTACAGCCTCATCTGAATATACAGATGAAAAAGCTTGCATGATGTTGCAAGACCGTTAAGCATTTAAAAAACAACTACTAATAAAGCAGCGAAATTCTACCATATATGGCAAGGTCAATAATGATTTTTTTTAATCACAAAATAATCGTGGTTATACGTAGTTTTATCTCACCTCAAGTATTCTTCAATTTTAAAGCTGTAATTTTTTCTCCCTGGTGAAGCGGTAATCATACAATTAAACAAGAGATTTGTATATTGTAATGACTGCTTAAGTTAGCTATACATCTTGATTATTACCACCGAATTATTGTGAGATTCAAATACCATTTCCTTTATTTAGGCAGAAATATCATTATTTAATCGCTAAAGCAATAGCATTATCATTTTATGTACTGTAAGAACTGTTATAATCAAAAGCAAAATAAATATCAAAACAATAACTTAGAAATCAGTGCGTGAAGGTTTGACAAAGAGACAAGGCATTCTGTAGCCCGAGCAACTCTTTGGTGCTCCACATGAGGCCGAGGTGCCGTCTGATCACCAGCAGGGGCCTTGAGTGGTGGGACTGTGTTGGCTGTCGGTTCGTGATGATGCTCACAAGTGGGAACTCCTCAGATCATGACACGTGGCAGATGACATGTCCCGGAGCTCACGGAAACAAGACAAGCACCACACATTGGAGGCGTCCACCGGGCTATCGTCCCGCTGCAAGACCCGACCTTCAAGGAATCCTTGAACATTCCTGTGCTCGCCGTTAGCTCGCCTCCGAGCCTTCCTATACGCCAAGCTTCTCGGTCCTTCACCTCCGAGCTATCACAGAACCAAACTAGCTCAGCCTCCCGCCCAATTTTAGGCCTCTCACCGAGCTTGGCCTCTCCGATTCTACCGAACGACCTAGAACGCAGATTACAGGCGCCTTCGCCACGGCTCCACGAATCTCGCCAGACGCGAGATATCCGCCGTCCCACGATCCTGCGTTCCACTCCGCCGCATCCCTCCATTAACGAGCGTATCTCGTCATTAATGGGGGATCCCGCCATTCATACAGGCGTGACGCCAGGGGCGTAACAGCCGGTGAAGAACTCGCGCTAGCTAGCTCATGGTGACCGCTATAAAAACCCCTCTCTCAGACGACTCGGGTAAGGCAATTTTACTCCAACAAGCCGCTAGTCTGCCCAAATATCTCGGCTAACTTGATCGTCGGAGGGTCCACGGTGGTACAACCACCCCGGGACTTCTTTGCAGGTAGCTCGGCTTCACTCCAAATCAAGCCCACCGAGATCCATACGCTCAGGGAGACGACCCTCAATATCAATCTCAGCCTTTCACCAACGCTCGCGATAGATCGATGGAGGACAACATCTGAAGGAGATCCTGACCTCCATCAGTTGGCGCCGTCTGTGGGAATTCGATCTGAAAATTCCACTCATCGAAAGTTGATCTTCCGATCTCGAACTCATGGTGAGTGAACACCGTGATGATCCAAGCACAAGACGCCGCCCTCCCCACAACGAAGGCGCGGATGGATCCTCTCCTTCCTCTAACGCCGTTCACGCCTATTTCCCCCCAATAATAAAAGAGTAAGGCTCTGTTCAAAATTTGAAAAGAGGCAGCGCCTCACGTGCCTTGCACGAGGGCGTCAGCGCCTCACGTGCCTTGCACGAGGACGCCAGCGCCAAGAGTTAAAAACTCTAAGGCAGCACCTCACGTGTCTTGCACGAGGGCGCCGGCGTTAGAACTAAAAGTTCTTTACCATTGGAATAAAAGTCCAACGGAGATGATAAATTATCAAAATACAGAATTAAACTCTGTTGATGAAATATTTCTCAAATCTTTCTAAACGAGAAAGATCATTCTCTGTAAACAGAGAACCATTGGATTAAAAATCCAATAGTGATTAAAAATCACCAAACTACAGAATAAGATCTGTATGGGAAAATATTTCCCCAATTTTGTTAAAATAAGAAAAATGAATTCTGTAAAACAGAAGTTCTTAGATCAAATATCCAACAATGGATAAAATCTCCAAATCAAGTAAAGATCTCTCAATAAGAGATTTCTTTAACTAAATTAACAAACTTGTCTCCACTATATAAAGAACCCAAGACTTCAAGTCTTGTACAGCGGAGCTCCCCCATAAATTTCAAGTTCAAAAAGAAAAGCAAGTAAAAAAAATATTTAAGAGAGAAGAAAGAAGAACTTTTTTCAAGGTAAATAAAAGTAATAGAGATCGGGTTATCTCATCTGCATATCTAAGGGTTTAACCCTCATAAAGAACATAGTTTTTTCTCTAGATCCGAGATCCATGAGACAAGTGTACTACAAATAAGAATTTAATTCTCATGGAGATGAATTTGATCTTGGGGATCGAAGATCCAGAGAAGAACAAAGAATTAAACTCTTCAGAACATAATACACGAAGAAAAATCAGCGCCAAGTGCCTCACGTGCCCTTCACATGGACGCTGCTCAATAAAGAGTGCTTAGCACTCAGTGGTTGGCTCTCAGCGCCAAGCGCCTCACGTGCCCCTTACGTGGGCGCCACTTAATAAAGAATGCTTAGCACTCAGTGGTTGGCGCTCAGCGTCAAGCGCCCCACGTGCCCCTCACGTGGGCGCTATTCAGCATAAAATGCTCTGCACTCATAAACCAGTGTTCAACGCCTGGCGCCTGGCACCAAGCGCCTTACGTGTTCCATACATGGGCGCCATAAAGAGTGAACACTCCATAAAAAAACAAAAAAGAAAGAGGGGAAAAGTAAGATAAAGTGTGGGTGTCAGAACCCATATGGATGCTCGGCATCTTTGGCACAGAAAGGGGACCAAGCCCAAGCAAGTGTTTAACACTTTATTCAAAAATGAAATGACTGGGCTGAGCCCAAGTTTGGCCAAACTCCAATCAACCGAGCACATGGGCTCTTTATTTTCCAGAGTGGTCTTAGTCCCAAACAAGACTACCGAGCTTTTGACGAATATTCATTGGTTTCAGGGTAGATCTCCCCACACCTCTGATATATGTCGTTATAATTCTTCAACGTCTTCATAGAGGTGGCGGGTCCTGACAACCAACAACTCCTTGGACCGCAACGTTTTTAAACTAGCTATGCACCACAACGTCCCTAAACTAAGACAATAGAACCCAAATGCTCTTTTGTTGGATCAAAAATGATCCTGAACCCCCGTTAAGTAGATCTTAGTCCAATATCGGACTAACGTATTCTTAACAAACATTTAAGTTGATCCTAATCTCAAACAAGGTTAACGATCCTTAAATCAAACCAAACCCAAATTTAAGAATATACGGATTTGGACCAATCCATGACCTACGGGCGACAACATAAATTGTCTCCGTATACAATTCACGGGCAGCTAAAAATAAAACAAATATATACAACACGAAGTGACCTTCTGGAGCAGGAGAAAGTGGTTATCGCTACGCGGTAACGTAATTAACTGTAGGGGCTTGCGCCTGCAGGGAAAACCGTCCCCACAATCAAAAACCCCTTACAAACGAGGGGGAATCTGACAAAATCTGCTACAACGGCCCCATCCGTTCAAACCTCCGATACGCGGTGCCATAAATCAACTTGGCATTTTCGGAGAGGTAGACGGATAAAACCAAATAGCATCTACCCCCAAATTCAGGCAAGACATTTGTCTTCCCGGCTTTCGGCGATAAACAACGCCCTGTCTGCATGGATCGACAGGCTCGCGTCCATTGTGGATGCCCTTGTTCGTGTCCAAACGGCGGGACAAGCCCCCCACTCCCCCACCTCGGGATCACGACCTCCGCAGAGGGCGGAATGACACTGCCCACGCTGGCACCACTGAACGGCGTCTTGCTATCTCCGGCGGCCGCAGGTTCCCATGGTGACCGATTCAATGACCCGTTGGGCTCCTCACAGCTCCACGTCGAGGTCTCGTGAAAGAGCTCCTCGTCCCGCTGCCCATCGCGCTCCCGTCTATCCCGAGGAGGTGTCGGTCAACTCGCCTGCTCTCAGGCATGGCCGGCACCCTCTCCCTCGACGGGGTCATACGGGCGGCACTCGCCGCGATGACTCGAGAATGACCTCGCTAGGATACCTGAGGAACCTGATAAAACGGAACTGCAGCCGCAATCAGGTGCAGGCCACCAGCGGGAAGGACCATAATTCCGAATACGCCGAATCCTCAGGATACTACGACCGTCTCGACACCCTCGAAAAGAAAATTGAGGGTATACATCGGGAGGGTCATCCTTCAAATGAGGGGGCCAGGTATGCCGCCAACTCGCTTACGAAGCCCTTCACTAAAGAGCTGCTCGCTGTCCGCGTCTCATCCAGAAACAAGCCTTCAAAAGTGGCCCTCTTTGATGGGAAATCCGACCCGAAAGACCATCTGGACGCGTTTACGGCGGGCATGAGCTTCCAGAACAACTCCGACGCTGCCCAATGCCGAGCGTTCCCCGCCACTCTCATCCAGGCTGGACGAGACTGGTTCCGAGGACTCACGCCATGCTCCATGTCTACTTTTGATGAGCTGGCCGCCCAGTTCCTCGGACATTTCGTCAGGAACAGACGACAAAAGCGGACAGTCGATTACCTCTTCATTATAAAAAGCGGGGACAAGGAGTCCTTTAAAGGGTATGTTACTCGCTTCTACAACACTCTTCTTGAAGTTCCCGAACACAGGGACGATGTTGGGATAAAAATTTACACCCCGGTTGACCGAGTCAAAGTCAAAGTCAACCCCAAGCCAGGTGGGCCCAAGCCCAGGTCAAGCGGGCCTATGCCCAAGTCGAGCCCGCGACTAGCCTCCCCATGCCAACAACAAAATCATGTAATAAATAATTTTTATGTAATTGTTTATGCATGAATGTAAACAAAATGGGTATAAAGCCAATATTTTGTAAGCCCATGGCTTATGTGCAAAAATGAAATGGCACATGAGCCATGGGATGACTAAAATGCCATTTTTGTAAAGCCCAAGAGGCTATATGTAAATATGTAAGCCTATAAAAGGCAACATGATGATGAATAAAAGAACACTTTTCATTCGCTCAAAAAAAACTAGGGTTTGTGCCTCCACTCTCTCTTTCTCAAGTTTTTCCTCTTCCTTTTCATTTTCCAAATAAATCAAGAGCTTAGCTCTCCTTTTTTTTTTAAAAAAAACTAAAAAAAGGTTTTACCATAAACCCATCTCCCAAAACTCTATCAAGAGAAGAAAAAGGGTCTCTTTTTTTATCATCCAAGATCTAGATCTTGGAGTTTCAAGAAAACCCATTTTGGGTTTCTTCTCAAAGGAGAAAGGAGAAAATCTTTTGGAGTTCAACTCCACAAATAAAATCCTCTTAGAGTTTAACTCCACTATAGAAAATCTTTTGGAGTTCAACTCCACAAATAAAATTCTTTTGGAGTTTAACTCCACTGCAGAAATTCTTTTGGAGTTTAACTCCACAGTAAAAATCTTTTTTTGGGGAATTTAACTCCACATTATAATTTTTTTTAGCCATATAAAATTCTTTTGGAGTTGAACTCCACGTTAAAAAAAAAAAGGTGGTGGTCACATGCAAAGCATGTGACGGGCGTCACATGCAAAGCAACCCCGTCACATGTTTAACATGTGACGTGGGTCACATGCTGAGCATGTGACTCCGCCTTAGCATGTAAGGGGTCACATGCTAGCATGTGACCCCCCCTCACATGAGAGATCACATGCTAACATGTGACCCTCCATGTCACATGCTATCATGTGACCCCCCTCATATGAGGGGTCACATGCTAACATGTGACCCCACTTTTTTTAAGAAAACAAAATTCTCTTTTCTTCTTTTCTTCTTTCTTCCTTCTTTTTTTTTTTTATTTAAAATAAAAATAAATAAATATTAAATAAATAAAAATAAATTATAAATAATATTTAAAAATTTAAAAAAAACATAATTATTTTCTTTTCTTCTTTTCTTTATTTAATCCCTTTTTTTATTTAAAAAAAAATATAAAATAAATAAAATTAAATTATAAATAATATTTTAAAATTAAACAAAAATAATAATAAATTAAAAAAAAATCTCCAAATATTTATTTACTTATTTATTTTTGTTTTTATATATAGAATATATATGTGTGTGTGTGTGTGTGTGTGTTTCTTTTTACAAGTGGAACAAAACAGGAAAAAATACACACGCACCAACGCACTGCATATTGAGTTCGCATGACCATTTTAACCCGTCAATCAGAGGTTCCTTCACTCCAAATGCGAGGGGTAATTAACGGCAGCTTAGTTCGCGGCTGTCGGAGATTCGGATCCCCACAATCAATAAATCCCAGCCTATCCTAGGCAGGGGGAATCTGTAATGCGCCCGACCAGCGTGCGCGTATTCCCATCTCAATGGGGTGACGAAAAACACTCTACAGACGAGACTGTAATCATAGCTCTGAGGTCAGGTCTTAGGCATAAGGAGTGGCTCCGCTCCTTTGCATTGGCGCAACCTAAGACCATAGTCGAGGTAAAAGTTTGGACCGAGCGCGAAATCCATCTCGAGTCCGAAGTAAACGCAAACCTCCCACAGGGCGACCAGGCCGACCAAAAGAAGAGGGGCAGAGAAGAGAAGATGAAGGTCGACCAGCCACAACCCTACTCCCTGAAGTTCCAGGAGTACACTTCTCTCAATATCTTCCAGACCGAGCTGTTGGAGGAGGCGAAGGGAGAGAGATTCTTTAAGCTCCCGCCGGTCACCCATAAAGTGGCTAAACGTATCCGGGGCCCATACTGTGCCCTTCCATAGGTCGCAGGGCCACCCGACCGAGAACTGCAAACAAATCCGCGACTATATCGAGGAGTTGATCCGCTTTGGCCACCTGGCGAAGTACCTGCGGGAAAAGCGGCAGGCGGAACGAGAACAAAAAGATCCGATCTCTCCCAAGGAATTAACCGTCGGCCAAATTATGGTCGTTACCTAGGACCCTGCTCGGGAAACTCCGGCTTTACAACGCCGCAAAGTTTAAGTTGTTTAAATAAAGTGTATTCCTTTTTGAAATAATGTAATTCTTGTCGGCGCTTAATTAAGTCCGTAGCATGAACGAGAAAAGAAAAGGAAGAACTTTATTCATTAAAGGGTATTATGGGCTCCTCGGTCTTAAACAAAAATTATTATTACAATAAAGGGGGCCGGGGATGGAGGAAGCATTGTTGATGATACTCCGACGAAATCTCCGTCAGCCGAGCCCTAGCTTCCTCGGCCACCTCTGAAGCGTCACCCATCGGGAAAAAATCAACAATCAGCCTCTTCTAAAAACACTCCAGAAGAAAGCCCGCCGATCTATCCCGCCTGCTCTTCGAGATCAGGCCGAGATGGTAAAGCGAGTGCATCTTCTCGATCACCTCATCCCTCAGCTGCGAAGACAAGGCGTTGTGTAGACGCGGAGACCTCCTCTAGATCACATAAATGAGCATTTGGAGGAGTGGAGATCGCCGGGGAAGAAGACGTCCAAAATGGGCCTCCACGCGGTCTATCACCGCCTCGTATGTTTGTTCGGACCGGTCGAGATTGTAGAGGTACACATCGTTCCGGGAAATCATCTCGCTGATAAGCACACACGGACATCCGGCCATTTTCAAAAACCCAACGCTGAAAGAGACTAACACTCTTTCGCTATTTATAGCCCAATAGAATCCCAAAAGGCCGAAGTTTACGTGCGCGGCAGCGCGATTCACGGGGCCCTTTCAAAATCCCCAATGCTGGGCTGCCACGTGGCGACCATGGCCCCAAACGGCCAAATGGAAGTTGGAACGACGCGCACTACGGAGAGTCACGTCTTCCCACGCGTCTTTGTCACGTGTTGCTTTCGGCGGTCTCTCTCCCCAGATTTTACGGGTCAAGAGAGACGGACCGACACCAAAGAAGCCTCGTCAAGAGGCCACCGAGCGGCTTCCCTGCTCGGTCAATCCTTAGCGGGCACGTCCTGCCCATCTACGCTAAGAATCGAATCCCTCCTCACGAAACCACCGAGCAGATACCCTGCTCGGTCAATCCTTAGCGGGCCCATCCTGCCTATCTATGGTAAGGATCGAAGCCCTCCTCACGAGGCCACCGAACAGCTTCCCTGCTCGGTCAATCCATGGCGGGTAGCTCCTACCCATTCATGCCAGGGATCAAAACTCTCACCAAGAGGCCACCGAGCGGCTTCGCTGCTCGGTCAATCCTTAGCGGGAACGTCCTATCTATCTAAGCTAAGGATCGAAGCCCTCCTCACGAGGCCACCGAGCGGCTTCCACGCTCGGTCAATCCTTAGCGGGCACGTCCTGCCCATCTACTCTAAGGATCGAAGACCTCCTCACGAGGTCACCGAGCGGCTTCCCCGCTCGGTCAATCCTTAGCGGGCCCGTCCTGCCCATCTATGCTAAGGATCGAAGCCCTCCTCATAAGGCCACCGAGCAGCTTCCCTGCTCGGTCAATCCCTGGCGGGTAGCTCCTACCCATTCACGCCAGAGATCGAAGCCCTCCTCACGAGGCTACCGAGCAGCTTCCCTGCTCGGTCAATCCCTTGCGGGTAGCTCCTACCCATTCATGCCAGAGATCAAAGCCCTCACCAAGAGGCCACTGAGCGGCTTCCCTGGTCGGTCAATCCTTAGCGGGCACATCTTGCCCATCTACGCTAAGGATCGAAGCCCTCCTCTTGAGGCTACCGAGCGGCTTCCCCGCTCGGTCAATCCTTAGCGGGCACGTCCTTCCCATCTATGCAAAGGATCAAAGCCCTCCTCACGAGGCCACCGAGCGGCTTCCCCCCTCGGTCAATCCTTAGCGGGCACGTCCTGCCCATCTACGCTAAGGATCAAAGCCCTCCTCACGAGGCCACCGAGCGGCTTTCCCGCTCGGTCAATCCTTAGCGGGCACATCCTGCCCATCTACGCTAAGGATCGAAGCCTTCCTTACGAGGCCACCGAGCGGCTTCCCCACTCGGTCAATCCTTAGCGGGCCCATCCTGCCCATCTACGCTAAGGATCGAAGCCCTCCTCACGAGGCCACCGAGCAGCTTCCCTACTCGGTCAATCCCTAGCGGGTAACTCCTACCCATTCACGCCAGGGATCAAAGCCCTCCTCACGAAGCCATCGAGCGGCTTCCCTGCTCGGTCAATCCTTAGCGGGCACGTCCTGCCCATCTATGCTAAGAATCAAAAGCCCTCCTCAAGAGGCCACCGGGCAGCTCCACTGCTCGGTCAATCTCTGGCGGGTAGCTTCTACCCATCCACGCCAAGGATCGAAAGCCCTTAACAAGAGGTTGACCGAGCAGTTTCCCGCTCAGTCAACCCTTAGCGGGTAACTTCCTACCCATCCACGCTAAGGATCGAATCCCTCATCAAGAGGCCACTAAGGATCCATGGCGCCAAGGATCGGAAGCCCCATCCAGAGGCCACTGAGCAACTTCAGTACTTGGCAAATGCCGACCAATTCTAACTTGGCTATTGTTTACCTTACGCTAAGAGAAGTGGTCACCGGTCCGACTCAAGGGAGTGGGCGAACCTCGGCCTACCTACAATGAAGAATCTCCCGATCTATTCTAAGCAAACGATCGCCACCTCGATTCCGGGGGCGGGAGAGGACCGACCTTCCTGCACTTAGCGATTAACTGGCTTACACTCAACGGACGATCGACATCCAATAGATCGGTCATCGACCTACGGCTTGACTCTTGGGACGAGGAAAACACTAACAAGCTCACGTTAACGAGCACAAGAAAACATTGCCACAAAGAAAAATCAAAAATAGCTTTATTCACGATCTGAAAGTCTTTACAAGGTACTATGGGCTCCTCAGCCTTACAAAAATTGCCCGAAGGCTTACAAAATTCAAAAAGAAAAAAAGGAAGAAGGCAGGAAGGCTCAGGCCTTGGGACCGGGGAGGATCTTGACCTGCTCTGCGCCGACGTCGGGAGCCGGGGTGACGGCTTTAGGGTTGGTGCTCCTACCAGGAGCCTTGGCGCCAGGAGCCTTGGCGCCGGGAGCCTTGGCGCCGGGAGCCAGGGTGACTGTCTTTGGGTCGGCACTCCCACCAGGAGCCTTATCTCCAGCACTCCCACCGGGGCCTCTCCCCCAGCGGCACTCCCGGCGGTCTCCCCCTGCGGCTCATCCTCGGAGAGAGGGTACTGGACCAGAAGCTCGCCATCCGCAAACCTCGGCATCAACGCCTTGACAGCGTCGAGGGCCTGGTGCCAAACGATGGCCGAAGCGTCAGCAAGGTCGGCGTAGAACTGGTCCGACATCTTGTACCTCTCCACCGACTTCATAGCCCGGAGGTCAGCGAGCTTCACCGCTTTCTTCGCCGTCTCGGTTTTCCTCTTGCAGGCGTCCCGTGACTTCTTCATCGTGGCATTAAGCACCTTAACCTCCTCCAACTTATTCTGGACGACCTTGTTGGATTCACTCAGAAGGCGAATGGACTCCTTGCATTTGGAGTTCATCACCTCATCGGTGACCACCCGGGTCTCGAGGGCGGTTATCCTTTCCTTCGCCTGTTGCAGCTCCAGGCACAGGTCTTCTTCCCGCGAGGACGACTCGCCCGCCTTCTGCATTGCCGGGGCACTCTTCTCGTGCTCCATGTTGGTGATGAGGACGCAGTGCTGGAGGACCTGAGAAAAGTAAAGGACGGGGTTAAAAGTATCCGATCCGAGAAAAAGATACTTGACGAAAATCTCAATAGAAAGCAGATACTGACCTAGACATCCTTCTGAGCGATGGTGGCCACTTAGGCCTTAAGGGTCCCCCGGGGAATTAGGCACCCAGCCGATCGTTCCATCTCCGAAAGCAAGCTATCGGCAACAGAAAGTCCGAGGTCACCTCGAAATAGACGTCCCCCTCCTGCACGAGGATCGGGGAGGCCGGAGATCAAGATACCGTCCTCTTGTACCTCTTCAGGGGGACCTCGGGAGGGTCGGCTTCATCCTCCACCTCCGTCGTCTAGGGCTCCGGTTCCCGGGCATGCTTATGGCTCTCCCCGCAGCTAGTTTCCGGGGGTTGGGGCGCAGCGGAAAGCTTAGCCGGTGCGGCTGGCTTCGGGGCCGGGCTCGAACCGGGACGGGACGAGCTAGCTCCCCCGGTCTTCCTCCCCTTTTTTGCAGCTATGTCAGCCAAAAATTTGGAACGGTCCATTGCCCGATTCAAAATTTAGACGTGCCGAACAACCCAAAGTCGGGATCTTTGCTAGATTATTAGGGTTTAATATGCAAGTAAACATCTTTACAACTAAGAGTGAGGGATTACAACCTTTGTAGTCCGCTCCTTCGCTTCATTAGCTCCGAGTAGAAGTCCCTTCGTCGCGATCCACGATCTCCCGGACTCAAGAGAGGTTCCACAACCCGAATGATCCATTCTTGCTTGTAGTCTTCCTTTTCTCCAATGATCTACCTCGAAGTTCCTTTAACTCAAGCTCTTTCTCACTAATGAGGTGAACACCCTAATCTAATTGGCCAGATTAGATGAGGATGATTAAGTAGGATTTATGCTCTCTTTTTTTTTTATCAAATTCGCACTCTAATTCATCACATAAAGAAAACCTAGAAAGCTTTCTCAAAGCTCAAGGATGATGAAGAAGAAGGAAATTCCTTTTGTGATGAATAATGAAAAATATCATAATGATTAATAATGCAACCATGGTTGAATATGAAGAGGCTAACCATTATAGAGACTTAACCTAGGGTGAAGGGTTTGGGTTGGGTTAGAAATATCTAGCAAAAATATCAAACATAATATCTTTGCTAGAAACAAAGTAAAACCTTCTAGAAGCATCAAGAAAGAACTAATCCAAATCAAACCCTAATCTTGTTTAATCTCCACTAAACATGTTGCATTAGTAATCATATCATGTTACAATATTATATATCACATATATAATATATATTTGTAACAAAAGAAACTAATACAATTAACATATATCGCATATATATCAATGTATTATCCCGTGAGAAAATGAAATAATAAAGCGAGCCAATATTAGATAATGTATTGCAATATATCATATATATTATTATACATTAAATTATCGAATCAACACTTGATCCGGCAATCCGGCTATATCGAATATAACCGACTAATATATCAAGTACCGATTCATCGAATCAACACTTGATCCGATGATCCGGTTCATATCAAAATATCGCAAGAATATAATACGGTATCTCATATCGCATTATCCTCGGTCCTGCACATATCACATATGTGCTCCTACTCCGTTTTTCCTAAGTCAAGAAACCTCTGTGTAGGACTCTAAAGAATCGTCAATACGCCGGTAGCAGGTGATGATCATATCAAACACCCACAAGCTGCAAGTGGTCAGCTAAACGTAACAGCCACCCAGGTATTGAGCGATCAGAAGATCAACAAGCAAGCATATACATTCTCCTGTGAATCCAATCAGTAACACTCCCGTACAGTCCGCTCTCTTCGTCTGATATGTCGCATATCTAGTCTAGGGGTGGTATACGTCAGACCCCAGTAACTGATAAGTCGTGTCGATATGAGGCTTATAACAGGTTGAGAACCTACTGATAACACTTACCAGTAGTACTCAATATCCGCCCTGGCCAGGGACTTCCAGTTATAGCCAATCGAACACAGCACAACATCAACTCCCTATACCGGGAGAGACGAATCCCCTCGTATCGCTCATTGCCTCCATGTGATTCGGGACTGTACCCAAAAGCCACCTTTTGCACGCCTTCTTGGACGTGGTAAGGTGGAAATCAAAGCACAGTGGGAATCACACAAGACTCTATAACGATCTTGGGTCTACAGACTACCCTGTACCAGTGTCACCGGAGAACTGCCATCTGACATGAGGTATAATACCATCTGGGAGTTCTCGGCGAGTCCGTCCAGTGTACCCAGTCTCCACTGAGCACCCGTACACCATCCTTGATGTCAAACACCGATGGATATGGGATCATCCATCGCCCATCATATGGGTCAAGATGCGTATACGCTAGTCTACTCTGGTGTATCGATACCCTGTCTCGACACACCCTCGACTAGGAACAGTTATAGGATATACTCATCGACTACCGTGGCCCCACTAGTATGATCTCATCATAGTCCCAGTAGTCGAGTACATATCCTAAGGGCTTTATCAACATGTGAGAGTAAGACAGTAAACTAACATAAGTCAACATGTTAAGATAAAGTGAAACCAAATAGCATACTATCATGACGAGCAAGAAAGTCCTCTCTATATATATCCAAGCATCTATTATAATATACATCATCTGTACAACAATGGCCTCTAGGGCATATACATAACTAACAATCTCTCACTTGCGCTAAGGCCAGCTGCTGTAGTATCTCATACCTAGCATCCCGAATAATCTCTCAAACTGTATCTGGGGAATGGCCTTTGTGAGTGGATCCGCAGTGTTGTCCTTCGTATCAACTCTCCTGACCTCGATCTCCCTGCGATCAATTATCTCCCTGATCAGGTGATACCGCCTCAGAATATGTCTGGACTTCTGATGGGACCTGGGTTCCTTGGCCAAAGCTACAGCTCCATTGTTATCGCAATACAAAGGTATTGGAGGCTTAATGGACGGAACCACACCAAGTTCAGTAATGAACTTCTTTATCCAGACAGCCTCTTTGGCAGCATCATTGGCAGCGATGTATTCAGCCTCCATCGTCGAGTCTGCAACGGTATCCTGTTTGGAACTCTTCCAACACACCGCCTCTCCATTGAGGGTAAAGACAAATCCCGAGTGCGACTTAGAGTCATCTTTATCACTTTAGAAGCTCGAATCGGTAAAGGACTCCACCTGGAGTTCTCCGTTACCATACACCAAGAACATCTCTTTAGTCCTTCGCAAGTACTTGAGAATGTTCTTCACAGCTGTCCAGTGACTCTCTCCAGGATCTGCTTGATACCGACTCACTACACTTAGTGAGTATGCTATATCGGGTCTGGTACATAGCATCGCATACATGATAGAGCCTACTGCCGAAGCATAGGGTATCCCTAGCATGCGAGCTCTCTCCAAATCAGTCTTGGGAGACATCTCTTTGGAGAGAGTGAGTGTCACGCCCCGCTTCCTAAAATACGGAATACGAGGGGTAGACAAGGCCAGTCATGCTCCTACGGTCAAGGAGATATCCTGCCGTAGTCACACTTCGGCTTCTAGTTTTTTATGGTAAACAGTAAATAATGCGCAGGTAATGAGAAATGCAGTAACTGGAACAAAACAGTAAAATGAACTGACCTGATGGGAACAAAAGATATAACTCTGGATAGCTAAACAAGATGTCCGTGAAGTGCGTCTAGTCCTGGTCCAGGCTAAATCTTCTCCTCACACTGAGCATGTATACTCAGGTCGTCAGAGCGACACAAAAGCAATATAATATATATAAAATCATGTGACAATTCTAACAGTGATAATAGGTATATATAACAGTACATCAATGGCAGTATGGATATGAACATGCAGTAATCAATGCAGCGGAACAGAAAAAGCAGTAGAATGATATGCCACGTATGTCAACACAGTATGTAAGGTATATCAATGCCAGTATCCCTATCAGTCTCTAAGTCTCACTGTACAGGTCACTAAACCTATCGTCAGTCCAAGTGTGAGAGTCAACCACTCGCGAGTGTCCTCCACCCAAGGGTAGAACCCAAGAGCAAGGGACCACGGGCCCAACATGTATATCACGGTAATAATCACATACCCTGTAAATCTCCATATATCTCCCTAAATATATAAGCCGGCATGGGACTCCCGAGATTCTGTTGAACTCACACTTAAACTACCTCACACCCCGTGGTCTACATCAAACGCTAACCATAACCCTAAATACCAATCGGTCTGTGACAAGTCTGCGCGAGAACTGGAAACAGGACCTCCATCAAGCACATCCTGATTAATACCTAAGATAAATGGCAGTGTCTGGTGTCTTATCTGTGACACCCGTGCAAGAGCTTCCATAAGTGTCCCATACCACTTATAGTCACACGTACACGTGTTCCACAGACGTCGACAATGCAATAGAATCATAAGGTTCACTGATTGTGTACAAGTACGTATCACTTTCACTTATTCACTGATACACGAACACTAACGTACTTGCCACAATCATCACTATACCTAAAACTGGGTAAATGCACGTTATCACTAGGTTATCAATACAATGACATGTGTATGATAATGTGTAAACAGTATATAAAGCATGTTTAGGATGTCATGAAATAGCAATCTACCACTTGAATAATGTATCATATATCATACGGTTACAGTTTAGTGAAGCGATGAACAGGTAATAATTAGTATGTTCAGTTATCTATCCATCGACTTTAGTTTCACGCCAATCGGGTTCCAGGATCACTAATTATAGCCATTTCATTTTAAGCGTTCACGGCTGGAAATCCGGTTTCAGAATCAGAAATCCGTTTCGCAACGCATTCTAATCCTAGTTGGGATCAGATTTTAGCGACGCTACAGTTGGATGAAATCTAGGGTTTTCAGTAAGGTTTTCAAAGCAATAGACGGTTTCTCAATCGCGTCTGTACGTTAGGAGTTACACTCTGTTTAACGCTAGTATGTCGATTCTGACTCTGTTCGGACTGTTATACGTCCCGATCTTTTAAATTACAAGTTAAATAACAAATGATAACGAAACAGGATGAAATTAATTGTGTTCTCTAGCTGACAGATTCACCTATAAATAACAGCAGAGTTCCGTAATCTACGAGTTAAGGAAACCAAGTGGTACCCATTACGGAACAGCAATCAACAACTGGGGTCGCTCTGGACTGCAGTCCAGAGTCGCACTCCGATCCAAATATCGTCACAGTTTAAGTACAGGAATATCTGGAAACTAGTATAGGGTTAAAGTTCATCGAGTTGGCTTCGATTTGAGCCCTTGGATGCATCATTCCATTATGTATATAATTTATGGTGATTTTAACGGTTTTCAGGTACAATAAAATTCCAGTTTTTCTAGTAAACTTGGGGGTAGTCGTTTTAGTCGTTAACGGTCATAATATCCAATGAAATTCATACACTAGGTTCACAGCCATACGGGCCAAACTATACCATTTAGTTCCGTCAAATTTGATGAGTATTTTCATTGAGAACACATGTCGAACAGGTATGGCACACTATTGTTCTAAAATTGTAACTTTATAATATGAGTAATCTAAAATTGTAACTTGAGTATATAGCATGTAAGCAAGTAAAATACTTGCCTGGACACGTCACGGGAATGTACAGCAGCAGTGGTATGGAACACAGCAAGGTTTGGCCTTGGCTCGATCTTGGCTTGGCCTCGGAGCTTGGACTAGGCTAAGAGCTCGAGTATGGCAGCGAAGGTTGGCTGGAGGTGAAGCATGTGATTGCTACTGGGTTGTGAGGAGCTGGTAGAGGAAGTCAGAGATTTTAGAGAGAAAGAGAGACCAGTGAGAGAGTGAGAGAGAGAGGATAGAGAGAGAGAGATTGAGAAAGAGAGGGTGAGTGAGTGAGTGATATAGTGAGGGGGGGAGAGAGTGAATATAGAGAGAGGTAGGGAGAGGGGAAAGAGAGATCGAGAGAGAGATTGAGACAAGCAGAAAGGGGAGAAAACAGAGAGGGAGAAAAGAGAGAGAATTAGACAGAGGAAGAGAGAGGGGAACAGAGAGATTGAGCGAGGGGAGTGAGGAAGAAGGATCAAGAGAGAGAGAGAGAGTGAGAGAGATATCAAGAGAGAGAGAGTAGAGGATGGTGGCGACAGTGATGATGAGGAGGAGGAGGAGGGTGCAGGTGTCGACGAGGTGGATGTGGAAGAGGTGAGGTGGTCAGAGATGATGGTGGCTGCCGTCGACGAGGGAAGCGAGTGAGGGGATCGGAGTGCAGGGGTCGGTTAATGGGTGCAGGGGAGAGAGAGGAAGTGAGTGGAGGAGACGAGAAGGAAGTGGGGGAGTTCGGTGATGGTAGTCGGAGGCGAAAATGGTGTTGGGAGTTCGCCGGAGGTGTGGAGAGGTTGGTGGGGGAAATGCAGATGAGTTTTGAGAAAGGAAGCGAAAATGGTGAGCTCGAGGGTGTGAGGGAGAATGAGGAGTGCGCGTTGTGGGAGTAATTGCGCTCGAGCGCGGGCGTAGGCGTCGGCGTGGTTTACGGCGAAGGAGGTGTAACGTCGAGCGGGAAACGCGCAACGGGAGGGAGCCGTTGGAAGAAGAAGGGGGTGTAGAAGCGGGTCGGGTCGTGGGTGAAGCGGGTGCGGGCGTGAGCTGAAGGAGAAGGGCCGGGCCAAGAAAAATAAAAAGAAAAGAATTGATTGGGGGAAAAGGAGCGGGCCGGGCCAACGAAAAGAAATCCTTCTTTTTTTTGAAAAAGGAGTGGCTGAGAGAGAATGTGGGCCAGGAATATTAAAGTTTTGGGTTTAATTTGATTTCCTTTTGGCTGCAGGAAATTAGTTGGAAAATGTAATTGGGTTTGAGTTTTATAGGATTTTGAAAATACCATAAATAATTATAATTAAATTTAAAATCTTATAAGTTAACGAGAAACACGAATATTGGTATAAAAAGGGCTGGGTGTTACATCATACCACCCTTATAAAAATTTCGTCCTCGAAATTTAAAATAAACGATAGGTTATACAAACATAAGCGAAAGTTATTATATTGCACACTATCACAAAAGATTTATTGGCAGTACGTGGACGAAGAAATTTGAAAATATATATATATAAGTAAGAATAACATACGGAAAGGTTGGTCTAAATAGGTATAAGGCAAGAATAACTATAAGGGTAACTATAAGTATACGAGAATATAGATACCAATAACGAACAATAATACTTAAGGCGTGTTCGGTAAACTCGAAATCTAATTATGTGTACATATAAGTATATCGAGAGTAGCGAAGCAGAAGTAATAAGTATAAGGCACAATCATTTATAATAGTAAACATAGGCACAACACCCGAAAATAAAGTAACGATAATAAAATAGTGAAAGATTTGTCGGTAGGTTAAAACATTTTTAGGATAATGTATCGACCAAATAGTTTTAACATAACTTAGAAAACCCACATAATGAAAATAAGAAACATGTAACGAAAATATACGCGATATAAGGTTGCGCTACTGAAAATAATGGGAAAGCTAGTAGTGGAGTATCTGAAATGCGTAAAACGGGAAATAGTCGATAACCCACTTTTCGATAAATATAAAATAATGAAGGCCAAATTGTTGAGTAATAAAGTCCCTAAATATTTATAGGGTAACAGGAAAACACACGATGTGTAGGGCTAGGTAGGGTAAGGATTACAAGGAAGTGTGGATCATTCAAAGGTCGGAGTGTGGCGACTTTAGACTAGCGGTCAAAGAGAATAGGATAAGGGTGAGCAGCAAGGACTACAAGTGAAAAAGTATGGAGAGAATAGCGGTCGGTATATCATATGAATCAAAATTTTGAATGGTTAGCGAACTCAGAAATTTCACAAGACATGTCCTCCTTCCAGAAGGATCTCAAACGGGGCACAGACGAAGGATGAAGGTGGACCTCTAAAGATCGGGTGTGGTACTGGTTAATCTGAGTGAGGGTTAAGGCAATGTAAGGAGTAGGGGTGGACAGACCTCAGTAGGAAAAATAATTGTATAGAAGAAATAATCAAACAGCAAGTGAACTAAGAAGATCGAAAGATTAGCGAACTCAGCAATTTATTTTATTCTAGAAAATTTTAAACAAAGCATCATCAAAAACGAAATGTGGCCCTAAACTATACACAGATTTTATTTGGCCAAGGAAGACAACATCAAGATGAAACCCGTCAGTCTCGGTTGTGGAGATTTCAGCAGGTTGCGGTAGGCTCGCGCACTCAGGTAGGGGCGTACATTTCCATAGCGCCTCGCAAGTATCGCCATTGGGAGTTCTTCCACCGCAGGATCTTGATCTTCTGGTCCTTCTTTCTCGGATGGAGCTTCTTCATCGAGGTCCGATTCCATGGGATTCTCTTCTCCTGGATTCTCTTCCATGGGATTTTCCTCCACTGGATTTTCTTCTATCGGTTCTTCCTCGGGATCTTCCTCTATCAGGTTCTCTTCAGGGTCTCCTTCCTCTTCGTCGGAATCGCCTATCATGTCAAACTCTGGGACGGCTGCTCCTTCGTCCTCTGGATCGTGGTCTCCGAAATTGACTTGGGGGCCGTTGATCTCATCATCAGAACTCGTCAGCGTGTGGTCTAAGAAAACGCAAGACTGTGCATCCTCATCTAGATGCGGTGTTGCTCCAGGGTGGGCCATGGCCTGAAAAGAAAGAGTCATGATTAGACAGTGGGATACATCAAGAAAATATCTAAGTGTACGAAGTATAGAAAAATATGCGGTGGCAGGAACCGAAAAAATCAGGATAATAATGCTGTGATAATGAATAGTATAAATAAGGGAAAGGACAAGAAAAAGATACATATATTACGATTCAAGTTTTATTGCATTCAACTAAAAGTTCAACGGATACAAGATTTCAAATGGAAAGAAATATTCATAAGGGGATGACAATATAATGCTGAAATTAGAAAACAGAAAAATTCTTCTTTGATTGCTAGGCCGCTGCATTCTCGTCACGCGAGTTGAAACCTGTGTTGGGTCCGCCTTATCCTCGAAATTCGAACTATGCAGTAATCCTCACTTGGCAAAAGTAGGGAGTGTGGACGAGTCTCCTCCCTGTAGTTCTTTCCTTTCTGGGCAACTGTTGATGAGATGTTCGTTGAACCCGCATATCAGACTTTTCCCTTGGGCGCGGCGACAATCCCTTTGAAGGTGTCCTGGCCTCTTACAATACCCACAACATTGGGTCTTCTGCTGCTTCTGTCGCGGGGAAACAAATTGGCGTTTCATCTTCTTCTATTTTCCTTGTCTAACGGGGATCCCTTTATGATTGGAGACAGCTGCTGGTGCCTGATTCACCTGCCTTCTCAGTCCTTCAGCCAACAAGTCGTTTGTTCGCTCCTGGGCTTCCTTTAGACCTTGCAGTACACTCAGAATCTCAATGGTCTGATTCTGGGGAGCGGATATAGATGAAGAGTCGTTGGAAGACATGATCCTGAAACAACAATTTTTGAGGATGATATAAGTCACAAGCTATACGAATCAAAATATAATATGGATAGGATAAGGATTCAAGAATATCAGACGTGATGAATTTATTATAAGTGGAGAATCAACCGTATGACTTTAAGTCACTTAAACAGGGTACGGTAGTGCAATTGCAACCACGTAATCTTGCCAAGTCAACCGAAACCCTAGCGAATGGATAGCTGGACATACGATGTGAATATGGATCAAGAATGACAAGTTTACAACCTAGACCAAGGAATGGCTTAGATTGCCAAGCTATACACGGAAAACTGCAATCCCAATCGAAGCAAAACCTGGGCTCTGATACCAACTAAACCATGTCACGCCCCGCTTCCCAAAATACGGAATACGAGGGGTAGACAAGGCCAGCCATGCTCCTACGGTCAAGGAGATGTCCTGCCGTAGTCACACTTCGGCTTCTAGTTTTTCATGGTAAACAGTAAATAATGCGCAGGTAATGAGAAATGCAGTAACTGGAACAAAACAGTAAAATGAACTGACCTGATGGGAACAAAAGATATAACTCTGGATAGCTAAACAAGATGTCCGTGAAGTGCGTCTAGTCCTGGTCCAGGCTAAATCTTCTCCTCACACTGAGCATGCATACTCAGGTCGTCAGAGCGACACAAAAGCAATATAATATATATAAAATCATGTGACAATTCTAACAGTGATAATAGGTATATATAACAGTACATCAATGGCAGTATGGATATGAACATGCAGTAATCAATGCAGCGGAACAGGTAAAGCAGTAGAATGATATGCCACGTATGTCAACACAGTATGTAAGGTATATCAATGCCAGTATCCCTATCAGTCTCTAAGTCTCACTGTACAGGTCACTAAACCTATCGTCAGTCCAAGTGTGAGAGTCAACCACTCGCGAGTGTCCTCCACCCAAGGGTAGAACCCAAGAGCAAGGGACCACGGGCCCAACATGTATATCACGGTAATAATCACATACCCTGTAAATCTCCATATATCTTCCTAAATATATAAGCCGGCATGGGACTCCCGAGATTCTGTTGAACTCACACTTAAACTACCCCACACCCCGTGGTCTACATCAAACGCTAACCATAACCCTAAATACCAATCGGTCTGTGACAAGTCTGCGCGAGAACTGGAAACAGGACCTCCATCAAATACATCCCGACTAATACCTAGGATAAATGGCAGTGTCTGGTGCCTTATCTGTGACACCCGTGCAAGAGCTTCCATAAGTGTCCCATACCACTTATAGTCATACGTACACGTGTTCCACAGACGTCGACAATGCAATAGAATCATAAGGTTCACTGATTGTGTACAAGTACGTATCACTTTCACTTATTCACTGATACACAAACACTAACGTACTTGCCACAATCATCACTAATACCTAACACTGGGTAAATGCACGTTATCACTTAGTTATCAATGCAATGACATGTGTATGATAATGCGTAAACAGTATATAAAGCATGTTTAGGATGTCATGAAATAGCAATCTACCACTTGAATAATGTATCATAAATCATACGGTTACAGTTTAGTGAAGCGATGAACAGGTAATAATTAGTATGTTCAGTTATCTATCCATCGACTTTAGTTTCACGCCAATCGGGTTCCAGGATCACTAATTATAACCATTTCATTTTAAGCGTTCACGGCTGGAAATCCGGTTTCAGAATCAGAAATCCGTTTCGCAACGCATTCTAATCCCAGTTGGGATCAGATTTTAGTGACGCTACAGTTGGATGAAATCTAGGGTTTTCAGTAAGGTTTTCAAGGCAACAGACGGTTTCTCAATCGCGTCTGTACGTTAGGAATTACACTCTGTTTAACGCTAGTATGTCGATTCTGACTCTGTTGGGACTGTTATACGTCCCGATCTTTTAAATTACAAGTTAAATAACAAATGATAACGAAACAGGATGAAATTAATTGTGTTCTCTAGCTGACAGATTCACTTATAAATAACAGCGGAGTTCCACAATCTACGAGTTAAGGAAACCAAGTGGTACCCATTACGGAACAGCAATCAACAACTGGGGTCGCTGTGGACTGCAGTCCAGAGTCGCACTCCGATCCAAATATCGTCATAGTTTAAGTATAGGAATATCTGGAAACTAGTATAGGGTTAAAGTTCATCGAGTTGGCTTCGATTTGAGCCCTCGGATGCATCATTCCATTATGTATATAATTTATGGTGATTTTAACGGTTTTCAGGTACAATAAAATTCCAGTTTTTCTAGTAAACTTGGGGGTAGTCGTTTTAGTCGTTAACGGTCATAATATCCAACGAAATTCATACACTAGGTTCACAGCCATACGGGCCAAACTATACCATTTAGTTCCGTCAAATTTGATGAGTATTTTCATTGAGAACACACGTCGAACAGGTATGGCACACTATTGTTCTAAAATTATAACTTTATAATATGAGTAATCTAAAATTGTAACTTGAGTATATAGCATGTAAGAAAGTAAAATACTTGCCTGGACACGTCACGGGAATGTACAGCAGCAGTGGTATGGAACACAGCAAGGTTTGGCCTCGGCTCGATCTTGGCTTGGCCTCGGAGCTTGGACTAGGCTAGGAGCTCGAGTATGGCAGCGAAGGTTGGCTGGAGGTGAAGCATGTGATTGCTACTGGGTTGTGAGGAGCTGGTAGAGGAAGACAGAGATTTTAGAGAGAGAGAGAGAGAGACCAGTGAGAGAGTGAGAGAGAGAGAGGACAGAGAGAGAGATTGAGAAAGAGAGGGTGAGTGAGTGATATAGTGAGGGAGAGAGAGAGAGTGAATATAGAGAGAGGTAGGGAGAGGGGAAAAAGAGATCGAGAGAGAGATCGAGACAAGCAGAAAGGGGAGAAAACAGAGAGGGGGAAAAGAGAGAGAATTAGACAGAGGAAGAGAGAGGGGAACAGAGAGATTGAGCGAGGGGGAGTGAGGAAGAGGGATCAAGAGAGAGAGAGAGTGAGAGAGATATCAAGAGTGAGAGAGTAGAGGATGGTGGCGACAGTGATGATGATGAGGAGGAGGGTGCAGGTGTCGACGAGGTGGATGTGGAAGAGGTGAGGTGGTCGGAGATGATGGTGGCTGCCGTCGACGAGGGAAGCGAGTGAGGGGATCGGAGTGCAGGGGTCGGTTAATGGGTGCAAGGGAGAGAGAGGAAGTGAGTGGAGGAGACGAGAAGGAAGTGGGGGAGTTCGGTGATGGTAGTCGGAGGCGAAAATGGTGTTGGGAGTTCGCCGGCGGTGTGGAGAGGTTGGTGGGGGAAATGCAGATGAGTTTTGAGAGAGGAAGCGAAAATGGTGAGCTCGAGGGTGTGAGGGAGAATGAGGAGTGCGCGTTGTGGGAGTAACCGCGCTCGAGCGTGGGCGTGGGCGTCGGCATGGTTTACGGCGAAGGAGGTGTAACGTCGAGCGGGAAACGCGCAACGGGAGGGAGCCGTTGGAAGAAGAAGGGGGTGTAGAAGCGGGTCGGGTCGTGGGTGAAGCGGGTGCGGGCGTGGGCTGAAGGAGAAGGGCCGGGCCAAGAAAAATAAAAAGAAAAGAATTGATTGGGGAAAAAGGAGCGGGCCGGGCCAACGAAAAGGAATCCTTCTTTTTTTTGAAAAAGGAGTGGCTGAGAGAGAATGTGGGCCAGGAATATTAAAGTTTTGGGTTTAATTTGATTTCCTTTTGGCTGCAGGAAATTAGTTGGAAAATGTAATAGGGTTTGAGTTTTATAGGATTTTGAAAATACCATAAATAATTATAATTAAATTTAAAATCTTATAAGTTAACAAGAAACACGAATATTGGTATAAAAAGGGCTGGGTGTTACAGTGAGTCCAGAGATCGTGGGAAGGTTCCCACGCTTGGATTCTTCCATACTAAAGCTCTTTAGTATGGTGTCAATGTACCTGGATTGGGACAATCCCAATATCCGTTTAGATCTATCTCTATAGATCATAATTCCCAATATGCAGGAGGCATCACCTAGATCTTTCATTGAGAATCTTTGTGATAAGAAGAGCTTGACTGATTGCAGTATAGGAATATCATTTCCTATCAAGAGTATGTCATCGACGTACAATACGAGGAAGACAACCTTACTCTCTGCAATCTTCTTATAAATACAAGGTTCATCTACGTTTTTGATGAAATCAAACTCTTTGACTACATCATCAAAGTAGATGTTCCAACTCCGCGATACTTGCTTTAACCCATAGATGGATTTAAGCAGTTTGCACATCTTTCCGCTGCTCCCACTATCTACGAAGCCCTCTGGCTGAATCATGTACACGCACTCTTCTAAATCACCGTTTAGAAAGGCGGTCTTAACATCCATTTGCCAGATTTCGTAATCATGGTATGCAGCAATAGCAAGTAAGATCCGGATGGACTTAAGCATAGCCGCTGGGGAAAAGGTTTCGTCATAATCCACACCTGGTCGTTGACGAAAACCCTTTGCAACAAGTCTAGCTTTGAAAGTCTCAACTTTTCCATCTACACCAATTTTCTTTTTAAAGATCCATTTGCTCCCAATAGGTTTTACCCCTTCAGGAGCAACTTCCAAAGTCCACACTTTGTTGGTGTACATGGATTCCATCTTAGATCGCATTGCATCCAGCCATTTCACAGAGTCACCACTCGTGATGGCCTGCTCGAAACTAGTTGGGTCATCACCTTCCATGATGAAATCCTCGCTCCCACCATCAATGAGAAAACCGTAGTATCTCTCAGGTGGATGAGAAACCCTACTAGATCGGCGGAGAGGCTGGGGTTCGTCGGGAACTACTGAATCCTCTGGTTCCACTAAATTTTCAGTTGCAGTTTGTGTCACTGGAACTTCTTCCAGCTCTACCTCTTTGCCACTAATTTCTTTTGCAAGAAATTCCTTTTCTAAAAAGGTGGCATATTGAGAAACAAACACTTTTTGTTCTTCAGCGTGGTAGAAAAAATATCCTTGGGAATTCTTAGGATATCCCACAAACTTACAAAGAACTGATCGTGTCTCGAGTTTGTCCGGATTTTGCCTTTTGACATAGGCCGGACAACCCCATATATTAACTCGTTTAAGATACGGTCTCTTCCCACTCCATATCTCATATGGTGTGGTAGGTACAGATTTAGACGGAACTTGATTCAATAGGTATGCCGCTGTCTCAAGCACATAACCCCAGAAGGAAATAGGTAACTCAGCTGTACTCATCATAGAGCGTACCATATCTAATAGGGTGGGATTCCTCCGCTCCGATACACTGTTTTGCTGTGGTGTATAAGGAGGAGTAAGCTGAGAGAGAATCCCATACTCTTTTAGATAATCTAGGAACTCATTACTTAAGTATTCTCCTCCTCGATCAGATCGAAGGATCTTAATACTTTTGCCCGTTTGGTTCTCTACTTCGTACTTATATTCTCTGAATTTCTCAAAAGCTTCAGACTTGTGTTTCATCAGGAACACATGTCTGAATCTTGAGAGATCGTTAGTGAATGTAATGAAGTAAGAAGAACCGTTCCTGGCATGTGTAGACATGGGACCGCATACATCACTATGTACCAGTCCTAAGAGTTCCGTAACTCTTTCTCCGTGTCCACTAAACGGAGTTTTGGTCATTTTTCCTTTGAGACATGAATGGAAAGTATCATAGGATGATAATTCGAACGGATTCAAATATCCATCTTTATGTAACTTAGCTAGCCGTGTCGCATTGATATGACCAAGTCTACAATGCCATAAGAATGATTCGTTCATTTCTGAACTCTTCCTCTTGTGTGTGTTTTGTATATTAAAGACTGTATTTTGATTGAGAATGAATATGCCATTATGTAACAAGCATGATCCAATCAACTTTTGATCCAGGAATATGTTCATAACATTATCCTGTACTACAAAATTATATCCTTCTTTACTTAATAAACAAACTGATATAATATTGCACATCATGTTCGATATATAATAGCACTCGTTCAGAATCAATGTATTACTACTTGGTAATACAAGGTGATATTCGCCAACTGCTTTGGCTGCAATACTTGCACCATTCCCTAGTTGTACAGAATGATCATCTTTTCCCAGTTCTCTACCTTTACGTAGCCCACGTAACAATTTACATATGTGGGATCCCGATCCGGTATTCAATACCCAGGACGTAGGGTGAACTGAGAAACAGTTCTCAATAAGTAACACACCCGAAGAAGATGCATCAACATGCTTGTTCTTCGTTTGGGCGGCGTGAGAATCCAAATATTGTCCTATTCCCTGCTCAGTCTCATAACACTTATAAGAAAGAACGGGACCAACATTCCCCTGCTCAGTATAATAAGCGGCTTCAGTCAATACATCCATATTATTATCTTGATTAAGTCCTGACATGGTCGCTACCTGGAGAGAGAGAGAAGGAAACACTTTAGCGTATGCTCTTGCAAGATTAGATTGGTCATTATCTTATCTAATCAGGATGTCTCCCACTGTTTTTATCAAATCTTCCTTCAAACCCTAAAAGGTAAGATTAGCCGGGATTAATTACACCCTACAATTTCGTCAATCTTTCAGCCAGATCAGTGTTGGTACTTGAGGGAGGTTCCCCGTGCTTTCGCACGGACCTAATTAAAATAAACCTCGTCTTCCCAGAGCCATAACCCCGTTAACACCTTTCTAGACACCTACTTAATCGGCTAATTGTCCTGTGTAAAACTCTCCCAGGAGTAATTCTTATTCGTAGTGGGTATCAGGATCCATCTATCTCATAGAAGGTATGCAATCTCATTGCAAATTTCAACACTTGAAATTCCCGATAATACTTTTGCCCCTAGCAACTTAAGATCTTAACATAGTCAACAAATCATAATTGCTAGCCAAGTTCAACCCGTCATTTCCTAATTGAATTAAACCCACCTGTACGACCCTTAACATAGTCAACAAAGTCGTACAACTACTCTAATCCAATCCCATCTCATGTTTTAACAGATAAGCACTAAATAGCTACCGCACACTACGCCTTAACATAGTCAACAAACGTAGCACGAATACTAAGTAGTATTTATCTGAAATGACGGTGGGTTACGCAGGTTTTTCAAAAAACCATGAGCGTAATGAACTTGATATCGTTGTAGAAACAAGTGATTTTGAAAAGGAGTGTTTTTGAGGTTTTTCCAGTTTCGCTAAAGAGGTCACTCCCGGTGAAGAGATCTCGGCTCTTTCCCCATCGAATAAGGTGCAGGGTATATCATATATACCGCGGTGCAAAACAAGAACTATTTAAGCTGACAAAAACTAAACCGTGAGTTTGTAGCATCTGCCAGTTTTGCTAAAGAGGTCACTCCCGGTGAAGAGATCTCGGCTCTTTCCTTATCGAATAAGATACAGGGTATATCATATATACCGCTGTGCAAAGCAAGACTGTAGCAATCTTTTTTTTATAAAGTTTTGATTCTACAATATCTTTTAGGTTTCTTTTCTTTTTATTAATCTCATTAATATATCCCATCAGCTTATGCTTTCTAAGCATAACAGAATAAACGAAAGCAGTGATATTTATATATCAGCATATATATATAGTATAAGCATTCGTCTCAGGCAGTAATATGATCTCATCACAAAACATTGCAGCAGAAGATAACATATGAAATATTGGATATTCTAGGATGTCCGTGTTTTATTTCGAGCCTGTATAAAACACGGATTCCACGGTCGCGATGAATAGCCAAACCCACATCCCTAGACCCTTACGAGAGCGGCAAGCAACACTGCCAATTCTAGGGTTAGGAGACCCGGTCTCGACTTCTCAAGATGGCCTCCCACTGGACCCTAGAACCCGGTTACTTATGCTCCCCTCCTTGGGTCTACCTAATGCGGAAAAGTAAACAATATACACTGGTGACATCAACCTCATCCCGGAAGTGTCCCAATAAAATAATATTACATACAAATGAATTTTACATGAATGAAAATAAAAACTCTCATCTCACATAAAACCCCCGGCTATTCAGAACACGACGATCCAATATAACATATTGCAGCAACACATAATATCTCATATCATCAACATAAGTAAGTATGCATACACCGATCGTCGTTGATGTATAGCAACGAAAACCAGCAATACAACTACATACTGCACTTACGGTCACAGAAAAGAAAGAGTAAAACTACAACATTTGGAATCCACAATCTTTTTAGACATCGTAAATCCGAAATATCACATACTTCGCATTTCATGCCTAACTATATGAATTCCACATATTGTATCACATTCCAGATAAATAGACAATATTAAACTTTCCGATCGAATAATCAAATACCCAAGATTTCCTATATAGCTCAACACTTGAGCGGAGTTCAAAAAGTCCCAGAATACGTCACAGTACCAATGGTCCAGCCGTAGAAGGGTCAAGCCAACACCTCACATGTGGCAACGCCGTACTGCCCCAAACCCTTATGTTTAGAGGCGGTTCAGACGGTCACATAATCGAGTTAAGGTTTGTGTTCTTCTAGAGGGTCCACCGCGTTACTTGCACGTTTTTCCGAAAGATTTAAACTCAAGAAAAATTCAACACTTGAAAGTTTTTCGTGCCGGGAAAAAGTGAGTTAATGATATCCGTTCGAACATTTTAACAGTTTCTAAAATATCCGGAAAACAGAACGAAGTTAAATTTTCCGATCGAATCTACGAATTCAAAATAATCCCCAGAACACTCAATACTTGAGTGAGATTAAAAAATACCCAGAAGCAGCTACAAGCACCTACGGATATTACTGTGTAAACACGTGTCCCCAATTCACTGTTCTGGCCGCGGAACCGCCGCGACAAGCATGTTCTTGCCACGGCTCCTTGAGAGAGTTGGGGGCTCGTGTTTCATGGTTATCCTTAGAATTCCCTGCTGATTTTTTTGAGTATTTTTAATGCAGAAAAAATCACATTTTTACAAAATTTCCAGAGAGGGGGTCATTTTCGATGTTTCGAGGTTCGATCGGAGTTTTAACTTCGTATACACGTCGCCTAATGCTCTAGCTTGGCTCTGATACCACTGTAGGGTTCTTAGGCACTCATACAAGGGTCTATAAGGTATCAACCATGTCCGACTCAAAATTTAGACGTGCCGAACAACCCAAAGTCGGGATCTTTGCTAGATTATTAGGGTTTAACATGCAAGTAAACATCTTTACAACTAAGAGTGAGGGATTACAACCTTTGTAGTCCGCTCCTTCGCTTCATTAGCTCCGAGTAGAAGTCCTTTCGTCGTGATCCACGATCTCCCAGACTCAAGAGAGGTTCCACAACCCGAATGATCCATTCTTGCTTGTAGTCTTCCTTTTCTCCGATGATCTACCTCGAAGTTCCTTTAACTCAAGCTCGTTCTCACTAATGAGGTGAACACCCTAATCTAATTGGCCAGATTAGATGAGGATGATTAAGTAGGATTTATGCTCTCTTTTATTATCAAATTCTCACTCTAATTCATCACATAAAGAAAACCTAGAAAGCTTTCTCAAAACTCAAGGATGATGAAGAAGAAGGAAATTCCTTTTGTGATGAATAATGAAAAATATCATAATGATTAATAATACAACCATGGTTGAATATGAAGAGGCTAACCATTGTAGAGACTTAACCTAGGGTGAAGGGTTTGGGTTGGGTTAGAAATATCTAGCAAAAATATCAAACATAATATCTTTGCTAGAAACAAAGTAAAACCTTCTAGAAGCATCAAGAAAGAACTAACCCAAATCAAACCCTAACCTTGTTTAATCTCCACTAAATATGTTGCATTAGTAATCATATCATGTTGCAATATTATATATCACATATATAATATATATTTGTAACAAAAGAAAATACTACAATTAACATATATCGCATATATATCAATGTATTATCCGGTGAGAAAATGAAATAATAAAGCGAGCCAATATTACATAATGTATTGTAATATATCATATACATTATTATACATTAAATTATCGAATCAACACTTGATCCGGCAATCCGGCTATATCGAATATAACCGACTAATATATCAAGTACCGATTCATCGAATCAACACTTGATCCGATGATCCGGTTCATATCAAAATATCGCGAGAATATAATACGGTATCTCATATCGCATTATCCTCGATCCTGCACATATCACATATGTGCTCCTACTCCGTTTTGCCTGAGTTAAGAAACCTCTGTGTAGGACTCTAAAGAATCGTCAATACGCCGGTAGCAGGTGATGATCATATCAAACACCCATAAGCTGCAAGCGGTCAGCTAAACGTAACAGCCACCCAGGTCTTGAGCGATCAGAAGATCAACAAGCAAGCATGTACATTCTCCTGTGAATCCAATCAGTAACACTCCCGTACAGTCCGTTTTCTTCGTCTGATATGTCGCATATCTAGTCTAGGGATGGTATACATCAGACCCCAGTAACTGATAAGTCGTGTCGATATGAGACTTATAACAGGTCGAGAACCTACTAATAACACTTACCAGTAGTACTCAATATCCGCCCTGGCCAGGGACTTCCAGTTATAGCCAATCGAACACAGCACAACATCAACTCCCTATACCGGGAGAGACGAATCCCCTCCTATCGCTCATTGCCTCCATGTGATTCGGGACTGTACCCAAAAGCCACCGTTTTGCACGCCCTCTTGGACGTGGTAAGGTGGAAATCAAAGCACAGTGGGAATCACACAAGACTCTATGACGATCTCGGGTCTACAGACTACCCTGTACCAGTGTCACCGGAGAACTGCCATCTGACGTGAGGTATAATACCATCTGGGAGTTCTCGGCGAGTCCGTCCAGTGTACCCAGTCTCCACTGAGCACCCATGCACCATCCTTGATGTCAAACACCGATGGATATGGGATCATCCATCGCCCATCATATGGGTCAAGATGCGTATACGCTAGTCTACTCTGGTGTATCGATGCCCTGTCTCGATACACCCTCGACTAGGAACAGTTATAGGATGTACTCATCGACTACCGTGGCCCCACTAGTATGATCCCATCATAGTCCCAGTAGTCGAGTACATATCCTAAGGGCTTTATCAACATGTGAGAGTAAGACAGTAAACTAATATAAGTCAACATGTTAAGATAAAGTGAAACCAAATAGCATACTATCATGACGAGCAAGAAAGTCCTCTCTATATATATCCAAGCATCCATTATAATATACATCATATGTACAACAATGGCCTCTAGGGCATATACATAACTAATAGATTTTGCCTCTGGAAAACTTAGCCAATTTGGGCTAAGCTGGCTTTAAAATAGTGTTAAACACTAGAGGACATATGGTGGTCACGTGTCCTCACGTGATGTATTTAAAATAGTGTTAAACACTGGAGACAAAATCCTCAAAATAATGTTAAACACTAGAAAGGAAGGGGTCACGTGGGGGTACGTGAGGGCACCCAAAGGTGGGGCCAGACCTCCTTTATTTTGTTCTCAAAATATTCAGATAAGTGTTAAGCACTTTTGGTCTTCAGGCCATCACGTGTGGGCACGTGATGGGTACCCATGCATTGATTATTAAAGTGTTTATTAGGGGTCACGCGAAGACACGTGAGAGCGCCCAAAACCAGTACTGCCTTTGCCTTTGCTCGCTTTGTTTTGGAAGTCACGTGGGAGCACGTGAGGCATTGCCTCCAAGCTTTTTACCTTCTCATTTTGGTGGATCTGTTTAAGGGTCACGTGAGGGCACGTGACCTAGTTTTATTCTTTCTTTTCTGATCATTGAGGATAGGGGTCACGTGTCACCACGTGACCAAGTTCCGTTTTTTCTTTTCCGCTCGTTGAGAATGGGGGTCACGTGTTGCCACGTGATCAAGTTCTTTACGTGCATGGAGAGCTTTCAAGTTTCTTTGTTTTAAGAATTAAATTCTCTGTAGGGTTAAACCCTAATTATGTTTTAGAGGAATTAAATTCCTATATATGTGGAAGAATTAAATTCTCATATAGAGTTAAACCCTAGTTCTGTCTTGGAGGAATTAAATTCCTATGAATTTTGGAAAATTAAATTCTCATATGGTTAAACCCTAGTTTTATTTGGGAGGAATTAAATTCCTGTGAAATTGGGAGAATTAAATTCTCATATAGGGTTAAACCCTAGTTTATTTGGAAGGAATTAAATTCCTCAAACTCAATTCTCCCTCTAAGTTTTGGATCTGTATGGCAGAATCTCCCCGATGAGAATTAAATTCTCAACTTGTGGGGAGATCTGTTTCTGCAGATCTTCAGCCAAAGGAAGAACCAAGTTCTTTTGCAGAAGAGTTAAACTCTTATATTGAGAATTAAATTCTCTTTTTTGTTTTATGGAGCTTAGATTTCTTTCCCCTTTCTCGCCTAGGGTTTCTTTTCTTGAGAATTAAATTCTCCTCTCTTTTCTCTCTGCTGTTGTTCTTTCTCCAGAAAATCAAAATTCCAAGATCCCAAAAATTCTCCCTTTCTCCTTTTCTTGGATTCTATTTATAGGAGAAGGAAAAAAATCAATTTGTTTAGTGAATCTTTCATTGAAAGATTTTGGTTGTTTTTGTAACTAACATGATCTTTTAGATCACTTAGTGAATTTTATTCACCATTGGATTTTTAATCCAGAAGATATTCTGTTTGTTATTCTTGGTGAATTTCAGGGGGATCTTTCCTTGTATGAAATCATTCCATAAATTGGTGATTTTTTAATCACCATTGGATTTTTAATCCAACGGTGCTCTATTTTACAGAGCACCATATTTTTTGTTTGGAAAGATTTAAAGAAATACTTTCCCAGTTAGGGTCTTTGATTTCCCTTAATTAGAATTTAATTCTTTTTAGCTCAGAAGGCTTTTAAAGCCCATCACGTGTTGGCACGTGATCCCAATGTTTGATCATTTAAATAGAATTTAATTCTATTAATTAAAGAGTTAAGGGACCTATCACGTGACCCTCTTGATTAAACATTTTATTCAGAATTTAATTCTGTCTTTTAGCAGAGCTAAGGAATCATCACGTGTCAGCACGTGACACTTGGTCACATATGAGCACGTGATGCTCCATTGGGGTCTTTCCTTAGTGTCTTATTCTATTTTTTAATCCCTTTTGGTGGGTTTCAAAGGCCCATCACGTGGTGGCACGTGACTCCACTAATTGCCTGCTTGATTAGAATTTAATTATGTTATAACAGAGTCCCAGGAAACCATCACTTGTCAGCACGTGATCCTTGGTCACGTGTGAGCACGTGATACCCCATTGGGGAATTTCCTGATATTTTATCAGGGAACAAATGCCCCCACAGCGTTGTTCTCACGTGGGTGCAACGCTGTCACCTTTGTAACCGTTGGATCTGTCTAGCGAACATGGGAGATGAACCGTTCTCCATCACATCCTATAAATGCAGGAGTCCCTTCAGAAGTGCCTCCACCCTTTCCATCTTCTTCCTTGCTTGTTTTTCCTTTGAGAATTTAATTCTCTTTCCCAGTACTTAGTTCTCTAATTCAAAATTTTCCAGAGTTTAACTCTGTCAACAAAACATTTCCTTTTTTAGGTAAGAATCTTGAACGGCCGAAGAACTTTTTGTAGAAATCTTCGTTAGATTTTAAATCCATACCAAGGGTTTTTCCCTTTAACAAGAACCCATCTTTCTAAGTTGAAATAATGTCCAATCTTTAAATAATAAATCCCTTTTGTTAGGGCTCTTTTGATCTCAGAGATCGATGGCAATACTTGACCTTTCTCTGGAATTTAATTTCACTTCCAAAAGCTTAGCTCTGCCAAATTTCATAGGAATTTAATTCCTCTATTCAAAAGGAATTTAATTCCTCTAAAGAACTCAGTTCTTCCCAGAGAACTTCTTGGGGTTTTTTTTTTGCCCTGAGTTGTTCTTTGCACAAAAAAAAAGTTTCCAGAGAGATCCTTCTCGATTTGCACAAAGCTTCTGTAATGGGTTTTTCTCTTTGGGGTAATGTGCAGAGTTGTTTGAAATCCATTGAGAATCTTCCCTTTATTCTCATGATGATTGCTTGGCCTCATTATTAGTGAGCCGCCATCTTGATTTTGTGGGACCCATGTATTTTGTAACCAATGGTCCTATAAAATAAGTCCCCTGTCGTTTTCTTCCACTGGCTTTTTATATATATACATTTATAGACATATATATATATATATATATATATATATATATATATATATTTATGCCCGTGTTGGCTTCGCTTAACAGTTTCCCCTCTTTTATTTCAGGCACAATGACTTCTGTTCCATACTTCCCTTTCACTCGCTCGGAGGCTGCCTTTCCTCAGTCACTGTCTGACAAAGAGGTGATGGCGATGATCAGGGCTCGTGATCCGAATCGCACCAATTTACTTTTATGGGGGACCTGGTACGGTCACATCATCCGCGGTCGCCGCAGTTTTCTTTACGAGATACCGACGGAGCCTACCTGTCCGTTTCTGCCGATGGATCCTCCACGGACCGCCTTTGCTATGGAGATGCTGAATTGGACCCCTATGGGACGGCTTGAGCCTTCAACAACTGGTATTCCGAACCATCCGGTACCAGCTATAGACATTTTAGGGCACCGCATTTGCTAGGGCGAAGCCCAGCCATTGGGAAAGATTTACAAGATAGGGCTTACTCCTCGACATCCCACGGGCTACCTTCTGTGGGCCCGTTATATCCTGTCCGCCCATCGTGCGCGACTGCAGAGGGTCGGACTCTATCAGGCGATATATGCGTCTCTTTTCCACTATCAGTCTCCCCATATCTGGTGGGTTAAGGCCTTCTTAAACCAATGGAATCTTCCCACCAACACCTTCCTTCCCACCAACACCTTCCTTCTAGGGGACCGCGAAGTTTCAATTTCTCTGGAAGAATTTCGCGAGATCTCAGGGTTGCCGATCAGGGGGACACTTTATGAAGAATTACTGCCTCCTGATGAGTATGTCTTCGAAACCGAGCCTGCCATGCTTGACGGCCTGTCGACCGAGAATGCCGTCCGTCACAAGCGCTGAAGTTTGATCAAGACCCTGAGTATTTTTGAAAAACTATTCACAGAGTCAGAGGAGTAAGGCGTCACTTTTAAAGATTTATCGCTTTCTTCCTTCGCGAAGATGTCCTATCAAAAACGGCTCCGAAGTTCGCGAACATTAACGACCCTTTTGGGTTCGGTTTAAATAAGCGGACGACTAAAGAAGAGGACTTGCCGCAGTACTACATTCCCATCATGTTAGCGGTATCTTTCGAGTCGATTGCAGCTCCTGGTATGAATGAGGAGACTTTCTTTGTGGGCTTCATCAGTGTTTGGCTCAGTTGGTTCGCCATTCCCATGCATCGCCGTTTCATGAGAGCCTCAATTATCTACCCCACTCATCGCATTACTGAGGGGACGTGACTAGCTGTGGGCATTGCAGGGCTAGCGCATCTATATCATGGGTTAAGCGCCGCGGCCGATACCTCAGCTCCAGGCGTAGATGTGGTAAATTTCTCTCTTCATTACTTTACGTCCTGGATTGAGATGCACATGCTGGGGGCATTTGCTGCGCACCAAAGACCCAGCTTTTACGACGCTTACATTTTTCCGTGACTCATGCGGCTGGTGGGCGCTTCTGCTCCTGACCCGACTCAGTCTGGGGCTATTTGCGTGCTGGTTAATCCCTATGCCAATACAGGCGGGATGGTATTCAACGACCGAGTTCTTTCTGCTCCCTCAAGATCGGTTCAACAGCTCTGCGACTCGTCAAAAGAGGGGGTACCTTCTCTGAAGCCCAGGGAAGCCATGCACCTATATTCGATCAGACCAGGTTATCTGGTATTTCGTCAGAACGGTGCGGCCCTTTTTATGCGGTATAACCCACACCGCTTTGCTCGGCAACTTGGATATGACCAGGGCGTCCCCTTCGAGGCATTTATAGTGGCGCCTAGCCCATCGCCAGAAGTTTTTCGTGACGCCGCTCATCACTTCATGCGGCTGAACACTGGTTCCCGCTTCATGATTCCTGAAGCTGATCATATTCCTCGATGTGTGGGGCCATTCATGGGCTGGTACCTCCACCGAGTCAGTCCAATCATTGCCGAGGAGAGGAGGGTGCTCCTCGGATATAGGGCTCCTACTCCGATCCAAGCCACGGGAGTTCCGCCGCAACCGCGTGCAACGGTTCGCCCTCCCTTGAGGGATACCAGCGTCGTGCTTATTCCGGAGGCGGCGGAAGTGGATTTAACTCCCACGGCTGGTATGCCACTGCGTACTAGGGCTTAATCAAGGGCTAATAGGGCGCCAGTAGCAGTGTCATCGGCCGTGACATCAACAATAGCCGTGTCGTCATCGGTAGCACCGCCGAGCGAGGACATTGAAGGCGAAGTGGGTCAATGTCGTACCAAAGCTCCACGGGGAAGGAAACGATCGTCTTCGGCGGTTAGTTCTGGGCCCAAGAAGCGGAGGAAGACAGTCACCAATCTGCTCGACTCTTTAATAGAGTCCGAGCCTATTCTTCAAGATGAACCACTAGCCATGCAAGAATCGGATGGTGGTCTACTTTTCCCGGGTTCATCTGCCGAGGAAGCCGCACAATTGGCTGAGGCTATAAGATGTTCACAAGATAAATCTGAGAACGTAAGGATCCCGAAGAGGCCTTATCCTGTCGTCATTTTTTACGAAGACCCTCCATCGATACGGCGGCTATTCATAGGCCCTTTGGAAGAATGGGTGAGAGGGCCCTTAAGCAGGCTGTTTCAGCCGACGCCGAAGACGCACTTTCATTGTGGACCCATGGCCACGAGTCTACTCTCGAACCTCGGCGAGCATATCTCCTCAGGAAGGAGCGTCGGCTTGAACAAGCCATATTAGAGGCTCCCTTGCGCATCGGTATGTTCATGTATCTCTTTGTAATATTTTGTATTGCTTGTATACATACATACATATATATATATATCCTTATCCTCGTACAAACTTTGCAGGGACTTTGGAGACGGCGGATGATCTGAATTCAAGTCGCGCTTTGACTGTAGATTCCGCTAATATCCCCAATGAAACACTAATCAGTGTGGAGGGGGTCGTTGCAACCGTTGCTCTTGCGATGGAGCCTCCTTCGGTGATTCCCGCTCCCCAAGCGCTTGCTCCCCCGGGAGAGGCATCTTTGTTGGTCGCCGATCCAATGGATCTTTCTGGGGGCGGCCCGGAGATTAGGGGACAGGTAGTCAAGGCTACCGTCCTTCCGCTGGAGCCTGCAGTGGCAGCCACTGCTCCTCGCTCGGAAGTCGTTACACTAGCCCACGTCCCCGATGATGTGCCTGGGGGCACGGAGGAGGCCGCCGAAGCTGCTATCCCTCCAGCCCAGAATGGGAGAAGCATCGAAGGCAGCCTTCTATATTTTACATTAATAATCTCTCCATTATCTTGACCATTAAACATTTGTCTGGATTCAGCCCCTCATTATTTAGCATTGCTAAATAAGAATTTGAGGGCTCTGATAATATTTTTGTCTTTGGTTGAGCATTAAATATTATAGCTCTAGATTTTAAAGTCCATTTGAAGAGGAGATTTTGCCTATGGAAAACTTAGCCAATTTGGGCTAAGCTGGCTTTAAAATAGTGTTAAACACTAGAGGATATCTGGTGGTCACGTGTCCTCACGTGATGTATTTAAAACAGTGTTAAACACTGAAGACAAAATGCTCAAAATAGTGTTAAACACTAGAAAGGAAGGGGTCACGTGGGGACACGTGAGGGCGCCCAAAGGTGGGACCAAACCTCCTTTATTTTGTTCTTAAAATATTCAGATAAGTGTTAAACACTTTTGGTCTTCAGGCCATCACGTGTGGGCACGTGATGGGTACCCGTGCATTGATTATTAAAGTGTTTATTAGGGGTCACGTGAAGACACGTGAGAGCGCCCAAAGCCAGTACTGCCTTTGCCTTTGCTCCCTTTGTTTTGGAAGTCACGTGGGAGCACGTGAAGCATTGCCTCCAAGCTTTTTCCCTTCTCATTTTGGTGGATCTGTTTAAGGGTCACATGAAGGCACGCGGCCTAGTTTTATTCTTTCTTTTCTGATCATTGAGGATAGGGGTCACGTGTCACCACGTGACCAAGTTCTATTTTTTCTTTTCCGCTCGTTGAGAATGGGGGTCACGTGTTGCCACGTGATCAAGTTCTTTACGTGCATGGAGAGCTTTCAAGTTTCATTGTTTTAAGAATTAAATTCTCTGTAGGGTTAAACCCTAATTATGTTTTAGAGGAATTAAATTTCTATGTATGTGGAAGAATTAAATTCTTATATAGGGTTAAACCCTAGTTCTGTCTTGGAGGAATTAAATTCCTATGAATTTGGGAGAATTAAATTCTCATATAGGGTTAAACCTTAGTTTTATTTGGGAGGAATTAAATTCCCGTGAAATTGGGAGAATTAAATTCTCATATAGGGTTAAACCCTAGTTTTATTTGAGAGGAATTAAATTCCTATGAATTTGGGGGAATTAAATTCCTCAAACTCAATTCTCCCTCTAAGTTTTGGATCTGCATGGCAGAATCTCCCCGATGAGAATTAAATTCTCAACTTGTGGGGAGATCTACTTCTGCAGATTTTCAACCAAAGGAAGAACTAAGTTCTTTTGAAGAAGAGTTAAACTCTTAGATTGAGAATTAAATTCTCTTTTTTGTTTTATGGAGCTTAGATCTCTTTCCCCTTTCTCACCTAGGGTTTCTTTTCTTGAGAATTAAATTCTCCTCTCTATTCTCTCTGCTGTTGTTCTTTCTCCAGAAAATCAAAATTCCAAGATCCCAAAAATCCTCCCTTTCTCCTTTTCTTGGCTCCTATTTATAGGAGAAGGCAAAGAATCAATTTGTTTAGTGAATCTTTTATTGAAAGATTTTGGTTGTTTTTGTAACTAACATGATTTTTTAGATCACTTAATGAATTTTATTCACCATTGGATTTTCAATCCAGAAGATATTCTGTTTGTTATTCTTGGTGAATTTCAGGGGAATCTTTCCTTATATGAAATCTTTCCATAAATTGGTGATTTTTTAATCACTATTGGATTTTAATCCAACGGTGCTCTATTTTACAGAGCACCATCTTTTTTGTTTGGAAAGATTTAAAGAAATACTTTCCCAGTTAGGGTCTTTGATTTCCCTTAATTAGAATTTAATTCTTTTTAGCTCAGAAGGCTTTTAAAGCCCATCACGTGTTGGCATGTGATCCCAATATTTGATTATTTAAATAGAATTTAATTCTATTAATTAAAGAGTTAAGGGACCTGTCACGTGTTGGCACGTGATCCTCTTGATTAAACATTTTATTCAGAATTTAATTCTGCCTTTTAGCAGAGCTAAGGAATCATCACGTGTCAGCACGTGACCCTTGGTCACGTGTGAGCACGTGATACTCCATTGGGGTCTTTCCTTAGTGTCTTATTCTATTTTTTAATCCCTTTTGGTGGGTTTCAAAGGCCCATCACGTGGTGGCACGTGACTCCATTAATTGCCTGCTTGATTAGAATTTAATTATGTTATAACAGAATCCCAAGAAACCATCACGTGTGAGCACGTGACCCTTGGTCACGTGTGAGCACGTGATACCCCATTGGGAAATTTCCTGATATTTTATCAAGGAACAGGAACTACTACTACCCCCGATCCGGCCGCCCCTCCCTTGCGTTTTTTGAAGGAAATGTACACCCAGCTCGGCTCATCCTTACGGGTGCCGGGATGATTTTTATAACAAAGGAAGGAAGTGAGAAGAGTCAAGCTGAAAGGGATTTCTTCAAGTCTCAACCGGGCTAGGAACCCGAGGAGAATTCTCCATGAGTTCGGCACTAGCTGGCCCGGGGCAAGTTGGAAGCATCACAATACCCCGCATATTTCGGGGGGAAAGGGCAGGCACATCCTAGCCTTGAATGCGTCCAAGTACAAAGCAATCTCCTTGCCCTGCACTTGGTCCTTCCTTCCGTCCTCACTAGCTAAACGAAGCGAATAGCTAGGGAGAATGTGGAAACGAGCACGGATCTTAATGAGCTCGTCCACGTTTCTTAGGAGGGAGGAGGCATCGCGAGCGTTCCCAATACACACTTTGGGGACCCTTACCGTCGCCTAGCGGCGAGCAGCGTGGATGGCCCTAACTCTATGAGGGGAACCCGACTCGGATGGGGCAGAGGAAGAAGCAGAAGAAGACTCCCTAGACTCTACCCTAACCATCTCGACAGACTCCTCAGAGGAAGATATCTAACCTGATTCAAAGGAAGGAGTCCTCTGAGGAAAGAGTGCGAAGGATCCGATCTAGAAGACGAAGCGCCGAGTTATCTCTCGCAGCAAAAGGAAAATGATGGCGAAAGTGTGGACCCTGGGGAGATCCCACCCCTATTTATAGTGCATGGGTGATGCGTCCGACGGCTCAGATCGTTTCCCGCCTAAACGAAGCTTCATGCATGTCAGCCGTCGACGTTCCACATGTCAAACGACCAGTGGAGACGTCCCTTCGGGCGCAGGCGACAGTGACAGCCCGTCACGTCCGCCAATCTGCATCGGACACGTGGCCTACGCCTTAACGGACATACAAGCGAATCGGCGCTCCCTCTTAAAAGCACGATTTCCCCGATGATCCGCTGACGTCATCGAAGATACGCGTAATCGCCCCGGAGATCCGCGCTAGTAGGTTCTTGACTACAAACTGAGCCCGGGGGACCGATCAGACCACTCTCGACCCGACCCTTAAATAGGTTGGGAAGAGAGTGGGGGGCTAATGATGATGCTCATAAGTGGGAACTCCCCAGATCATGACACGTGGCAGATGAAGTGTCCCAGGGCTCACGGAAATAGGGCAAGCACCACATATTGGAGACGTCCACCGAGCTATCGTCCCGCTGCTAGACCTGACCTTCGAGGAATCCCTGAACATTCCTATGCTCGCCATTGGCTCGCCTCCGAGCCTTCCTACACGGCAAGCTCCTCGGCCCTTCGCCTCTGAGCTATCACAGAACCGAACTAGCTCGGCCTCTCGCCCCCTTTTATGCCTCTCACAGAGGTAAGCCTCCTCGGTTCTACCGAATGACCTAGAACGCAGATCTCAGGCGTCTCCGCCACGGCTCCGCGGATCTCGCCAGACGCGAGATATCCGCCGCCCCACGATCCAGCGTTCCACCCTGTCACATCCCCTATTAACGAGTGTGTCTCGTCATTAATGGGGGATCCCGCCATTCACGCAGGCGTGACGCCAGGGGCGTAACGACCGGCGAAGATCTCGTGCCAGCTAGCTCATGGCGACCGCTATAAAAACACCTCTCTCAAACGACTCGGGTAAGGCAATTTTACTCCAACAAGCCGCTACTCTGCCTAAATAGCTCGGCTAACTTGATCGTCGGAGGGTCCACGGTGGTATAATCACCTCGGGACTTCTTTGCAGGTAGCTCGGCTTCACTCCAAATCAAGCCCACTAAGATCCACACGCTCAAGAAGACGACCCTCAATATCAATCTCAGCCTTTCACCAACGCTCGCGACAGATCGACGGAGGACAATATCTGAAGAAGATCCTGACCTCCATCAGTTGGGGATGCGACCTTTGTGCTCCTTTGTGTATCTTTTTGTTGGGTTGAGCTTATTCTTGTTTTGGCTATGACTTTAAGGTGTTATATCTTATTTAGAAGTAGATTTTGTTGTGTTGGTTGTTGTGACAGGTTTTATTTCAGTAGGCTCATTTTATGGAGCATGACGGCGTGCTTTAGCTATAACTTATGTATCGTGTTGAACTTGTATTGTTTCATTATCATCTTTTCAATAAATCTTTGCTGGAAATACCGTTTATATATATAAAAGATAACTTAGAAATCAATTGCAATATAAAAATTAATAACAACAAAATGTGCATTTGCCACGTCATTACCGCGTCCATGGGACCCACGGGAGTGGTCGGTTGCACCCGTCGCCATACCCAGGTGTATACTCTCTTTATTCTTGTCTTTTTCACTATTTTTATATTATTTTAAATTTCTAAACTTCTTATTTTAATTTCTCACATATTCCAGCTCTTCATAAATTCAGACGAATCAAAAACTTTGGAAAAATCATTCCTTTTGCTCTCTTCACAAATCTGACAAATCTAACCAACTCATATCCAAAAACATTCACCATGTTTTATAATTTCTGTTAATATCTTTAAATTGCGACTAATTTTTTTTAACCAATCACTAAGCCGCTAACCTATGGCTAATGATATTATAGCATAGCAGTATAATCTTTTGCCATCCAGCATAAAATCAGGAAATCCCCTTTTTATTAGATTACAACCTACTATTCACGCTCACCGTCAAAAAATGATACCCTAGGAGGAATCCACCATGTTGGTATGTTAAAATATTTGTCATATAAAATAAGTAAATGTTACAAATATCTACTATAATGTAATCAGATTTGTATTTTTCCTAAGAAGGAAAATGACCAAAATTTATTAACATATCATAAATCATAACTAATATGCAATTGTTAGTATTGTACATGTGTTGATCTTAGTTGTAACTTGCAGGCAGATCTGAGTAGTATAAAACATAAATTGTTTCTGAATTTTCTCAATTAATGTTGCCAGCATCTCAGTTATTTGCATATTTGTATATATTAACAATTTTGGGCAAGCAGGGTGCACATCAGGTAGCTCTAAATTTACAAGAGCACTATGCACATTTAAAACCATCATGAATAATGAACCAACCAAGAAAACTCTAGGGGACAATAATGGAAAGGGGAAGAAGATTTTACTAGAAGAACTAGTATGCAATTAGTATCAATCAAAAAATGATAAGTTGCATCAAGCAAAAATTAGATCCAGCTGTTTAAACAACTATGAAACTTCACATGTTTTTGTATAAATAAAAAAGTTGAAGCAAATCATGCTATCAAATCTATGTCGCAACTTAAAAACAAAAATATAAATAAAAAGGTTGTTTCAAGAAATGTTTGCAAAGATTTCGAATAGGCACATATACACTTATACAAAAAATGCAAACGAGTAAATGCACAAGAATTTATGGGGGATCATACGGAAACCCTTTCTTAGAAATAGGAACAAACCAGACTTATTTGAATTTTATCTGCATGACAAGCAAAGCGATTTCAAAGTTGATAGCTGAAACTTTGAATTTTGCTTAATAAAACTCTTTTTCATTCATCCAAGAAGCCGATGATATATCACAATGCAGTATATTAAAATTGGCTAAGGGCTTGGAGTAGCCCATTGGTGGGGCTTGAAGTTGCCCATGAGAGAGACCCGGGTTCGAGCCGGAGTACCCCATTAATGAGAAGAGGGTGGCTAATTTATTCCACTTATCATCCCGGGATCTCATTTTTTTATATTAAAATTGGCTAAATTGAAGGAAAACTATTCTTTCCTGAATAGCAGATAACCATTCGAGCTTTTAAAGCCTCGCATTATTACTTTTTTCCCAATCACTTTCTTTCCTTCCCAAAATGGAAAAAGGGGTAATTTGGGAAGGAAATGTAGCATAAACTAAACTCATAACGGCTAAGACAATTGTGGGTAAAGTGCAAATTTTCATAAGTTAGAGCGGTTTCTCAGCACACGAGCAGAAAGTAAGAAGAGTTCATACAGTAGGAGAAGATAAGTGTTTGATCCAGAAGCCTCAAGAGCTGCAAGCTTTGATGCCTTAAAGAGGAGATATTGGCAAATGGACTAGTACATGCTGGGGTGGGTTTTGTAGGTGCAGGTTGCGGTGCCGATTCTACCTTTGGCTTGCTTGGAACTGGTGCTGGCGGTGGTGCAGTTGGTGCAATAGAAGGTGCAAATGAGACTCCTGGAGTTCCTATGTCCCTTTTTAAATGCATTTCAAATTGACCAACCTGAAGATCATGAATGTACATCATAAATATTACTAGATTTACTGCAAACCTTTTTGTCGTATCAAGAGTGTTACATTACAACAGCTTACGTAAAAATGTGTTTTTTTGCTGAAAGTAATATACACTAGTTTTGGCACGTTTGATGCAGGTATACATATAGTAGACGATTTTCGTAAGAATTGAATATTTATAGAGTTTCAAAATTCAAATACGAAAGTCACACATATTATAGAAACACTTTAGTGTAAAAAAAAAATTATTTTCTGTCTATTTTAACTTTGTTCCTTTACTGATACTATTTTCTAAAAGTAATTCTCATTTCTATGGAAATAATTATACTGTGGACGTCTTTCTGTGCAAATTGTGGAGGCAAATAGGCATGGAAAATTGACTAAAGTAATAGGTGGTTGTAACTTGTAATATAACCTGCTTATTTAATTATTACGCATAAAATTCTTTTTATGTATCTTCAACACATAATTAAATAAATTAATTTGAAGTAAAATCTCAAAGTAAATTGTATTTCATGCGTAACAAGAAGTAGCCAACAAGATACTACTTCACTAGCTATTCCTCTGTATAGCTTTAACATATTTTATTTGGCCATCCACTTATGAGATGTGAGCTAAAAAAAACTCTTCTTGTGCCATATATGTGTCATAACGATATTAAGAGAAGCAAAGTCATGCTCATCGTTATTCAAAAGAAAGTGTTCTATTTTATTTTAAATGCAAAATTAGGTGAAATCTTAGTTGGGGACCTATGAAGCACGGATACGGACACGGACACAGACTCGGACATGGGACACGACAAGTTTGTAAAAAAGAGGACACGAGGACACGGCTATATATATATATATATATATATATATATAAACACAAAATATAGTAAGCTATAATAAGAAATATGTATTAATACAATCTTAAAAGCATAATAAAATAAAACAAAGGTTATAACTTTATCCATAATCGTAAGGCTTTTTAGCACAAACAAATACACATATAAAACTAAGGGTAAAACACATTAGAATACAATCCATAAGAGTGTTAAAAAACAAAATATTAACCCTTTTTTATTAGAGCCGACTTTCATATGCCTGAGTATCAATATGGACATTTATTGTTTCTAGTTGTAGTTCGTCACGAAAAAGATTTAACCCCTTACACTATTTAGAAGTCCCCTATACTATTTAGAAGTGACATTTACTCTTTCTAGTAGTCCGACATGAAAAAGATTTAACTCGCCACACTATCTAAAAGGTCGGGCACACCCAATATGGACAGACACGACCCAAGTATGTCCGGTGGAATGTCCAATACGTGTCGGAGTGTCGGACACGGACACGGCAAGCAAATAGAGGTGACCGTGCTTCCTAGTTAGGGACCTAAAATACCTTTAGATTGAGTTCGGCAACGTCTGTCTCATCACATACTCGCAATACCAGTGCCTGTAATAGAAAACAAGAGAACATTTTAATAAATTTTTATGTACTAGAAAGCAATGCATCACACAAAACGTGAGAGGTATTAGTATTTAAGCTGTTTGATTGAGGATGACTTGGTAGAATTCATGAATAAATGGATGTTCTTCTCAATTTACCATGATTTAAGAAGTTGAGAACTTAGTCATACTAATCTCTCTCTCTCTCTCTCTCTCTCTCTCACACACACACACACACACACACACACACACACAAATTAGCCTGCGGCCTTTTCAAAAAATGGTTGCTCTCTTCAAATCAGATGACGGATCATGTTTATGGATGATCTGCATGGTTCATTGTGATTTTCACATCCAAACAAGAATTATGCAAATTCGGGTAAGAAAAATTATAGTTGAAAGGATAAGATGATAAATTTGACAACGAAATTTATATTTATCTCAAGGCATATATATAAACCAAAGAGTTCAAACAGAAAAACATTCCCAATATGCATGGTGCATGAGAAGTGAAACTAAGGTCTAGGTTAAAAGTGCTAAGAGTGGTTTTCAAAAAAAACTACAGCATTAGCAGAAACTAAAATAGCGACTGATCGTATTATATAACATATTTTCATGCAGCTGCATTTCTTCTTCCATCCCTGAAGGCATTGTAATTGAAACAAGAAGACATGAATGGGTTGCAAAGAAACATTCTAATGAGCATTTATTAAGAAGAGACAAATTAACTGGAGGAATGTTTCATTTCATGTGGATAAGTATAGAAGAATAACATTATGATATTTTGTTGTGCATTAGTGTATCCAAACAAAAAAAATAAAAAAAAGAATATATATCACTAAAGATCTAAGACAAAGAAATTTTGCTTCATAAGTAAACCCCAACCTTGACTTCTTAGAACATTATATACCAGGAAGCAATTTAGCATTTCATAACAATTCTCTACTCCAAAGATCAAAGGCATAAATCAAAGAAGTTGCATGCCTCAAAAAGATGCAAGAATAGATTTGACCTCAAAGCCATTGGGAAACGTTGATTTATGAGCATTTTCCACCTGAGAAAGCCCTTGCAGAGCACTCTCTGAAGAGACAAAAGCTAAGAGAATTGTGCATTAGCAATCCATTCATCACCGGATGTGAATGAAACAGCGATAATATATAGCGCTGTGTACAAATACAGCGGCTACTGTAGAGCTCAGGGATGTGTTATCAACTAGCTTGTCCTTTTATTGATCATAATTAAGACAAATGAAATTCCCAGACAAAGAATACAGACTCAACAATTTATTACCATTTATATCTTTTAACTACTTAAAAATTTTCTATAAACAAGACAGTATAATCCCAGATTAGGCCATACCATAAATTAAACCAAGGAAATCTTTGGACTTAATTGGGAGACGGTTAAAAGTTAAATTTTTTATCAAAATTTACCAGTTTTCTTCTGATGGCTGATGCATTTAAGATTTTATTCTGTATGAAAAGACCCCCGCACTGAGGAATAAATTGACTGATTAAATTTTAGCTCTGGTACAATATATTCTTTACTTCACGCCACATGTCAAAATCTCATATAGAACTATACGCTGTATAGCTGCTTCTATATGGACCTAGCTTTATTTGTGTGAGATTCTAAAGTTACGAAAAATTAAAACCAATAAAAATTAATGAAGTATATTTGCAGAGAACTTTTAACCTTTAATTTGGAATTAGTTCTTATGTTCCGAAAGGCTATCTTGAACCTTCCAGTGTTTAATTTCTCTCATAATTTTGTCATCGGATGTCAGTTGAGATCTTCAACTTAGAAATTAGATACTTGGAATACACATACAAGCACCTCATATAAATATATTACAATGCAAAAGAAATGAAAAGTTAACTACTTCAGAAATTAACTCACCGCTGCATGTCAATGCTGATGTAGTCTCTGCAGCCTTTACAGAAGTCAGAAATGACGTTCTTTTGGATGGTTTAGAGATTATAATCCTCTGAGATTCCACTGGGACTTGGAAAGACAAACACCTTGAAGTAGGAATTGAAGCAGGCTTCTCACGAAAAGATTGAACATGTGAAACAGACTGTGGAGCACCTAAGGATCAGTGGTAAGAGGAAAAGTCAGTTGCAGAATAAACCGAAGAAGGACGGAGTTCAAAAAATATTTGTTTACAACATACAAGCATATAACTATCACGATTTGGTTAAAAAGAACTGACGACATGTAAGCTTTTCGATTTTATGGAAACAATGAATTACAGAGGTATATTGGGGTGGGCATGAAATAAATATATCAACTGCGCAAAAAAAGAAATTAAAACTTTAGCGACAACGATTGTACAAGTAACTTGTTTTCATTTATGCATGATTGAACTCCCTGTAAATGACTGTAATTTAGAAAATTATATAATAAAAAAAATGCTACTTTTAATCAAATGAAAACTCTGAAATATTAATTTATAGTCTCTCCAAACTTTTACAAGCTTATGTACATTGTACTATATGATATTCTAGCTAACTGGCTATAGTGTTTCTTATAGTGTTAGGTAGTAGAGTAAGCTATTAGTTATTTTATATGTCATCAATTGCATTTTGAGGATCCAGAATATTTGGAAATATACATGATGAACTGACCAACTCAGCAGATAAAGAAGTACTTCTCTGAATAGATACACAATTCTTTTAAAACTTTTTAAGTTTAATTATTAAGTTAAGATAGTTTTTATTGAAATAATTACGAAGTTCTTGATTCCAAGTAGACGTGGCCTCACCAGATGGCCCAAACCCCAGAAATCTTTATCATAGTCTTCTTTATAAACCACCACAGTAAGTGATGACATTTCGTGGTAGTCATACAATGATAAATGTCGGATTAGTTCTAAGACTAAAATTTCAGTTATATAATAATTAATTTAGTGTACATAGTTAAATAATTTTGACCAAGTCTAACAGCTAACCGTTGTACACTTGGCAAATCAATGGTTACAGGCATAAGTGATCCTGACGGGTAGTAAATTATCGTTACCGCTAGGAATACTGGAGTTGTGACTATATATGCATGAACCTTACCAAAGAAAATGGCAATCTCTCTACTGCATCGACTTCCATCTAAAAATTACTCTCTAGCATTGAAATTTTATGTTTCAATCATCTTTTATTGGGCATTAGCTAGCAACGGGTGGTCCCTACCTTTGGTGGTCAGTGCTCTTCGAAAGCTACTTTTTGAGAAAAGGATTTTTGTCGCTAAAAGGCACATATTTTGCAATGGTTCTCATTTCATATTTCCAGTGTCATGTAGCTAAGTAAAACATTTCATTGAAATATACAAAATGAGAACCATTGCAAAATATTATAATGGATTATCTACAACTACAAACAATGTTTAGCTGATATACTCTTTCGGATAATCTATCTCAACACCAAACCAACTCTCTATTCTATTGTTCAATTTTGATTATTTAGTTCATAACTTATACTGTTTATTAATCATAATAATCAAACCTTGGACCTTTTGTGTGAGCCAATATATATATATATATATATTGCTTATTTGCATTGCATTCATCTGAAGGTTTCTTGTCTGCACCACATACTAAAGAAATTTTCTTCCTCTATAAAATGCTTGACCAGCTCCGAGAAGCTGGGCTTAGGGTGCGCTTCCAGCAGTCATGGGTGCTACTGGGGTGTAGTGTAAGCCCTGAAAGCTATTTTTATGGACAGCCAAATCACTTAGCAGCATGGAAAAATATCGGCTGATATATCATATCAGTACCGGTACTCTAAAATTCTAAATATCTGTGATATACATCAGACATCGGCCGGTATATCAAGAATGGAAAAGAAATCATATGATTTATCAATATAATAAAATATCGGCCTATATATCCACGTATCAGCCCATATATATGTTATTTGATATCAGTTGATATATCGCGATTTTTTTCTAATAAATTTTATTTTGGGTTTAAAGGTTATATTCGAACAGATTTGACCCAACCCTCAATGGAGAAATATGTTATGTTAAGAAGGGAAAAAAACCCAGCAGATCCTCGTGTACTCAAGAAACCCAAGATTTAAACCTTCCTGCGTGTCCTCGAAATTCTTCTATCGTCTCAAAGTTCGACGGTCCAACCATTTTGTCATGAGCTATTAAGGAAAAACTCATTTTTAGAAGAAGATTATTAATTATTGAGTTGCATTAATAATATTTATAATATAAAAATTTACAATTCAATATTTAGAAAATATCACCCGATATATCACAATATCTGATATCCGATATGAAAACTTTTATGTCAATATCGTATTTAGAACATTGATCGGGGCTGTCACGATACGATAAAACCAATATATTTTTGCCGATATATATATGGCAATATCGGGGCCATATATGATCGATGTATGAAATACCTATCATTCCGATATCAGCCAATATTGGTGGATCCATAGTGACCACAAAGGAAGTCATCTTGTTTTTAAATTAATCATTCACAAACTACCAAAGACGATTTTTTGCAGCCAACTCCAAGATGGAAATTTCATAAAGACTCTAATTATGAAATTATTCGCATGATCTCGAATAGACAAAAATGCAACAGCAATCAGGGCTTAAGAACATCACAGTAAGATTAAACAACAAATTAAGAGCTCGAATATTGGGAAATTTACCGGTAAGAGATCTGAAAACGACGGTGGATTCCATGGCGAGAGCACGAATCTAACAATTTGTCTGAGAGCGAGAGAGAGCATGAATTTATACAAAACAAAAGAGGGATCTTTGAAGATGTCCTCCGTTTTCCTAAGTTTCTTCACCGTTACCAAATTATTCACAAATGGGAATCGCAATATAGAATTTGAGAATCGGAACTGGAGTGGTCGGGTTAGGTTCGGGTCGGTTTGGGATCCAAATAGATCCAGGTCCAAATTGAACAAAAAGATAAAAACCTAGACCGTGTACGCACAGCTTTGGGGTCACAAAATTTCTTTTGGAGAGAACCAAGTAAAACTTACGCTAACGTAAAGCTTTACTCATGAATTGAAAACGCAATCAATATTTTTCAGAGTCATAACACTATCATGAATATATTTATCTTTTTTGTTTCTACAATATAAAAGAAATTATAAAGATTTAATGTATTTAAATTTATATTTTTATAAATAAATGATTTTTCTATAAATTAGCGATATAGTTAGATTCAAAACTTGAATTAATAAATCACTAAAAACGCCTAACATGTGGCCTTAATATTTTTAAGAAAAGAAGTAAGTTGAACTATTAGGACTTGAATCCAATAGGGTTAGGGCCAAAGTACAATGCCTTGACCAGTAGACTAACTATAAATCTAGACATTCTATATTATTATATAAATTTTTATAGAAATTATACATAAACTTGATAACTGAAATGTATAGCATTTTACCTGTACCTAGGTATGCAGGGACAGGGGACCCTATAGCCCCCACGCTTCGTCCCTGCGTATTCCTTCTTTAAACAACATAGAAATTTTAGAGTTAAAACAGATGATCATATGAATATGTTTAAGTTGCATTTAAGAATCGTTTGAGGTGTTGTTGGTCGATGAACAAATGTGTCATTTTGCACTTGATGAAATATCAAACGCTATAAGAAATACGCATGTACAACTGGGTATCAATGCTACCCCCATACGATGCAGTCATAAGGATGTCGATGTAAGAATTAGTAGAGATTTTTCAAAATTCAGTTGTGTTCAATAAAAAAAAGTGAGAAATTTAAAAAGATGAAGTTTTATGTAAATTCACACATAAAATATCCTTATCGTTTTGTGATACACGTGCGAAGCCGACAGCTGTCACGTGTCTAGGGTTTTAAATCCCCCGTATAAAAATACCTTCAGATTTGTTCCCTCCCTCCATATCGTCGGCGCTAGGGTTTTCATTGATCCTTCAAGAGGTAAGCAAAACACGAAGAAATTTTCTATTTTTTATTCCTATTCATGAAATTAGATCTAAATCAATAAAAAAATCCCCCCCAAAATAGAGCTCTTGAACCTCAAATTCAAACATTATTCGTTGATTTGATGGCATTTATGATATAGGGTGCGGAATCGGCGGTCTAATTCTCTGAAAAGGATGCAGAACGAAGAGGGAACAGTGGTGGATCTCTATATCCCAAGAAAATGGTACATTTTGATTTTTCGTTAATTTTTATTTCTTTTTTAGGGTTTTGAGTTGTGATCTTGATGCTTGATTGTTAAGCTGAATATATATGAGATGATTGATATTTGCAGCTCGGCGACGAATCGGCTGATTACTGCAAAGGACCATGCATCAGTGCAGATCAACATTGGGCATGTAGATGAGAATGGGATGTACACTGGGCAGTTCAGCACCTTTGCCCTCTTTGGATTCATTCGAGCTCAGGTATTCGCTCGTTTGATTCATTTCATGTTGAATTCTGTTGGATGCGATCGGTTGCTTGTATTGTAGTTTGAGATGTGTGTTTGGTTTCCAACATGCCTGTTCAATTTATAATCATTTCGCTATTTATGAACCGAAATTGTGGATCCAACAGTATATTAGGGGCAACGATTAATTGAAACCAAAACATCTGATTTTAAACCTTTACCATATGCCTCAAACTCATGGTTTTCACATCTTAAGTAAACAGAGGGAATATCGCCCCAAGCTCTTCTACGACAAAGTCTAGAATTCAGCATCGGAATTTTAAAAAATTAAAAGCTGCTACCTTTCTATATTACACGAAACGGTATTCCATTTTCTATAATTCTACCTATGAGTACCTAGTTGGTGTGCTTTGGTAGTATTTTTTTGTGCTTGTTATTGTGTATGTTATATAGCTATGCTACACAATAGTTGTACTTCTTGCATTGTTTAGTATGCTTTTTGGTCTAGAAACATAATTCAAGTTCCCTAAATGCCCATCATGTTAACTTCTCAACATAGTCTACAGATTATAGACATTAAGGTATCTAAGTTTAAGTAAATGGCTAAAAGATCAGGACACTTAATTAATATTTACCTTACCTAAAAGAGGAGCAGCTGATGGTTTATTTTGGTTTTTGGATATTGTTGTGTTTTTTCAATTATATTATGGTTTTTTTTTTGAAATAGGGTAGAAAAAAATTAAAATTATTAAAATAAAATAGATTTTTTTAAATTTATCAAAATAGGATGGTTTGAACCCGACTTGTTTAGAAGGACGGGTTCTAGAAACCCACCCCTACCCTATATAGGAGAGGGCGGGTTCTAGGAAGAACCCGCCCTCTCCTATTTTGAGAAGAGGGCGGGTTCTGGAAAGGAGAGGGCGGGTTCAGGGAACCCGCTCTATTTTTTTTATAAAAAATTTAAATTAAAAACAGAAAATCAAATAAATACCGAATAAAAAAATAAAACAAGCAGAGGCAGCAGTTGGATCCCACCGTCTTCCTCGCCGTCTGCTTAGGCCTCACCTTCCTTTTCTTCTCCCCCGACGGCCCCGCCTTCTTCTCCTCCTCTTGTGGCCTTTCTGACCGAACCTATAACCTCCCGGAAACCCAATCGGGAAAAAACCCCAAACGCAGTGCTACAAATCTGTCCCCTCCACAACCGGCGGCTTCACTGGCAGCTCCGCAGCCGTGAACACATTCTTACTGACCTGGCACCGCAGCCTTTTCCCCTTGTGCCCCCGGTTGTACTCGTGCAGACGGTAGCACCACATGCACACAGTCCAGAAGGTCTCCGACGCCGCGACGGCGGCGTTTAGGAATTGAGCATGGTATTCTGATTTGAGAGCTGGATCGGAGAGCACAGAACAGGCTTGGTTGACGAGATCGAAGGCTTGGGAAGCGTTTGGGAGGCGGTTGTGATTGGGGTGGAGGAGCTGTGAGAGGCGGCGGTGGTCGAAGGAGAGGGAGTCGGTGGTGCAGATGTTGTGATCGAAGGTGTCGAGCTGGAGAACTGCGCACCAATCTTTGAGCTATGGCGATGGCGATGGTGATGATGCTGCGGCCATTTGGACTTGGGCGATGGCAAGGATTTGGTCGGCTAGGGTTTGGTCGGCTAGGGTTTGGTCGTCGTCGCTAGGGTTTGAGTGCAGGGCTTGCTCCGCGTGGAACTTGGCCATGGGGTAGCTTTCGAGGACGAGGTCGAGGCGTGCGAGGCTGAGATCGTCGGCGTCGTTCGAGGTGGCGCTGCTGCCTCTGCTCGATCCCATTAAATAGGGCGGGTCGAACCCGCCCTCTTCTCAAAATAGGAGAGGGCGGGTTCTAGGAATCCGCCCTCTCCTATATAGGGTAGGGCCCGTCTTCTAAACACCAGGGGTGGGGTCAGGTTCAAACCATTCTATTTTGATAAATTTAAAAAAAATCATTTTATTTTAATAATTTTAATTTTATAATACCCTATTTCAAAAAAAAAACCTTATATTTTCTTGAAGCAATTTTCTCAATTATAATGAGATAGGCTGTTAAGCAAGATCCCTAATTAACAAATCTTTGATTTTTTACAATGCCGACTTGCACAAATATTCTGAAACATAATTTTATATGTGCATTATAGACGATTTGGGGTCCATGATATTATTTTGCCTATACTATCCCATACCGACGCAATGGTGAGTGAGGGTAAAAGGGGGTCCATCGGTTTGTTTTGTTTTGATCTGTGCTGTGAAGCTAGGATTTAATAATGGCATGAAATAATTATCTAGACTGCACGCATTGTTTAGTTAGCAACATATTTGCTTCCTTATCTTATCTCTTGCCTAAAATGACATGCAATTTGATTTTGACATGTATACAAGGGTAGATATTCATAATGCAGGGACCATGTTCTGTTCTTGCTTCCCCTTTATTGATACTAATATTTAGCACGTGTGATGCACGATTGTATGTTTTAACATTGCAAAAAACTGAGAATTTTTTTTATGAGAATTAGTTAAAATAATATAGATTTTAAAGGTTTTTCGCTCGATTTTTAAATTTTTTTTTAATAAGTTACTATCTTAAATTATTTTTAAAATCGTTATTATCTTAAACTACACATATTTAAGATATTTCTCAAACAAAAAATAAAGTGAGTTAAACTAAAAAACATACAATTTTTTTTCTGTCTTATTTAGTATATTGCATGTATCATAATAAGTAGACACGTCATCGATGCTTAGGCGGCGACAAATTTGACAAATTAGAGGTTTATTTTGCACATGCTCCGTACACCCCTCCTTAGCATTGCCTTTATGCTGTTTGCTCATTTTTTCCCCATTTTTTTCCATTTTGTAGGGAGATGCCGATAGTGCTCTAGATAGACTTTGGACCAAGAAGAAAGCCGAAGCCCGACAACAATAGATCATCAATTACATGCCTTGTCTAATCCGATTGTGTTGTGAATTTTGAAGTAGTTTTTGCTTGGAATGCTTTGGTTTTATTTTCAGTATCAAGACGTTAATCTAGATTTTCTTTGCACCGGGTCAAGGATTTTTGCTCTTTTATTCGTCTCTAATGTTACACCACTGGAGATTTAAGCATGTTACCTACCTTATTATTTCTTACAATCATTTAATGTGAACCTATTTTGGTTAGTTTGTTACTCTTTCTTTTCATAATTACTTACTTGTCCTTTTGGATTTTTGCATATAATTTAAAGTCTATTTAAAATAAATATTATAATATCGAATTTTCGTCAATTACCGTCATACTGAATGAATGTTGATTTTTCATCTTTCTTAAATTTTCTTTTTAAATGAGGTTAGTTTAGATATTTTATAAAATTAAAATAATAAATGTGGTGAAAAATTCTATATCATTTATCTTTATATCATAAAAGTACAAGTGATTTAGGACAATAAAAAAAATTAAAAGTAGTTGTGAACAGTGGGTACAAGTTTTGAACCATTTCTTCAATTTTAGCGTTATTTTATTTTTTGTGGAGTGAGTTATCATAAGTATGTTTACTGTCATATTAACTGGACAGACCGCAATTAACAGGAGTGTATAATAGACAGTTCATATGGAGTATTTGTAGAATTTCCATTTTAAGCAGCAGCCTAGCAACGCCGTACCCACTGTTGTCATGGATGGTTAAGATTTAAATGAGAAAATTAATAGCTTTAAAAATAGAAATTTGTTAATTTTTTTCAATCTCAACTGTATGCATGTCACATTCCGGACGGTGGATAGCCGTTTCTATATTATATTTTTGCTTCAGATGGAGATTCTAGGGAAACTTACTAGCGGTTATTAGGTAAAAACATTTTGCGCTTCAATTATTATATTTCATATTTCTTTTTTGTAAATTTCGTTGCATGCTACTGGATTAATCCAGTTTTGTTTGCAACACACAGTCACAGATATGTTTGAAATATTCTATGTTTATAATTAATTCACTTCTCTCCACCATTGATGGTTAATATTTAGCAAGTAACAACCCTTTCTTTCTTTTTCATTTCAAAATTGTAGGCCCTAATGTAATGCAAACGGAATTTGAACCCTAAACCTCTTCATCAACTACAAAAACGCCGTTTTCCCATTCTTTTTCTTTTTCTTTTTCTTTTTAATTATAGGCTGTAACCTGATGCAAGCGAGCGATATAAGTACTTTTTTTTGGTCTCTACTTTCATCATTCTTTCTTAATACCTAGCTTAATTACTGAGGATGCAAATGAAGTTTGCTGAGTTGTATCTCTAATTATGAAATAGCAATTTTGAGCTGTTTGAGTTTGAAATTCTTTTTACCTTGATGGACAAATGTTTTCTTCCTCCTATCAAGTTACATTGAAAGGGAGAAAAAAGAATGAAAAAGGAAAAAATGTCTCCAAAGTAGCAGAATCCAGTTTTCTTCTTACATGTTCTCAATGTGCCTTCATGTCATCCGTGTACCTACACAAAAAAATAATTAGTTGGAGCTTGCATCATTGAATATTATTGTAATTCATATTCATGTTCTCATTCTGGTTGGATCTCAGACAGAGAAACAATAAGAAATGCATATTCAAAACTATTCTATTTATGGGAAAGTTGCCTTCATTCTTGTGACCGTTCCAAAGCTTAATTCATGGCCGAGTTACTACAAAGTGCGGAGAGGACAGATACAGATTTTGCCATTTTCTATATTTATTTCCTTTTTAGGACAACAGTAGGGCCAAGCCGTCTTATTCTAACAATATATTAAAAACGCTGTGGGTAAAGTGGATATGATTATGAATGTCTTTTTACTTTTTGGAAGCAATATCCTGTTTGATAAACCAACTTCGAATTAGGATGGAAATGAGTTGTTGATATATATTGAAAAATCTAAAATCCCAATATGCCAAGAGAAACTACCCTTAATAAGGGCAAAAAATACTCAAATGCTCAGTAAAATCTCTAGAGCAGGATGACAATAACAGTAGATGACATGGATTCTATCTAGTGAACGGGAAAATATTAATTTCGTCTAATTTCGTAATAGAGATGGTAAAAGATAAACATTATGGTTGACCATAGCTATATTAACATAATAAAGATTAACGATTTTTACTAGAGATATTTATTGATTTGATAACTAATGATTTTTAAAATATTTCTATCCAAAATTTTGAATTGATAAACCACATAAATTTAAGAAATTTTTATTACTTTTCAATTAGTTTATTTATAGATTAATATGGACTTGCCATGTATCCTTTTAGATTTATATTTAAATAGAAAAGAATCATCAACTAAGCTCAGTTAGTATCAATTTTCTTTCCAGTATGAGAGCTCGCAAGTTCTGGATAGATTCAAACTAATTTCTTTAGGGTACATTTATTGTTATTGGTTTTTTAGGTTTTCTTGGGAATTGGTCACTATTTGGATACAAGAATCTAAAAAAAGCATGAGTATCGTAGGATTTTGGGTTTTTTGGATTTGCTTGTTTTATGTGGAGGGAGCCACCATATTTTAGGATTCATGAATCCTCCAAAAAAAAAAAACCATGGATTCATAGGCCTTCTTGGTTCAACGATTATGGTCGAGTTTGCACAGTTTGGATTTCACAATCCAAATAAAATAGCGAGCATTTAAGGGTCTTGTGTTTGGTTTAGAAATTCCAAAACTAGGATTTGATTGTCTTTTAGTAAAGGGGCCCGACAGCAAAGAGGATTTTGCAATCCTAAAACATTGGCGGATTCTTCTGCGTTTACACTGTTCGGGAGGACCCGCGTTATTTTTTAAATGTTAAAAACTCCTCTTTCTCTCTATAATCCTCAAATCCAAATCTCAATTTTTTTCACTAACCAAACAAGAATTGCAAGGATTTACTAATCCAAAACTAGAATTCGGTACCAACCAAATAACAAATGACACAGTCCATAAAATTTTAATCTAAGGATCTTGAAATCCAAATTTAGCAATCCTGCAACCAAACAGCCCTAAGGATTATCACTGTTTAGTGGGGCCCACTGTACTTTAACTCCACTCTCCATCTCTCTGAAATACTAAAATCCAAATCCCACTTTCTTTTCACCAACCAAATAAGAATTATAATGATATATAAATCCAATACAGGAAATCCAGTATCAACCAAACAAAATTAGTTAATCTAAACTTTTCCAATAATACTGTTTTGAAATCCAAATTTCACCGAACTACAACCAAAAAGCTCGGAGCCGTTGGATAAAAGTGCAAATCTCTAATGACTCCCATGACTATTAATCTTTTCCATCACATCAATAACCCAATCCAACTTTTTCCAACACTCAATTAAACCAAAATGCAACCTCCAAATCTGAACAAACTCAACATCTAAAATAGAATTGAAAAACTAAACTTATCCATTTATTTCCATTTAATTTAGTTAATCAAATACTAGAAATCCAATACTAGAAATCCATTATCAAACAAACACAAAATTAGTTAATCTAAACTATTCTAATAATACCGTTTTGAAATCCAAATTTCACAGTATTGTAACCAAAATGCTCGGAGCAAGTTGGATAAAAGTGCAAATCTTTAATAACTCCCGTGACTATTAATCTTTTCCATCACATCAATAACCCAATCCAACTTTTTCCAACACTCAATTAAATCATTCTTTATCGACAAAGTGAAATGCAACCTCTAAATCTGAACAAACTCAACATTTAAAATAGAATTGAAAAACTAAACTTATCCATTTATTTCCATTTAATTTAGTTAATCCAATACTTGAAATCCAATATTAGAAATCCAGTATCAACCAAACACAAAATTAGTTAATCTAAACTTTTCTAATAATACTGTTTTGAAATCCAAATTTCACAGTAATGCAACCAAAAAGCTCGGAGCTTTTGGATAAAAGTGCAAATCTCTAATGACTCCCATGACTATTAATCTTTTCCAGCACATCAATAACCCAATCCAACTTTTTCCAACACTCAATTAAACCATTCTGTATGGACAAGCTCCAAATCTGAACAAACTCAGCATCTAAAATAGAATTGAAAAACTAAACTTATCCATTTATTTCCATTTAATTTACTTTCTTGTGTCAATTTCTTCAAACATCTTAATATTGAAAATTTATATTCACATCTGAAAAATATGCTCATAATTTAGAAAATAAAAACCAGCACAACCTCTATGTGAAGAGAACAAATAAATAGTATTTAATGAAAAATCAATACTCATCATGTAAACCTAATGGATGCATGAGAAAAGTGTCAAAGCATGGATTCACAATGCATGCATCTTCGAATAATAAAATTTATAGTTTTTCGACATAAAATAGAAAAGGCTACTCTTGCTTACTCCATAATAAAAAAATTATGTATCTAGAAACAAAAACACAATATCTAGACAGCTCTAGACTTGTGTGGGGCGGGGGAAAAACATAATAAATAACCATGAGGCACAATTACAAAATCTTCAAAATTATTTTTGAAATAGAGGTAATGCTTACATCCCATTCATCCATAGTTAGAGTTGCATCCGGATCGGATACGATAAGAGCATAAGAGCATTACAATATCCATATTTATTTTATGGTGACGAATACGGATACGTGTATAATTCGGTAAAAAAATTCATATCTGTATTTGACAAAATCGAATATAGATACAAAGCTAATATTAACGAGACGGATGCGTTTGCTAATTGAATATGGATATAATAAAGATTTAAGATAAACCATATATATGAATGTGGTGCGGTAATATGGATATAATCAGTGCATTTCATTGACTCTTATTTAACATGACTTAAAATAATTGATATATACAAATATGCATACAAATATTATATTAAGTAATAAATATGTTAAAAGTATACTACATATTACTATTTACTGGCCTATGTGGGATATTAAAAAAAACCGATCTGAACCAAACCCAAACCGTGCTCGGCTCTGTCTATCGTCCTTCCACTTGCTTGATTAGCAATGAAGTAGGGATCTGGCGGGGGACACCATCAGGAGATCAAATTGTGAGAACGACAACAAACAAAATCCTCAAGACAGCAAGAAATTCAAAATTTTCAGTCTTCCGAAAAATTGCACATCAGCGAAAACTAACCAAACTCTACAAAAAATACTTGTCCATTTCTTCATTCTATGATTTTTCGCTTAGCACATATCGGTAATATATATATATATATATATATATATATATATATATATATAAATTTGGTGTATCCACATCTTAGATGATGACGATGAAGATGGTGGGTGCCGATCGTCGGAAAAAACTAGGATGAGGGTATTTTTTCGACGCCATAGGAGGGAATTCCCTCCTATGACATCTTTTCTCCATTATTCTCTCTCTCTCTTTATATATATATCATGAAGGAAAGAGGCCATAGGAGGGAATTTCCTCCTATGGCGTTGAAAAAATATCCCCTCCTTCATTTTTTCGACGACCTGCACCCGCCATTTTCATCGTTATCATCTAAGATGTGGGTATACCAAATTTCATGTGATTCTACAACTTTTTCACCGTTGATTTAGTGGGTTCAAAATTAACGGTTTACCGATAATAGAACTTTGTACATTGCTAAATCAACGGTGAAAAAGTCGTAAAATCATATAAAATTTGTTGTGCCCACATCTTAGACGACAACGATGAAGATGATGGGTGCCGATCGTCGCAAAAATTGAGGGAGAGGGTATTTTTTCGACGTCATAGAAAGAAATTCCCTTCTATGACATCTTTCCTCTATTATATATATATATATATATATATATCTATATATATATATCGTACGGGTCCCGATAAGATAAATGGATAATTTTTGCCTATATATATCGGCCAATATGGCCATATTGGTGATATGGATATAGCGGTGTAACGACTACAATTCTTTGTAGTTTTTCTTTAATAATGATTTTATGTAAAAAAAAATTTATTTGTTTATGTTAATTTGTTGTTTTGGTTTTATTAGGATTCAAAGATGCTATGTTTGGTTATTTCCAATGATAAAAAAAACCTAAATGATATAAATAGAATAATAACGGTAGATAATAATGAGATCTCACATCAATAAGATATTCAACAAATCATATTTTTTTTACCATACACACACACACACTTGATTTTGATACCACAACAAAACAATTATGACTTAGATTTTTCTGTTATTATTATTATTTAAGAATAAATCAAAATAATGCGTATTACGGTATTTTTGGCTGGATATAATAATGTTATCTGAACAAACACAATACAACTAATAATATTTGTTCAAATATATGTGGTTAACAGTGACCAGATATATGGATAATTATTTGAAAAAGAACAAAAAACAAAAAACTAAACAAATCATAACCATAAATACCATAAATATTCATTTCTTTTCACTGCTGTAGTTTTTCCTTGCTCTAAGAAAATCAAAACTCTCTGCCTCTTTCTTATCCTCATATTCTCATTCCTTAAAAATTAAGGAGATGATTGTCAAGAGAGAAGAAAGAGTCCGATTCACCGACGAGAGTCTCGAAATCGAAATTCGAGGCAACCTCTACCGAGTTGCGACTTGATATAAGAAATCAAGCTCGCCTTTTATAAGTTCCCTCCTCTTCTCTACTGTCTACTCTCCCTAAAATAAAAACCCTAATTAAAATCCCTAATTATATAAGATCACTAACAACCATGACGTTCCGTATAATGTAATATCTAAATACTTTCTTTTAATTGATACATCATTAAACTATTGGTTGCTTCATGCCATGACATACCTTGTCAGATATTATGGGATTGTTTTTGTTCTTATTCACTTCTAGCAATCATATTTTTACAGCATATTTGATTCTTATCTGATAACATTAGATTTCTCACATATCAAAATTTATGGTCATTTCATTGGTTCTTAAAATTTGAAGAGTATTTTAATACTCTGCAATTACTTTATCTCTTAGTCATTCCCGAGTCATGATTTTACTAAAGAACTAATTACTGCTTTTAAAACATCCTTAATTATAATGAATTTGTACGGTTCTGTGAAGTCTTTTATTAGGGATATAAATTTGTGTCTCGGGTCTAACCTTTCCATCTAACGAAGTGTGTGTATATATATATAATGGAGAAAAGAGGTCATATAAGAGGATTTCCTTTTATGGCGTCGAAAAAATACAATCTCCACCATTTTTTCGGACGATCGGCATCCATCATCATCGTCATCATCATCAAAGATATGAATACACCAAACTTCATGTGATTCCATCACTTTTCACCGTTGAATCAGAAATGTAAAAAGCTCTATTGTCGGTAAACAATTAATTTTGCACCAACTAAATCAACGGTAAAAAAATAGTACAATCACATGAAATTTGGTGTATCCATATCTTAGATGATAAAAATGGAGGTGATGTATGCCGATCGTCGAAAAAAATCATAGAGGGTGTATTTTTCCGACGCCATAGAAGGATATTTCCTGTCATGACACCTTTCCTCCATTAACCCTCCTCTTTCTCTCTCTATATTAGAATAATGAAGGAAAGAGGCCATACGAGGGAATTTCCTCTTATGGCGTCGAAAAAATACGCCTTCCATCATGTTTTCCGACGATCGGAATCCATCATCTTCATCGTTATCATCTAAGATGTGGGTACGCCAAATTTCATGTGATTTTATGACTTTTTCACCGTTGATTTAGCAATGTAAAAAGTTCTATTGTCGGTAAAACGTTAATTTTGAACCCACTAATTCAACGATGAAAAGGTTGTAGAATCACATGAAATTTGGCGTATCCAAATCTTAGATGATAACGATGAAGACGATGGGTGCCGATTGTCGGAAAACACGATGGAGATTGTATTTTTTTGACGCCATAGGAGGAAATTCTCTCCACATCTTTCCTCCGTCTTGTTTTCCGACGATCGGATGCCATCATCTTCATCGTTATCATTTAAGATGTGGGTACGCCAAATTTCATGTGATTCTACAACCTTTTCATCGTTGATTTAGCAATGTAAAAAGTTCTATTGTCGGTAAACCGTTCATTTTGCTAAATCAACAGTGAAAAAGTTGTAGAATCACATGAAATTTGGCGTACCCACATCTTAGATGATAACGGTGAAGATGATAGATCCCGATTATCGGAGGGCGTACTTTTTCGACGCCATAGGAGGAAATTCCCTCCTATGGCACTTTCCTCCATTATATATATATAGAGAGAGAGAAAGAGAAGAGAGAGAGAGAAAAGAGGCCACAGGAGGGATTTTCGTTACGCGGCGTTGAAAAAATACACTTTCCAACATTTTATTTAACGATCGGCATTCATCATCATCATTTTTATCATCTAAGATGGGCATACACCAAATTTCACATGATTCTTTAACCTTTTCACCGTTGGATTAGAAATATAAGGAGTTTTATTGTCGGTAAACCGTTAGTTTTGCACCCACTAAATCGACGGTGAAAAAATGATAGGATCGCATAAAATTTGATGTATCCACATCTTAGATGATGATGATGAAGGTGAAGATGATATATGTCGATCGTTTGAAAAAATGGTGGAGTGTGTATTATTTCGACGCCATAGGAGGAAATTCCATCCTATGGCACCTTTCCTTCATATAATGGAGGAAATGTGCCGTAGGAGGGAATTTCCTCCTATGGCGTCGAAAAAATACCCCATCTATCATTTTTTCGACGATCAGCACCCACCATCTTTATCGTTATCATCAAAGATGTGAGTACACCAAATTTCATGTGATTCTACAATTTTTTCACTGTTGATTTAGTGGGTTCAAAATTAACGGTTTACCAACAATAGAACTTTTTACATTGCTAAATCAATGGTGAAAAAGTTGTAGAATCACATGAAATTTGGTGTATCCACATCTTAGATGATAACGATGAAGATAATGGATACCGATCGTCAGAAAAAACGATGGAGGTTGTATTTTTTCGACGCCGTGGAAGGAAATTCTCTCCTATGGACTCTTTCCTCCATTATTCTCATATATATATATTTTAATTTAATATCGTGGTGAATCAAATAGATATAAGTGCTTATTATTGATATTATAAAATGCATAAATGACTAGATTAACATATATATGAGAATAACGGAGGAAAGATGCCATAGGAGGGAATTTCCTCCCATGGCGTTGAAAAAATACAGCCTCCATCATTTTTTCCGACGATCAGCACCCACCATCTTCATCGTTATCATCTAAGATGTGGGTACACAAAATTTCATGTGATTCTACAACTTTTTTACCGTTGAATTAGTAGGTTCAAAATTAACGGTTTACCGCTAATAGAACTTTTTACATTGCTAAATCAACGGTGAAAAGGTTGTAGAATCACATGAAATTTGGTGTACCCACATCTTAAATGATAGCGATAAAGTTGATAGATTCCGATCGTCGGAAAACACGATGGAGGGTATATTTTTTCGATACCATAGGAGGAAATTCCCGCCTATAGCCTCTTTCCTCCATTATTCTCTCTCTCTCGCTATATATATATATATATATATACACACACACACACATATAAACTCAAGAGGTATGCAGTTCATATAGTTTTAACTTAGTTTATATTTATTACACATTTTCATAGTTATATATTAATTTAATATTGTGGTGAATCCAATAGATATAAGTGCTTATTATTGATATTATAAAATGCATAAATGACTAGATTAACATATATATCCAACCCTTGAAAATGCTAGCATAGAACTAAGAACATCATGAGTACGACTAATAGCAAGTCAGTAATAAACATTGAACAATACTTGCAATCAATCAGTTATAATTTATGCAACTATTAGTGTACAACTTTAGCTTAATATGAAAGTCAAATAAATCATTTGGGTGTCTCAAAGTTCATGCTGTAATACTACATTTATAATATGACATTTAAGGATTATATATAAATGTTTTTTTAGCAAGAAATGTTAATTTCAAACTTTACAACAGATTAATTAATTTATGACATATAATCATTCAATAGGTAAGTAGTATTATAATAAGTTATACACTTTGTCAATAGTATGCATAACATAAAATTATAGTTGTCATGATTTTCAGCACGTTAAGAAAGTGTATTCAATTTGTTAATTATTTGACATGCACACTACAGTTTACTGTACACGATTATTCTCATAGATAGTATTATATATATCATATTTTATTTCAAATATATTTTTATAAAATGGAGACTTACCGAATTTTAGTTTGCTGATGGCAATCTTGTTTTTTTTTGTTTTGGAATGTCGTCAGACAACGTTGAAATTGCAGAAGATCATCAAGAGGTAGAGCCAGCGAGACAGTTAACAATTAATTCTCTGCACCAGCCGACTTTTAGTTTTAGTTTCTCTGCAGTAATTTTGTTTGGATTATCGTTATTTCATCGCCAAATGTACGTTTTCAATTCAATTATTTATTCGAACTGATAATAAATGTTATTATGCTTGTTTTATTTTTTTATTTTATTCTTGCACTTATTATATATCTGCTTGTATCGAGAAAGAATGCTTCTCGTTGCGAATACATTGCGGACCTTGTCCGCTCTCGCTCTTCTCTTTTTGGGAAGTGGGACATGACATGTTTTATTGGTGGCTCATACATACCTGTTCTGTATGAGCAATGAAAACAGAAAATATAAGAATAAAAAAAATTCCAACAACATTTATTATACTTGATTTGAAAATTTCATTCGTTTGGATCTTTACTAATTCGTTTATAAATCCTTCCTTTCAGTTAGTGATGCCTCCTCGTCAAGTACCTCCGCCTACAGACGCTGCCATGACCCCACTTGAGATCATGCATAACCTGATAAAGGCTCAACAATGCCAAACTGCGGCTTATGAGAAGCAAACAACCATGTTGTCACAGAGACTTGCTCCGGCTCTGAAGGAAGAACTAGGAATGAAGCAATTTCGGGAGTTATCCCCGAAGTATTTCTCAGGGATAAAGAATCCTTTGCATTCCGAAGAATGGATCCGCGGCATCCAAGATAACCTCAGGGTCGCGCGCATTCCTTAAGAAGCATGGGCAGAGATAGCTGCACTGCAACTGACAGACAAAACCTGCATCTGGTGGGAGTCTGAAGAGAGTAGCCTGATGCGGCCAATTGCATGGGGGATTTTTAGGAAGCGTTTTGACGCCAAATATTTTCCCTCGATTGCCCGCTTTGAGATGGAGGAGAAGTTCATTCATCTGAAGCAAGGGTCACTGTGGAGTAAATCCGTTGACAAGTATGACGTTGAATACTCGATGCTTAGCAGGTGAATATCGTTGAATTCGAGCATTGGCATTTATACTAAAAAAAACTGTACTAACCTTTTCTTTTCCTAGGTTCGCTAAACATATGATTCAGACTCCCGAGATTGATGCTAGACTCTATCTGAAGGGTCTAGACCACGACACTCAGACTGCCCTCTGTACAACAAAATTCCACCCGCGAGAGGAAGTGCTTGAGGCAACTAGGAACTACGAGGCCGCTGTTAAGCAACACCGAATGAATCAGAATACGGGGAACAAGCGTCCTGCCAGCCAGATCTCAGGGGGAGCATCTTCAAGGCCGGCCTTTTCTGTGCCACAAAGAATAGGATCGGATGTTTCTTCACAACCTGATGGAGGTCAGGATCTCCTTCAGATGTTGTCCTCTGTCGATCTGTCGCGAGCGTTCATGAGTGGCTGAGATTGGGTTTGAGGGTTGCCTCCTGAAGCGTGTGGATCTTAGTGGGCTTGATTTGGAATGAAGCCGAGCTACCTGCAAAGAAGTCCCGGGGTGGTTGTACCACCGTGGACCCTCCGACGATCAAGTTAGTCGAGGTATTTTAGTAGAGTAGCGGCCTATTGGGGTAAAATTGCCTTACCTGAGTCGTCTGAGAGAGGGTTTATATAGCGGCTTCCCTGGGCTAGCTGACGCGAGATCCTCGCCGGCCGTTACGCCCCTGGGTGAATGGCGGGATCCTCCATTAATGATGAGATATGCTCGTTAATGGGGGGATCCGACGGCGTAGAACGCGGGATCGTGGGGTGGCGGATATCTCTCGTCTGGAGAGATTCGCGGAGCCGTGGCGGAGGCGCCTGTGACCCACATTCTAGGTTGCCCGATAGAATTGAAGAGGCCTAGCTCGGCGATAGGCCTAAAAGAGGGCGGGGGACCGAGCTAGTTCAGTTCCTCGATAGCTCGGAGGCGAAGGGCCGAGAAGCTCGGTGTGTAGGAGGGCTCGGAGGAGAGCCAATGGCCGTTTACATGGCGAGCGCAGGAACGTTCAGGGCATCCTCGGAGGTTGGGTCCATCCTTAGCAGGACGATAGCCCGGGGGACGCATCCCATACGTGGTTCATGCCCTGTTTTCGTGTGCCTCGGGACACGTCATCTGCCACGTGTCATGATCTGGGGAGTTCCCGATTATGAGCATCATCATTAGCCCCCCACTCTTGTCCCGATCTATTTATGGATCGGGTCGAGAGTGGTCTGATCGGTTTCCCGGGCTCAGTTCGTAGTTAAGGACCTCGTCAGTGCGGATTTCCGAGGCGGTTAGGCGTATCCCCAATGACGTTAGTGGATCAGAGAGGAGATCGTACATTGAAGAGGGAGCGCCGATTCGATCGTACGTCCGTTGGGGCGCAGGCCACGTGCCCGACACTGATTAGCGGATGTGACGGGTCGTCACCGTATTCTGCTCTTGAAGGGACGTCTCCAATGACTGCGCGACATGTAGAGTGTTGACGGTTGGCGAGCGCGAAGCGTCGTTTTGGCGAGAAATGATCTGAGCCGTCAGATGCGTTTTCCAAAGTACTATAAATAGAGGTGGGATCCCCCCAGGGTTCACACTTTCTCCATCATTTCCTTACTGCTGTGAGGGATAGCTCGGCGCTCTTTCCTTTAGGTCGGATCTCTCACGCTCTTTTCTCGGAGGACTCCTTCTTTTAATCAGGTTAGATGTCTTCCTCTGAGGAGTCTGTTGAGATAGTTAGGGTAGAGTCTAGGGAGTCTTCTTCTGCTTCTTCCTCTGCCCCATCCGAGTCGGATTCCCCTCGTAGAGTTAGGGTTACCCGCGCCGCTCGTGGTCAGGCGACGGGAAGGGTCCCCAAAGCGCGCATCGGGAATGCTCGCGATGCGCCCTTCCTCTTAAGGCATGTGGACAAGCTCACCACGATTCGGGTTCGTTTCCACATTCCCCCTAGCTATTCGCTTCATTTGGCTAGGGAGGACGAGAGGGCAGATCAGGTGCAGGGCAAGGAGATCGTCTTGTACCTGGATGTGTTCTGGGCTGGAATGCGTCTGCCCTTTCCCCCGAGGTATGTGGGGCGCTATGTTGCTTTCAACTAGCCCCGGGCCAGCTAGTGCCGAACTCATGGAGGATTCTCCTCGGGTTCCTGGTCCGGTTGAGACTTGATGAAATCCTCTCAGCTTGACCCTTCTCCTCTCCTATCTTTGTTATAAAAATCATCCCGGCACCCGCAAGGACAAGCAAAGGTGGGTGTACGTTTCCTTTAGAAAACGCAGGGGAGGAGCGGCCGGGTCGGGGGTCGTAGTAGTTCTTTCTTCCATCCACGAATGGAAGGAGAAGTTCGTATGCATCGGGCCATCCGAGGGTGAGGATTGGCCTGTGCCTGTACAGTGACATAGGGCCAATTGCCCATGGGTGAAGCGGTCGTCCTCTCCCGAGGCGAGGGCGGTGTCGATGTGGGAACCGATCCAACGGGTCGATGTTTTGCTTTCCGAGCAGGCCCTTAGTTGGGCCGGGCTCAGCCCCGCTCGATTCTTGGGTAAGTTAGGAGCCTAGCCGACTTATCTAGACATGCATATTTTTCTTCTGTTCTTTCTGGTGTCACTGACTCCCTTTGTGTATTTTCCTTTTTGCAGAACCTATGGACCGATCCAAATTCCTGGCTGCTATAGCCGTGAAGAAGGGGAGGAAGACCGGGGGCGCCGGCTGGTCCCAAAGGCGGTCGCACTGGCTAGGCCTTCCACCATGCCCCGGGCTTCGGAGACCATCTGCGGGGAGAGCCATAAGAATGCTCGGGAGCCGGAGCCCCGGGCTTTGGAGGTGGAGGATGAGGCCAACCCCCCGAGGTCCCCCTCAAGAGGTACAAGAGGACGGTATCTCGATCTCCGTCCTCCCCGATCTTCGTGCAGGAGGGGGTCATTTGTTTCGAGGTGCCCTCGGGACTTTCTGTCCCCGATAGATTGCTCTCGGAGATGGAACGATCGTCCGGGAGAAAAATCCCCGGGGGACCCTCAAGGCCCAAGTCGCCGCTATTGCTCAGGAGGCTGTACAAGTCAATATCCGCTTTCCGTTTAGGTTTTCGCTAAGCATTTTTCGTCGGATCAGATACTTTTTAACCCCTTTTTTTTATCTTCCTCAGGTCCTCCAGCACTGTGCCCTCATCACCAACATGGAGCACGAGGAGATTGCTCAGGAGATGCAGAAGGCGGGCGAGTCTTCTTCGTGGGAGGACGATCTGCGGCAGGTGAAGGAGAGGATCACCGCCCTTAAAAACCGGGTGGCCGCTGAGGAGGTGGTGAATTCCAAATGCAAGGAGTCTATTTGCCTTTTGAAGGAATCCAACAAGGCCACCCAGGCTAGGTTGGAGGAGGCCAAGGTGCTGAACTCCATGATGAAAAAGTCGCTTAACGCCTGCAAGAGGGAGACCGAGGCGGTGAAGGAAGCGGTGAAGATCGCCGACCTCCGGGCTGTGAGGTCGGTGGAGAGGTACAAGGAGTCGGAACAATTCTACATCGACTTCGCCGATGCCTCAGCCATTGTCTGGTACCAGGCTCTCGATGCTGGGGTTTGCCGACGGTGAGCTCCGGCTCGAGTACCCCCTTGAGGATGAGCCATAGGGGGAGGCCGCCGGTGGGAGTGCTAGAAATAAGGCAATCACCCCGGCTCCCAGCGCCGAAGCTCCTGGTGGGAGCGTCGACCACCCCGGCTACCGATGCTGGCGTTGAGCAGATCGAGGTCCTCCCTGGTCTCGAGGCCTGAGCCTTTTTGCATTCTTCCCCTCTTTTTTTTGAATCTTGTAAGCCTTCGGGAAATTTTGTAAGGATGAGGAGCCTATAATACCTTTTGTAAAGGTTCCTAAGTTATGAATAAAGCCATTTTGATTTTTGTTCGCGTGGCAATGTTTTCTTGTGTGAGCCCATTAGTGTTTTCCTCGTCTTGCGAGTCAGACCGTAGGTCAATGACAGGTTCTTTAGGTGGCGATCGCGCGCTGAGTGAAAGCCAATTATTTGTCAAGTATACAAAGGTCGGTGTCTTGTGCCCCCGAAGTCGAGGTGACGATCGCTCACTTAAGGTGCGTCGGTTGACTCCTTCGAGTAGAAAGGCCTAGATTGGCCCATTCCTACGAGTTGGACCGGCAACCACTTCTCTTAGAATAAGTTAGACAAGAGCCTAGTTTGGATTGGTCGGCGTCGACCAAGAAACAAAGCTGTTCGGCGGTTTCATGAGGTCCTCAGACCCTTAGTGTAGATGGGTAGGGAGTTACCCGCTAAGGGTTAACCGAGCAGGGAAGCTGCTCGGTGGCCTCTTGGTGAGGGCTTTGATCCTTGGCGTCGGTGGGTAGTAAGTTTCCCGCTAAGGACGGACTGAGCAGGGAAGCTGTTCAGTGGCTTCTTGATGAGGACTTCGACCCTTGGCGTCGGTGGATAGTAAACTACCTGCTAGGGATTGACCGAGCAGGGAAGTTGCTCGGTAGCCTCTTGATGAGGGCTTCGATCCTTAGCGTAGATGGGTAGAAACTACCCGGTAAGGATTGACCGAGCAGGGAAGCTGCTTGGTGGCCTCTTGATGAGGGCTTTTGATCCTTGGCGTCGGTGGGTAGTAAACTACCGGCCAGGGATTGACCGATCAGGGAAGTTGCTTGGTGGCCTCTTGATGAGGGCTTCGATCTTTAGCGTAGATGGGTAGGAGCTACCCGCTAAGGATGGACTGAGCAGGGAAGCTGCTCGGTGGCCTCTTGATGAGGGCTTTTGATCCTTGACGTCGGTGGGTAGTAAACTACCAGCCAGGGATTGACCGAGCAGGGAAGCTACTCGGTGGCCTCTTGATGAGGGCTTCGATCCTTAGCATAGATGGGTAGGAGCTACCCGCTAAGGATGGACCGCCAGGGGAGCTGCCCGGTTTTGCGAGGCGTCGCTCGATCTCCCCTGCCGTGTGAAAATCTGGAAGAGTGACCATCGCGGGTGGCACGTGGCTGAAATGCATAGGCAAGGCATTCCAAGATCCGCGTCATTCCGGCTTCGGTTTGTCGTGAGACACGGGATGCTCGCCACGTGGCAGTCCTGTATTGGAAAAGTTGAAGATATCCCAGGATTCACGCCTATGTGCGCGTAAATTTCGGCCCCTAGGGAATTTTGTTGAGGCTATACATAGAGAAGGAGACAGGTTTCTTTCAGCGTTGCTTTTCTGAGATGGCCGGGCGCATCTACACGATTGAAGAGATCGTCATTCCTGACGACGTCTACTTGTACAACTAGTCCCTCTCCTCGTCGGTCGTCCTTCCTCCAATTGCTAATGTATGCAATTTGGAGGAGGTCCCTGGGGCTGTACAACCCCCTCTCTGAGGAACTGCAGGATGAGGCGCTCGATAAGCTGCACACGCTATATGTCCTCGGCCTTATCTCGAAGAACATGCATGATCGGTCGGCGGCCCTTCTTTTGGAGTGTTTCCAAAAGAGGCAGATCGCGGACTCTTGCCCGGCGGATGGAAGTTCCGGTGCTTCCGTGGCGTCCCGGGTACATGGGTAGCATCAGAGGGAGCGGGCTGAAGGGGTTAGGGCTCGACTGGCGGAGATCTCCACGGAGTACCATCAGTAGTGCTTCCTCGACCCCGCACCCCCTCTGTTGTAATTTTAATTTTTGTGTAAGGCTGAAGAGCCCATAATACCCATGATAAATAAAATTCTCCTTTTGCGACGTGCTATCGTTTCCTTTTCGTCTTCTTTGCGTGTTTGAGTATGTTCATAAAATGAAACCTGTGACTTTTGAACCGAGGAAGAGGGAAACACATAGGAGAAATTTCTTCTAATTCAAAAGACTTAGAAAAGTTTACATCGCTTTGGTAAAGAAGAAACATATATTCACAGATACAATTTTTAAATTCACTTGTACAACTTGAGCTTCTCGGCGTTGTAAGGTCGCGGAAATTTACGACCCACCGCGTCTTGCAGGCGATAGGCCCCGCCGGGCAATACCTCGGAGATGAGGAATGGACCATCCCACTTCGGGGAAAACTTGTGCAACTTGCCTTGGTCTACGAACTAATTCCTCCTTAGGACTAGATCCCAGGTCTTGAAGGTTCGATGCTTGACTCATACGTTATAGTAGCGAGCAATTTGCTGTTGGTAAGCGGCGGCTTTAATCTGTGCCCGGTCCCGCTTCTCTAGCAAGATGTCCAGATTAGTTTGGAGTGCCAAGGTATTAGCTTCGTCATCGAAGTGCTCGACTCTGTAACTGGGTATTTCGTTATCTGTTGGGACCATCGGCTCGGTACCGTAGCAGAGGTTGAAAGGGGTCTCTACAGTGGGGTCTTCTTCGATATGCGTAAAGCCCATAAAATCCGGGGTAGTTCGTTGACCCAACTGCCCTGCCTTCTTTCCAGACGAGTTCGAAGACCTCGGATTACATCTCGGTTAATGACCTTGGCCTGCCCGTTGCATTGAGGATGCGCGACCGCGGCGAACTTCATGAGTATGTGGTAATCGTTGCAAAATCCCTTGACTTTGTCATTTTCGAAGTTCGTCCCGTGGTCAGTAACGATACACCTCGGGATCCTAAATCGGGATATTATGTTGTTCCGAAGGAATTTGATGGTCGCGGTGGCGTCCGGTTTTCTGATGGGCACGAGCTCGATCCACTTCGTAAAGTAGTCTACCGCGACGAGGATATATTTATGCCCGCCCGTACCAGTTGGGAGTTGGCCAACCATGTCTATTCCCTACTGGGAAAACGGCCATGAGGATGTCAGGGCCGATAGCTTGGTAGCCGGAAGGTGGGGTACACTGCCATGGTGTTGACAGCTCTTGCATCTTCTGACGAGCTTCTGAGTGTCCTGATGAATGGTTGGCCAATAGTACCCTTGGAGCAACATTTTCTGGACTAAGGTGCAGGCCTCTTGATGAGCTCCACCAACCCCTTCGTGAATCTCACGCAGGATGTAGTCGGCTTCTTGGGGGTCGACGCACCGAAGCAGAGGTTGTGTGTACGACTTCTTGTAGAGGTTTTCATTGCTCCAAATGAAGTGGCGGGCTTTGGCTTGGAGGCGGTGTGCTTCCCCTAGATCTTCCGGGAGCATACCCTCCTTCAGGAATTCTATGAGGGGTTTCCTCCAATCCCGGTCTTCTTCCCGGGCAGCGTAAACATGAAGTGTTGTCGCCCTGTCTTCTACGCTGGGCTATGACAAGACATCGAAGAGAATATTTCTCTTGTTGTTGGCCATATAGGAGGATGCTAGGTTGCTCAGAGCGTCGGCCTGGGCGTTTAGGTGCCGAGGAATCTGCTCCACTTGAACTTCATCGAAGTATTTTCGTAGTCTTCTTACCTCGGCTAAATATTTCACCATCAGAGGCTCCTGTGCTTTGAAACGGTCGGTCACCTGGTCTACGATCAGGGTGGAGTCACTGCGGATTCGGATCGTCTTCAGCCCCACTCCGAAGGCGATTCGTAGTCTAGCTAGTAAGGTACTCCATCTCTACCTCGTTCGGGCCTCGAATGATGAGGCCGGCACTGCTCCCATCCTCGGTAGATGATCCATCGACGTAAAGGACCCAATCGGGGACGGAGTCGGGTCTCTCCTCGATCGAGGGTTGAGACCTGGGGGCTGGCGCCGACACTGCCTCTTTGTTGGGGATAGTGCATTCGACAATAAAGTCGGCCAAGACTTGTGCTTTGATAGCCTACCTTGGGCGGTATTTGATGTCGAATTGAGATAACTCCCACCTCCATTTCTCCAAACGACCAGATGACTCGGGGGAGGCGAGAATAGCCCCTAAGGGACGCTTGGTGAAGACGAGGATGGTGTGGCCTGGAAGTAGTGCCGTAGTTTGCTTGAGGCAATGATAAGCGCTAAGACAATCTTTTCTATGGCCGGGTACCTTGTTTCCACGTCCTTAAAGACGTGGCTTACGTAGTAGACCGACTTCTGGACTCCTTCGACTTCTCGGACGAGCACCGAGCCTGCAGCCTGAACGGACACCGCTAGATACAGTGATAGCTCGTCTCCTTCAATTGGCTGGTTAAGTAGGGGGGAGTTGCCAGGTGCATTTTCAATTGCTCGAAAGTGATCTGACACTCCTCCGACCATTCGAACCTTGGGATCTTTCTCAGGGCTTTGAAGAATGGGAGGCACTTTTCTCCGGACCTTGACATGAAGCGACTCAGAGCGGCTACTCTCCCCGTGAGTCGCATGATTTCGACGTTGGTCTTCGGCACGGTCATGTTGAGGATGGCGCTGATTTTCTCCGGGTTAGCCTCGATTTCTCGGTGGGTAACCATGAACCCGAGGAATTTTCCACTAGTGACTCTGAACGCGCACTTGGCGGGATTCAGCTTCATTTTGTACTTACGGAGGATGTCGAAATTCTCGCCAAGATCTTTGGCGTGCTCGTCCGATGAGGTCGACTTAACAAGCATGTCGTCGACGTAAACCTCCATGTTCCTCCCGATCTGTTGTTTGAACATCCTGTTGACCAAGCGCTGGTATGTAGCTCTGGCTTTTTTGAGGTCAAAGGGCATCACTTTGTTGCAGTATACCCCCCGGTCCGTTGTGAATGCGGTAAGCTCTTCGTCTACCGGGCTCATACGGATCTGGTTGTAGCCGGAGAAAGCATCCATAAAGCTGAGCAATTCGTGGCCTGCCGAGCTGTCGATAAGCTGATCTATCCGAGGGAGGGGATAGTTGTCTTTCGGGCAGGCCTTGTTGAGATCTGTGAAGTCGACGCACATGCGCCACTTCCCGCTTGCCTTTTTAACCTTGATCACATTCGCTAGCCATTCTGAGTAGGCCACGTTTCGAATGAAGTTGGCTGCAAGCAACCTGTCGACTTCGTCCTCGATGTTTGATCGGGGTGAAACTTCATTTCTTCTTCCTGATGGGTCGGACTGTCGGGTTGACCACCAGCATATGCGAGATTACTTTTGGGTCGATCCCGGGCATGTCGGCGGGCGCCCAAGCGAACACGTCTGAGTTTCCTTGGAGAAAGTGGATTAAGTCTTCGTGCCAGGCTCCCGTTAAGAGTGACCCGATCTGGATAGTTCGTTCATTGTCCCCCTTGATTAGGGGGACCCCCGTTAGGGCCTCCACCGGGCCCTTTCAGATTTCTCTTTGCTCATCACGAGTATCCAAAGACCCCTGGAAATCACTCGCGCTTTCGAGGTCGTCGCTTTGCTCCTCGGGGGTGGACATCGCTGTGAAGTAGATCATCACGATTTGCTGGTTCCCGTAGGCCCAACCTATCCTCTTTTGATCCAGGAGAAACTTGATCGTGAGGTGGTAGGTCGAGATTTGGGCCCTAAGAGAGTTTAGAGTTGGACGTCCCAGGAGGATATTGTAGGACGAAGGAATCCTAGCGACGATGAACTCCATTGGCACGGTTCTCGTACGACCCGCCTTCCTAATGTTAAGGAGGAGGGTAACCACTTCCTCTGTCGGGATGGAGTGGTTAGTAAACCCCGACAGAATGTGGGCGGTTGGCCTCAGGTCCGACGGGCCGAGCCCCATACGTAAAAAGCAGTCGTAGAAAATGATGTATTTTTACCTGAGCACAAGTTATAAATTTGTTTTGCTTTTTAATAGCAAGAAGGAGCTTGTAGCTCATTGGTAATACCTTGCACTGCTGAGACAAAGCACCAGAGTTCAAATCCCATCCCCCACATTATTTTTTAATATTGATTTCTTTTTAAATTTTTAGAATCCCAAGAGTCTACACGTGCTAAACCCGTAAAACCAAAAGTCACATATAAAATAAACTGTCCTGGGGGGTAGACCCACAGACATAGGACACGTGGCATGAAGAATCGGCGCGACTCGGTCGACTCGGGCCGGCGGATCGCCCGACTCGGCCCGCCGCCGCCGGCCGATTCGCCTCAGATCGGATTTCTGCCTTCTTGAAAAATGTGCCCCTTGGCCTCCTTATAACCCCTGTATAGTTTAATTTTCCTGCACATTAACAGAGCCATTCAAAACACCTATTTACTCCATTTTTAATACAATTTTTAATACATTTTTCTCACACCCTTTCACCTATTCTAACCCTAGTTTTTCCTATAAATACCACTCCTAAACACACCCCTCCTCACTTCCAAATTCTGTCCAAAACTCTCAAGAAAATTCTAAGTTCAATAGTGTACAAATGGAGTTAGCAAAGGGCGAAATTCCAGCGAAATTCCGACGGCAATACGGGGAGTTTCCGGCGACGAAACGACGCACTGGCGATTCCCCTCTCTACCTCTATCTTCCCTCTTTCTTGTTAGCTTGTAAGTCCCTCCTCCCTCTTCTATTCTCTATTCTTAAAAGTTGTATTCCTAAAACCTGACGGAAGCGGAGTTAATCCGACTTCCGATTCGGTTTTCTTTAAAATGTACAATTTTCATTAAACGCAACCATTCCAAACTCTCACATCTTGACTATTAACTATTAACAAAACATCATGAATAAGTTTCATAGCAAAATATTTCATATTGCAATTTTTATCGTACTTTTTCACTAAAATACTATGTAGTTTAGTTTTGACTTTAAAACATCATTAATCTTGCTATACCTTTAAATAGATCGTGAGGTAATGACCTAGCTCTTCACAATACTCATATGCAACATAGCACAATACCTTTTGGGAAATATAGATTTAGGAAATACCGTTTTACACAAAACTACCTCTAACTTATAAAAACCATTTTCACAAGATTACGTATTTTTATAAATCTTTGCAAAGCGCCGCTACAACCCATTTTGGGGAACCCGTCTAGGATGGCGCGGATTATCGCACATCCCTGGGCTTAGTAGTGCTAGATGCAGACCTCCGCAAGGAGTATTCGGTCTCGAAAGATTTAAAAATACAAATATCTTAAGAAAATGAGATTTCTAGAAAAATAATAAATTAAAATTATTTTATATAAATAAATATATATGTATCATCAAAATATCTAATTTTGATATAATATAAATATTCCAACTTTTCTAAATCAAAAGAATCACTTTACATGAAAATACCATGCAATTCTATACAAGTTCAATTCTTTACAATTAAATAACATATATTATGAAAATAGCTTTATCTCACTAGAAATGTCACATATATAAAATCTATATCTATGAAAACTCTAAAGACGATAATAAAATACTTGAGATGTATTTTGAAAATTATACAAAATTATTTTTACATAAACCCCCCTCAAGTTTTATAAATTACAATAAGGACCATAGTAAATATAGGTTTAAGCGGGACCGGTCTCTTGAGCCTCAGGGAGCCGAAGATATGAGTGCTTGCCTATTTAAAGTAGACAACTTAACAAACGGTGTTATCAATACGATAATCGTCTTTGAAAAAGACACAAATCCTGCCGCCCATGTGCAGCGGTTACCGATAACACCAAAACTTAATTCAGGATTTAATTTCTTTTCTAATTGTCTGACTCAGACCGAGTCTCATTATAATAAATCTGACTTGAATATGATTCAAGTACAAACTACAATTCAACATGAATCCATGAATCCATATATTCAATCTATTCAATCTGTATTGACCGAACCGAACCATGGATATACATCCATCTACATGATTCATACATCTACATGATTCTTCAGTTACATCCATTTACTGATATCATGGTTTCGGCAAGTCATCCATCTGTACAATCTATAATACAAGACATTACAATTTTCAATACAAACAATACAATCAAAATATCGCAGGGTTTAAGTGGTAGATTGGTACGGAAGGTGTTAGAAGTGGCACGAGACTGCAAGATTTAAGAAACCTAACCTGAATTCAATCGCCGTTGTTCCGGGCATTCTAACGGAGCCTTATACTTTATATTCCGTTGCCTTAGTCTCTGGCATACCGATTAGCCGAAAATACTGCATTTTTAACACGGCAATTTCCCTATCATTTGCATTCATCTAGAGGTGTTCGGTATTCATATTGCACATATTAGCAAAACAGTCCTGAAATACCAGATTGCATGTGTTATACTCTAAAACCGGCACTTTTAGGGAAATTGTGTGTTTATCATGGCATCGCATCATTCTTGTATAGCGCAACTCTTGCCTCGAGATATTGTGCAGGAAATTATAGGAACAGAAGCTAAAATTGTGAAAATAATGCTGGTAAAATACGCCAACTCAAAGGCTAGAGATCTGGCAGTGATCAAGGACTCATTTGGAAATTCAACATATCAAAACAAGGCCCAAATGCCAGAACAAGAAAAACCAGAAAATATAAAGCCACAAGGCCCACAAAGTGCCGCGGTTCCGCGGCGGGAGCCTGCTTGCGCCGCGGAACCGCGGTGGCTCCAAGGCTTCAGTTCCTCAAATTTTTCCACGTGCCAAGATGTAACGGCCCAAGCTTCTAGAACATTGTAGAAATGCCACGTGGCGCATCTAGAAGGCTCGGCTTAACAAACTATTTCTAGAAGGCTCTCTTAACAAACTTTTGGAGGGAAAATTCAAATTTGAAATCCTAGATCTAGGGTTTTGAGGTCTATAAAAAGGAGCCTAGATCTAGGGTTGAGGGTTCATCAATTCTTCATCTCTCCCTCTTCCACCTACAAGTTGAGTGACACATCTTGTAGCCCTAATTCCAAAATCCAACACCAAATTCAAGATCCCGAATACCAAATCAAGCAAGAAGCCTTCAACCTTTTAGGAGCCGAGCCGATCTTCAATCGAGCAAGTGATCCAAGCCGATCCGCGACTCAAGGAGACGAGCGAAGCCAAATCGACGATCGAGTTCTTCCTCTTGTAGTTCTTGAGCGATTTGTAACGGAATTGTTGATATAAATAAAAGGTGAAATTCTTTAATCTTGCTTTCTTTTAATTCTTGCATCATGATTAGATCTCAATTTGTGATTGTGGTTCTTGTTGTGATGTTTGAGTAAAACTCCACTCGTAAAGGAGTCGAGACGATCAATAGAATGATGATGTAACAAATCTTAAAACGATTCTTAAGTCCTACGAGTTTTGTAAACCCTAGCAAATTGAAGAATCGACGACCTAGTTTCGTTGCGATGCTTTTTTGATTGTGATCGCGCGAAATTAGGGATCCACGATCGACTCTTGAATTTACTAGAGGCTAGAATGTGAATGATATCGACGAAGGGACAAGGGATAGATGATGAAACCGTAGTTTCACAAGAGATCCCTAATTCTCGTCGATCATCATCGATCTAGTATCAATTCATCGATGGATAAGAATACGTAATCGCTAGATTTCATCACATCTATAGATCCGATCGATTCCTACGAGCCTCACTTCGATTCTTGATATTTGGATTGGAAATCATCAATTCACAAATTCTCAATTCTTGATTTTGTTGTTTCTTGATTTAGACTAGATTTTACTAATTCTTGAACTTCAATTTACAAATCATGAATTGTTTGTTTTCTTTTCTTTAAAAGTTTCAACTCATCTAAATCGAAACACGAACGATTACACTTTCCCTGTGGACGATCCGCACTTACTAACGCGCTACATTCGACACCGTTATTGATTGCGGTCAAATAATTTTTGGTTGTGATTTCTTTACAAATTTCATACTACACAATCCGAAATAGAATCAATCAAATGGCGCCGTTGCCGGGGATAGCGCGCTAATTCGTTCTATATTGAAATTTGAATTGAAAGATTTATTCCATTACAATTTTTTATGATCAAAATTCGCGCAAAATCTAAACGATTTGTTGTGGTTTGTTGTAAGGAGATCTGGAGCTTACTGTGAAATTGAAATAATTTTTGGAAAATTCCAGAGAGCTGAAGGATTTAACAGCAGCTTGCTGTTGAAATTCTGTGCAGTGAACAGTACCGACGGCGGCTAAACCGCGGTCTAAACCTCCTCCTGCGGCGGTTCCGCGCCTAGGTGAAGGGATCTCCGTAGGAAATTATTCACAGTAAGCTTCTATCTTTCTTATTTTCTTCTCTGTCTGCTCCAAATAACAAATTTCTGCAGGCTTCTTTGCAAAAATAGCAGCGCCGCGCAAAAAGCAAAATTAAATTGTGCTTATTTTGATTTTTGTGGTTGTTTGCATAATTAATACGGACATTAAGGGGCAAAAACCAAATCCAGATTAGGTGGGGAGTTCATTACCCTTCCTAAGCCCCGAAAATCGCAAAATTTGCATCCGCATTTACCCTTATTAACTAAAAGAAATCTAGAGATGACTCTAAGGACCGTCGCGCTCACTTAGGACAAGAGAAGGCCGTGGGTAATTTATTGCTTATCCGCGTTTTCTTGTGGTGTCTAAGGAAAGTGTGTCGAAGGCTAGTGGTTATTAATTAGGCCCACTATTTACGTAGTGGAGTACCTTCCCACTTACCTGGCACTTACCTGGCCACAGGGGGACAAAGAGGCAGTGGAGGATTTATCCTGTGACTTGTCTTTTGGCAGTTAGGAGCGGTCTAGAGATTTGACCTAGGTGACCCCTAGAATTAGGGTTTTGTGTGTTGCATTTGTTGTGTTGCATCATTTTTTCAAAAATCCGTCCACTTTTCAAAACAAACACTGCATTCATTCATTCATAACCCCTAATTATAAGTCACACTGCCACTTGTACTAACCCTTTTTAGTGCAAGATAGGTTGGACACGGGATTCTAGTGCCCGTTTAGTCCGCGTCCCCTGATCGACCCAAAAATCGGTATTTCTACATTTACCTTTTCTTTACCCACCACCACACCCACACTGATGGATCTTACTCCATCAAATTTCTTTACCACTACCCTGCCGCCGTCCGTTGGTACGCAGAATCCACCCCGCATCTCTCTCCAAGAGAGGTGCTATCCAATGCGAGGTTCTCTTACGACCTGCTTATCCATTCCACCAGCCAACGGGGAAAATTTTGAAATTAAACCCCAATACATCAACCTTCTACCCAAATACCACGGTCTCGAGACTGAGGACGCATACGTGTTTATCATGAAATTTGAAAATGTATGCGCAATGATGGGTACTTCACAGCTTTCTGTGGATGCTATGCGTCTACGTCTTCTTCCATTTACCTTGTGCGATATAGCCGAGAAGTGGCTGTATAACACTACCGCACATTCCATTACGAATTGGGAAGAATTCGTTGCAGCATTCCTTAAGAAATTCTACCCTAATCACACGACAGCTCGAGTCCGCAGCGAAATAAATCAATTCTCCCAGCTTCCAAATGAACCATTTTCAAAATATCTTGACCGCTTCAAAGATCTGTTGGTTCAATGCCCACATCACGGAATCCTGAGATGGGAACTGTGCCGAATCATATATGAGGGCAGTAACCCTAACACTAAACAGAGTCTTGAAAACATGTGTCAAGGAAATTTTATGACCAAAGACGATGGGGAAGCTTGGAAATACTTAGAAGATTTCGCTGAAAAATCTTTACAGTGGGAAAGTCCATCATTTAGGGGTGGCAATAACCAATCGGATGTTTCCATAGGAGTTAGAGCTGACATTTCAGCTATACACAAGAAACTCGAGACTATGGAAAACAAATTTTTAGCTGCTGCCCTAAATCAAATGTCACTTCCCAAAACTGTATGTGGATACTGTTCTGATCCTTCTCATTTGACGGAAGAATGTCCACGAAATTCTCCGTTTCAAGGTCATGAGCATATCAATTCTGCTTACCAACAAAGACCTAGAAATGACCCATTTTCTTCCACATATAATCAGGGTTGGAGGAATCACCCTAACTTTGCTTGGAACCAATCACAATCTCAAAACACGGTTCCAAACCAAAACAATTTCCAAAGGGTCCCTCCACCACAACAGCAACCACCACTTCAATTGAGTCAGCACCCCTTCCAATCACAGAACTTTCAAAATCCGGTCAACACACCTGCACCGTCCAGTCCTTTACAGTTGACCGGGACTGACGAATCCTCTTCATTCATAAACTTGCTTCTGACAAATCTCATGCAAGTATCGGCTGAAATAAAGACTTCCGTCGATGATATAAAGAAAAACTCAGCGTTCCAAGCTGAGAGTATCAAATCGATGGAAGCAGAAATTGCACGATTGAAAGCCGAAATGAGTGCAAGAGAGAAAGGGAAACTCCCAGCTCAACCTTTACCTAATCCTGGCTATTCACATCATGTGAATGCAATCACCACGTTGAGATCTGGGAGAGTGCTTGACAATCACGTTGGGGAAGAGATCGATGACACTGAAAAATCTATCGATGATACCCCGGCTGAGACCTTTCCTTCCACTTCTACTTCTACTTCTGACCCCAGTTCTTCTACCCCACCACCTTCTTGCGAGCCTATTCCTCATTTCTCACAAGGCTCGCCACCTCTGCCCAGCTCTTCTAGTCCACCGAAAACGATCCCCACTCCTATTCTTAGATCGTTTCCACCCACACGATCTTCTCCAATGTTGGACCCTGATCTTATTGCTCAAGCTCCTTACCCGAATCGGTTAAGGGGAAACACACTGAGTCCACAAATGGAGAAGATCACTGAAATTTTTAAACAGGTTAACATCAATATCCCTCTTCTAGATGCTATCCAACAAGTCCCAGCATATGCGAAAGTTCTTAAAGACTTGTGCACTAGAAAGAGGAAGAAACAAATGCCCAAGAAGATATTCATAGCAAAAACTGTAGACACGGCTTTCCCCCAGCAATTATCGAGGAAACGTAAGGATCCTGGATATCCTACTATTTCTATTTCTATAGGGGAGAAACACATCAACCGTGCTCTACTAGACCTTGGGGCAAGTGTTAACCTGCTTCCTTTCTCAGTCTATGAGCAGTTAGGGATTGGAGAGTTGAAACCATCTCCTTGCACTTTACAAATGGCTGACCGATCAATCACCAAACCTGGGGGTGAACTGGAGAATGTGTTAATAAAAATCGGGGAATTTATATTCCCTGTGGACTTTATTGTAATTGATACATTGCCTGTAGCGAACCCACTGAATCAAATTCCGGTGATTTTAGGTCGCCCCTTTTTGGCCACTTCCAATGCTATCATCAACTGTCGTAATGGCTCTATGACCCTATCTTTCGGGAATAGGTCAATAGAGCTGAACATTTACAAGTTGGGAAGTGTACCATCCGAACCTACTGCTCAGGTCTGTTCTGTCGACTTAATGGATGTCGACAGCAGCGAATTTGATGATCCTCTTGATACTGATCTTGACTCTTTTCATACGTTATTGTTTGACCCAACTATGTATCATACACATACGGACTCTTCCACCGAGATGTCCGGGTCAACAACTAACACTGATTATGAACTGCTTTTAGAGTCTGAAGATCACCCCGCAATTTGTGATGACATTATTCTTCGGAGTATTGATGAAACTTTTGAGGAGATCTTCGCTGATGAACTCGCATTTTTGAATGACACGAGTGTTGAGATGAATCTCCCAATCAATGAAATTGAACCTCCACCCCTTCTTCTGAATTGTAAAAAGAATGCGAGCAATCCATCACATTCACTGCATTGTCTCTCCAAAATGAGACGCACACACATTCTATTCCACCACTTGCCCTTTCCCCACTTCTTCTTCCACCAACCAGAGCACTGTATTGATAAAATTTTCGAATGGTTGGTGTTGACGTTCGGTCTTTGCAAAGCTTGGTATCGACCAATGATTTTTGACCCCCTCATGTGATTTTCAAAAGATTAACATTGCATAACTCAAGTTTGAGGGGGGTATAATCGGGCTCTTGAAAAGAAAATTTTTACAAAATGATGAGCCAAAAATAAGTTTGGAGGAGGATCTTCACTTAAATATTTTGCCCCCACTAATAAATTCCTCCCAGGCTTACAGGTTTTTCGAGATTTAGCGGATGGCAACAGTGAGGACACTGTTGAAAACAAGTTTGGGGGAGGTTTGTGCTTATTTTCGCATCATTTGCATCATACTTCGCATAAGCAAAAAACATTTTTAAAACCTATAAAAATTTAAAAAAAAATTTCTAAAAAAAAAAGATAAAAATATTTTTGTACATAAATAAGATAATAAAAGTTTAGATAGTGAAAAATTACATCCATGAGATTAGAAAAATTTAAGAAAACTAAGAAAATTAGAAGTTTTCTTATACGAACTAGTAATAAGTAGTTATGAGCCGTTGTCCCAAGGGTTAGTAAGATGAAAGAAGTCACTAATCTGAGAATAAAAATGAGTCTGAAAAATAGTTCCTATTCTGGAAGCCAAACATTTTGAACGTGGATACCCTGCTATTCGCACTTATACACGTCTTGAAGCCCGGGATAGTAGAGGATACCTTGAAATGCTCTTGTCTAAAAGCCGATGTATGCAGGAAATAAAATAAAAAAATGAATAAAAAATAAAGTGATGAGAAAAATGGACACTGGTTTTGTTATCGCCAAGGCAGCAAAAAAAAAATATAGCGAGGGTGCCTCTTCACCTAGTGCTCTAAGGCTAACTGGTCTGGGAGTCACTGCTAAGCCTTAGGTGGTGCAAGACGAGGAAAATACACCAAATAAGCAAGCACATGAGTAATCGGTCGGTTAGTACCTCAAGAAGTATTAACGGTCGTATGAAAGTGTGTGAGCAATCTCATCAAATATTCATTAATTAAAAAGTACTGAGGTGGATGGACAAGAGTATGATAACTTGAATTGAATTCTCCGGGTGTAGGGATGTCCTTTACACACACGCAGGGTTATATGATCGATGTTTGGAATACAGATAGGAATGAAGAATAAGACGATGGTTTATTGAGGGAGGAAGTGATTTCTGACATGACTATTAAGATAGGGCTCATGACAACCGAAAAGCTAGCTTAGTTGGAAACCCTAATTTTCAAGGCCTTTCTTTTACAATTCTTTTCTTTAAATGTAAATTTCATGATCTTTCTTTTATTATGGGATTTTGTGGGTGCAATCCGCTGAAAACCCTCAGGAGACAACACTCCTCCTACTAGGGACACCTAGAGGTTTAAAGGCTTGTTGCACGTGCTCAATGCAATCGTGTTGCCTACGAAAGTGTGCTAGTTAGTTTTTCTTTTCTTTATTTTCTCCTTCTCTTTTTAATAAAAAGTTTGCTCAAGACGATCGAAAATAAGTTTGGGGGAATTTGATCAGTCGAAAATATTGCATCTTTAAACCGGCAATTTCCCTATCATTTGCACTCATCTAGAAGTGTTCGGTATTCATATAGCACATATTAGCAATACAGTCGTAAAATATCAGATTACATGTGTTAGACTTTAAAACCGGAACTTTAAGGGAAATTGACTGTATTTTATGGCATCGCATCATTCCTATATTGCGCAACTTGTGTTTCGAAGTCTGTGCAGGAAATTCCAGAGGAACAGAGCCAAAATAGGAAAAGAGCTGATCAAAATTACACCAACTCCAAGATTTGAGATCTGGTAGTGATACAAAAAGACAAATAAAATTCAACATATAAGAAAAAGGCCTACATATCAGCCCAAAGATATTACAGAGAGTCCAAGCCCTAAGGCCTCAAATGCGCCGCGGATCCGCGGCGGGAGCCTGCTTGCGCCGCGGATCCGCCACAGTTCTGCCACGTCAGCTCCCCATTTTCAGTGCATAATTCTTATCTCAGGGCCCACATTCATTTCATATACTTCAAATTCCAGAGAATTCTCGAAGCTTCTGCCAGATCAGCAAGGATGATTAATTAAGCTAATCTTGATTAAGCTCCTAACAAACTATTTCTAGAAGCTCCCTCCTAACTAACTACTTCTAGAAGCCTCTCTAGCTAACAAACTTTTGGAGGGAAATTCAAATTTTGAATCCTAGATCTAGGGTTTTGGGAAGTCTATAAATAGGAGCCAAGATCTAGGGTTAATGGTTAATCAATCATTAGTTGGTTCATCATCTCCCCCATTTCTCCCACAAGTTTAGTGACAAAACTTGTGCCTCAAACCCTAACCCTAATCCAAAGCCCAAATTCAAGATCCTTTGAGTGCAAGCCAAGCAAGTCTTCATCGATCCTTTAGAAGCGAAGCCGGACTTCAATGGAGCACGAGATCCAAGCCGATCCACGACTCAAGGAGCCGAGCGATGCTAGAATCGACGATCAAAGTTCCATCCTCTTATAGTTCTTGAGAGTTGTAACTAATTGTTGATATAATAAAGGTGAAGATTCTTTAAACTTGTTTATTTTCAATTCAAGCATTATGATTCTTATTCAATTCTTGAATGTATTCTTCGTGATGATGCTTGAGTAAAACTCCGCTCGTGGAGGAATCGAAACGATTGTAGAATGATGATGTTGACGAATCTTTAACGTTTTCTTAAGTCTTATAACAATTGTAAATTCTTGAAAATCGAATGATCGATGATCTAGATCGATGCGAATGCGTTCTTGATTCCTTTCGCACGATCTAGAGATCAACGATTGATCATTCGATTTCCTAGAAGTTATCTAGTGAATGTGATTCATCGAATGGACAAAGGATAAGATGAGGAACCCTAATTCTTCGCAAGATCCTTGATCCTCGATGAATCAACATCGATTTAGCATCAACTTGTTAATGGATAAGAAATCATATTCTTGAATCTTCTTCACATCTACAATCTACTCGATTCCTACGAGTTTTACTTCAAATCTTGAAACCTAAATTGATTGGAATTCTATCTCTCTTGATTCTTGATGTTTATCGTTTTCTTGATTCTTGATTTGATTTAGTTGATTCTTGAAATGCATCAATATAAATCTTGAATCGTTTTCGCTTTTCTTTTCTATTAAATTTTTGATTCAAACAAAACAAAATACGAACGAATCGCACAATCCCTGTGGACGATCCGCACTTACTAACGCGCTACAATCCAACACCGTTATTGATTGCGGTCAAATAATTCTTTGATTGTGATTTCTATTCATTTTCTACAAACCGACACACAAAGAAAAGATCAATCAAATGGCGCCGTTGCTGGGGATCGAACCCGGGTCACCCGCGTGACAGGCGGGAATACTCACCACTATATCAAATTAGAAGTTTTCTTATACGAACTAGTAATAAGTAGTTATGAGCCGTTGTCCCAAGGGTTAGTAAGATGAAAGAAGTCACTAATCTGAGGATAAAAATAAGTCTGAAAAATAGTTCCTATTCTGGAAGCCAAACATTTTGAACGTTGATACCCTGCTATTCGCACTTACACACGTCTTGAAACTCGGGATAGTAGAGGATACCTTGAAATGCTCTTGTCTTAAAGCCGATGTATGAAGGAAATAAAAAAAAAGTGAATAAAAAAATATATAAAGTGGTGAGAAAAATGGACACTGGTTTTGTTATCGCCGAGGGCAATAAAAAAATATATAGCGAGGGTGCCTCTTCACCTAGTGCCCTAAGGCCAACTGGTCTGGAAGTCACTGCTATGCCTTAGGTGGTGCAAGACGAGAAAAAAAACACCAAATAAGCAAGCACATGAGTAATCGGTCGGTTAGTACCTCAAGAAGTATTAACGGTCGCATGAAAGTGTGTGAGCAAATTCATCTAAATATTCATTAATTAAAAAGTACCGAGGCTGATGGGCAAGAGTATGATAGCTTGAATTGAATTCTCCGGGTGTAGGGATGTCCTTTACACACACGCAGGGTTATATGATCGATGTTTGGAAGAAAGATAGGAATGAAGAATAAGACGATGTTTTATTGAGGGAGGACGTGATTTCTGACATCTTTTCATGACTATTAAGATAGGGCTCATGACAACCGAAAAGCTAGCTGATTGGTGTGAAAATTTGTGTTTGTTTACCGCAATCAGAACGGTGTCGCACGTAGCTAGACCGAGGTGAGTACGGGTCGTCCTCTGGGAAACGTGGAACCTTTTATTTTTACTTTAGATGTGTTGAGAAAGAGAGGAGGAATAAAGAATTTTGTGAAAGGTTTCTAGATCTACTTTAATGTAAAATATAGATCTAGATTATTTTAGAGATTTAAATAATATAATAATAGGGCTTGTAGGGTTCGTTAGGATTTAGTAGTTATGGAAGATTAATTAAAAGTTACCCTTTTTATCCATTAATAGATTTAGAACTAGAACGACGGTGATGCGTGTAGATTAGGGTTTCTGGAGGGAAAAGGAATCCCACTCGTAACCCTTATCTCGACACGGAACTCTGTTCATATCTAGCCTTTACCAAAACAATCATTAATCTAATCTCTAATCGCGGTCGGAACTAGCAAGGAATTGCTAGCGCGCCCGATTAGGATGTTAATGATTATTTTGATAAAGTTCCTAAACTTTATAGGACTTAAAAAGGGTTTAATTATTTTCATCGCCCATTAACCTACCCTAATCCTACGAACCCTAACAAGCGGAGAATTACTCGCGCATGTTGGGAGAAGAAGATGAAAAGAAAGAGAGGGAGAACATAATGTAAAAAAAAAAAAACAATTAAATAAAAAAAAACTACCTTTATTAATCAACTCCTTCAAACTACACTTTTAATCCATAGAAAATGATTACAAAACTTGATTTGCTTCTCGATCTTTCCTAAGGAGGTAGTCGAACAGTCAATGATCAACCTGGATGCGTGAGCGTCGGGAGCTTCGTGATCTCTTCGGCTTGATCGATTTTTCAAGAGGCCCTCGGTGCCTTTATATAGTGCAAACCCATAATATTATTGTTGAAAAGTTGGTAAAATTTATCAGTCATCAATCTCCCAAAATCTTGCATTCTCTCTCCCCTAAATTGCGGCGGATCCGCGGCAAATGTGGACTAAGGCCGCGGATCCGCGCTCAAGGGATGAGATCTCTTTGTCGTTTTTATTGGGCTCTCTGATGGTGACATTTGGCAATCCTAGGCACCTTCATATTTCAGAAATCTTCTCTCGGTTGCTTCCAGACTTGGCCTCCAAGTTTGCTTCTTAATTTGGCAAGATTTCTTCAACAACTTGATTTGCTTGATTCTAGCCTTGAAAAATTCTGCACAACTTGGAAATATTCCGCACCATAATCTCAAATAATATTTAGTAGACTTAGTTCTACTAGGATTTGGTCAATAGATTTATTTGCATACATTTTCCTACCAAATGATAATTAAAATATATTAACACATGGAAAATAATGTTTTTACACATAAACCCTCATATGTATAATATATTATAATAAAGTCCTTTTTTAATATAAAAATGGTAGGAAAAATGTACTACAAATGTGCAGTTTTATCGACTGAACAAATACCCCCAAACTTATCTTTGATCGTCCCGAGCAAACTAGTTTATTTAAGAAAGGAGAAAACTAAGCACACTTTCGTAGGCAACACGATTGCACTGAGCACGTGCAACAAGCCGTTAAACCTCTAGGTGTCCCTAGTAGGAGGAGTGTTGTCTCCTGAGGGTTTTCAGCGGATTGCACCCACAAAATCCTATAACAAAAGAAAGATGGTGAAATTTACATATAAAGATAAGAACCATAAAAGAAAGACTTTGAAAAGAAGAGTTTCCAACTATGCTAGCTTTTCAGTTATCATGAGCCCTATCTTAATAGTCATGAAAAAATGTTAGAAATTACATTACCCCTCAATAAAACATCGTCTTTATTCTTCATTCCTATCTTTCTTCCAAACATTGATCATATACCCCTACGTGTGTGTATAGAACATCCCTACACTCGGAGAATTCAATTCAAGCTATCATACTCTTGTCCATCTACCTTAGTACTTTTTAATTTAATGAATATTAAGATTTGCTCACACATTTTCATGCGACCGTTAATACTTCTTGAGGTACTAACCAACCGATTACTCATGTGCTTGCTGATTAGGTGATAATATTTTCCTCGTCTTGCACCACCTAAGGCTTAGCAGTGACTCCCAGACCAGTTGGCCTTAGGGCACTAGGTGAAGAGGCACCCTCACTATATTTTTTTATTGCTGCCTTGGCGATAACAAAACCAGTGTTCATTTTTCTTTTCACCATTTTTATATTTTCTTCATTTTTTTTTTCATTTCCTTCATACTTTGGCTTTTGGACAAGAGCATTTCAAGGTATCCTCTACTATCCCGAGTTTCAAGACGTGTGTAAGTGCATATAGTAGGGTATCAACATTCAAATATTTGGCTTCCAGAATAGAAACTATTTTTCAGACTTATTTTTATCCTCAGATTAGTGACTTCCTTCATTTTACTAACCCTTGGGACAACAGCTCATAACTACTTATTACTAGTTCGTGTAAGAAAACTTCTAATTTTCTTGGTTTTCTTAAACTATTCCAATCTTTTGGATGTAATTTTTCACTTTCTACTCTTTTGTTATATATATAAAAAAAAAAATTAATGCCCGGTGTCAAAGATAATTTAGTGAATACAAACCTGCCCCCCAAACCTGTTTTCAGCAGTGTCCTCACTGATGTAGCCTTTTGAGAACATGGACCTGTATACTAAGGGAGAGATACAAGGGGTAAAATAATAGTGAAATGAAAAATTCCCCCAAACTTATTCTTTGACACGCACAGATATTCAATCAAATCATTTTTTTTACTCACCTCCATTCTTAAAATGTGAAAAAGTTATCAAAACATGGAGGTGAGGCGGAGGAATTTTAGTTTTGATAAAGCGGCTCCTGTAAAAACAGGAGCTCCTCCCCGGGGTCAGCAGAAAAATACGGTTTTAATCTATGCCCATTCACTTTAAAAATCGAACCGTTTTTCAAATTTTCGACTTCAACTGCTCCGTGCGGGTGTACATACCGCACCACAAAAGGTCCTTTCCAACGAGATTTAAGCTTACCCGGATGAAGATGGAGTCGGGAATCGTAAAGAAGGACTTGTTGCCCCGATGTGAAGGTTTTTCTAGAAAGATTTTTATCGTGGAACACTTTCGTCCTGTTCTTTACTATCACCGCATTATCGTAAGCTTCATCGCGGAGTTCGCTTAGCTCATTCAATTGCAGCTTCCGATAGCTGACTGCATGATCAAGATCAAAATTAAGCTCTTTAATAGCCCACAATGCCTTATGTTCAATCTCGACAGGGAGGTGACATGCCTTCCCAAACACAAGGCGGTATGGAGACATACCAAGATCGGTCTTATAAGCGGTGCGGAATGCCCAAAGAGCATCCGTCAATTTGGTTGATCAATCTTTACGGTTTTTCGAAACCGTCTTCTCCAAAATCTGTTTGATCTGCCTATTTGAGATCTCAGCCTGCCCGCTTGTTTGGGGGTGATAAGGCGTAGAAAGCTTGTGAGTGATTGAATATTTCCGCATTAAGGCCTCGAAAGACCTATTGCAGAAATGTGTCCCGTTGTCGCTAATGATAGCGCGAGGGTGTCCGAATCGCGAGAAGATGTTTTCTTTAAGGAACTTAATGACAACTTTGTTGTCATTAGTGCGACACGGTATAGCTTCCACCCACTTCGAGACATAATCAACCGCTAACAAGATATATAGATTCCCAAAGGAGTTGGGAAAAGGGCCCATAAAATTAATACCCCAAACATCAAATATTTCCACAACCAATATAGGTTGGAGCGGCATCTCGTTCCTTCGTGAAATCCGACCCAAATGCTGACATCGCGGACAAGTTTTGCAATGTTCAAATGCATCTTTAAATAATGTTGGCCAATAAAAGCCACATTGCAAAACTTTCTCCGCCGTTTTTCGAGGTCCAAAATGACCGCCGCATGCCTGGTCATGACAAAATGATAACACGCTCTTGAATTCATCGTTAGGGACACACCTGCGAATGATTTGATCGGAACAATACTTGAATAGATATGGTTCATCCCAGTAAAAATATTTTACTTGGGATAAAAATCGAAGTTTGTCTTGTTTCGACCAATCGCTAGGTATAAGTCCCGTCGCAAGATAGTTCACGATATCCACAAACCAAGGTTCGTAGGATACATTCAAGAGCTGTTCGTCGGGAAATGAGTCATTTATCGGCACAGTCACAGTTGGCGAAGAAGTGATGCGTGAAAGATGGTCGGCTACAACGTTTTCACATCCACTCTTGTCTTTGATGACAAGATCAAATTCTTGTAACAATATGATCCAACGTATTAGCCTGGCCTTCGCATCCTTCTTCGATAAAAGATGTCGTAGGGCGGAATGATCTGTGTAAACCACAATAGGCGAGCCAATCAAGTAGGGCCTGAATTTCTCTAATGCAAATACAACTGCCAAGAGTTCTTTCTCGGTAGTTGTGTAATTTATTTGTGCATCATTCAAGATCCTACTTGCATAGTAAATTACATGTGGCATCTTATCAATGTGCTGTCCTAAGACCGCACCAATAGCAAAATCTGATGCATCACACATAAGCTCGAATGGGTGGTTCCAATCCGGAGATGATAAAACGGGGGCTGTAGTGAGTGATTCTTTAAGCGATTCAAAAGCAGCCTCACAATCCGAATCGAAGTGAAAAGTAGTGTCCTTGGCCAATAGAAGGGTTAAGGGTCTAGCAATTTTGCTAAAGTCCTCAATAAATCTCCTATAAAATCCTGCATGACCAAGGAAGGATCGTATATCTTTGACGCAATTGGGACGAGGGAGGTTTTGAATGACATCTATTTTAGCTCTGTCAATCTCAATGCCTTTATGTGAAATTATATGTCCAAGTACAATACCTTCTTGGACCATAAAATGGCATTTTTCCCAATTCAAAGTCAAGTTCTTATCCTTACAGCGGGTAAGAACAGCGTCAAGATTACGAAGGCAGTCCTCAAAGGAGTCCCCAAAAATGGAGAAATTGTCCATAAAAATTTCTAGAAAATTTTCCACCATATCTGAAAATATCCCCATCATGCACCGCTGAAATGTAGCGGGAGCGTTGCATAACCCAAAGGGCATGCGTCTATAAGCAAAAGTTCCGAAAGGACAAGTAAAAGTGGTTTTATCTTGATCCTTTTCGGCGATGGGGATCTGGTTGTAACCAGAGTATCCGTCCAAGAAACAGTAGTATTCGTGTCCCGCTAATCGTTCCAACATCTGGTCAATGAAAGGTAGAGGGAAGTGATCTTTTCTCGTCGCGGCATTGAGTTTCCTGTAATCGATACATACGCGCCACCCAGTTTGGGTGCGTGTTTGGATTAACTCATTAGCCTCGTTAGTGATGACCGTGATGCCAGACTTTTTAGGGACCACATGAATTGGACTTACCCATTGGCTATCAGATATGGGGTAAATTATTCCACTATCAAGGCACTTGACGATTTCTTTCTTTACCGCCTCCTTCATAACGGGATTTAACCGTCTTTGTGGGTCTCGGGTTGGTTTGGCTTCATCCATCAGATGTATGTAATGTTCAACAATTAAGGGACTGATCCCTTTGATGTCAGCCATAGTCCAACCAAATGCTTCCCGATTCGATCTCAACATTGCCAAAAGTGCATTCTCTTGCTCTAAGGCTAGAGAAGCGGAAATAATCACTGGCAAAGTCTCATTCTCTCCTAAATATGTATATTTAAGATGAGAAGGTAGCGGTTTGAGATCAAGAATTGGCGGAGAGACAATAGAAGGTGGGGTAAGCGAATGATATTCGGACTCCCGAAGAGGTTCAAAACCTGCATAAGACATTGACTCGGAAAGTGCTGCTGACTTTTGCAATGAGTCAACGGGTTCAATCTCAAGGTCGGATTCATTGAACATATCCTCACTGTAAAGTGGTGCAAGATCAAACGATGTCTCATTAATGTTGTCGAGAACATCAAAGCAAAGCTCCTCATCCATGCAGCTTTCGGAAGCTATCTCGTGGATGGAACAAATATCCAGCAATTGAGCAGAAGGTTCTGATGGCTGACTTCCTAGCTTGTAAATATTAAGCTCAATTGTCATTTTCCCGAAGGATAAGTTCATAGAACCGTTACGACAATTAATTACAGCGTTAGAAGTTGCTAGGAAGGGTCGACCAAGTATCACCGGGATTTGATTGCGTGGGTTTGCCACAGGTTGTGTATCTAAAACAATAAAGTCCACGGGAAATATGAATTCCCCGACTTTAATTAACACATCCTCAAGTTCGCCTCGAGGTTTGGTGATAGATCGGTCTGCCATTTGGAGAGTACAATGGGCGGGTTTTAACTCTCCAATTCCTAACTGCTCGTATACTGAATAAGGAAGCAAGTTGACGCTAGCGCCTAGATCGAGTAAAGCACGATTTATATTTTTACCCCCAATAGAAATAGAGATTGTTGGACAGCCGGGGTCCTTATGTTTCTTTGGTATTTGTTGGGTAAAAGCTGTGCTAACATTACTCGTCATGAAAACCTTTTTAGGCACTTGAGTTTTTCTCTTCCTAGTGCACAAGTCTTTAAGGATTCTTGCATAAGATGGGACTTGTTGAATAGCATCTAGAAGAGGAATATTCACGCTAACTTGCTTAAACATTTCCACAATCTTCTCCATTTGCGGGTTAGGTCGGTTGGCCCTTAATCGGTTTGGAAATGGAGCTCGATCAATAAGTTTTGGGTCCAACGTTTGTGGAGAAGACTGTGGCGACGGATTCGATCCCAAAATTGGAGTGGGCATCGACTTAGATAGATTTGGCGAAATATTTGAGCCTTGGGGAAAACGGAGAATAGGCTCGGACGAAGGTGGAAGATTAGATGAGTTAGGGGAAGAAGAAGAAGAAGGGGTATCAAATGTGTCACTATCATCAACTTGCTCACCCACTTGGTTGTTCAGCACTCTCCCCGATCTCAACGTAGTGACGGCATTCACATTATGACTTTGTGAATGGCCAGGATTCGGTAGGGGTTGAGATGGGAGTTTCCCTTTCTCTCTCGCACTCATTGCGGCGTTTAACTGTGCGATTTGGTTTTCTATTGATTTAATACTCTCACCATGGGAGGAGTAGTTTTTCGTTAGGGCATCAATAGAAGACCTCATCTCAGCCGAATTTTGCATGGATTGTTTCATGAACATATCCAAAGTTTGTGCAAGTGAGTTGTCAATACCGGCCACTTGTGGTGTAGAAATGTTGGTCGGATTTTGGAAATTCTGTGACTGAAAGGGGGGCTGATTCTGTGGTTGTGGTTGCTGTGGAGGAGGTCTTTGATAATTACTTTGTTGGTTTTGATTCCAAGCAAAGTTAGGATGATTCCTCCATCTTTGATTGTACGTGGAAGAATAAGGGTCGTTTCTAGGTCGCTGCTGAAAAGCAGCATTTGCTTGAAACGATGCATTCATAGGACATTCTTCCGTTAAGTGTGAAGGATCCGAACAGCAACCACAGACGGTCTTAGGAAGCTTGACCTGATTTAGGGAGAAAGATGAGAACTTGTTTTCAATAGCGTCGAGTTTCTTTTGTATCGCTGCCATTTCGGCTTTCACTGCGATGGAAACGTCGAGCTGGTGAATACCTCCCTTAGTTGAAAGTGGTCTTACGCTTTCCTACTGCATAGTGCTTTCTGCGAGATCTTCCAGATATTTCCAAGCTTCACCATCATCTTTAGACATGAAATTGCATTGACACATTGTTTCAAGCATCTGCTTTGTCGCTGGATTAATGCCCTCATATATAATCCGACATAAATCCCATCTTTGTATTCCGTGATGGGGGCATTGGACAAGCAGATCTTTGAAACGTTCAAAGCACTTCCAAAATGGTTCATTGGGAAGCTGGGTGAACTGGTTAATCTCGCTCCTAACATGTGCAGTCTTATGATTTGGGTAAAACTTCTTAAGAAATGCTACGACGAATTCATCCCAATTAGTGATAGAGTGTGCAGCAGTATTATAAAGCCATTTTTCTGCCAAGTCGCACAGTGTGAATGGGAGAAGACGTAAGCGCATAGCATCTAAAGTCAATTGTGAAGTACCCATCATTGCGCATACGTTTTCGAATTTGGTGATGAAAACGTACGCGTCTTCCGACTCAAGCCCGTGAAATTTGGGCAGCAGATTGATGTAGTGGGGTTTAATTTCGAAATTATCCCCGTTAGGTGGTGGAAGAGATAAACAAGTAGGAAGGGGACCACGAATAGGATAGCATCTCTCTTGGAGAGAGATGCGCGGTGGATTCTGCGCACCTGCGGGCGGTGGCAGCGTGGTGTTATAATTAGATAGAGTGTCGTCCATCACGATTGATGTGGTGTGTGGTGGGGGAAAAGAAGGTGAAGAAGTACCGACTTCGGTGTCGATAGAAGGAACGCGGACAAGACGGGCACTAGGATCCCGTGTCCAGCCGAGCATGCACTAAGCGGGTTTAGTGCAAGTGGCAGCGTGTGTGTGATTTAAAATTGGCTTGTTTTGAAAAATGTGGGACTCAAGACAAATCTCCCTAAGATGCACAAGCAACCCTAGATCTAAGGTCACCTAGGTCCAGTCTCTAGACCGCTCCTAGACTTCCAAAGGACAAGCCGCAGGATAAATCCTCTGCCGCCTCCGTACTACCCTTGTAGCGAGGTAAGTGCCAGGTAAGTGGGAAGGAACCACCACAACAGTGGGCCTAATTAAAAAACACTAGCCTTTGTCACACTTGCCTAGGCACTATAAAAGTAATGCGGATAAACGATAGATTACCCACGACCTTCCTCTGTCCTTATTGAGCGCGACAGTCCTTAGAGTCTGGTCTAGATATTTTTTTAAATTAATGAAGGGATGATCTATATGCTCGGTTTGTGATTTGTGGGGCTTAGGAAGGGTGATGAAATCCCCACCTAATCTTGATTTGGTCTTTGCCCCTTAAAGTCCGTATTAAATATGCAAAACAAAACCAATCACAAAACTTTTGCAAAAAGATTTTTGAGCGGCGCTATTTTGCAAAGAATTCTGCAGAAAATAGATTTTATTGGATTTGAGGGGAGAGAGAAGGAGTTGAGAACCTTACCAGAGAATTCCGTAGCCCTAATCCCTCCAATTCGCCGCGTTTCCGCCGCAGGAAGCACCTTTGTGCCGCGGTTCCGCCGCGAGGTGGATGGAACAGTTGATGAAAATTTTTCTCAAGCCCTCTGTGCTCCTCTGGATCTCGATGAATGCCTCTGTCTTCTGTTTTCCTCAATTCTGTAACTCCAGATCTCCTTGCAAAAATTCACGCACAAATTGTTAAATATGCAATTTGCAGTTTTGTGTTAATAATGATATGACTCGTCTAAGAATTCAACACAAATAGTAAAAATAAAAAATTACGCACGTATCCCCGGCAACGGCGCCATTTGATTGGTGTGAAAATTTGTGTTTGTTTACCGCAATCAGAACGGTGTCGCGCGTAGCTAGACCGAGGTGAGTACGGGTCGTCCTCTGGGAAACGTGGAACCTTTTATTTTTACTTTAGATGTGTTGAGAAAGAGAGGAGGAATAAAGAATTTTGTGAAAGGTTTCTAGATCTACTTTAATGTAAAATATAGATCTAGATTATTTTAGAGATTTAAATAATATAATAATAGGGCTTGTAGGGTTCGTTAGGATTTAGTAGTTATGGAAGATTAATTAAAAGTTACCCTTTTTATCCATTAATAGATTTAGAACTAGAACGACGGTGATGCGTGTAGATTAGGGTTTCTGGAGGGAAAAGGAATCCCACTCGTAACCCTTATCTCGACACGGAACTCCGTTCATATCTAGCCTTTACCAAAACAATCATTAATCTAATCTCTAATCGCGGTCGGAACTAGCAAGGAATTGCTAGCGCGCCCGATTAGGATGTTAATGATTATTTTGATAAAGTTCCTAAACTTTATAGGACTTAAAAAGGGTTTAATTATTTTCATCGCCCATTAACCTACCCTAATCCTACGAACCCTAACAAGCGGAGAATTACTCGCGCATGTTGGGAGAAGAAGATGAAAAGAAAGAGAGGGAGAACATAATGTAAAAAAAAAAACAATTAAATAAAAAAAAACTACCTTTATTAATCAACTCCTTCAAACTACACTTTTAATCCATAGAAAATGATTACAAAACTTGATTTGCTTCTCGATCTTTCCTAAGGAGGTAGTCGAACAGTCGATGATCAGCCTGGATGCGTGAGCGTCGGGAGCTTCGTGATCTCTTCGGCTTGATCGATTTTTCAAGAGGCCCTCGGTGCCTTTATATAGTGCAAACCCATAATATTATTGTTGAAAAGTTGGTAAAATTTATCAGTCATCAATCTCCCAAAATCTTGCATTCTCTCTCCCCTAAATTGCGGTGGATCCACGGCAAATGTGGACTAAGGCCGCGGATCCGCGCTCAAGGGATGAGATCTCTTTGTCGTTTTTCTTGGGCTCTCTGATGGTGATATTTGGCAATCCTAGGCACCTTCATATTTCAGAAATCTTCTCTTGGTTGCTTCCAGGCTTGGCCTCCAAGTTTGCTTCTTAATTTGGCAAGATTTCTTCAACAACTTGATTTGCTTGATTCTAGCCTTGAAAAATTCTGCACAACTTGGAAATATTCCGCACCATAATCTCAAATAATATTTAGTAGACTTAGTTCTACTAGGATTTGGTCAATAGATTTATTTGCATACATTTTCCTACCAAATGATAATTAAAATATATTAACACATGGAAAATAATGTTTTTACACATAAACCCTCATATGTATAATATATTATAATAAAGTCCTTTTTTAATATAAAAATGGTAGGAAAAATGTACTACAAATGTGCAGTTTTATCGACTGAACACTAGCTTAGTTGGAAACCCTAATTTTCAAGGCTTTTCTTTTACAATTCTTTTCTTTAAATGTAATATTCATGATCTTCCTTTTATTATTGGATTTTGTGGGTGTAATCCGCTGAAAACCTTCAGGAGACAACACTCCTCCTACTAGGGACACCTAGAGGTTTAAAGGCTTGTTGCACCTGCTCAGAGCAATCGTGTTGCCTACGAAAGTGTGCTAGTTAGTTTTTCTCTTTCTTTATTTTCTCCTTCTCTTTTTAATAAAACAGTTCGCTCGAGACAACCGAAAATAAGTTTGGGGGAATTTGATCAGTCGAAAATACTGCATTTTTAACACGGCAATTTCCCTATCATTTGCATTCATCTAGACGTTTTCGGTATTCATATTGCACATATTAGCAAAACAGTCCTGAAATACCAGATTGCATGTGTTATACTCTAAAACCGGCACTTTTAGGGAAATTATGTGTTTATCATGGCATCGCATCATTCTTGCCTCTTCTAGGCCAACTTTTGCACCCAGGAGACCGGGAGGATCATTTAACCAGTCTAGTCCAGACTTTTGTTTCTATTGCAAGAGAACTGAACATCTGGAGAAAGATTGCAGGCGTGCAAATGGCCTGTGCTTAGTTTGTGGCGCATCCACTCACGCCATAGGAGCATGTACATACCGTTTCAACATAGCTCCAACACCTAGACCTGCAATCATAGTCCTGTAGCGGCCAGCCATTCAGGCACCTGCATCCCGTTTAGCTCTCCCTGCACCAGCTCCACGTGGACCTCCTGCACAGCCTCAACATCAATTCCATCAGGCACAGAGAAATATGCTTCAAGGGCGGAGAAACATGCCCCAAGGACAGAGGAATGTGCCTCCACCAAGGAGGAATGTAACGCGACGTCAAGCTTTCACAATGACAGTCGAGGAGGCCGAAGCCACAGACCAAGTCATCATTGGTAATCCCCCAATCCTTTCACTTTTTCAATCTTTGTGTATCACTATAACTTTTCTTATACCTAAACTTATCCCACACAAATTAGGTACAATATTAGTAGCCTCCCTACATGCTCTAGCACTCTTCGACACTGGAGCATCACATTGCTTTATGTCGCAACGGTTCGTCCGAACTCATGCGATTCCAGTTAAACCGCTCGTATCCAGCTGGAATGCCAGTTCAGGGAACGACGTTCTAAAAGCAACTTTGGGATACAATCTGTGTCCAGTGGTCATCTGCAGTAAATAATTTTATGCGGACTTCAAGGTGCTGGACATACCGAACTTCGACGTAGTCTTGGGAATGGATTGGCTGGGAACTTTCTTCGCTACCATCGACTGTCGCCAAAGGAGGGTAGTGTTCGAAATACCAGATCATCTAGTGTTCTATTTCAAGAGTGGAGACCGTACCTTGGAACCTAGCGTCTACAAAGCAAAACCAAAGAAGGCAGCAGTTGAAGCATTGCAAACGGAAGAATCGAAGCCAGAGGTAGTTCGAGAGTTCGAGGATGTATTCCTAGAAGATATATCAGGTTTGCCTCCCGATCGAGCTCTTGAATTCAGTATCGATTTACAACCTGGTGCGCAACCGGTAATCAAAGCTCTATACTGACTAAGTCCAGAAGGATTAAAGAAGATCCGCATTCAGTTGGATGAACTCCTGAAGAAGGGTTGGATTCGTCCCAGTACTTCAAGCTGGGGATCTCCTGTATTACCGGTGGAGAAGAAAGAAGGTTCATACAGAATGTGTGTAGATTATCGAGCTTTGAACGAAGTGACGATTAAGAACAAGTATCCACTACCGTGCATCGATGACCTTTTCGATCAGCTAAGAGGGTCTTGTGTATTTTCAAAGCTGGATCTTCATCCGGGTTATCATCAGTTGAAAGTCAAAGAGTCCGACATTCCGAAGATGGCGTTTAGGACTCAATATGGTAATTATGAGTATCTCGTAATGCCATTTGGAGTGACCAATGCACCTGCCATATTTATGAATCTGATGAACCAAGTTTTCCGAGAGTACTTAGACATGTTCGTTGTCATCTTCATCGACGACATCCTGATATATTCAAAGAATCGGAAAGAATACGCCGAGCATTTATGGATTGTCCTGAAGACATTGCGACAACATCAGCTCTGCACCAAATACAGCAAGTGTGAATTTTGGCTAGATTAAGTCGGATTTCTCGGACATATCGTTTCTGGCGAAGGAATCTCAGTAGATCCAGCTAAGGTGTCAGCTGTCAGCGAGTGGCTGACACCAAATATGTGAAGGATATACGAAATTTCTTGGGATTAGCAGGATACTACTGACGACTCATTGAAGGCTTCTTAAAGATTGCAGCACCCCTGACCAAGCTCACACATAAAAATGAAGAATTCGTATGGTCAGAAGCATGTGAAACGCTTTTGTAGAACTCAAGACGAGATTAACCTCTGCTCCTATTCTCGTAATACCGGATCAATCTGGAGGATTTTTTGTGCATTGCGATGCGTCCAGTAAGAGATTAGGATGTGTTCTACACCAGTATAGAAAGGTTGTGGCTTTTGCATCAAGACAATTGAAGGTTCATGAGCGCAACTATTCAACACATGATCTGAAGTTGGCAGCCGTTATCTTCGCACTTAAGATTTGGCGCTACTACCTCTTGGGAGAACGAGTGGATATATACACTGACCACAAAAGTCTGAAATATGTATTTAACTAAACATGCGACAGAGAATGTCTATATGGATTAGCCGAAGGGTTTCATAGAAAGTGGGAGCAGCGGAAGAGTGTGCAAGTTGCTTAAGTCGATTTATGGATTAAAATAGGTATCGCGGAGTTGGAACATTTGTTTTGATGAGATATAATAACAGTCTTGCTCAATATGGTAGTATGCTACTAGGTTTGATTCTATCTTAATATGTATATATGTTTCTTTTAACGTATCGCTAATACATATTGATAGAGCCTTTAGGATCTTTGCTTAACTACCAGCGTTGTGATGGCAGTTATACTAGTGGGGGCTGGGTAGTCTATAAGCACATTCTTATACATGTCCCTAGTCATAGGATTATCGAGACAGGGCATCGATACTCCAGAGTAGGCTAGTGTATACGCTTCTCATCCCAGAAGGGGTGTCCCACAGCCATTAGTACGTCGTACTGGAGATAATATACAGGTGCTCATTGGGTTATGAGTTACACTATACGGACTAGTGGGGAACTGCTGGTTGGTACTATACCTATCATTAGGTAGCAGTTCTCAGGTGACATGAGTACAAGTTAGTCCGTTGACTTGACATTGCTACTTCGCCTTGAGTGTGTTCCCACTGTACTTAGATCACTACCCTACCATGGCTCAAATGAGTTGTCTCTCCCGGTATTGGGAGTTGATATCGCTCTTGTTTCCCCCAATCAGAGCAAAACTTTCTTCAAATTTTGAAATTTGAAATGAAGTGGTGCATCATAAAAGCGTCGGTGCTAAGAGCGCCCGCGCTAAGTGCCCGCGCTAAGAGTCAAAGACTCTAAGGCAGCGCTCACGTGCAAAGCACGAAAGCGCCAGCGCCAGGAGCGCCAGAGACTCCGACGCAGCGCTCACGTGCAAAGCACGAGAGCGCTAGCGCCAGGAGCGCCAGTGCTAAGAGTTAAAGACTCTGAGGCAGTGCTCACGTGCAAAGCACGAGAGCGCTAACGCCAAGTGCGCCAGTGTTAAGAGTCAAAGACTCTGAAGCAGCGCTCACGTGTAAGGCACGAGAGCGCTAGCGCCAAGTGCGCCGGCGCTAAGAGTCAAAGACTCTAAAGCAGCGCTCACGTGCAAGGCACGAGAGCGCTAAGTGCTAGAACTAAATGTTCTCCACCGTTGGATCAAAGATCCAACGAAGATGATAAATCATCAAATTACAGAATAAAATTATGTTGAGGAAATACTCCTCAAATCTTTCCAAACAAGAAAAATTGTGCTCTGTAAACCAGAGCATCGTTGGATCAAAGATCCAATGGTGATTAAAAATTTCCAAGATACAGAATAAGTTCTGTATGGGAAAATATTTTCCCAATCTTGTTTAAAACAAGAAAATTGCCTTCTGTAAAACAGAAACTCTTGGATCAAAGATCCAACGGTAGGAAACATCCCCAAATTAATCAGAGGAAAGATTTCCTTAACTGATTCAACAAATCAGCCTCTCCTATATAAAGGACCCAAGACTTCAAGTCGAAAAAAGAGGAATCCCCCATAAACTTCAAAAAGAAAAAGAGAAGAGCAAGCTCTGAAAAGAAGAATTTCTTCAAGGTAAATAAAACAGAGAGATCAAAGTATCTCACAAAAAAAGAAGAACTTAGTTCTTTTTCTAGATCATAGATCTACAAAGACAGAAGTCTTTCATAAGAGTAGAAGAGATTGGAGCATCTCATAAAAAAAAAGAACGAGGGAGAAGAACTTAGTTCTTTTTAGATCACAGATCTATAAGACAAAGACAAAGTCTTTCACAAAAACAGAAGAGATCATAACATCACCTATTAAAATAAGAACTTAGTTCTTAGATCCATGAGACAAAATCTCTTATAAACGAGAACTTAATTCTCAGAGCACAGAATTAATCAAGAGCGCTTTGCACTCATTGTCTGGCGCTCAGCGCCAAGTGCGCCACGTGCTCCTCACGTATGCGCTATTTCATAAGAAGCGCTTCAGTGCTCCAAGTCTGGTGCTCAGCGCCAAGCGCGCCATGCGCTCCTCACGTGTGCGTTATTTCATAAGAAGTGCCTTAGCGTTTCAGATCTGGCGCTCAGCGTCAAGCGCGCCACGTGCTCCTCACGTGTACGCTATTTAATAAGAAGCGCCTTAGCGCTTTAGGTCTGGGCTCAGCGTCAAGCGCGCCACGTGCTCCTCACGTGTGCGCTGAGGGAACACAAAATGTTCTTTAAATAAATCGCTCTGCACTACAAAGAGTGTTCAACACTAAATAAAAAACAAAAGAAGAAGGGGTGTCAGAACCTAAAATTAATACTCTGCATTATTGAACAAAAAGGGCCTGAGCCCAAACAAATGTTAACATTTTGTTCAAAAATGAATGGACTGAGTCCAAATAAGTGTTCAAACACTTTAACTGAATGGGCCGAGCCCAAGTAGGCCATAAATCCCCCAATTCAGATTAATTGATCCCATGTGCTCCCAATATTTTTAATTGGTCTTAGTCCCAAACCTGACTATATATCCCCCAACCAACATTGGTTCAAGGCTACATCTCTTCACACCTCTGATATGTGTCATTGTAATTCTTCAACATCTTCAGAGAGGTGGCGGGTCCCGACAACCAGACACTTTATGGACCGCAACGTCCCTAAACTAAACTCTATGAACCATGATGTCCTTAAACTTATGGACCGCAACGTCCCTAAACTAAACCCCACAGACTATGACGTCTTTAAACTCCATGGACTATGATATCCTTAAACTCCATGGACTATGATGTCCTTAAATTTATGGATCATAACGTCCCTAAACTAAAACGATAGAGTCTAAATACTCTTTCGTTGGATCTAAATGATCCTTAAATCCTGTTGAGTAGATCTTAGTTTAAAGTTAGACTAACGTATCCTCAACAAACGTTTAAGTTGATCTTAATCTCAATGAGATTAACGATCCTTAACCAAATCAAACCCAAATCTAAGAAAATACGGATTTGGACTAATCCGCGCCCTACGGGCGACAACATAAATTAGTCTTCGTATACAATCCACGGGCAACCAAAAATAAAACAAATATACACGACACGAAGTGACCATCTGGAGAAAGAGAAAGTGGTTACCGCTATGCGGTAGCGTAATTAACTGCAGGGGCTTGCGTCTATAGGGAAGAGCGTCCCCATAATAAAAAAACCCCTCAAATGAGGGGGAATCTGATGAAATCTGCTACAACGGCCGCATCCGTCTAAACCTCCGATACACGGTGCCATAAATCAAGTTGGCACCTTCGGAGAGGTGGACGGATAAAACCAAATAGTATCTGCCCCCAAATTCAGGCAAGATGAACCAACGCGGTTCTGTCTCCCGTATTTCGGCAGAGAACAGATTCTGGCACGCCCGGTGGGACCTTTTCCTCTTTCCACTCCACACTTCGTGTGTCGTGTTCATGAACGAATATCGGTTTAATGTGGTTGCCCCTGGATTCGAGGTACTAAGATTTGGTGTCTTTCTCCCGTACAGAGAAAATGGCTTCCAACTGCACTAGCTGCAACAACAACTCCCACTCCGTCCTTACCGGAGGAGTGGCTTATGGGCCCCAAGCGGCCTCCATCTTCGCCATGCCAGTGGAACAGATGACTCAAGCCACCACTGGATTGTTCTTTGGGACCATGCTCCCACCAAGGAGCTTCAACGCCCCACTGCTGTCGTAAGAAGCTCCGAAGAAGTCGGTCGTTGATCGGCTTGCAACTACCACGGCCCCTCTCAACGGGTCGCTCAAATCCAACGCCTCGGTTTTTAACAGACTGTGCCAAAACTCCAATGGGCTCATGAAGAAGCCCGCGATACCTGAGGGGGTTATCCCGAAACGGATAGCCATCCTGTTAGTTATATGTATTCCCTAGAGGCCATTACTATACATAGGATGTATATTGTAGTGGATGCTTGGACATATATAGGGAGGACTCTCTTGCTCGACATGATAGTATGCTATCTGGTTGCTCTTTACCTTAACGCGTATACTGATTGTCTCTCTGTTACATGTTGGTAAAGCCCTTAGGATGTGTACTTGACTACCTGGACTATGATGCAGATCATACTAGTGGGGACAGATAGTCTATAAGTACATCCTTCAAAGTCCCTAGTCGTGGGTGTATCGAGACGGGGCATCGATATATCAGAGTAGACTAGCGTATACCTTCTCGACCCATACAGATGGGCGATGGATGATCCCATATCCATTAGTGTTTGACATCAGAGATGATATACGGGTGCTCAGTGGAGACTGGGTACACTGGACGGACTCGCCGAGAACTCCCAGATGGTATTATACCTTACGTCAGATGGCAGTTCTCTGGTGACACTGGTACAGAGTAGTCTGTTGACCCGAGATCGTCATAGAGTCTTGTGTGGTTCCCACTGTGCTTTGATTTCCATCTTACCATGTCCAAGAGGGCGTGCAAAACGGTGGTTTTTGGGTACAGTCCCGAATCACATGGAGGCAATGAGCGATAGGAGGGGATTCATCTCTCCCGGTATAGGGAGTTGATGTTGCGCTGTGTTCGATTGGCTATAACCGGAAATCCCTGGCCAGGGTTGCTGAGATTTACTGGTAAGTGTTACCAGTAGTTTCTCGAACTGTTATAGACCTCATATCGACACGACTTATCGAGCTATTGGGGTCTGACGTTTACCACCCCTAGGCGAGATATGCGACATATCAGACGATCAGACCGGACTGTACGATAAGTGTTACTGGTTGGATTCACAGGAGTATGAGCGGGCTTGCTCGTCGATCTTCTGATCGCTTAATACCCGGGTGGCCGTTACGTTTAGCAGACCGCTTGCGGCTTGTGGGTGTTTGATATGATCATCACCTGCTGCCGGCGTATTGACGAGTCTTTAGAGTTCTACACAGAGGTTTCCTGGTTCAAGCGAAACGAAATAGGAGCACATATGAGATATGTGCGGGACCGAGAATAATGCGTGTATGTGATACAGTATTCTATTCTCGCGATGAATGTATCGATTGGTTGTATGCGATATAACCTAGTTATCGAATCAAGGATTGATTCGATAAATCGATACATTGTATACTAGTCGGTTGTGTGCGACATGACCGGATCATTGAATCAAGAGTTGATTTAATGATTTAATGCATAATTATATATTTGATATATTACTTTGCATTAACTAGTATTGGTTCACTTTAAATGGATTTTCTCACTTGAAGTTCACAAGTTGTATATGTGATATACTTTTGTGCACTTGATTGTATCATGTTTGATGATACATGCTTACTTGAGTTTGTGTAAAGTTTAAACCTTGGTTAAGTGAATGGTTAGGGTTTTGTTTAATTAATTTATTCATTTATTGATTTGTTTATTTCATTTTGGCAAAAAGAAAATGGTGGCTAATTTTGTTTCTTTGTTGAAGTTTCATGAAGCTTTGAATAAGTCCACCATTTTTGTTTTATGCCTAACCTAACCATTCACCTAACTATAGGTTGCTCTCTACACATAACCATGGTTGGTTTATGATAAGTATTCTATGATTTTCTTTTTTAAAATACAACTTATCATAACTTCATCATCTTCTTCTTCTTCTTCTTCACATGAAGAAGCTTGCCTCCATCAATGGCAACTTGATGAAAAGAGTGAGAAATCCAATTCTAAAGTGAACCCACTTCCTATTTCTTCATCCTCTACCTCTTGCCAAGTAGTATAGGGTGTTCTCTTCACAAGTTTCATGACTTGGTGAAGTGGAAGCTTGATCTAGTGATGCCTCGACGTAGATCATCTTCGGCACGAAGCCGACGACCTTGCCCGCCCATTTCTCCGATGAAGCCGACGCTAGAGCCTGGGTTTCCATTTGGACAGCGAGGAGACTTCATTGCGGAGCTATGGAGGTGGAGGACCGGATCTACAAAGGTTGTATTTCCGTTCTCTTAGTAAAGTAGTTTACTAGTTGCATCTTTCGCCTAGACATCTAGTTAACGATCCGTAGTCTAGGGTTTCTCGGCACCGTAAAATTTGAAATTGGCATGGTTGATGCCTTGTGAGACCTCCTTAGTGTGCCTAGGAACCCTACAGTGGTATCAGAGCCTAGCTAGAGTCTTAGGCGAAGTGTAGACGAAGTTTGAAGTCCGTACGAACCCGAAACCCTAATGCAATAGCCTTCTCTGTACTTTTTTCAAAAACTGGGTTTTTTCCAGATTAAAAATATGCAGAAAAATCAGCAGGTGATTTTAAGAGTTACTGTAAAATTCGTGTGCCTAACTCCATCAAACTGCCGCGGTTCCGCGGCACGAGCATGGCTCGTGCGGCGGTTCCGCGGCCGTACGGCCTCCTTATTCAATAAATTGTACACAGTAACTCCTAATTGATAGTGCTGGTTTTCCTGGGAATTTTTAAAAATTTACTCAAGAGTTGAGTTTTCTGGGGTTGTATTGGGAGTTCGAAGATTCGATCGGATTATCAGATTTTGTCTATGTGGATTCCGGATAATTTTTGAATATGTTAAAAAGTTCGACCGGATATAAATACCCAATTTTTCCCCTGTCGGAAAATTTCCAAGTGTTGGATTTTTCCGTGGTTTAACGACGTTCTAAGTAGTGCAAGTAACGCGATGGACCCTCTAGAAGACAACAAACCTTAACTCGATTATGTGACCGTCTTGAACTGCCCTTTGAACCTTCGGGTTTGGGGCAGTACGACGTGCCACATGTGAGGCGTTGGCTTGACCCTTCTACGGCTGGACCGTTGGTACTGAGGCACGAACTGAATGTTTTTAGACTTGTTTCATGTGTTGAGCTGTTTCGAGAAAACTTGGGTGTTCGAATGTTCGATCGGAAAGTTTAACATTTTCTGCTTATCCGGAATGGGATACAACAATTGGAATTCACAATAAGTTATGAGATAACTGAATGAATGTTATAAACATAGCAGTTTAGTCTCACTTGATCGGTTGCCACGGAATTTTGATGTGATCAAAAGTCCGTCGCAATCACGTAGCGTACGCGGATACTCGCCGGGTAAACTTAATAGACAGCCTCGCTCCATAACCCCGACCAAGTGACTGTAGGAGAACCCCGTCGCCGAAAGCATCCGTTCGGGTGCTCGCGGCAGCGGTGTTCCGCCTTGGTGCACTTCGTCGACGGCGACAGGGGGTGCGGCCGCCTACTAAAGTTTGCGACGAGCATTCGATCAGGATGTCGGGAATCTTGTTGAATTGCCCGACTTTATATTGAAAAGTGTTTTCGATTTTGAGACTAAAATGCGGGGTTTATAATTGTTAGGCATGTGATGTCTAAGGTATTCATTTGATTAGGCATGCGATGTCTATGTAGAGTTTGCGGATTCCAACTGTTGTAGTTTTACACTTTGTTTTCTGTGACCGTAAGTGTAATATGTAATATCGCCGGTTTCGTTGCTATATGTCAACGACAATTGGGATGCGCATATTTACTTACGTTGATGACATGTGATGTTATGTGTTGCTGGATATGTTATATTGGATCGTCGTGTTTGAATAGCCGGGGGTTTTATGTGAGATGAGTGTTTTTCATTTTCATTCATGTAAAATCTTGTATGTAATATTCTTTTATTGGGGCACTTCCAGGTTGCGGAAGATGTCACCCTTTGTATATTATTTACTTTTCCGCACTAGGATAGACCCAAGGAGGGGAGCACAGGTAACCGGGTTCTAGGGTCCAGTGGGAGACCATCTCGAGGAGTCGAGTCTGGGTCTCCTAACTCTAGAATTGGTAGGGTTGTTTGCCTCTCTCGTAGGGGTCTAGGGGTGTGGGTTTGGCTATTCATCGCGACCGTGGAATCCGTGTTTTATACTGGCTCGTATTGAAAACAAGGACGTCCTAGTATATCCAATATTTCATATGTTTCTTCTGCTGCGATATCTGTGATGTGATCATGTGATTTGTTCTGTGATGGATACTGTATATAGTATATATGATATATTATATAGACGTTACTTATGTTTTACACCCGCGCTAGCCCTGCCCCACTCTGCCGTTAGTTACCTAACCTAACGGTGCACTAGGGGACATCGAGGCGAATGCGGATGGCATAAGTGTACGTCGTATTTATCTGTGATGTTTAGGTATATAAATGATGGGATTTCATTAATGTGATTAATGAAAATAAAAGAAACCTAAGATGTTGTAGAATCGAATTTCAAAAATAAAACAGGTAGCTACAGTTCTTGCTTTGCACAGCGGTATATATGATATATCCTGCACCTTATTCGATGAGGAAAGGACCGAGATCCCTTTACCGGGAGTGACTCCTTTAGCAATAACTGGCAGATGCTACACACTCGGTTTGTCTTTTAATTGCTTTTAAGAGTTTTTGCTTTGCACAGTGATATATATGATATATCCCGCACCTCATTCGACGAGGAAAGGGCCGACGATCCCTTCACCGGGAGTGACCCCTTTAGCAAAACTAGAAAAGCCTCAAAAACACTCCATTTTAAAATCATTTGATTCTACAACGATATAAAGTTCATTACGCAAAAGGTTTTCTTAAAAACCTGACGTAGCCCTCCGTCATTTCAGATAAGTCCTAGTTAGTATTCGTGCTGCGTTTGTTGACTCAGTCAAGGCGTAGTGTGCGGTAGCTGATTAGTGCTTATCTGCAAAGCATATGATGCGATTGGATTAGGGAAGTCGTGCGGCCTTGTTGACTCAGTCAAGGGTCGTGCGGGTGGGTTTAATTCAATCAGCAAATGACGGGTTGAACTTGACTAGCAGCCTATGGTTTGTTGACCTCTGTCAAGGTCATAGGACGCTAGGGGCAAAATATTATCGGGAATTTCAAGTGTTGAAATTTGCAATGAGATTGCATACCTTCTATGAGATAGTTGGATCCCGATACCCGCTGCGAGTAAGAGTTACTCCTGGGAGAGTTTTACACATTACAATTAGCCGATCAAGTAGGTGTCTAGAAAGGTGTCAACGAGGTTACGCCTCTGGGAAAACGAGGTTTACATTAATTAGGTTCGTGCGAAAGCACGGGGGACCTCCCTCAAGGTACCGACACTGGCCTGGCTGAAAGATTGGCGAACTTGTAGTGTGTAATTAATCCCGGCTAGTCTTTCCTTTTAGGGTTTGAAGGAAGATTTGATAAAAAGCAGTGGGAGCCATCCTGATTAGATAAAATAATAACCAATCTATTCTTGCAAGAGCGCACGCTGAGTGTTTTCTTCTCTCTCTCTCCAGGTAGCGACCATATCACGCCTTAATCAAGATAATAATACGGATATTTGACCGAACCCGCTTGTTATACTGAGCTGGGGAACGTTGGTCCCGCTCCAACTTATAATTGTTATAAGACAGAGCAGGAATTTGGGGAATACCAGAATTCCCGTGTCGCCCAAACGAAGAGAGTGCATGCTGATGCATCATCTTCGGGTGTGTTCTTTATACAGAACTGTTTCTCTATTCTCTACGTCCTGGGTATTTGATACCGGATCAGGATTCCAGATATGTAATATGTTACATAGGGCTACAGAAAGGTAGAGAACTGAGAACGGGTGATAAGTTTCATGAGACAGAAAACGGGGCAAGTGTTGCAACCAAGTCTGTTGGTCACTGTCACCCTGTATTCCAAATACATTGATTCTGAACGAATGTTATTAGATACCGAACCTGATATACAAAATCATATCTATCTCTTTGTTAGTAAAGAAATGATAAAATTTTGTATAGTTGGATAATGTTTTGAACATTTCCTATATCAAAAGTTGATCGGTTCAGGCACGTTATCTAAAAGCATTGATGTTCTAAATCAAACTACAGTTCTTAGTATACGGAACACACACAAGAGGAAGAGTTCAGAAATGAACGAATCCTTCTTGAGGCATTGTAGACTAGGTCATATCAATGCGACCCGACTAGCTGAAGTTACATGTAGATGCATATTTAAATTAGTTTGAATTTACATCTTATGAAACTTGCCAGTTATGTCACAAAGATAAGATGACCATAGCTCTGTTTATTGGAAACAGAGAAAGAGTTAGTGAACTCTTGGGATGATACATGTTGATGTATGTAGGTCCCCTGTCTACACTTGCCAAGACCGGTTCTTTATACTTCATTAAATTCTCTGATAATCTCTTTTGACTCAGACATATGTTCCTGTTGAAACACAAGTCAGAACCTTTTGAGATATTCATAGAATATAAGTTAGAAGTAGAGAACCAATAAGGGTATAAGTATTATGTCCTTTGATGAGATCAAGGAGGAGAATACTTGAGCACGAAATTCTTGGACTTTTCTAAAGGAGAATGAGATTCTCTCTCAGCATTACTCCTCCGTATGCACCATAGCACGATGGTATATCAGGGCGGAGCAATCACACCCTATATGATAAGGTGTGCTCTATGATGAGTACTACTGAGTTACCTATTTCCTTTTGGGAGTTATGCACTTGAGAAGCTACATACCTATTGAATAGGGTTCAAATCAAATCAGTTGCCTACCATTTCATATGTGATATGATAAGGGAAGAGCCCATATCTTAAGTTGGTTAAGATTTGGGGTTGTCCGGGCAATGTCTAAAAGAAAAATCCGGACAAGCTCGAGGCAAGGTCAGTTATGTAGAATTGGAAATGTTCCAGCTATACAAACTGCAGCTGATGATTTGATAGAACTAAAGGATTCAGTAGAGACCAACGAACCTCAGCCTCTCCGCCGATCTAGTAGGGTTCCTCACCCACCTGAGAGATACTTCGGTTACTCTATGACAGTGGGAGCGAGGATTGCATCATGAGATGATGACCCAACTAGTTTCGAGCTGGCCATCAGGAGTAAGACTCTGTAAGAATGGCTGGATGCTTAGCGATCTGAGATGGAATCCATGTACACCAACAAAGTATGGACTTTGGCTGCTATATCTGAAGGGTTAAATCCCCATCAGGAGCAAGTATATCTTGAGAAGATTACTTGGTGTAGATGGAAAAGTTGAGACTTTCAAAGCTAGACTTGTTAAAGTTTTTCGTCATAGACCAGGCGTGAATTATGATGAAACCTTTTCAAGTGGCTATGCTTAAGTCCATCCAGATCCTACTTGCCACGGCTACATACCATGACTACGATATCTGACGGTTGGGTGCCATAACTACTTTTCTAAATGATGTTTTAGAAGAGAACGTCTATAAGTACACAGCCAGAGGGCTTCGTAGACAGTGGGAGCAGCGGAAACGTGTACAAGATGCTTTATAGGATAAAGCAGGTATCGCGGAGTTGGAACATCTGTTTTGATGTGATTAGTCAAAGAGTTTGACATCATCAAAATAGTAGATGAACCTTGTATAAACAAAAAGGTAGTAGGGAGTATGGTGTTGATCCTCGTTGAGTACGTGGATGACATACTCTTGATAAGAAAGGAGTTTCCTATGCTACGCCCGGTCAATCTCCGCTTATCACAAGGATTCTCCATATAGGATCAAAGTGATACCTCCTAAATCCTGGGTTTTGGATCTATGAGATAGATCTAATTGGATGTTAGGATTCTCACTAGTTGTAGTGAGATGGTATCAACCGATCCTGGGGAGAATCACTGGAAGGGTTCCAGGGTGATACAGACGACTGAATGTCAGTCACAGGCATTGTCTTTACCCTCAGTAAAGGGACGGTATGTTGGAAGAGTTCCAAGCTAGATACCGTGGCATACTATATGATAAAGGCTCGATACATCGCTACTTAAAATGCTACCAAAGAGGCAGTCTTGGTGTATATTAGTTCATGAGATGAACTTCGTTCCTACCATTGTGTGACAATGGAGTTGTGGCTTATGCCAAGGAACACCCGTCCCATCAGTGATCCAGACATATTCTAAGGCAGTGTCACCTGATCATGGAGATAGTTGATCTCCACGGTGATCAAGATTAGGAGAGTAGACTCAGAGGACAACACGGCGGATCCACTCACAAAGGCCTTTTCCCAGAGAGAGACTTTTATGGGATGGTTGAGTATGAGATACTACAACCACTGCTATCAGATGGCCCTAGTGCAATTGGGAGATTGTTAGTTATATGTATGCCCTAGAGGCCATTACTATACATAGGATGTATATTGTAGTGGATGCTTGGACATATATAGGGAGGACTCTCTTGCTCGACATGATAGTATGCTATCTGGTTGCTCTTTACCTTAACGCGTATACTGATTGTCTCTCTGCTACATGTTGGTAAAGCCCTTAGGATGTGTACTTGACTACCTGGACTATGATGCAGATCATACTAGTGGGGACAGATAGTCTATAAGTACATCCTTCAAAGTCCCTAGTCGTGGGTGTATCGAGACGGGGCATCGATATACCAGAGTAGACTAGCGTATACCTTCTCGACCCATACAGATGGGCGATGGATGATCCCATATCCATTGGTGTTTGACATCAGAGATGATATACGGGTGCTCAGTGGAGACTGGGTACACTGGACGGACTCGCCGAGAACTCCCAGATGGTATTATACCTTACGTCAGATGGCAGTTCTCTGGTGACACTGGTACAGAGTAGTCTGTTGACCCGAGATCGTCATAGAGTCTTGTGTGGTTCCCACTGTGCTTTGATTTCCATCTTACCACGTCCAAGAGGGCGTGCAAAACGGTGGTTTTTGGGTACATTCCCGAATCACATGGAGGCAATGAGCGATAGGAGGGGATTCGTCTCTCCCGGTATAGGGAGTTGATGTTGCGCTGTGTTCGATTGGCTATAACCGGAAATCCCTGGCCAGGGTTGCTGAGATTTACTGGTAAGTGTTACCAGTAGTTTCTCGAACTGTTATAGACCTCATATCGACACGACTTATCGAGCTATTGGGGTCTGACGTTTACCACCCCTAGGCGAGATATGCGACATATCAGACGATCAGACCGGACTGTACGGTAAGTGTTACTGGTTGGATTCACAGGAGTATGAGCGGGCTTGCTCGTCGATCTTCTGATCGCTCAATACCCGGGTGGCCGTTACGTTTAGCAGACCGCTTGCGGCTTGTGGGTGTTTGATATGATCATCACCTGCTGCCGGCGTATTGACGAGTCTTTAGAGTCCTACACAGAGGTTTCCTGGTTCAAGCGAAACGAAATAGGAGCATATATGAGATATGTGCGGGACCGAGAATAATGCGTGTATGTGATACAGTATTCTATTCTCGCGATGAATGTATCGATTGGTTGTATGCGATATAACCTAGTTATCGAATCAAGGATTGATTCGATAAATCGATACATCGTATACTAGTCGGTTGTGTGCGACATGACCGGATCATTGAATCAAGAGTTGATTTAATGATTTAATGCATAATTATATATTTGATATATTACTTTGCATTAACTAGTATTGGTTCACTTTAAATGGATTTTCTCACTTGAAGTTCACAAGTTGTATATGTGATATACTTTTGTGCACTTGATTGTATCAAGTTTGATGATACATGCTTACTTGAGTTTGTGTAAAGTTTAAACCTTGGTTAAGTGAATGGTTAGGGTTTTGTTTAATTTATTTATTCATTTATTGATTTGTTTATTTCATTTTGGCAAAAAGAAAATGGTGGCTAATTTTGTTTCTTTGTTGAAGTTTCATGAAGCTTTGAATAAGTCCACCATTTTTGTTTTATGCCTAACCTAACCATTCACCTAACTATAGGTTGCTCTCTACACATAACCATGGTTGGTTTATGATAAGTATTCTATGATTTTCTTTTTTAAAATACAACTTATCATAACTTCATCATCTTCTTCTTCTTCTTCTTCACATGAAGAAGAAAAGAGTGAGAAATCCAATTCTAAAGTGAACCCACTTCCTATTTCTTCATCCTCTACCTCTTGCCAAGTAGTATAGGGTGTTCTCTTCACAAGTTTCATGACTTGGTGAAGTGGAAGCTTGATCTAGTGATGCCTCGACGTAGATCATCTTCGGCACGAAGCCGACGACCTTGCCCGCCCATTTCTCCGATGAAGCCGACGCTAGAGCCCGGGTTTCCATTTGGACAGCGAGGAGACTTCATTGCGGAGCTATGGAGGTGGAGGACCGGATCTACAAAGGTTGTATTTCCGTTCTCTTAGTAAAGTAGTTTACTAGTTGCATCTTTCGCCTAGACATCTAGTTAACGATCCGTAGTCTAGGGTTTCTCGGCACCGTAAAATTTGAAATTGGCATGGTTGATGCCTTGTGAGACCTCCTTAGTGTGCCTAGGAACCCTACACATCCCTGTTCCAGTAAATGAAATCGCCGGAGAGGCTTCTCCTGCTAAGGGGTCGGTCTTCATAAGATTGGCCGTGCCAACTCCCGCTCCAGGAGAAGTCACCAAAGCCGCTACCCTTGCTCGAAAGTCTGCCTTCGACAGGTTGACCATCCCCTCTCAACGGACGTCAGGCTTTGACAGGCTGACACCAACAACAGTCTCTCATCAAAGCATGAAGCACATGCAGCTACCCCAACAGCAGAGGTGGTCCCAGCCGATCGACATGCTCGACGTTGCCACTGGCGCCGAGTGAGGAAAGCTGGGGGCAGTTCCCCTTCTGGACTTACCCTACCAGCTCCAACGATGGAAGTTGATGTTGCTGTTCCAACTGGGAACAGCTTTGAACCACTCAATAGGGTGCACAGGAATTCGCCAACTGTCGTACTGAAAAAGTCTCCTCCGCCTGCTGAAAAGATCATAAAGGCGAAGCCGGAGCAGCCCCCTCAGCGGCTGTCCTCCAAAATTCATAGAGTCTGGCGAAGGGTCCAAGACTCTGTGATTAACCAAGATTACTCCCGCCAACTAAAGAAAATGAAGGTTCGGCAAGAGAAGGACCATCCTTTCGTACCACAGAAGATATCATCTACTTGGGTACCCGCTGCAACGGCCCCCTCGACTTCGACCGCCCACAAAAGAAGAAGGCCAGAGAAAATCCCTGTGTCCACGACAAATCTCAGAGGCACTAAATCCAAACACCCTAAGTTTGGAGGCATGGTGGTGCACACCATTTATATGGCTTCCGGGAAAGAGGATAGCCGAATCTCCATAGGCCATCGACCACTCACGCGGTCAGTAACTAAGGGTCAGGAGCAATAACAACAAAAGCTCCAAGAGATGCTGACAGCCATGGCCGCACTTACTGGGCCAAAAGAAAGCCCGGAAACATCATCGGAGCAGCGTCAGGAACAGGAAACTGATGCCGAATTCTTCCGAAGAATGCTCGAGAGGAAAGACAAAGAGGCCGCGGAACAAGCGGCTAACATAAAAAAAATGGCGCTTTTGTTCCAGGACATGGTGGGCATGATGATACAGCCGGATCCTCCAGTTTAAGACCCTCCGATTATCCTTGAAGACGACAGAGGGGAGACATCAAATCCTCTTCCTGCTTGATCAACAGCCAAAGAGGAAACGATCTTAAAGCCGCCATTGACGACTATATAGCTCAACAGATACGAGCTCATCAGGCGAGCCAAGCGACCAACCAAATCGTCAAGACTGGACGACCCTATCCGGGTTGGTACGACCAAATAAAGTACCCGCCGGGATACACGATCCCTAAGTTCCACGTGTATAAAGGGATGGGTAATCCACACCAGCACGTTGCTCAATTCAGAGCCCTGTGCGGTAATACCGGAGGTGACGACAAATTGCTACTTCGCCAATTTGTTGGCAGCTTGTTGGAGACAGCATTCGAGTGGTATTCCGAGCTCCCGAGTGACTCCGTTAAGACATTTGTAGAAATGGAGCTACTGTTTACACAAAGGTTCACAAGCGCCAGCGAGCGCACCCCAATCATGGCATTGATCAATGCCAGAGTGAAGCCGGGAGAGACATGGGTGCAGTATGCAATCCGGTGGCGGAACCTATGGTCGAGATGCGAACAACGCTTAGAAGAAGCTCCTGACATGGGCATGTTCATGTGGACCCTCGACCCTCAGTCGACTATCTCCCAATTCATGATGTTCTTCAAGCCGACCACCTTCCAGGCCTTGATTGACAAGCTGGCCCAAATGGACCAGATGAGCTATAGGCCTTTCCCTTCAAAAGTGGATTTTCAGAATGAAAAAAGCAAAGGGAAAGTGACCTTTGTCGCCAACACTCAACAACAGCCGAGTGAGCCGAAACCAGCTGCTCGCCAAGGCAACAAGCGGCGATCCCTCGATGAGAAGTTAAGACGTCCTTACTCATTTTCCCAGGATAAAACAAGGAGACTGTTTGAACTGGCAGTGCGCAACGGGCTCATCGCTCTGCCGGATCCAAGACATCCGTCGCAACCTGGTGACGTTAACAATCCTACTATTGTCCCTACCACAGAGTAATGGGTCACCCACTTGATGATTGCTACGTCTTCAAAAACTGGGTTGAAGACCAATACCAACAAGGTAAATTCGCGTTGTCTGAAAACTGGAAGGTGAACCTGCCACAACCACATTCCCCGAAAAAGATGGACATGCCGGGGGCATCGTGCTCATTCGTAGAGGAAGCTCTATGGGAAGTTGTTTTTCCGGCAAAAACTAAAAGAATACTGAAAGATCTTCAAACTTGTCCGGCGATCAGGTGGAAAAGCCCGCTAGAGCCGGAGATCATCGAGGGGATGCTGAAACCACGCCCAACATTGAGAGTTAGTAGCGATGGGCAAAACACCTAGGCTCAGCCGTCAAAATCTTTGAAGAAAAAGAAGAAGACCAAAAAGCCTACGCAGTCTGATGACAAGCGCACGGATCTGCAAAAGCATATTGACGCGTTAGAAGAATACAACCAGAAGGAACAAACCTCAGTCACGCTTCTAGAGTTTCTCAATCACATCCTTGAAAGCGAAGATAACGACAATGATGAGGGAGACGACTTGTCAGAGGAACCCGAAGATTATGTGGCAAGTTGCCACATGATCTCTCATTCGTCGCTAAATAACAAAGAAGCCCACTTGGCGTTAGAAGATAACATAGAGGAGCTGGGGGCAGGAGCAGTGCCAAAATCCTTGGATTATGTGACAAGGGGAAACCTACTTGTTCATAGAGTATCCGGCGAAATTTCGCCTCAAAACTACTATGGACCGAAATGTCCGTAAACTAGAAATTCGCCTCAAATATGGCAATGATGGACCGAAACGTCCCTAAACTAACAGTGGACCGAAACGTCTCTAAACTAACAGTGTACCGAAACGTCCTTAAACTAATAGCGGACCGGGATGTCTTAAAACTAACAAAGGACCGAAATGTCCTAAAACTAACTACTGACCGAAACGTCTTTAAACTACTACAAACCCGCAGCATTCTTGGGCTGACGCGTAAAAAAACAAAAAAACGGTACGTCCACAAGCAAAATGGGCACGGATGAAAACCCGAAAGGGTTCCGTGAGTAAAAACAGCAGGTCTACCGGCGAGTTTGTGAAAACCCAAAAGGGCGCAGACTCGTAAAAAAAAAGGGGTACGTCCACAAGAAAAATGGGCACGGATGAAAACCCGAAAGGTCCGTGAGTAAAAACAGTAGGGCTACCGGTGAATTTGTGAAAACCCGAAAGGGCGCAACCTCGTTAAAAGACACTTGCAAGGTCCTCTCGACCTTATAAGGAGAAAACTACCTGCATGAGATCCTTACGACTCACAAAGGAGCAACACACTTAGGGATCCCCACGATTCCTAAGAAGAAATTACACTTATGAGATCCTCACGACTCGTAAGGAGAACCCTCTTATGAGACCCTCACGGCTCATAAGATTCAAAAGCCTTAAGCTACAGGGATCTGAACCTGTTCTTAAGCCATCACCTTTCCTTGATTGCCCTACAAGCGGTTCAATACTGACCCTTGTATACAATCCACGGGCACAAATAATCATTTCCTTGCCGAGTCTCACCAACGACGAGAAATGCCCTCATTTGATGAAGAAACACTTATAGGTCCTCTCGATTTACAAGGAGAAAAAACTCTTGCGAGATCCTTACGACTTACAAGAGAACATACACTTAGAAATCCTCACAATTCCTAAGAAGAAAAGACACCTACGAGATCCTTACGACTCCTAGAGAGAAACATCTTTATGAGACCCTTACAGTTCATGAAGTCAAAAGCATTAGTCGACAGATCTTAACCCTGTTTGCTAAGCCACCTTTGGTCGAACCGACAAAGGCAGATGATGATTCGCTCCTGGCAATATCCCAATTGTAGCGATGCTGATACCTAAATCAGTATCAAATTCCAAGTTCTTTCATGGCAAATGATGATTCGCTCCTGGCAACATTCCAGTTGCAGCGATACTGATGCAAGATTGGTATCAGAACATGAGTTCCATACTAAAAAAAATGCATACGAAATAGCCGAAATGATTGGGTAACTCGCAATAAAAAAACAAAAAGAAAAAAAAACAGCCGAAATGATTGGGCACCGCGAAAAATAGCCGAAATGATTGGGCAATTGCGACTTTCGCGATATAAAAAGCTGAAATGATAGAGCATCGCAGAAAGAAATAAAAAAATGAAATGAAACCATTTGCCCTGCAGGTAAGTCCATACTGACCCTTGTATACAATCCATGGGTATAAATGAAAAGGGAACCACATGTCCCAACGAACTCTATCAAAGGGAGAGTTAGGTCTCAGTGGCAATATCTGCATCTCAGAAGACCAACAACGACGTTCCTCCTCATGCCAGCAGAGCACGGACGTGACACCACCAAGAGGAGCCACGCCAAAGTCCTCTAGTTCTAAATCTCGACGATTCACAGATAACCTAGAGACTACCTCGGAGCCATGACGGCTACATCTACAGCCTGGAGATCAACCAACAGTGTCCTTCTTCCTTCCAGCAGGATACAGGTGCGACATCAACAAACGGAGCTATGGCAAAGTCCCCTGGTTCCAAAATCTCGACGGTTCACAGACAACCCAGAGACAACCTCGACATTCGACGCAATATTGCAGGCACAATGTCAACCAATGAAGCTAAGGAAAATCCCCCGCTTCAGGGTCTTGACGGCAACTCAAATGAGACCTGAAAAGACTATCGGAGATTATCCCACACCAGCGCGGAGTGGTCATGACTCATCGGGGCTCCCAAACTAAGCCTAACCTCAAGTAAAAAAGCGACATGGAATACCCTAACGCTTGGTTTTTTGACGGTAATATTACCTGGAAGATTACTTGAAGACGTCTTGTCCAACCCCCGAAGGAATCAGAGACACGACAGTCGCGGGGCTACCCGAACAACAAGATTGCATAACGGACTTCTATTAGCAGGAGTTAACTGTGATGTTAGGAAACCCTTGCGAGAACTTCTTGATTCGTCTCGACTCATGAGGATATTAGTGTCCTTACGAGAACTTCTCGATTCGTCTCGACTCTAGGGCAAAGCCTTAGGCAATTGGGATAAGGACCTGTTTCCTAAGCACTGGGGCCCTGCAAGTCGGTCCAAGATGGACTATTGCATACTATTCATGGACCACACTCTCCAAAGGCGAATCTTGACAAGAAGGGAAACAACCACTTACGAGTCCTCTCGACTTGTAAGCGGGAAAATTCTCTTGTGAGATCCTTACGACTCTCAAGAGAAAGCACACTTAGGAATCCAACCGATTCCTAAGGCGAAAATACACCTACGAGATCCTCTCGACTCGTAAGGAGAAAAATCTTTATGAGACCCTCAGGGCTCATAAAGTTGAAAAGTCTTAGGCAGAAGACCAGAACCTGTTTCCTAAGCCATCTCTACCCTACAAGGAGACTAAGATGAAATGTTCTCTATCATCTATAGGCTACGCTTGCTAGAGTAGCATACCAACTGTAGGATTCCTAGGCACACTAATGAAGTCTCACAAGGCATCAACCATGCCAATTTTAAATTTTACAAGTGCCGAGAAACCCTAATACGGATCGTTAACTAGAATTTTAGGCGAAAAGTGAAACTAGTTAACAACTTAACTAAAACAAAGAAGCTACAACCTTTGTAGATCCGGTTATCTACTTCCTTAGCTCCACATAGACGTCCCCTCGCTGTCCATCTCGAATCCCGGACTCTTGCATCGGCTTCATCGGAGAAATGAGCGGACTAGTCGTCGGCTACGATGCCGAAGATGATCTATGTCGAGGTTACACAAGATCAAGCTCCAACTTCACCAAGTTGTGAAACTTGTGAAGAAAACACCCTATACTACTTGGCAAGAGGTAGAGGGTGAAGAAATAGGAGGTGGGTTCACTTTAGAATTGGATTTCTCTCTCTTTTAGTCAAGATGCCATTAATGGTGGCAAGCTTCTTTCTTGAAGATGATGAAGAAGAAGAAGATAGAATATGATAAGTATTCTTAAAAAGAATAATAAAATGAATACTTATCATCTTCTAACCTTGGTTAGGTGTAGAGAATAGACCATGGTTAGTAGGAATGGTTAGGGTTAAGGATGAAGACAAAATGGTCACTTTAGTCAAAGCTTCATGAAGCTTCCACAAGCTTCAGGAAAGAAAGAAACCATTTTGTTTTTCTTTTATCTATTTCTCATAAAAGAATGGATAAATAAATAAGTGAATAACTCAAAACCCTAACCATTATCATAACCATGGTTTAATTCTTTGCACAAAGCCAAGTAAGTATGTATCATCAAACATGATACAATCAAGTGCACACAAAATATATCACATATACAATGTGCACTTCAAGTGAGAAAATCCTTTTAAAATGAACCAATACTAGTCAATGCAAAGTAATATATCAAATATATATAATTATACATTAAATCATTAAATCAACACTTGATTCAATGATCCGGTCATGTCGCACATAACCGACTACTATCAAATGAATCGACTTATCGAATCAATCTTTGATTCGATAACTAGGTTACATCGCATACAACCAATCGAAACATTCATCGCGAGAATGAAATACGGTATCACATACACGCATTATTCTCGGTCCCGCATATATCTCATATGCGCTCCTATTTCGTTTTGCTTGAACCAGGAAACCTCTGTGTAGGACTCTAAAGACTCGTCAATATGCCGGTAGCAGGTGATGATCATATCAAGCACGCACAAGCCGCAAGCGGTCTGCTAAACGTAACGGCCACCCGGGTATTGAGCGATCAGAAGATCGACGAGCTAGCCCGCTCACACTCCTGTGAATCCAACCAGCAACACTCACCGTACAGTCCGGTCTGTTCGTCTGATATGTCGCATATCAAGTCTAGGGGTGGTAAACGTCAGACCCCAATAACCGATAAGTCGTGCCGATGTGAGGCTCATAACGGGTCGAGAAACTACCGGTAACACTTACCAGCAAATCTCTGATCAGCCCTGGCCAGGGACTTCCCTGTTACGGCCAATCGAGCACAGCGCAACATCAACCCCCAATACCGGGAGAGATGAAACCCCTCCTATCGCTCATTGCCTCCGTGTGATTCGGGACTGTACCCAAAGACCACCGTTTTGCACGCCCTCATGGACGTGGTAAGGTGGAGATCAAAGCACAGTGGGAATCACACAAGACTCTATGACGATCTCGGGTCTACAGACTAACCTGCACAAGTGTCACCTGAGAACTGCCATCTGACGTGAGGTATAATACCATCTGGGAGTTCTCGGTGAGTCCGTCCAGTGTACCCAGTCTCCACTGAGCACCCGTATACCATCTCTGATGTCAAATACCAATGGATATGGGATCATCCATCGCCCATCTCATGGGTCGAGAAGCGTATACGCTAGTCTACACTGGTATATCGATGCCCCGTTTCGATACACCCACGACTAGGGACCTTGAAGGATGTACCTATAGACTACCATGTCCCCACTAGTATGATCTGCATCATAGTCCAGGTAGTCAAGTACACATCCTAAGGGCTTTACCAACATGTAACTATAAGACAGTTTAAAGAGACTAGTATACATGTTAAGATAAAGTGTAACCAGATAGCATACTATCATATCGAGCAAGAAAGTCATCTCTATATATGTCCAAGCATCCAATATAATATACATCATCTGTACAATACTGGCCTCTAGGGCATACATACAACTAACAATCTTCCACTTGCACTAGGGCCAGCTGCTGTAGTATCGCATACCGAGCATCCCGAAGAGTCTCTCATACTGTATCTGGGGAATGGCCTTCGTGAGTGGATCCGCCGTGTTGTTCTTCGTGTCAACCCTCCTGACCTCGATCTCCCGGCGATCAACTATCTCCCGGATCAGGTGATACCGCCTCAGAATATGCCTGGATCGCTGATGGGACCTAGGTTCCTTGGCCAAAGCCACTGCTCCATTGTTATCGCAATACAAAGGTATTGGATGCTCAATGGATGGAACCACACTAAGTTCAGTAATGAACTTCTTGATCCAGACAGCCTCTTTAGCAGCATCGTTGGCAGCGATGTATTCAGCCTCCATTGTCGAGTCTGCCACGGTTTCCTGCTTGGAACTCTTCCAGCTAACCGCCCTTCCGTAAAGGGTAAAGACAAAACCCGACTGTGACTTAGAGTCGTCCTTATCACTCTGGAAGCTTGAATCGGTAAAGGACTCCACTTGGAGTTCCCCGTTACCATATACCAAGAGCATCTCTTTAGTCCTTCGCAAGTACTTGAGAATGCTCTTCACAGCTGTCCAGTGACTCTCTCCAGGATCAGCTTGATACCTGCTCACTACACTTAGTGAGTATGCTACATCGGGTCTGGTACATAGCATCACATACATGATAGAGCCTATAGCCGAAGCATAGGGTATCCCCTGCATGCGAGCTCTCTCCAAATCAGTCTTGGGAGACATCTCTTTGGAGAGAGTGAGTCCAGAGATCGTGGGCAAGTTTCCACGCTTGGATTCTTCCATACTAAACCTCTTTAGTATGGTGTCAATGTACCTGGATTGGGACAATCCCAATATCCGTTTGGATCTATCTCTATAGATCCTAACTCCCAATATGCATGAGGCATCACCAAGATCTTTCATCGAGAATCTTTGTTATAAGAAGAGCTTGACCGATTGCAGCATAGGAATATCATTTCCTATCAAGAGTATGTCGTCCACGTACAATACGAGGAAGGCAATCTTACTCTCTGCCACCTTCTTGTAGATACAAGGTTCATCTGGGTTTTTGACGAAATCAAACTCTTTGATAACGACGTCAAAGCAGATGTTCCAACTCCGCGATGCTTGCTTTAATCCATAAATAGATTTAAGCAGCTTGCACACCTTCCCGCTGCTCCCACTGTCTACGAAGCCCTCTGGCTGAGTCATGTACACGCTCTCTTCTAAATCACTATTTAGAAAGGCGGTCTTAACATCCATTTGACAGATTTCGTAGTCATGATATGCAGCGATGGCAAGCATGATCCGGATGGATTTAAGCATAGCCACTGGAGAAAAGGTTTCGTCATAGTCCACACCTGGTCTTTGACGAAAACCTTTTGCAACAAGTCTAGCTTTGAAAGTCTCCACTTTCCCATCTACACCAAGTTTTTTCTTGAAGATCCACTTGCTCCCAATGGGTTTTACCCCTTCAGGAGCAACTTCCAAAGTCCATACTTTGTTGGTGTACATGGATTCCATCTCGGACCGCATTGCATCCAGCCATTTCACTGAGTCCCTACTCGTGATGGCCTGCTCGAAGCTAGTCGGGTCATCATCCTCCATGATGCAATCTCGCTCCCACCATCCATGAGAAAACCGTAGTATCTCTCAGGTGGGCGAGGAACCCTACTAGATCGGCGGAGAGGCTGAGGTTCGTCGGGAGCTTCTGAATCCTCTTGTTCCACTAAATCTTCAGTTTGAGTTTGTGTAGCCGGAATTTCTTCCAGTTCTACCTTATCCCCACTAATTTCTTTTGGAAGAAATTCCTTTTCCAAAAAGGTGGCATGTCGAGAAACAAACACTTTTTGTTCCTCTGTATGGTAGAAAAGATATCCATGTGAATGTTTGGGATATCCCACAACTTGCATAGAACTGACCGTGCCTCGAGTTTGTCCGGATTTTGCCTTTTGACATAGGCCGGGCAACCCCATATCTTAACTCTTTTAAGACATGGTCTCTTCCCACTCCATATCTCATATGGTGTGGTAGGTACAGATTTAGTTGGAACTTGATTCAATAGGTATGCTGCTGTTTCCAGCGCATATCCCCAGAAGGAAATAGGTAACTCAGCTGTGCTCATCATAGAGCGCATCATATCTAATAGGGTGCGGTTCCTCCGTTCTGATACACCGTTGTGCTGTGGTGTATATGGAGGAGTCAGCTGAGAGAGAATCCCATTCTCTTTTAGGAAGTCCAGGAATTCATTGCTCAAGTATTCACCTCCTCGATCAGATCGAAGGATTTTAATACTTTTTCCGGTTTGGTTTTCGACTTCTTGTTTATATTCTCTAAATTTCTCAAAAGCTTCTGATTTGTGTTTCATCAGGAACACATATCCGAATCTAGAGAGATCGTCAGTGAATGTAATGAAGTACGAAGAACCATCCCTGGCATGTGTAGACATGGGACCGCATACATCACTATGTATCAGTCCCAAGAGTTCGGTAACTCTTTCTCCGTGTCCCGTAAACGGAGTTTTGGTCATCTTGCCTTTGAGACATGACTGGCAAGTGTCATAAGATGAAAATTCGAATGGTTTCAAATATCCATCCTTATGCAACTTAGCCAGTCGTGTCGCATTGATGTGACCCAGTCTACAATGCCACAAGAAGGATTCGTTCAGTTCTGAACTCTTCCTCTTGTGTGTGTTTGTTATGCTCAGAACTGTTGATTGATTTAGAACATAAATGCCATTGCACAACGTGCCTGATCCAACCAACTTTGGTTACGGAAAATGTTCATAACATTGTCCTGTAATACAAAATTATATCCCTTTTTACTCAACAAAGAAACCGATATAATGTTGCATATCAGGTTCGGCATGTAACAGCATTCGTTCAGAACCAATGTATTACCAGTTGGTAATGCAAGGTGATATTCCCCGACAGTCTTAGCTGCAACTATTGCACAATTTCCAACTCTAATGTCTTTATCACCTTCTCCAAGTTCTCTACCTTTCCTGAGCCCATGTAACTGATTACATATATGGGATCCTGACCCGGTATCTAATACTCAGGACGTAGAGCAAATGGAGAAACAGTTCTCTGTAACGAACACACCCGAAGAAAAAGCATCATCATGTACTTTCCTCATTCGGGTGGCTTGGGAATCCTGGTATTCCCCTATGTCCTGTTCATTCCTATAACTCTTATAAGAAAGAACGGAACCAACGTTCCCCAGCACAGTATAATATGCGGGTTCAGTCAATACATCCATATTATTATCTTTATTAGGGCATGCCATGGTCGCTACCTGGAGAGAGAGAGAAGAAAACACTTTAGCGTATGCTCTTGCAAGATCAGATTGGTTATTATCTTATCTAATCAGGATGGCTCCCACTGGTTTTTATCAAATCTTCCTTCAAACCCTAAAAGGCAAGACTAGCCGGGATTAATTACACACTACAAGTTCGTCGATCTTTCAGCCAGGCCAGTGTCGGTACTTTGAGGGAGGTCCCCCGTGCTTTCGCACGAACCTAATTAATGTAAATCTCGTTTTCCCAGAGGCGTAACCCCGTTGACACCTTTCTAGACACCTACTTGATCAGCTAATTGCAATGTGTAAAACTCTCCCAGGAGTAACTCTTACTCGCAGTGGGTTTCGGGATCCAACTATCCCATAGAAGGTATGCAATCTCATTGCAAATTTCAACACTTGAAATTCCCGATAATATTTTGCCCCTAGCGTCCTATGACCTTGACAAAGGCCAACAAATCATAGTCTGCTAGTCAAGTTCAACCCGTCATTTCTTGATTGAATCAAACCCACCCGCACGGCCCTTAACAAAGGCCAACAAGGTCGTACGACTACCCTGAAACAATCTGCATCACATGCACAAGCAGATAAGTACTATTCAGCTACCGCACACTACGCCTTGACAAAGGCCAACAAACGCAGCACGAATACTAAACAGTTCTTATCTGAAATGACGGAGGGCTACGACAGATTTTTCTGAAAACCTATTGCGTAATGAACTTGATATCGTTGTAGAATCGAATGATTTTGAAATGGAGTGTCTTTGAGGCTTTTTCTAGTTTTGCTAAAGGGGTCACTCCCGGTGAAGGGATCGTCGGCCCTTTCCTCGTCGAATGAGGTGCGGGATATATCATATATATCACTATGCAAAGCAAAAACTATAGAAGCTATCAAAAGACAAACCGAGTGTGTAGCATCTGCCAGTTATTGCTAAAGGAGTCACTCCCGGTGAAGGGATCTCGGTCCTTTCCTCATCGAATAAGGTGCAGGATATATCACATATACCGCTGTGCAAAGTAAGAACTGTAGCTACCTGTTTTGTTTAAAATTTGATTCTACAACATCTTAGGTTTCTTTTCTTTCATTAATCACATTAATAAAGTCCCATCATTTAAGTCACCTAAACATCACAGATAAATACGACGTACACTTATGCCATCCGCATTCGCCTGGATGTCCCCTCGTGCACCGTTAGGTTAGGTAACTAACGACAGAGTAGGGCAGGGCTAGTGCGGGTGCAAAACATAAGTAACGTCTATATAATATATCATATATACTATATACTGTATCTATCACAGAACATCACATGATCACATCACAGATATCGCAGCAGAAGAAACATATGAAACATTGGATATACTAGGACGTCCGTGTTTTCAATACGAGCCAGTATAAAACACGGATTCCACGGTCGTGATGAATAGCCAATCCCACACCCCTAGACCCCTACGAGAGCGGCAAGCAACCCTACCAATTCTAGGGTTAGGAGACCCGGACTCGACTCCTCGAGATGGTCTCCCACTGAACCCTAGAACCCGGTTACTTGTGCTCCCCTCCTTGGGTCTATCCTAATGCGGAAAAGGAAATAATATACAAACGGTGACATCTTCCGCAACCTGGAAGTGCCCCAATAAAAGAATATTACATACAAGTTTTTACATGAATGAAAATGAAAAACACTCATCTCACATAAAAACCCCCGGCTATTCAAACACGATGATCCAATATAACATATCCAGCAACACATAACATCACATGTCATCAACGTAAGTAAATATGCGCATCCCAATTGTCGTTGACATATAGCAACGAAACCGGCGATATCACATATTACACTTACGGTTACAGAAAAGAAAGTGTAAAACTACAACAGTTGGAATCCACAACCTCTTTAGACATCGCATGCCTAATCAAATGAAATACTTAGACATCACATGCCTAACAATTATAAACCCCGCATTTTAGTCCCATTATCGAAAACTCTTTTCAATATCAAGTGAGACTAAACCGCTAGATTTATAACATTCATCCAGTTATCTCATAACTGTTTGTGAATTCCAATTATTGTATCCCATTCCGGATAAATAGAAAATATTAAACTTTCCGATCGAACATTCGAACACCCAAGTTTTCCCGAAACCGTTCAACACATGAAATAGGTTCAAAGACATTCACTTCATGCCTCAGTACCAACGGTCCAGCCGTAGAAGGGTCAAGCCAACGCCTCACATATGGCACGCCGTACTGCCCCAAACCCGAAGGTTCAAAGGGCAGTTCAAGACGGTCACATAATCGAGTTAAGGTTTGTTGTCTTCTAGAGGGACCATCGCGTTACTTGCACGACTTAGAATGTCTTTAAACCTCAGAAAAATCCAACACTTGGAAATTTTCCGGCAGGGGAAAAGTTGGGTATTTATATCCGGTCGAACTTTTTAACATATTCTAAAGTTATCCGGAAAAACACATAGACGAAGTTTAATAATCCGATCGAATCAACGATTCCCAATGCAACCCCAGAACACTCAACTCTTGAGTCAAATTAAAAATTCCCAGAAAACTCAGCATCATAAAGTAGGAATTACTGTGCAAAAAGGGAATGATGATGTCATCATATGGCCGCGGAACCGCCGCATAAGCCAGGCTTCTGCCGCGGTTCCGCCGCTCTTTGAACTCATCTCTTGGAAAAATTTGCACCGTAATTCTTAGAATTTCCTGCTGAATTTTTAAAGAATTTTTAATCTGAAAAAAACCCAGTTTTTGAAAAAAGTCCAGAGAGCGTGAAAAAAATAGGGTTTCGGGTTCGATCGGGTTTCAAACATCGTCTAAGCATCGCCTAAGGCTCTAGCTAGGCTCTGATACCACTGTAGGGTTCCTAGGCACACTAATGAAGTCTCACAAGGCATCAACCATGCCAATTTCAAATTTTACAAGTGCCGAGAAAGCCTAATACGGATCGTTAACTAGAATTTTAGGCGAAAAGTGAAACTAGTTAACAACTTAACTAAAAGAAAGAAGCTACAACCTTTGTAGATCCGGTTATCCACTTCCTTAGCTCCACGTAGACATCCCCTCGCTGTCCATCTCGAATCCCGGACTCTTGCATCGGCTTCATCGGAGAAATGAGCAGACTAGTCGTCGGCTACGATGCCGAAGATGATCTATGTCGAGGTTACACAAGATCAAGCTCCAACTTCACCAAGTTATGAAACTTGTGAAGAAAACACCCTATACTACTTGGCAAGAGGTAGAGGGTGAAGAAATAGGAGGTGGGTTCACTTTAGAATTGGATTTCTCACTCTTTTAGTCAAGATGCCATTAATGGTGGCAAGCTTCTTTCTTGAAGATGAAGAAGAAGAAGAAGATAGAATATGATAAGTATTCTTAAAAAGAATAATAAAATGAATACTTATCATCTTCTAACCTTGGTTAGGTGTAGAGAATAGACCATGGTTAGTAGGAATGGTTAGGGTTAAGGATGAAGACAAAATGGTCACTTTAGTCAAAGCTTCATGAAGCTTCAACAAGCTTCAGGAAAGAAAGAAACCATTTTGTTTTTCTTTTATCTATTTCTCATAAAAGAATGGATAAATAAATAAGTGAATAACTCAAAACCCTAACCATTATCATAACCATGGTTTAATTCTTTGCACAAAGCCAAGTAAGTATGTATCATCAAACATGATACAATCAAGTCCACACAAAATATATCACATATACAATGTGCACTTCAAGTGAGAAAATCCTTTTAAAATGAACCAATACTAGTTAATGCAAAGTAATATATCAAATATATATAATTATACATTAAATCATTAAATCAACACTTGATTCAATGATCCGGTCATGTCGCACATAACCGACTAGTATCAAATGAATCGACTTATCGAATCAATCTTTGATTCGATAACTAGGTTACATCGCATACAACCAATCGAAACATTCATCGCGAGAATGAAATACGGTATCACATACACGCATTATTCTCGGTCCCGCACATATCTCATATGCGCTCCTATTTCGTTTCGCTTGAGCCAGGAAACCTCTGTGTAGGACTCTAAAGACTCGTCAATACGCCGGTAGCAGGTGATGATCATATCAAGCACGCACAAGCCGTAAGCGGTCTGCTAAACGTAACGGCCACCCGGGTATTGAGCGATCAGAAGATCGACGAGCTAGCCAGCTCACACTCCTGTGAATCCAACCAGCAACACTCACCGTACAGTCCGGTCTGTTCGTCTGATATGTCGCATATCAAGTCTAGGGGTGGTAAACGTCAGACCCCAATAACCGATAAGTCGTGCCGATGTGAGGCTCATAACGGGTCGAGAAACTACTAGTAACACTTACCAGCAAATCTCTGATCAGCCCTGGCCAGGGACTTCCCTGTTACGGCCAATCGAGCACAGCGCAACATCAACCCCCAATACCGGGAGAGACGAAACCCCTCCTATCGCTCATTGCTTCCATGTGACTCGGGACTGTACCCAAAGACCACCGTTTTGCACGCCCTCATGGACGTGGTAAGGTGGAGATCAAAGCACAGTGGGAATCACACAAGACTCTATGACGATCTCGGGTCTACAGACTAACCTGCACAAGTGTCACCTGAGAACTGCCATCTGACGTGAGGTATAATACCATCTGGGAGTTCTCGGCGAGTCCGTCCAGTGTACCCAGTCTCCACTGAGCACCCGTATACCATCTCTGATGTCAAACACCAATGGATATGGGATCATCCATCTTCCATCTCATGGGTCGAGAAGCGTATACGCTAGTCTACACTGGTATATCGATGCCCCGTCTCGATACACCTATGACTAGGGACCTTGAAGGATGTACCTATAGACTACCATGTCCCCACTAGTATGATCTGCATCATAGTCCAGGTAGTCAAGTACACATCCTAAGGGCTTTACCAACATGTAACTATAAGACAGTTTAAAGAGACTAGTATACATGTTAAGATAAAGTGTAACCAGATAGCATACTATCATATCGAGCAAGAAAGTCATCTCTATATATGTCCAAGCATCCAATATAATATACATCATCTGTACAATACTGGCCTCTAGGGCATACATACAACTAACACCAACAACATAGCAAAGAGAAAAAAACGGCAGTGGGAGATAAGAAAAATGTGTCTTTATTCATGAGTTCAATTGAGCACAAGGTATATCATATAAAAGAATAAAAAAAATGAATAAAGGCATATTATTCAAAGATTACAAATGTTCAATCGATACAAAAACAACTACTGAGAAGGAGGCATTTTCAATAAATCAGCCAGCTGCTCGCGCACTCCTCTCAACTCCTTCTTATGATCAGCCGCCGCGGCCAGCTCCGCTTCGACTCGAGCTCGTTGTTGCAAGCAGGATGAAAGTTTCTCATCGATTTCCTGCTGAGCAGCTTCGCGACTCTGCGTAATTCGCTCTCGGAAGTTGAGCTTCTGCCTCAGCGCTAGCCCATCCGAAATGCATCCTTGCAGATGTCAAAGACGGTTCTCAGTTGCGGAGCGTTCGCTTCAACCTGGGCGCACAGCCGGATAGATTCTCCTGAAGCCTCCTTACGTTCCTTCCACCTCAAGGTCGCCTCTTGTTCGAAATGACGGAGGAAGGGAACACTCTTCTCCACCAATGCAGCCCGCTGGGAGTTTAGGGCCAACACTTCCGCAGCGGGACGTCTGAGCTCAATCTCATACAGACATTCCTTAATCTTCCTGCAGTGACTAACCCAAGACTCAACGACTCCTTCGCTATGGAAGTGCACGAGCGTTGCCAGCATGGGATTAAGCTCGGCAGCAAAATCTGCGGTGATTGCAGGGGCTTCGGCATCAAGATCCTCAATGAACTCGCTCAACATTCGCAGGCTATTCCCAGCACCCCTGGAAGATGGGCGTTTAGCAAAGGGCCCTGCTGGCATTGGGATGCGAGACTCGAAGGGAGCTGGAGTCGGTGCGATGGCTGCAAAACAAGTTATGGTCAAATGTCGGCTCAAGAGATAAAGAAAATGCACGAGTGATGGAGTCTACTATACCGGCTGTGGCAGGTGGCAAGGTTGGGAGTACCGGAGGCGCGGTTATTCTCTCGTCCCCTCCTTCAATCTGTAACGCTGTAATCAATTCAAAGAAGAATCAGCAATATGTCTATTCATAAAAGAAAGAAGGGACACTAGCTGAAGGATATACTCACCGACACCAGCAGGTGAAGCAATCTCCGATAGGAAGGAGAAATGCAGGTTCAACACCTGATATAGGTGGTCAAAAAGGACTCCTGCAAGGTGGTAACAACACAATGTTAGTACAAAAAGTATATTACCCCTAATGAAAACGATAAGTCGGAAACACATACCTTCCAGCATTCCAGACAATACGGGAGAAGGCGACGGAACAACAGCCGTCACGGCGGCGACCGAAGGTGCTTCAGATGGCGCAATCTCCGCATTTACTGCACCTACACTCAAAACGAGCAAAATTTCATCAGATAGGGATGAACGGGATCAAAAGATAAAAAGAAAATAGTGACCCTAGATCTACCTGACAGGTCGCCAACCGAAACCGCGACGAGAGCATCACTAGGCATAGCGGCTCCTTCGCTCTCCACCACCGGAATAGTTTCTGCGCCCATGGCCTTGTCCCCCGATTCGACAAGGGCCGTCATGACACTCATGATGCCCGCCGATAGCAAAGAACCACAAGGAGAAAGAGCGACGGTTGGGGCAGTCCCAGACTCCCGAGAGAGAGTAGCCGCTTCGGGCTCTATGGTCGCCGTCTTCTCGCCTGCCGCCTCATCACCGATACTTGGCCCTGCAAGACATGGTATATCAGAATTTACGGATCGAGTAAAAATGAAAAGACCGGGCTTTACATTGCCTTGCGAAAGATTCTGGGTTGCCTCCCGAGCCGCGCGCACGACCTGTCTATGAGCGATAGACAGAGCAGCTGGAGCATCCTTTAGAGGAATAGAGACAGATGGGGTGGTGCTTGAACCTGCACCCACAGCCAAGCTAGCATCGCGTTCCCTCGCCACGCGCTTTCTGCGCTTCTTGTTGGCCTTCGCGGTGAGAATTGATCTCCTCAAGATCTCTGTCAAAGGTATGCCGTCGTCTGAACCGATCTCTGCCTCCGGCACCGCTACGACGTCTATCATCGGCTGTTTTAGCGAGACCCCTTACGGTGGTTTGAGGGTAGCCATGGCTGCGGTAGCCATCTCTAACGGTGCCACTGCGTCACCACTCGCGATAGGCACTACACTTGGGATACCCCGAGTTGAAGTAATCCCTAAAACAGAAGGGGAGAATAAATCAGAGCATGAGTAAAGAAAGAAATAGAGACATGGTGAGCAGAATTTTACCAAGGCCCAAAGAAGCCCGAAGGCTCTCTTCCTCTTCAAAAGTTTTGAGGGAAGCTGCAAGAGCCTCTTCGGCGGAGATACCTGTTGAAGAAGAAAGCGTCAGTAAAGGCCTAATAATGGAGAAATGATAAAATATATATATACAAGTAAGGCATACCTGACTTCGCAATAGTGATCAGGGCTGCTTCATCGCGAGCCAGACGTTCAGAAGCCACAAGGGTAGCTTGAAGATCGGTATCATCTGCAGGCGCAATAAATAGACTCTCATTGGTCCCATATTCGCTCAAACCCTCGCTGTAAGGAGCATGAGGCTCCTGACCGAATACGACATCGGCAGCAAATAGCGAATTCTTTTTCTTTTGCGAGCGGCCGCCGGTAGACGGCAACAGGAGCTTGCGCTTGGCGGGCAACTTTGGGCGACGAGTCCCGATCTCTGCACCCGCACCAGACTCAGGAGACGCTACAGCTACAGCTTCTACAAGCACATGGGGTAGCGGCAGCTCGGGCATAGCGCACGGGACCACAGCCGTAGCAACTTCTCTCATGGGAGGACGGACGATGGTCCGTCGCTTCAAGGGTACGGTTGGATTACTCGCTGGGACAATACCCTTGCAATCAAGTAATAACCGCTTTTCTTCCCTGATAACGGCACCCATCGCATGCTGGTACCACGTCACATATACGTTCAAGGCTTTTGGAACGCAGCTTGGCTCACTGATAAATAAATTAGATCCAGTGTTGAACCACATGAAATGGTGTAGCGCGTTGTGGATACCCTCTTCCGTGGCGACCAGCTCAGCTAGGAAGGCTTCAAGCGGGACAACCTGATTGTAGCTTGATTGTTGAGCGAAGCGGTGCGGGTTGTATCTCATGAACAACGCCAAATCGTTCAGCCTAAACACTAAAAAGCCTGGCCTTATCGAATATAAGTGAAGAATCTCCCGAGCTTTCAAGGTAGAAACCCCGTCTTTGAAGGTGTCCCGCAGTGGCTGCACCGTCTTGGCAGATTGCTTGCCGATAGTCATAACCTTGTCAACAAAGGTCATACAATCTCCGACCGTACGCGGGCGAAGAATCAAACCCCGAGCCTTTCGCTGAGTCGGTTCCAAGACGGAAGCGTCAACCAGCCGCATAACTCTAGGAAAGTTATAACTTTCGAAGAAACGGGGCCGCTTGTGAGCTTCGAAAGCGCCAAGCACATGCAGCTCGAGCTACGAAGTGAAGTAATGCATCGAGAGATTTACGGGCTGCACCCCTGGCTGAGTGGTGTCTGCCGCCAAGCTAAGGCCATATAAATAAGCCAACCCGGCAATCCCAACAGCAACCTGCGTCCCTTCAACCATTCGGTGAGCCGGGTAGAAAACGGACGACCTCATGCAGTGAAGGTGCATGGGGAGCGCGAACCAACTTAACCATAAGCTGAGGAATCCCAAAAAGAATGTCTCTTCATCGATGTCTGGGGCGGCGAGTTCCGCAAAGGGGACAACCGTGGCGTTCGGGAGGAAAAAATTCTTTTGATCTGTTTCCGCTGTCGGCCGGCTATCCAAGCCAAAACCGAAATGATCGTCGAGCTTGGCAAACTTCGCACCTTGTTTCGACAAGACTTCCGGGTGAAGAATGTAAGTCGACGTTAGACACCCCATAAGATGCAGGGAGGAGGAATAGGTAAAACAATCATTTTGTTTAAGTTAACATCGACTAATTTTACGGATCATTGCTAAACCCTAACTAACAACTATATAGAAGTGATTAGCTACTATGATAGATGATTATACTTAAAGTTTCAAGTTCTTCTTGTTCTTGTAGTTCACCTCCTCGTCGGCCTCCTCGATGTGATAGAAGATCCACCCGAGAGATCCTTTTCCAAGCTTTAACCTCTCACTTGAGGTAACTAGGTGGGTATGAGTGCTAATCAAAGTAACCTAGAGGATATATGTCACGACCCAAAGTTCGGCCCGTGACCGGCACTTAACCACGTAACGTCTACAGGCATAACGCGACTAAGTAAGCCGAAACCCAGAAATCAAAACCATTGAAAAAGCGAGTGAAAGAAAACATTAGTTTAAAACATTTAGAAAACCTTAAGTAATTTAGTAAAATTCTTTAAAGTTTAAGTTGTTTTCTTTAAAAATTTTGGCAGCATTTCGTTTGTAAAAACTAGCCCCGAAATCAGGTATAAGACAAGATATAAATAAAAATGAGGTACAATAAGAATAAAGCATCCCAAACGGGAGCAATCACGCCCAACGGCGGAAACAATCACCACAATAATATACGACGCCGTAGCGAAAAAATGAGCAATATAAGTGAAAACAAGTATCATGAAAGATAAAACTGCATAAATAAAATTGGCTCACAACGAGCTCGACACTAGAGTACAAAATAATATATATCGTCCTCTCAACTAGTCTCTAAGTCAATACATGAATAGTAGATGGAGAGTACTAGATACAACAGTGTATACAACTGGAAAATAAACGGATACCGCAAAAACCCACCTATCAGCAAAAGGGCTCACGCGCCAACTGTAGTGGTATCCGTATAAAAAGATGCAAGAAAGAAGCCTGCCGCGACTACTCGGAGGGGCAACCTGCAAGCACTGTGGCACAACGGGGGTGAGTTTCCAACTCGTGAATAGTAGATAACATATAAAGGTAATAGCGAATATGCACGTACTGCGATACTCTAACCTATGCCAACAGATAATATCTATATGATGAGCTGGATGCGCAATAATCATGCAATAAGTGCGATCTAATAACATCTCTATATGATGAGCATGGTATGCGATGATCATGCATAGAAAGTGCAATCTAATAACATCTATATAGGATGAGCAGGGTACTATCATGCATAGCAAGTGCAATCTAATAACATCTATATAGGATGAGCAGGGTATGCAATAGTCGTGCAAAAGTACTCTATCAGGTACTACAGATACAGGATGAGATGTATAACACTGAAGGCCGAGCATGGGATAAAATAACATCTACACGAAATGTCAACGTGGAAAAATAACCGGTGTCCATCAATACACCCAATCCCAGTAAAAACTCAGGCGCCGTCACCCTCATCGGCCCTCAAATCCTGTAAATCTCATAGAATCGTGAGTGCCTAACATCGGCACTCGGAAATATCATGAAATCATCGTGTCCAGCATCGACATGCAAATCCTTAAATATCGGGCTCCGTCAGTCCGGATCGGCCCACGGGCTCCGTCTGCGGAATCGGCCCTCGGCCCCGGCAGTACGGGTCGGCCCGTATCCATCTCTCAACTCTGGTCAGTATCTTCCGGATGACCGCCAGGCCCAACCAATCACCGGTAGGTAGTAATCCCTCCGCCTGGCTCACCGTCTAACTATACGAGTCTTCTTGCCCCGGGGTACCATACCGGATCCACCATGTACCCGCAATCGGTGCCTACCACTCCTCGAATCGGGTATACCCACACAAGCTCTCATGAACCGAGAAAACTCATGGTGGACGCACTGAAATATCATATCAGGAGAAACCGGTTTTTTAAAACAGTGCATATTTTCTTAAAGTAATACCACGGTTCTCAAATCCAGAAATCTCATGAATCCAAAACTCAATGCGTAAATCCATGCATTGTGTCGTATGACACTAAGAGTAAAAATGGAAAACCGCTCTTTATAAAAGGATCCATTTTTGATAATATCTCATTCGGTCCCTATATTCTAGAAATCAAGTCAATATCATCCATGTATGTAACATATGTATGTATATAGGTATGGATGTGCAAGTGGATATATACGCAAATATGAGTGTAGCAATGTTTATGTGCACTAATATGGATATACAGTGCGTAGGTGCGCAAGTATGAATATATGAATGTATGTGTGCACCAAGATGATTATACAGTGTGCATATGCGCAAGTATGAATATGTCAATAAATGTATGCACTAATATGAATATACAGTGTGCATGTGCGCAAGTAGGGATATATCTATGAATGTATGCACTAATATGAATATACAGTGTGCATGTGCGCAAGTAGGGATATATCAATGAATGTAAGCACTACTATGAATATACAGTATGCATGTGCGCAAGTAGGGAAATATCAATGAATGTAAGCACTAATATGAATATACAGTGTGCATGTGCGCAAGTAGGGATATATCAATGAATGTAAGCACTACTATGAATATACAGTGTGCATGTGCGCAAGTAGGGATATATCAATGAATGTAAACACTACTATGAATATACAGTGTGCATGTGGGCAAGTAGGGATATATCAATGAATGTATGCACTAATATGAATATACAGTGTGCATGTGCGCAAGTAGGGATATATCAATGAATGTATGCACTAATATGACTATACAGTGTGCATGTGCGCAAGTAGGGATATATCAATGAATGTAAGCACTAATATGAATATACAGTGTACATGTGAGCAAGTAGGGATATATCAATGAATGTATGCACTAATATGAATATACAGTATGCGTGTGCGCAAATATGAACATATCAATGTATGCGGTAATCAAAACGATATATGATTCGTAACAATCCTATAGTGCGAGTGTCATGGCAATTACTAACGGTGTGAGTGTAACATACAAATAGTGCTCGTGCAGCTTAAACCGTTAGTGACGGTGCAGTGTCATATAACTACCATTTCTATATGAAACAAGGAATGAGTATGCTACAATGGTACATATAAATATATACGACTAAAATGTCCTATCACGCCCTGACGCTTAACGCTATACGGGCGATTTCCCCATAGATATTAAATCTACTCACCTGGTCTCATGCTAAGCGTAGCCGACCACCTGTTTCCCCTTCTTTGCGGCGTCCGACGTACCCGCCTGCGAACCTAAAATTTACAAAAAGAACACATATAAGCAAATATCCTGCAAAAACGCGATATCGAACCCAAACGAGAAACTCGCGTCGCGAACTAAACGCGCGTGTGTCCGATATGCTGAAACGTGTGTATACGAGTCTGAAACTACCCGTTCACGTCGCGACACGCAGGAACACTAAATCCACTCACGTATCACACGTGTCGCGCAAACTAAACGTATTGGAAAAAACGGTATATCGTTCCAGATTTTGACTCGGGTGAAAACTTAAAAAGTTGCATATGCCAAACTACTTAAATATACAGCAGACTACCCTAGACCCAACCCCAGCACCTAACTCCCCTATCTGGCCGCAATTTGCGGCCAGAACGATTAAATTTGCGGCCCAGGTGTGGAATCTGGGGCTCGTGCTTCGTGTGTGTGGTCTAGGTCTAGTGTGCATGCTCCAGTTATCTCAGATTTTGTCTGAAGCACACGGGTCTACAACAGATCACAGAAAGGCTAAATTTTGCTTTAAAACGTTAAATTTTGCACTAAATGAAACCCTATGGTATTTTAGTGAAATCTGGGGCAAGACTAGGTTTATGTGGCCCTAACAACACTTAGTTAAGCTAGGCTAACCACCAAAACCACCACTTGGCCAAATATCCACACTAATCCCCATTTCTAGTACTAAAACTCCCTTTTAACACTAACCGACGCTAATTAACACATACATTTAGCAACAAGAAGTCGGGCTCAGAACTTATACCTCTCTTGACCCTAGGTGCAAGGAGAAGGAGGAGAAGAAGAAGGGAAGTGCTGCTGCTGCTGCTGCTGCCTGGAGCTGCTGATGCTGCTGCTGCTGGGGCTGATGCTGCTGCTGCTGGGGCTTCTGCTGCTGCTGCTGGTGTTGTGTGTGTGAGAGTGAGAGTGAGAGAGATGTGAGAAAATGAGAGGCAAAAGAAAAAAAGAAATGAGAGAATAGATAGTCAAGCCCCCCTTCTCTCTTCATTAAATGTAAGCATGGCTCAAGCCATGATGGCCTTTCTTTCTCTCTCTCTCCAAGTCAACCCAAAACTAATCATTTTCCATTTAAAAAAAACAATTAACCAAAACACTTAATTAAAATCAAATTGGCTTAACAAAGTGGTTAGTCCACCATGGTTGCTAATCATGGTCTAACCCTAATTTAACCCTAGTTTACATGCACATGTGTGTGCAAGCCTAAATAAATTCTAATAAAATATTCATTAATTTTGATAAAATATTTAAAGATCGTTTTGGTAAACTTTTTATTAAAAACCATATATTAAAGTATAATTAGCCACAAATCACATCCTAAGGTGTTACAATCTTCCCCCCTTAAAGAAATTCGTCCCCGAATTTAAAAATATATAGCTACGCGTACCTTCAAAGAGATGAGGGAATTTCTTCCGCATCTCGCCCTCGGCCTCCTAAGTGATCTCTTCACCATTTGGGCTGCGCCAAAGCACCTTCACAGATGGCAAGACCTTCGATCGAAGTTTCTTCACCTGCCAGTCCAATATCACGACTGGCTGCTCGGTGAACGAAAGATCGCGCTCGAGCTGAACGGTCTGATGCTGAATTATGTGAGAAGGGTCATGTAGGTATCTGCGAAGTATCGACACGTGGAATATGGGGTGAACATCTGGGAAGTCGGGTGGAGGAGCCAAACGATATGCTACTGCGCCTACACGCTCGAGGATCTCGAAGGGACCTATGAATCTGGGGCTAAGCTTCCCCTTCCGTCCAAACCTCATCACTCCCTTCATCGGAGAGACCCTCAGAAAAACGTGATCACCAACTGCGAACTCTAATCTGCGGCGGCGTCTGTCAGCATACGATTTCTGCCTGCTCTGAGCTGTCCTCATCCTATCTCGAATCAGCTGTATCTTCTCGGTCGTCTCCTGTACGATCTGCGGCCCTAAAATACTGCTCTCACTAAGCTCTGTCCAACAGACGGGCGATCTACATCTCCTCCCATACAAGGCCTCGAAAGGTGCCATCTGAATAGTATCCTGGAAACTATTATTGTAGGAGAACTCCACCAAGGGTAAATGATGATCCCAGCTACCACCAAAGTCCAAAACGCACGCTCGGAGCTTATCCTCGAGAGTCTGAATAGTCCGCTCTGACTGGCCGTCGGTCTGCGGATGAAATGCTGTGCTGAAACTCAAGCGGGTGCCCAAGGACTCCTGAAGCCTCTGCCATAGTCGGCTGGTAAACTGGGTGCCTCGGTCGGACACGATACATGTCCGGACTTCATGCAGTCGTACAATCTCGTCGATGTATATCTGGGCATATTGAGCAACTCTGAAAGTAGTCTTCATCGGCAGGAAGTAAGCCGCTTTTGTCAAATGATCCACGATCACCCAAATGGAGTCGTACCCTCGCCCAGTCCTGGGTAGACCAACAACGAAATCCATAGAAATCTACTCCCATTTCCACTCCGGAATGGGTAACGGCTGTAGCTCTCCTGCTGGCCTCTGGTGCTCGGCCTTAACTTGCTGACAAGTCAGGCATCTCGACATGAAGTCTGTGATGTCCCTCTTCATCCCGTCCCACCAGTAAACATCTCTCATATTATGGTACATCTTGGTGGAACCCGGATGAACACTATACACCGATCGATGTGCCTCCTAAAAAATCTCACGCCGCAGTCCCTCAGCATCTGGTACGCACAGTCTAGTCCTAAATCGCAGTATCCCCTGATCATCAATCACGAACTCAGAAAATCTGTCCTGTCCAATCTGTGCCATGATCTCTGAACAACGGTCATCACTGTACTGTGCCTCATGTATACGGTCAAAGCAACTGTGGGCGTGCATGAACATGCGCAAGCTGTCCCCCGATCGGCGTGAACTCGAACTGCACTCGGCCGTCGCATAAAACTTGCCAATCTGCCGACGACTGTCTCTGCATGCGCTCAAACAAGATAGACTACCCCCGAGCCTCCTACTCAAAGCATCCGCCACTACATTAGCCTTGCCCGGGTGATACAAGATCTCGCAATCGTAGTCCTTTACTAGTTCCATCCATCGGCGCTGTCTAAGATTCAGGTCCCGCTGCTGAAATATATACTTTAAGCTCTTGTGATCTGTGAATATCTGGCACGACTCGCCGTATAGGTAATGTCGCCAGATCTTGAGTGCAAAGACCACTGCAGCCATCTCCAAATCATGAGTGGGGTAGTTCTGTTCATGTTTCTTCAACTGCCGTAAAGCATACGCGATCACCCTGTCGTGCTGCATCAATACGCACCCTAGCCCCACTCGAGAAGTGTCACAATAGACCACAAATCCGCCCGATCCTGAAGGCAATGATAACACCGGCGACGTAGTCAAATGAGTCCGTAGCTGCTGAAAGTTATGCTCACACTCCTTCGTCCAATCGAAAAGAACTCCCTTCCGGGTCAACCCGGTCAAAGGTGCAGCAATACGGGAGAAATCCTGTACAAATCACCTGTAGTAGCCGGCCAGTCCTAGAAAGCTACGGATCTCCGTAACTGATGCTGATCTGGGCCAACTTTGAACGGCCTCAATCTTCTTCGGGTTCACACATATACCATCTCGTGTAATCACGTGACCCAAGAAGTCTACGCTGTCAAGCCAGAATGCGCACTTGGAGAATTTTGCGAATAGCTGGTGCTCCCTCAAAGTCTGCAGTATGATCCGCAAGTGCTGCTCGTGCTCCTCTCGGCTCCGGGAATACACCAAAATATTGTCAATGAATACGATGATGAACAAATCAAGATACGGCCTGAAAATACGGTCCATCAAGTCCATAAACGCTGCTAGGGCATTGGTGAGTCCGAACGACATCACCAAAAACTCATAATGGCCGTAACACGTGCGGAAAGCCGTCCTCGGAATATCCTCCTGTCGAACCCGCAGCTGATGGTAGCCTGATCACAACTCGATCCTCGAAAAGTACCCTGCGCCCTGAAGCTTGTCGAACAAGTCGTCGATGCGTGGCAAAGGATATCTGTTCCGCACAGTAACCCTGTTCAGCTGGCGGTAGTCGATACACAAACGCAAACTACCGTCCTTCTTCTTGACAAACAGGACCGGAGCACCCCAAGGAGACACACTGGGCCGAATAAGTCCCTCATCCAGCAAATCTTGCAACTGACCTTTCAACTCTCTAAGCTCCGCCGGGGCCATCCGATAAGGCGGTATAGAAATAGGCCCCGTGCTGGGAATCAAGTCAATGCAGAAAACAATTTTGCGCTCAGGCAATAGCCCAGGAAGCTCGTCAGGGAAAACATCAGGGAACTCACGAACAATCGGAACCTGGTCCAATGGAACATCTATAGCTCTAGTATCGCAAACATAGGCTAGGAATCCCTGACATCCCTTCCTCAAAAGCTGTCCAGCGCGAAGAGAAGAAATCAAATTGTGAGGGGCGGCACCACAGTCCCCCTGCACAACAAAAGCCGACTCGCCGGGAAAACAAAATCTCACTGTCTTCTCGCAGCAGTCCACAAACGCATAGCACGTGGCTAACCAATCTATGCCCAAAAGAACGTCGAAGTCCAACATATCAAGAAGGATCAAGTCGACATGAAACTCTCTCTCGCCAATACGGACAACACAGGATCGAAACACGTATCTAGCAACAAACGACTCGCCTACAGGAGTGGTCACAACAAGCGGCTGATCAAGCAAACCGGACTCTCTACCCAAACTCGGCACGAAGTGTGTGGAAACGTATGAGTGCGTGGATCCGGGATCAAACAACACGTGTGCGTCAATAGAACATACTGATAGGGTACCTGAGACCACCGCATTGGACGCCTGCGCGTCCTGATGCGTCAAGGCGAAAACCCGTGCCTGTCCTCCACCTGCGACTGGCGGTCCCCTACTAGCAACTGGCTGTACTCTGCCGGCAGCTGGCTGTCTTCTGCCTCGGCCACCTCGTCCTCTATGAGCAAACCCTCCGCGACCACGGCCTCTCTGTGCATGAGTTTGACGCGGAGCAACAGTAGGTACAACAGGAAACGCCCTCTGGGGTGGGGAAGGTGAAAGTGTGACATGTGGTACTGCTGCCTCCCTCCGGCGTATCTCGGTACAATCTCTGATGCGGTGACGGGGACTACCACACCCAAAGCATCCACGCGACGACTGCTGAACCTCTTGGGGATAAGAGCTAAACATCTGACCTCGCCCCGAGTCTCTGCCACCTGCACGACGTCTATCACGGCGTTTGAATGGAAGTCTCCGTGCTGCTGTATCAGTATGAACCTTCTTCGGCCCTGGAACTACCGAAGTCTCAGCAAGGCGCTCCTCGACTAATAGGGCTGCGTCTACAGCTACTGCATAAGTCTTGCAATGCTGTGCGCTGATCGCAAGGAACAGTGGGGTAAGTAAGCCTCGAACGAATCTCTTGACCCGCATCTCCTCAGTAGCCACTAAATATGGGGCATAAATAGATAGCTCGGTGAACAGTACGTCGTACTCTGCCACTGTCATCTCCAGCGTCTGACGTAAAGACTCGAACCTGCGCGCTCGGGCATCCCTGACACTCTGGGGAAGGAAACGGGCTAGAAATACCGTCACAAACTCGGTCCAGGTCATGGGAGGAAGACTTGCTGCTCTGCCCTTCTCGACCGATTCACACCATTTCTGCGCAAGACCTTCCAGGCGAAAGCTCGCGAACTCTACCCATATCGCATCTGAGCATCTGAGTGAACAACATATCCAGGCCATCCTATCAATAAAAGACTGTGGGTCCTCGGCTGCATCGGTTCCTGTGAAGACCGGAGGCTTTAGCCTCATAAACTTTGATAGTGATACCGTAATAACCTCCGTGACTGCAGGGGCAACTGCCTGTACTATAGGTACCATCATGGTCCCCATAACGGGTGGAACTACCTCTGGACACTGTACTCGAAGTGTCTCAACTAGCGACCCTATCATCTGGCGTATCTCCTGCATACCGGCCCCTAGCATAGCGATCTGATCTGTCAAAGGAGGGATAGTCTGCTCTGGTACAACGGGTGTACTGCCTGGGTCAGTTTTCGTCTCAGACGAGTCAACTCGAATCTCGGCTCTCGCGGCCGCTCTCTTCGCCCTCGTAGTCTTTGGCGGTATAATAGCTAAAAAGAAGGTAGGATTTGATAAGGATATGGAAATCGAATCACAAGAATGTACATAATCATGAAGGAATTTCAATCAATAAGTCCTAAGGTCACTTAGGCGGAGTACCGTGTCGTGAGTATGCCGCGGAACATACGCACGCTACGCCACTCTGCTTCAACTACCTACTCCATCATACCAGAGTCATCCTACACTCCGAAAGGTAAAACCTACGCTCTGATACCAACTTTGTCACGACCCAAAGTTCGGCCCGTGACCGGCACTTAACCACGTAACTTCTACAAGCGTAACGCGACTAAGCAAGCCGAAACCCAGAAATCAAAACCATTGAAAAAGCGAGTGAAAGAAAACATTAGTTTAAAACATTTAGAAAACCTTAAATAATTTAGTAAAATTCTTTAAAGTTTAAGTTGTTTTCTTTAAAAATTTCGGCAGCATTTCCTTTGTAAAAACTAGCCCCGAAATCGGGTACAAGACAAGATATAAATAAAAATGAGGTACAATAAGAATAAAGTATTCCAAACGGGAGCAATCACGCCCAACGGCGGAAACAATCACCACAATAATATACGACGCCGTAGCGAAGAAATGAGCAATATAAGTGAAAACAAGTATCATGAAAGATAAAACTGCATAAATAAAGTCGGTTCACAACGAGCTCGACACCAGAGTACAATATAATATACATCGTCCTCTCAACTAGTCTCTAAGTCAATACATGAATAGTAGATGGAGAGTACTATATAGAACAGTGTATACAACTGGAAAATAAACGGATACCGCAAAAACCCACCTATCAGCAAAAGGGCTCACGCGCCAACTGCAGTGGTATCCGTATCAAAAGATGCAAGAAAGCAGCCTGCCGCGACTACTCGGAGGGGCAACCTGCAAGCAATGTGGCACAATGTGGGTGAGTTGCCAACTCGTGAATAGTAGATAACATATAATGGTAATCGCGAGTATGCACGTACTGCGATACTCTAACCTATGCCAACAGATAACATCTATATGATGAGCTGGATGCGCAATAATTATGCAACAAGTGCGATCTAATAATATCTCTATATGATGAGCAGGATATGCAATGATCATGCATAGCAAGTGCAATCTAATAACATCTATATAGGATGAGCAGGGTATTAATAACATCTATATAGGATGAGCAGGGTACTGTCATGCATAGAAAGTGCAATCTAATAACATCTATATAGGATGAGCAGGGTATGCAATAGTCGTACAAAAGTACTCTATCAGGTACTACAGATACAGGATGAGATGTATAACACTGAAGGCTGAGCATGGGATAAAATAACATTTACACGAAATGTCAATGTGGAAAAATAACCGGTGTCCATCAATGCACCCAATCCCAGTAAAAACTCAGGCGCCGTCACCCTCATCGGCCCTCAAATCCTGTAAATCTCATAGAATCGTGAGTGCCTAATATCGGCACTCGGAAATATCATGAAATCATCGTGTCCAGCATCGACATGCAAATCTTCAAGTATCGAGCTCCGTCAGTCCGGATCGGCCCACGGGCTCCATTTGCAGAATAGGCCCTCGGCACCGGCAGCACGGGTCGGCCCGTATCAATCTCTCAACTATGGTCAGTATTCTCCGGATGACCGCCAGGTCCAACCAATCACCGGTAGGTAGTAGTCCCTCTGTCGGGCTTACCGTCTAACTATACGAGTCTTCTTGCCCCGGGGTACCATACCGGGTCCACCATGTACCCGCAATCGGTGCCTACCACTCCTCGAATCGGGTATACCCACACAAGCTCTCACGAACCGAGAAAACTCATGGTGGACGCACTGAAATATCATATCAGGAGAAACCGGGTTTTTAAAACAGTGCATATTTTCTTAAAGTAATACCATGGTTCTCAAATCCATATATCACATGAATCCAAAACCCAATGCGTAAATCCATGCAATGTGTCGTATGACACTAAGAGTAAAAAGGGAAAACCGCTCTTTGTAAAAGGATCCATTTTTGAAAATATCTCACAAGGTCCCTATTTTCTAGAAATCAAGTCAATATCATCCATGTATGTAACATATGTATGTATATAGGTATGGATGTGCAAGTGGATATATACGCAAATATGAGTGTGGCAATGTATATGTGCACTAATATGGATATATACAGTGCGTAGGTGCGCAAGTATGAATATATGAATGTATGTGTACACCAAGATGAATATACAGTGTGCATGTGCGCAAGTATGAATATGTCAATGAATGTATGCACTAATATGAATATACAGTGTGCATGTGCGCAAGTAGGGATATATCTATGAATGTATGCACTAATATGAATATACAGTGTGCATGTGCGCAAGTAGGGATATATCAATGAATGTAAGCACTACTATGAATATACAGTGTGCATGTGCGCAAGTAGGGATATATCAATGAATGTAAGCACTAATATGAATATACAGTGTGCATGTGCGCAAGTAGGGATATATCAATGAATGTAAGCACTACTATGAATATACAGTGTGCATGTGCGCAAGTAGGGATATATCAATGAATGTATGCACTAATATGAATATACAGTGTGCATATCAATGAATGTAGGCACTAATATGAATATACAGTGTGCATGTGCGCAAGTAGGGATATATCAATGAATGTAAACACTAATATGAATATACAGTCTGTATGTGCGCATGTAGAGATATATCAATGCATGTAAGCACTACTATGAATATACAGTGTGCATGTGTGCAAGTAGGGATATATCAATGAATGTATGCACAAATATGAATATACAGTGTGCATGTGCGCAAGTAGGGATATATCAATGAATGTATGCACTGCTATGAATATACAGTGTACATGTACGCAAGTAGGGATATATCAATGAATGTAAGCACTACTATGAATATACAGTGTGCATGTGCGCAAGTAGGGATATATCAATGAATGTATGCACTAATATGAATATACAGTGTGCATGTGCGCAAGTAGGGATATATCAATGAATGTATGCACTAATATGAATATACAGTATGCATGTGCGCAAGTAGAGATATATCAATGAATGTATGCACTACTATGAATATACAGTGTGCATGTGCGCAAGTATGAAGATATCAATGTATGTGTTAATCAAAACGATATATGATTCGTAACAATCCTATAGTGCGAGTGTCATGGCAATCACTAACGGTGTGAGTGTAACAGACAAATAGTGCTCGTGCAGCTTAAACCGTTAGTGACGGTTGTAAGTCCGCGGTGGCGCCCCGGCCGTCGATCCGACGCCGGAAACGCGGAAACGAAAAACCTTGCAAACTAGCAAACCGACACCACCGCGCACTTTTATCCCGGATCGGGCCATTAACCTAGCTACTAGCAAACTAAAATACGGGTAGAGAGTTATACCAAGCGATCCGTGCCCTTCGGTCTTCGTCTCCACTCCAATCTCCTGCGGAATCTCCGTCCGTCACCTCCTCGTCGGAAAGGCACCACGTAGCCGGGTTCGTTTACGGGCTCCCACCTCTGGACCGAGGCAATTTGGGTGCGATGTTGGCTAGCCGACGCGTCCAAGAGTTGCTGTAGATGTAGTGTAGAGTCTATGTCTATTTGGGGTTTAGTTGCCTTTGATAATGTGGAGGAGAAAGAAGAACTTTATGAAGAGAAAATGGTGCTCTCATTTTTAGCAAAGAATAAGAAAAATGAGATCAATGAATTTTTCCTCACCCCCATCCCTCAAAGTGGCCGGCCCTCTTGAACAAGAATAATTGGAGAGAGAAAATGGAATAAGGCAAGAAAGAATTAGTATGAACATGAGAAGAAAAATGGTCACACCATTTCTAATCTCATCCAATCTCATAAATGCAAAGGATTGATTCAAAGGGAATCTCATCATGAGAAATCTATCATAATGAAGCCACAAATACAATAAACCCCCTCCACAAAATGTTATTTGCAAACTGCAAATAACACCCTCCCACGATAAAGTCCGGCCGTGAAGAAACAAAGGAAAACCGGCCGGAACGGAATGCAAACTGGCAACTTCAGAAAACTGATCCCGTAATAAATTACAGGAAAACCCCGTGACTGTATATACATACCCGCATTTGTATTCCCACTGAACACAAATGCAAAGAGACAAAATCTACACTATCTAATATTAGGATCCGGTTTAAGCCAAAGCCGGCTAGTAAAAACCGTCCGATCACGATCCGTACAATACCGCACGTATCTGATCGAACCCTGCCATATCTCCATACGGCCTCTACAGCGTTTCGCCCGAAACTTGAGTAACTGTGTGGTGGACTCTAAAGACTCGTCAATACTATGGCTGTGGATTTAACCACTAGCACGTCAGAGATATTAGCCATACGTGACGGGCTACCAGCTATTGACCAAAAGGGACGTCGATGAGCGAACTCATCCTGACACCCTACTGAGCCTGTCAGTGACAATATCTGTACAGTCCGGTTCGTTCGTCTATGAGCATCGCATGGCGGGCCTAGGGGGTTGGTAAAAGTTAGACCCCCAATAGCGGTACAAGTCGTGTCGGAGTGTAGCCCAGAACACCCTGAGATACTACTGGAATACCTACCAGCAAATCTCCTGCCTTGGCCAAGGACTTTTCATGTACTGGCTCTCCTAGACACAGCGCGACCTCACCCCCAATACCGGGAGAGACGAACCCCTGCAGATCCGCTCACTGCCTCCATGTGGCTCGGGACTGTACCCAACTAAAACCTGTTTGCACGTCTCCTTTGAGCGTGGTAGGGTAGTAATCAAAGCACAGTGGGAACTCACACGAGACAAATGACGATCTCAGGTCGATGAACTAACCTGTACACATGTCACCAGGGAACTGCTATCTGACGTCAGGTATAATACCAACTAGCAGGTTCCCGGCGAGTCCTGTCCGGTGTACTCATAACCTAATGAGCACCTGTATACATCTTAGGTGAACCAACTGACACCAGTGGCTTGTGAGACCGGCCACCGCCCCTCGTCGGGGTCTCGACTGTATACACTAGTCTACTCTGGAGTATCGATGCCCTGTCTCAAAACTCCCACGACTAGGGACCTTTTAAGGATGTGCTTATAGACTCCAGCTCTCACGTATATGATCGCCCTCATACTGCTGGTAGTCAAGCAAGAATCCTAGGGGCTCTATCAACGTGTAATAGCGACTCGTAAGGTCACCTAAAGCAGTATACGATGATAAAGATAAACCAGATAGCATACTATCATCTCGAGTAAGACTGTCCTACCGGCATAGGTTCTCCCTCATTCATTGCAATCACGTGCCTGTGATCCAATAATTGACTCTGAGGGCACTATATCCAACAATCTCCCACTTGCACTCAAGGCTAATTATTGCGATGTCGCATACTCACAGCCCGTGTGATACCGAACACCCAACTTCTCTACTAGTCAGTCTCACAAAGCTCGTTTGCGAAACTATTGCGTTCGAGGAATAGCCTCAGTGAGTGGATCCGCTTTGATGTTTCTTTCTATGTCTCTCTTTATCTCAAGTTCGCGGAGAAAGCCATCTCCCGAAATGAGCAATACCTGTCTTAGAATGTGTCTGGATGTCTGATGGGACCTAGCTCATAAATGAACTCCAAATCCAAACTTCTTAGACTGTATCGTCAACTGAACTTAATCAGTATCCTGCGCCATGCCTCCCTCAGTATCCACCTGGACCACCTGTCCAAATACTGCCCCTCTTCAGAGGGAAAACTATAACTCTGACAGCCGCTCTGTCATCCAGGTCACCTAGGAAGCCTGGAATGATAACTGTCTCCTAAAGGAGGCTGCCGTTATCAAATCCCTAGAACATCCACTTATGTTCTAAAACTGCTTCCGAATGTTTCTCCAGGATTGGATCAATATCAACTTATTGCATCTCCTGCAAAAACAACATCTGGTGTGGTACTTGACATCTCATGATCAACTCAATTGCCTAAGCAAGTGATCTGCCAATCATGCGCATCCCTCTTCCCTTTAGTCTGTAAGACACCTTTAGAGAGGGTGACTCCATCACCTGCAGGTATACTACCATGCCAGGAGTCGTCCATTCTAAATACTTATAGAATGCTGTCTAAGTACCCAGATTGGGAAACCACCCAAATATAGATCTAATACCATAGATCCAGTAACCAGAATGTCAGATATAATATCCAAGTCCTATGTGGAGAAACCACTGTGTGACGACCAAAGTATAACCGATCGTAGTATAGGAATATTACTTCCTATTCTGTGCATGTCATCCAAATACCAGGACATCACACCCTACTACCTTCTTAACAGATCCATCCCCTATTCTGATGAAGTCAAACCTATGACTGTCGCATCAGAAATAGATGATCTATCTCCGCTATATCTGCTTTAGTCTATAAATAGACATAAGCCACCTGTCCACCAATGCTTCCGCTGTTCCCACTGACCACGACAACCCTCTGGCAAAGTCATATAGACGTACACTTCTAAAGCTAGTTTAGAACGACGCTATACTCATCCTCCTGCCGGGTCTCACAGTCTGGAACAACAGCAATGGCAAGTCTGGGTAAACAAGAACCTCCCTGCCACCGTCCCTGAGCATACCGAAGTACCTCTCGGGTGCCTGAGATTACCCACCATATCTGCGGAGTGGCCAATGGAATGTCAAACCAGATTGAATCTTTAAGTTCTTATCAAATCTTCAGTAATCGTTTGCGGTTCTGGAATCACTTCCAGTTCTACCATACTCCCACTACTGTTTTCTGAAAAAATCCATTTTTATTAAAACTGTGGCGAGTTAAGAATAATATCACTATTGATCTTCCAGATGATAGAAAGTTAACCCTCGTCATAGCCCGGGTCAACCCACAAACAGCCATTACAGAAACGTGCCTTGAGTCATCCAGAATCTGGTTTTAAGCATAAGCTGGACAATTCCCCGTATCTTAACAATGTCAAGATATGAACTGTTCTATATCCAATACAGGAACAGAGGCACTGATTTAATTGAACCAGATTCAAATCATGCAGCTGTCTCCAGTGCATGTTAACTAAATGAAAAGAGGCCGATCAGCGTTACTCAACTTAGGAATGCTTCCAATTATGAGTAACCTGAAAGAGAAGCAAGTTCTCATTACTCATTACTATCAACTGAATACCATACACAAGTATCTACATCTTCGATCACCTTGAAGAATCCCGATACTTGCAATACCTGGTTCTCTACTCTATTCTTATACCTATAACTTCTCAAAACTCAGACCCTGTGTTTCTACGAAACACTTGTCTAAGAACTAGAGAAGTCATAAGTAAACAGAATATAGTACGAGGACCAACTCCTCTGTACTAATGGACACTGGATAATATACAATACTCTATACAAGTCCCCTGAGTCTAATAACTCATTCACTGTGTGTCGTAGGTTGAAAACTTACTTTGGTTATGAAGAATTACACTGCTGTTTAATGCTCCTTACCTAACCATCCACTGGTATAGGTAAACGTCATAGACATAATTTCAAAAGGTATATCTCACTCTATAAAAATAGACGTACAGATATATCAATTTGAAATTGGTGCATAACAACGGATATTCAAAACCAAATATTTGCCGACCGACAAACAACCCAGGTGACTTCCTCAAATATCACCAATTACAACGAATCCCGATATAATGAGGATGATCACCTAATTCCCAATAACTTACTCCCACTCATCATCTGTAAAACCATACAGATGAGAGAATCAAACCTGGTAAATACATACCCTGGAGCAAGTGTCTAATTGTGAAATCAGTTTTCTTTTAACAGTACACAGTGAAACTGAAACATTGAAATGTTTCGATGGGGTATCCGGGTATTCCTAGTAATGCCTCTTCCATTATCCAGATTCACAACTGTAACCGTATAATTCTTTGCCATCTCTCCAAATCCCTTTATATGTCTTTAGTCATTACTTTCTGTACACCCCTTTAGGCCAATTGGTTTTCTTCCTTCCCTACCGTTCGGCACCAGCCTATGGTTTGGAAGAAGACTATCCAATAAGCATAATGGGTGTACTGTCCTAATCTTAGGAACACTCGCAATGCGAGAGAAGGTGAAGATAAAAGACAACCGAATAAACCTTATTCCTATTTCTCCTGAACCAAGATCCATCCCGAACTGGAACAAGTTCCTTTCGAGTTCGTATATAACCATACGATGGATTGTCCAATAAACTTGGGATCTTCGTAGTGATACGGAGTGTCCTGGAGAAATACAAAGGTGATTTAGGATTGGCGAAGAAATACTTGGTTTGGTCGTGAATAGCAGTCGCAATTTACTTTGCCCTCTTACTAATCCCTTTCTTTGTCTTAAATTAATACCTTCTGCA